>JAREYC010000002.1:165270000-165933750 GCA_030015325.1 Cryptoblepharus egeriae
CTAAATAGACCCCCCCCCAAAAAAGCCCCAAGCTAAAGATACCATAAAAGACATTGCTGTGGTGAGGAAGGCTAGTTACTCTTCACCTACTAAATGAAAGAGGAGCATCCACTTGAAAGAGAGCCTCTTACCCAGTTAGCAGGTATTATGTGTGTAGTTTTCCACTTGAAAATGAAGTCCAAAGTGCAATGAATGGAGCTGTTCACCTGTGTAAAATCTCAGCTGGGTCCGATGCCTGCATGCGTCAGACATGGGGGGAGTTTTTTTCAAGTATACATGCATAACATACAAATGTTACAGGACAAAAGCCCTATCAAATGAATAGAAAAGACAGAAATTATTATTTGTTTGTGTGTATGAATGGAACAGAAACTACAAGATAGCCACAAAAACCATGTGCAAACATCAGCAGTGTCACCATGTGAGACTGTTGTGCCAGTGAGGGGTTCACACTGCATATCACTGCATACAATTCAGTATCCTTCTTAACATTAGAGAAAATGGTCTTCCTAGGAGTTACCTTTCTCTATCTAGACAGCATCATGTTAGGTCAGTGGTGCCCTCATACCTGACGTTCAGAAGGTAGAACCTGTATGCCATAGAGATCCATATTACTGAGTGACCAAACAAATCTGGGCGTGGTGGAAAAAGACACACAATATCATTATTATTTTAAAAATATTTTTATAGGTTGTTTCCAGCTTTTACAGTTGAGAGAAATGCATTACAGTACCTTTTTCAGGCTGATGACTGAAATATTATCTCTGGTAACATTTCAACATAATAGTATAGCATACTAATTACGCTGCTGTGAAACACCTGCAGATACAACTCTTCACCACTTTCTCTTCCTCCTGACCTTCCAGGCCAATTGCAAGAGATGAAGATGATATGCCAGAACACAAAGCAGGTTGGGGAACAAAGCAGGTTTGGAGATGCCCCTCCAAAATCACAAAACTGGGAGCCTAGTGAGTGCCTCCAATGGTTCTCCCAAACCAACTTTGCAAGATTTGCAATCATTTGTCAAGTTCACTCCTTGGGGCAAGAGTCTGTCATGGAGTCACACAATGAGAGCTAGTTCAATGGGCCTTGCACCTCCACTGGTGCTCCCATTGCAACTTTTACAGCTATAATAACTGAGGGTGTTTGCTCAGAAGGGCCTAAAAAGTGGTGTTTATAAGACAGAACATCTGAGAGCCTTGCAGGGAGGAAATTCACTCTGATTATTTGAATATAAAGTCATGTTTGTAACATCTGGTTATCTACAGTAAAAGCTAGATTTTTCTTATTTTTCCCCCCTAACGTGGATGATATTTATTGCCCAGTCATTGCACTGTAAAGGGAATTCTCTGTGTGAGTCGAGCTATGCAATATTTCTTAGGGAGAGTACCATGATTCGGAGGAAAACAGACTGGCTCTCAGGCTTGGAATATAGAACAGTTTCTTTTACAAGCGACTCAGCAGGGTAGTCTGGGCTTTGGCCTCTAGTCTATTACATGCTGTGGTTTCCACTGGGATGCAGCACTATCTGTTGGGTCCTGACATTCCTAGCTGACTTTTTATATGTATCCCTAGAATAGATATCAGCTACAGTGAGGCCTTTGTTATGCAAATACTAGTATAAAGTGTCCAGGTTAAATATTTGACATTTTCATAAATGTAAAATACCTGAATCTTGATCTGTCCTGTGTCAGGCTCCTCACTATGGAGTAAGAACAACAATGTGCCTATAGCCAGAGAGTCATGCATGTCAGATGGACCGAGAGTTAAATCTGCTTGAGTCTTGGAATGGAAGAAAAAAAAATCTGAAATAGAGAAAAAGCCAACAATTTTATTTATGGTCGTTGCAAAAATCACATCTGCTTCCCATATTGAATGCCTTGAACGTGGTGAATTTGCATGAATTAAAGATACAGTATATATGGATTTAATAACTAGAGCTGTTTTTCTCAACCTGTAGGCTGGGACCCACTAGGTGGGTCACAAGCTAATTTCACGGGTCCCCATTCATTTACTGTAAATATTTTATTTTTAATATAATATACATGACTGCATTTGGGGAAATGTTACAAATCTGTATACTTTTAACAGGCTACAATATACAGTACAGAGGTGCCTCACTTAAAGAGCTTAATTTGTTCCAGAGGAATGCTCTTTAAGCAAAACGCTCTTTAAGTGAAGCGGATTTTCCCATAGGAAACAATGGAAACTCAGATGATTGGTTCCAGAACCCCCCAAATATTCATATAAAAATATTAACTGGATGCAAAAATGATGATAAAACACTGGAATTCAATTCAAAACACTATAATATAATACAGACCACAATTACTGTAATAAAACACTGTAATATTCTGTATAGTAAAAAAGAAAAGAAAAACCTTTATAGGCAAGGATGACTGATTTTCACTAAGAGTCACTGGTGTCTTTCTGAGCAACTTTCACAAGGAAGTTTTCTGTGTGTGAAATCTATGTATGCAAACTAGATAGGCAGTCTGCAACAGCAAAGGTGCCAGATCCTATGCTGTTTACTCAGAATCAAGCCATTGAATACACTGCGGCTTACTCACAGGAAAGTGTGTAAGCTGCATTCTGCATGCATAGCAACATCAGAAGGGCAAGATTCTATGCTGTTTACTCAGAATCAAGCCCCACTGAATAGGCTGGGGCTTACACACAGGAAAGGAAAAGTGCAGGCAGGGAAGGTCGTGGGAGGCAGAGGGGTGGTTGTAATGGGATCCAGGCAGGAGGGCTTCCTTGGGGGTCTGTTTGAGGGGGCTGCAGAGGGGGTGCAGGAGAGTATTCCCTCCTTCCTTATGGAGGCTGCATAGGCTGTGCTGCCCAAGTTCTCTGACTCCAGGAGAAGAGCAGCCACCTTTGTTCTCCTGATGAAGAGGCTTTTCTGCTCTTCTGCTCCCCCTGCTGGTCTTTTCCATGTACTGCAGGGAGGAGAACGTCCTGCCTCACTCCCTCAGCCCAGCCAATGCTGGGGACAGACAGGGAGAAGGACACGGAGCCCAGCCAATTGTGCGAAAATATGCTCTTTAAGCAAAGCGAAACCACACAGAAATGTTTGCTCTTTATGCAAAAATTATTTGCTCTTTATGCAAAAAAATTAAGCAAAGCGAAACCACACAGAAATTTTTGCTCTTTATGCAAAAATGCTCTTTAAGCAAAGCAAAACCACACAGAAATTTTTGCTCTTTAAATGGAATGCTCTCTATGCAAGGTTCTCTTTAAGCAAGGTACCACTGTATATGCTTTTAACAATGACAGTAATTGGGAATTTGTCCTACGTAAGTGTGGATATGATTGTAGCCTAGGATTGTTCAAAATGTTTCTGTTGATGATATCAGTTCAATGAGATGACATTATTTCTAGTCATTCCTATTCTAAAAAGTGGGTCCTGATGCTAACAGTTTGAGAATCACAAAACTAGAGAATTAAGAACCTTAAAAACAATGTCTATGAAATTCCATGCATATAGCGTGTTGTATGTGTGTAGCTGAGCAGAGGAAATCTAGCCTGGAAATAGTAGCCTGTTGAAAGGTGACATTTATTGAAGTAGTTGTGTACTAAGATAAGAAACTGGGCCAAGAATAGAGGATGAGAAGTTGAGGAGGCCAGGAGAATTGCCAACCGTCCAGAATTGGCCTGATTTTAGCAGGAAATTCAAGAAATTTCCAACATTACATCATGTGGGGGAAAAAAATCTCCAAGAATAGCTTCTGTCAGAGTTGGCAATCTTTGTGGCAAAGACAGGGTTGTCCTGGCTTGCTGACAACTTAGAATACTCCCAGTGGAAACAACTAGGTCTGCCATTTCTGGCTTGACCTGCATAGATCAGGCTTTGTCCACCAGCACAATGACTGTAAGATTTTACCAGATTGTATTTGGGTACAGACCCCATGGCTCCACTTTGGCCAAGTTAATGCATATCAAACACTTCAGTAAAACCTTGGGTTACTGTTGCCTACAAGGAAGCAGGCCACACCAAGTGACACCAAATGAGGGGAGTCCCAAATTTCCTGGTTGTAATGACCAGCAGGCCAGGTCCAACCAATGAGGAGACCTGAACTCTTCATCGAAAGCTCATGAGTTCTGGACTCCAGAAACTTTGGGCCTAAACCTATCTGACTTTCCAGCACCAATGCATACCTGCATTGTTTCCTACAATGCAGCCCTACAAATGTTTTCTTACCTTGAGGAGGCCTCCATTACTGCTACCCAACCACAAGATGCAGTCCATGCCCCTTACATCGCTACATCAGCACTGAAAAGTGGGACCATATTAGGACCTCTCACTGTCTGTCTTGCATAGGCAAGATCCTAACTGTAGTGATGACCCAGGCTACAAGCTGCCCTATTAAAAGGAATACAAAGTTTTGATATTGTCTTCAACTGGAGTGGGATCGTCCCCCTTCCCCCCTTCCTTTTACATGTTGTAAAAAGATGGGAAAACTTGCACTCTAACAACAGCCCCAGTGAAGGTTATGCTTACAGAAAGCAACTGTAAACTATTACATATAATCGGGCTCTTTTTAATATTTTTTTCCTATCCCAATTTACTGATTGTGGAGCAAATAATATCCAAAAGATTTACAGGATGTCATTACCTTTGCAAACAGAGCAATTTTAAGCACTTAAGAGGGAAGTCTTGCTGTTGTATTAATTGGCTGAAACTAAAACACAGTGTTTATTCAGGCTATTTGAATAGCTCTCATTGAATCCCAGGTCTGAATCAACGGTTATTAATCTAAGAGGTAAAATGTCTTTTGTTTGCATCAGATAAACGTTGGCATAGCAAATGTGGCATCAACAGACACATTAAACCAGAGCGATATATGAGAGCCTAATAATAATCATAAATCATGAGTTCACATTAAACACTTCACAAAAGCATTTGGACCGCAATAAATGGTAGATCCTGAATGTGTGAATGAGTCTGTGAAATGAAAACAAAGCAAACAACTGAATGGATCCCTGAGATAAAAATGCTGCTACACAGTCATCGTTAACACACCGGCATTTATCAAGCCAGTGCAGCCAGCGAACACATCTGGTTTTAATAGACATGTACACTGTAGGATTTTTTTGGCTCTTCCTTTGTCCTACATACTTTCCCTCCTCTTTATCAATGCCTGTTGTCAGTGATTTGATGAAGTTAAATAGACTCTGCTTGATTCCGCTAATGCACATCAAATGAAGGAAGAGCCGTCTCCATCACACTTGAGGCAAACTTCAGTGATCCTGGTGTTAGTCGGTGAGAGTTTGTGTATATAAAAATAAAATAAAATGGTGATATGAACGAAGCAGAGATCCTACAATAGCTTTCAAAATCCCTCCCCATCCCACACACAATTCTTTATGCTTTTCCTTTGAAATCTGTCCTGATAGTGATGTGTTGCTAGTAGCAGAGTAACCTCGTTCCTGCCATTTTAGCCCAGATGAAATAAGGACCATGAGTTTGTGGGGGCTCCATGGCGAACCTCCAGGGGACACATGTCGATATAACAAACCCACTTCTGAGTCCGTTTGACATGGCTTGGCACAGCTGGTGATGTATATTTCAAGAACGGCAGGAGCTGGAGCAAAGACGGAGATTGAATTCATACCTCATCACAGCCCGCCATAAAGGGCAACGTTTCAAGGTCAGTGTTTTAGGTGAATGAATGGAACAGCGTTTTGGCAAGGGGCCTGCACTTGTTTTGCCATTCACCCCGAATGCAGCTGCTACCTCCAGGCCTCACGGTTGTGTTTTTAATCATGGAGATGCACAACTACTTGAAAAAAGGCAGTAAGAAAATGTCCGTACGGTATTAAAGTTATATCTTTAATTCACTAAATTGGCCTCTCTTGTTCATGTTGGTATTGGTTGGTTGTAAAATTAACCCGCTTGGCAGCTGGTGCCGACACAGGAAATATTCATAAAGAGAAGAGAGTGTAAATACTCCAAAAGGAGGAATAAATCTGATAAACAAGTGAACAAAGGGATCTGTGCTTTTCCTGATATGGATGAATTCCCAATCAGCAAGGAAATGGCGGCTGCAGGAATAGCCAGAGGACAATTTACGCAAGATTGCCTGAGGCAACCAAGAAGGAGAACTGTGTTGTTTATGCTGCAAGGCTAACTATCAAACAGCAAACGTCCAAATGGCTGTGTGAAGCCTTTCTTTGCCTATCAGTGTTATCAAGCATTATTTTAATCTTCTAACACCCAAATGGGATGGAGAGGGCCTGAGCATGCCTCCTCTTGTGGCTCAGTGTTCAGAGGAAATGAAAGACAGCTCTGCTATACAAGGGATTACTCTTTGTTGTGATGGCGGGAGTGGCCATCTTGTGTCAGGTCAGCCATAACCGGCCATTTCAATGTTCCAGGCAGCCACCTATCTTTGTATATGTGCATACATACAAGCCCTGGATCTATACATTCTCAGAAGGATCACCCACATTTCTTGGCTATGTTCCTTGGGAGCATAGATGGATCAGATCTGGGATAAACTGAGAAAAGGCATGTATTCCTGAAACCCCAGGCTTTGGTTGCTCAGACAGACTGCCCTTGTTATTTGCTGCTCTACAACTTATATTTTGAGTTATTTAAAAGAGCTTTGGGGAAATCTGGTATGAAAACATATTTAAGGGCAATTGTGACAAAATAGTAAGAACGCACAAGCCCTTTTAAAAACCTATCAGGCCATTAATATATGAAACTGGAAGACTTTTTAAGGATATTAAGGACATTTAGGTTGCCTTGTGAAACAGAAACTGAAAAATGTAGGCAGTATGCTCTAGTTTCTGCCCAACAATATCATTTTCTACCCAGACTGGGTTTTGAATGAATTTGTTTTGTTTCATAACTTGCTTACAAATTCTTACAGAGAAGTTATTCCAAATAAAACAATATTAATAATACTTAATGTTGATCTAGCACTTTTTATATGCTCCCAGAGCAGCTCATGTAAACGGTCTCAGTAATCATTCACCGTTCCTGTAAGGTAGGCTATTATGATCATCATCCCTATTTTGCAGGCTGACAGTGAGAGTGTGCAGGTTTTGCCGAGGGCCATCTGGTGAGTTCATGGCCAGGCTGAGATTTAGACTGGGGGACTTGCCAACTTGTAGCTCACATGTTAACCCTTGTGTTTCCCCAGCTCGTATGTTGCTGGAGATCCTCATCATTCAACACGAAAGCCTAAAACCAATCAGGGATTCTGGTCTGAACACCCTTTGATAGTTTGGATGCTCTTGCAAACCCATTTGTCATTGTGACAGGTGGCAGAGAGATGCAACGGACAGTATGCAAATTGCTCAAATAGTACACAAACACAATCCTGAATGTGCAAAGGCACCTTTCCTCTCCGCTTCATTGTTCATTGTGTCAAGAGCAAGTCCAGAGGCTTTCCTGATGAATCCAAATGCTGGGATTTTAACCAAATTACTTGTTCCCGTACTCCATGAGTGCATGATTAACTCCATGTTGCTTTGATATCCAAAGTGCTTCAGAAAGACCAGTCTTGGATGGCTGTGGTTTCCACCATATGGAGTGCATGTCTGGCTACCCAGCTGTGTGCCCCCTTGTGAATTATTTTAATCCTGTGTGCCAGCCTGCAAAATGCTTTAATCTGGATTCTGCTTATCAGGCTATTAAAAATTCCTCCTACTTCCCCACTTCTGCCAAACGTTTCTGCCCTTTGCTGCCCTAATTCAACATTTCCTGACAGCCAAAGAGAGATTGCTTTCAGCTGAATTTGCCAGGGTGGGATTTATTGTACGTGAAACAGAATTACTGGTAGAATGGCACTGGCTTGTGCGCAAATGAGGTTTGACTCATCCCTCCGGTTCCCCTTCGTAGAGGAACTGCAAAAGCGAAAATCCAAATCCATGATCTCTGCCAAAACTGACATCAGTTGTTTTGCTGATCTGTTCACTTTCTCCGAGGGATGTGCCCATTGTTCATTTAATGCAGTCAAACAGATAGAAAATACCTTGTCACAATGTTATGTTGTTTTGATACCATACCTCAAGGATATCCTGTATCTGAGGATACTGTGCATCAACCTGATGCCTACATGAGCATGTGATAGCTACCAAAGCTGTCAATGTTGCATGTCTGTTGCTGTGGTCTGGTCACTATCACTGCCTTATGGGAGGAATGGAAGATGCAGACTGGATAGAAAGACAGTATGTGTTTATGCCTGAGTGGGAGAGTGGGGCTAGGTGTGTGGAATGGGTGGAAAATATGTGTGTGTGAATGAATGACAGGCACATGTGTATGAATAGATGTGTGGAAGCCAATTTGTGCTTGGTTCCACCCTCTCAGCAGCCATTTTCTGTGGCATCTGCCATTCCGTCTTGCAGGTTCCACAAGTGACAAGCCTCTTTACCCAGATAGCAGTAATTGTATTACGAGATACAGAAATAGGAGCTTACTCATATTAATACCTTTGTTCCATGTTGTATCATGTTATTGGCACTTGGCGCAATCAATCTCATAGGCCAGTTTTGAGTCAAGGTAATACCATAAGCAACTGAGGTTTCCATTTTCTAATTCATTGGCCATAACCTTTGATATAATATAGATAAAGCAGTTTTTTAAATTGCATTCTGCAATGAATTACATTTCCAATGATATATAACATGAAGGTATTATTATTCACACATACACAATTTTTCACAATTTTGGCTACAAGTGTAAAGCTCAGATTTTTGCACTAAGCTTATTGCCCTGTGCATCTACTTCCTCTGCTTCCCCTTGTGACATTACCAGGTGGTAGAATGTCCCACATGCCATCAGAAACCTTTACACAAAAGCAGATAGTGTCCATCTACTGTAAATTAGATGGCAGTATTGGGCTTTAAGGACCAGCCAGTTATCCCCTAAAGACTAGGTATACTGGGCTGTGCTGTTATAATGTTCACAGAGTAACATGGATTCTGTCAAATGTTTGTCCAAATGTAAGGACCTCAGGAGTAAAGAACCAAATAGATTGAGATAGATTATCAAAGGTAAGTTACTGAGACTTGAAATCCTATACAGTATATCTTTCCTCGGAGTAAGTCCTATTGAACACAATAAGGCAAACTTCTGAATAGACCAAGGTTTCTCCTGTAAATCTAGCAAAGGAAAGGAAAGCAATACAGCAGAGCAAAAGTTTCCTTTCCGCTGACCATGTTGATTTGCAAATTAAAAATCATTTCCTCTGAAAGCTTTATGCAGGAGGAGCCTTGCTTGCAAGGATGATATTCAGAGGAGAGCGTTTTCCAGAGATAAATCTTGATATTTTTGACATGCAATATTTCATGGAAGACTCTAGCCAACTTGGTTTGTCCCCTCACAATGACAAAGCGTGAACAATTCTGGCTTTTCTCAGTAATGTACCTTGCACCCTGCTAGCAGACCCCTAATAGATTTCCCATTCTAACCTCTAGATCTGTACTAATTTTCCAGGTTTCTTGGTATGCTAATCAACTATGAATCAGACCAATTTAATATCAAAATCAAATAGTAATAACATATAGGACAGGTACTTACTAAAGCAGCAATTTTTAACAGATTACCACCACTACTCAATGGGCTGCATCTCACCACCACTGGTGAAACCAGTCCTCTCCACCACTGGCAAAACCAGCATTTTTCAGTTGGTCAGGACTCACTAGGTCGGTTGCAATCTTTGTGTGTAATGGGACCTTTAGCTGATTGCAACTTAGATTTATTTAAAGCTTAAATTGGTTATGTCACTTCTGGCCTTGACATCACTTTTCGGTAAATAACATTATTTCTGACATGTCCCAAAAGACTGTAATTCTAAAAAGTGGATTCTGGTGCTAAAAGAGAATCAGCCATTTATTTTGTAGAATATTTCAGTTTCACAATGCATATCTGTGCTTGGATGATGCCTCTAAAATTGAGTCAAATACGTGCTAGTGTTGGAATTGGGTAGTTGCTTCTCCCCTCCCTCTCTTTATATTACAAAGAATAACAAATGAATTATATTGAAATAATAATAAAAAGCCCAGGACTCTTATTAGCTTGTCAGCATCTTTGTTTTATACATCTTGTTTTATAATTAATACTGACATACATACACAATAATTAGGCTTGTTTTAATGATCAAGGCCACTCTGTGGGAGACTTTAAAGGGCTATTTAACACTTTGAATGACTCTTTGCTCATGGATCTATTTTCTAGCATTTCTGATAAGTTATTATGAAGCTTAAAAATGGGAATTAAAGCCTAAGTGGGCCTCAGACACAATTAACCATACATAATTACAGTATACTCACTAGTATGAAGTTGGCTAATGTGATTGTATTAGTAACAGCAATGGCTCTCACAGGTTTACGCAAGCCTTTTAATGGGTATTTAAAACCTACTGAGAATTAACGCCTCTGCTCCATTCCAGGGTGGAATAACATGTGTGGCTATGTCTGAGGTCCAAATGACATACTCTGTTGAATAAGTTTTTGTTTTTGAGTTATGTAGGATATGTTTACTTACTTTTCCCATGAAAAGTCAACAATGGGAAGGCCCCCCCAATTCAAGTCAGGAATGTGGGATGTGGAATGGGGGAGATCAATAATTCCTGCTACAATCTCCCCATCCCATGAGTCACTTGTTGAGTCACTACATGAGTCACAATTGAGTCACTACAATCTCCCCCACCCCATGAGTCACCTACAGCGGTAGGTGCAGGGTGACCAGATGCCTGAACCTTAAAAGGAGGATAAGGTCTTGGATTCCTCTCAGCCTGGCCTTTCTGGTGGACAATAGCATGTTTCCCTACTCATGAGTAAAGTCACGATATTGGGCACTTTCACTTTCAATGTGAATTTTTTACACATTGCTCAATGCATTTTTTTTTTATTTTTAGTGTTTTGGCCATATTGTTTGATAGGAGGGAGATATTTCCAAATTGATTTTTGCATTGTAGTCTGCTCTTCAGTATGAATCCAACAACATATGACATGATGGGATACTGCACACCATTGCTAAGTTCAAAAATGAAGCCAAAAAGGAGGACAAAGAAGCCCTTTTGGAGGACATACGGATAGGAGGCTAAAAAAGAGGAAAAATCCAGAAAAATCTGGTCATATGGTCACCCCGGGTAGGACGCTCTGCTCAGTGACCAGAGCACCCTGAGCCTCTTAGTCGTGTTTGCAACACTGCATCGGAAGTAACTGCATCTTCTCCTTCAGAAGTAACTGGTGATGATGTCCTTGTCTGTTTCTTGCAATGGTTCTTTGAATAGGTATATCAGGTGAAGTAATGAACGTTGAGAAACACTGAACTAGATGGTCAGCTTAAGCTACCTACATTTCTCAAGGAAACTTCTGTCTTTGCACTTCCAGTATGAAAAATGAAAAATCCTTGACCAAGACAGACATGTTTGCTACCCAAAGGGCAAGGTAGCTCTGTTGCTGAGCATAATAACTGCTCCAGAAAAGAAGACAGACTCTGAATTACATTTAGCATTTAGTAGTCTGGAAAGGCGTTTTTCAAACAAACAGGACAAGAATGCTGCAGGGGGATTTTTCCAGCAACTCTTAAGGCTACTGGACCTGCACAAAGTTCCTGGGGAGTAAAAAAAATATTCAAAAAATACAGGAGATTGAGCTAAAAATAAGGGAAAACAGGGCATTCATCACAGAGATACATTTTCCTCCCCTCGTTTTAGACAGTCAGTTTCATGGCTGAAGTAAGTAGCCCTAAAGCCAAGATTTTCTTCCACCACTAATGATTCAAGCAGAGCAGAAGCTAAAGAGCACAAAGAAAAGATCAGCTACAACAAGGAGCAAACTCTTATACAACGCCGTTCCTTATCAAAAACTTTGGTGAAGCAATCTAATTAGGAAGAGTCCATCTTGCCAAAACTGAATGTCTGTGTCACTTTCCAAGGTCGATGAACATAGAGAATTTATAACTTTGTCTCACTTACTATATTATCCTGTATGTTTTGCTTTTATACCAAAGCTCATAATCACACTCATCATTGTCCACTGCAATATTTTGACCCCATCTTAAAAGAAGCTTAAAAGTGGCAATTTCCTACCACTTTGATTCTTTCGGGTTGATGGCAATAAGTTACAGTGGTAGCTCTCATAACGAGTGCCCCACATAGTGAGTGTTCCACATAACAAGTAAAAATTTGTGTGGGATTTTGTCTCACATAACGAGCATGAGTCACATAACGAGTTGGCTGGACTCCCTCTCTTCCTCCCTGCATTGGCTGGGCTGTGGGATTGAGGTGGGACTTTCTCCTCCTGCCTGCAGCACATGAAGAGGCCAGCAAAGGGAGCTTAGGAGCCTCTTCAGTGAGCAACAAAGACGGCTCAGTGCTAGATATATTGGCCCAAGTACGCTTCAGGATTGCATGATCCTAAATAATTAACAGGTAACAAAAACAAACCTAACCCCAGGTAGGCTGGTATAAGCCCTGGCACCAGTCCTATGCTGACCTGGGTTGTCACAAAATGCCATAAGACACTACTGCCCCACTCCTGGGAAGAGGGTTAGGCCAGTGGACAGGCATACACCACCATGGGAAGAAATGCCAGGTGAGTTATGCCAGCCTAAATTGGTTAGAATTGTACCCTGAAATACTTGGCTACTCACCCCTTTTTCTTTTTCAACTGCTTTAAACAGTAAGAGGTGATTGGATGCCTTTTGCTTTTCTTTTTTCTTGAGAATGCCTTGAGGTTTACCGTTCTCTGGGTATTAACTGTGTATGTATCTTGAAGAACCTCAAACCATATGGGGAAAACAGCTCTTTTGGTACCAGGAAGTAGTAAAATGTTTTGAGATGCTATTAAGTCTCTAAATTACAAATCCTGGGTTCCACCTTAAAAATGTTCCATACTGTACATTGTATAGCCTGGGGTGCTGACTTGCTGCCAAATATCTATCACAGAGTGATTTATGATATATGATATGTTCCTCAGCCCAAGTGGAGACCGTTTAGTTGAAACATGAGAAAGGAGAGGCCTTGTGCTCTCAAAACCATGATGACAACTTTCTGTTTGGTTTTCGGAGGGAACATACAGTACAAATCGTGCCATATTTTACAACACCAAAAACTTAAGTAAAAAACAAGTCAAAATTAAGCCACAAAGCATTGCTTTTTATTTTTTTAATAATTGAAGAGATATTTCCTTTCGATGGTTCTGCTAATTAGGGCAAAATCCAGAGTAACTATGGGGAGTCCTTGCTCCGGTGTAAGAACAACTTACTCTGGATTCCAATATGAATTTCCCATAGGTTTTCATTAGGTGGTGCAGTAACTACGGGTGCATGTAAAGTCTCTTACGTGCTCCCGTAGTTACTCTGGATTTGGGGATTAGTGTCGCTTCAGCAATGGAAATGCAACTGTCCGGTTCTGACAAGAAAACAACCCTTTTCTTTTTTTTCCTTGGAGCAACTGAATAGCATTATGAATATGTTTGAAAAATGAGATTTAATATATACTGTTTCCAAGTAACATGTGGCTTCATTTTGGCTATAAGGTCCCAAGAAGATTTTTGGGTTTGGTTTAAGCTCCTCACTCTGAGGTACTTTTGTTTTGTTTTGTCTGCAGCTGGAAAGTCAGTCTCCCATACGGCTTTCAGAGTATGCTGTAAATCATGCTTTGGGAGAACAATATGGACAGTGACCTTCAGGGTCTCCAACCAGAAAATCCCTTAAGGCATGATGATATTTGCTCTAAAAACCGCCTTATTTATTATTTTGAAGGGAATGTATAGAACTGTAATCACTATTGCTCATTGTATCCAAAAATTTGACATGAAAAAGCTTATTATAAGGACTAGGCTTTCTAGTTCTGTGACTATTCATTGCCTCATTAGTTGACAAAGAATTTAGACCAAAAAGAATGGTTTGGTTGATAACTAAGCCTCTGCTTTCCTCCCCTTTTAGGCCACCTAAAGTCTAAACAGAAGATGGCAAAGAAAGAGGAACTTCATAGTTAGTTTTGTCAGATTTCACTGTAGATCCCAACACTGGGCATTTTTCATTTTCCAAAAAAAATGCGCTTTAAAGCATGTACTCTATTATAATAGGAAGTTGCATATGATGTATGTTCTTGCTCTTTTGGACATTTTTCTTAAGGCAATTGATGCTTAGAAATTTTCATAAGCCTGTTAGAGTTTGCTTCTGTTTTTAGGGATGATGAAAGGTGTTATGAAAAACATGGTGCTGCCATTGAAATCAGCATCTCTGTTTCAAGTCCTCTCTTGCAATATGTAGTTTTTTTCCTCAATGTCTTGATAACATATTTCATGGCCCTAACCACTGTTGCACATCATTGGCTGTGTCTCACAGAGAATTTGAAATTTGCTAGAATGAGCATTTGTCCTTTTTTTCTAGGACATGTCCTCTTTTATAGCCTTGTGTCCTGGAAACGAACTTCAGTGTTTTCCTTTTCCTGGTGAGCAGGGAAAATATAGCCTTCTTGTAATTAATAAATTACATGTAATAAATTGTATGAAACAGTTTTAAATTAAATAATAAGTAATAGAGTATTTAAATTAACCACATGAAAGTAATATACATGAGTGTTTTCAGCTTTTATTTGTCACATCCTAAGTTTTTCTTGGGTGTCCTACATTTTAAAAGGTGATTGTCCTCTTTTTCAGTAACAAAGTCAGGTCACCCTGGGATTTGGGTACTATTCAAACCAATTGGCAATCCTTTTGCCTTCTAGAAGAATCCATTACAGTTTGAGGGATTGAGATAAGCAGTTGCTATTTTAGAATAAAAACAACTACTATTAAGGCACTAAAATAACTTTCCCAGTTATTTTTTTATGTTTGGATATTCAACGCAAGTATAAGTGCTGAACTTTACCATTTTGAGGAGGCAGCTTTAGGAAACATCCTGTCTGGGAAACCTGGCACTTTGTGTTCCAGGATGATTGGCAGGAAACGTTTGTTTGGGGAAGGGGAAGATGGACATTATAAAAGCGATAGTCTCTTTGTCAAAACAATGGCGGGATAGAAAAATCACAGAGGTTGTTTAATTAGACTTCTGGGTGGGGGCTTGTTCTCTCAGGAGCGGGTGCACACGTAAGCGTGAAGGCAGCAGAAAATATAAGAAAGCAAGCATTAAAAATATCTACCATGTTCACAAAGGAAACAACAACACTGCAAACTGTATGGGGGAATGCAAATCTGAATGAATGTAATTGTTGGGAAGATCTGCTGTTGCAACCAAAATTAGATCCTTGAGAGGCTCCATACTTCTGTCTATGTACAGTATTTATATACAGCTTTTCACCTTAAAAGTTCACAAAGCGATTCAAATAGTGAGGCAAGGTGAAGAAGATTTTATCTGTAGTGGGCTCCAAGGGACCTGAGGGGTGATAGATTAGGCTTGCACTTCTTCCCAAGTCTGCTTCTGTCTCCTTCCAGCTTGCCACTGTTGCAAGCCACAGTGATTCATTTTCCACTCAAATGGAAAGCAGGTCACCACAGGGGCACAGCGCTGGTTTGTGTTACCTGTTGGCAAGTCATGTAAGTTAGTCACCCCTCATGCACATGCTCTAAACCTCTGAAGCCACTAGCCCTTTGTGAGGAAGGGCAAGTGGTACTAAATCATCACACCATGTGCAAGTTTTGTGCATGTGTGCTACACCTCAGAAGCCACTTGCCCTTTCTCATGAAGGGCCGGTAGCTTTGGGGATGTAGTGCGCATGTGCAAGAATGCACAAGCCCAACGAGGGGCAGGCTTGCCCCTCACTACGAGCATTCTGAGGGTGGCGTGCATACACAAGCTTTGTACAACTTCTGTCCAGGTTGTTGATAGGATCCTTTTAATTCAGCCAGAGTGATCTCTGACAGCCTGCAGAAGGTTCACTGGCATGCGGACCAGCGTCAAACCCCTCTTTGGCGTGTCACCTGGTGCAGGCCACACCAACCACCCTCTCCTTATTTTGCTCCCCATATGCATTCCTTAACACTGTAAAAGGAGAACTTCTGGCTTTATTTATAGTGACAGCCTACCCCTTGGTATTAAATAAAAGTCTTGCACTACTAAGATGAAGAGATTGTATAAAGAGAACCACAGTAAGAAGTTTTTATTCTGTTTTCTACAGCTTTGCAGCACTGATGGCAGCCACAGCATTGAAACGGGATGGTATGTGAAGCTGCACCATTGTTGCCGGCACATGAGTGCTGCATTGCTGCAAGTATGGACAAAATGTCCACATACTCATGAAACTTACACAGTGGGTAACAGAACCAGTGATCTGTTAAGGGTATTTTGGCATGGTGAACACATTGAACATGCCTTATACATGAGGAATAGTATTTAGAACAATACTGGGCTAGGCTGATGGGCAATGAGTCATTAGGGTGCCAAGCAGAGGTTTTCCTTCCTAAAGTCTTCCTTACTTGAACCTGGGGACTTCTGCATCCAGAGCAAACGCTCTACTGCTGAGTTTTGTGTCCTCTGTCAATATCAAATCCTGATGGAGCATATGAAGTAACATTTGTACAGCAATGGTTCTCAAAGTCAGGTCAGGACCCCATTAGGGAGTCACAACTTCATTTTTGGGGCGGGGGAGGTTGCAAAAAGCTGGGTGGTGCCATCTTGGAATCTGACACTGGGTGCTGCCATTGTGAAATGCTGCACTTGGGCTGCAATCCATACTTTACTGAGAGTAAGCCTCATTGAACACAATGGGGCTTACTTCTGAGGAGACATGGAGGTGCTCTGGCATCAGTGATGTCACTTCCAGCCAAGGTATCACTTCTAGGTTGATGACATCACTTCCGGGTGTCCCAGACAGATTGTTATTCTTAGAAGAGTGCATCGGACTGAAATGTTCAAGAACTGCTGCTCTATGGTAAGTGCTGATATCACAAACTTTGAGCACATTCAGATGAAGTACTCATCATACAGAAGTGAGGACTCACTACTATTTCATACGTTTATGCTGGCTCTCACATTTGTTCATAAGAAATATTTTTGATATGTGTGGGAAATTGTTTTCTCATTTTGCCTGACATATCACAGTTGTCTCTGTGAAGGTGCCTGAGATTTTCAAAATTTGCTTCTAGATTCTTGTGAAGTGGGTGATTGTTTTGTCTAGCTATATTTTATTCTCTCTCCCCCTCTCCAGGGAAGATGGATTCTCTGATTCTCTATCGTTCCAGCACAAACTAGTTTGGTTTTTTTCACTTAATTTTGAATCAAACTTGTATCACAAGAGTGCCTGCTGTAACAGTTACCTACACATAACAATCACACTGTAGAAATCACTGCTGGTGGGAATTGTGAAGTCAGTATCAAAACCCACATTCCACCAGTGAGGTCCAGTTCATGAAAACATAGGCAGCTACTTGCCTTTGAGCACAATCTTAACCATGTCTACTCAGAAGTAAGTCCCATTGTGTTCAATGGTTCTTACTCCCAAGGAAGTGGATTGCTCCAAAGGATTGCAGCCTTTGACTTATAGCCTGAGTGCTGACACATGACTTACAAAATTATCATTGAAACATAACCAGATAGTGATCATATGTGGAAAAGGTCACTGCTGTGGCTAATTTGATTATACCAACAGCAGGTTTAGTGTAGGATGCAGAGGAGTGATTAAAAAGGACTAGTCAATGGCCTAACCTGTGTAGGGTTTATTTAAAGAATAATTTGGTTCCCAACCATGATATTTTGGGGGCCCATAATATCTGCATTCTAGAAGGCTACTTTGCATTGAAAAGTGCAAAGTGCAGACATGTTTAGCTGATTTACTCTAGCCTGAAGAAAGCAAGCAATCTGGCAAGTATATCAGGACATTGAGATTTTACTGCTCTATATGCGGGCCTTGGGAGAGAGGGAACAGCATGCTATGAAACAAGATATTGATTAATTTCATGCTGATTGCTGGGTAATGAAAGTTCTTCCTGATGTTATGAAAAGGCTATGAACCTAATTGTGTCTTTAATGTAGATGGGGTGGATCTATGTTGTTATATGATTCCAGATGGCATATTACTATCAGGGTATCAGCAATGACAAGGCTCTGGAACTCAGGGAAGAAAGAGCATTGGCAAAATCCCACAAATATCAAAGAGAAAAACGAGTCTTACACTAATTCTGCATCATGTCTATCAACACAAATCTCCTCTTAATTGCATATATATTAAGATTATGACAGTTAAATGCTGCTGTTGAGCAAGGAAGTCACACATTGTGCCAAAATCAGTGAGGTATTTGCCTATCAGACTGAGACCAAGGTCACCCAGGCCTCTTTTTTGAGTCTGAAGAAGCAATTCTATTTGTTCATCTCTGTTCAGAGCTTGCCTCATTCAGAAAAGATCCAGGCAAGTGATAATAGTTTAAAAAATCCTGTTGCAATCACAACTGTGTAGTGAAAATGTAACAGATGCTTAACCTCCATCCAATGTAAAACCAAATCAGTCCCAAAGCAAAAATCTCATACTACTTTGAAAAATGCTTTTGACACAAAGATTTAGGAGATTGGAAAAATCATTTGATAATTGCTAAGAACTGCAGTTTTTGTTAGCAACAGCACATGAAAGAAGGGGAAGCCCCTGAATGTTTATACTGATGGCAATGGCAGTGCCCAAAGGGCACCTGGGAAGGCCCTCTGCAAAGAGGGCACCTGGGAAGGCCCAGTGCAAGACTTTGCCCAGGGACCCCTGTTAGGACTTTGGTGGCTATTAATCTGCATAGAGTTTGTAGTACTAGTGTAAATGGTGTTGGGTGTGAAAAGCTCTGCTGTGTATTAGGTAACCTCCGGTAAGTCATTTGCTGTCAGTCTGCTGCTACAAGGAATAATATACAGTGGTACGTTGGTTTATGAGCATAATTTTTTCTGGAAGCATGCTTGTAATCCATAACACTTGCATATCAAAGTGAATTGTCCCATAACAAATAATGGAAACTCAATTCATTCCATAACCCATAAATATTCATAGAAAAATTATTACAATACAGTGGTACCTCGCTTAACAAGCACTTCTCTTAACATAACAAGCAAAATTTCCAAGAAATCTTGCTTCACACAACAAGTTCCGCTTCACTTAACAAGCAAGTGCACTATGGGCACGCATGCTATGCAGCCCTGACGCTCCGCACGGAAGCTCTTTAAAAGGGCTGCCGGCCAGCACTGCTGCCTCTAACTGCCCCCAAATGCCCCCACCGACCACCTTGAACCTCCAAGAGCAGCCCAGATAAGCCTCCCAGGAAAGTATCTTTGATTGCAGCCTCTTAACCATGTCTACCCAGAAGTAAGCCCCATTGTGTTAAATGGGGTTTACTCCCAGGAAAATGTCTTTAGATTTGCAGCCTAAGTAGACTTCATAGGATCATGCATATTGAATGCATGTTTTGAATTCAATTCCAGTGTTTTGTCATCCTTTTTACATCCAGTTAATATTTTTATATGAATATTTTGGGGGTTGTGGAACCAGTAGTCTGAGTTTCCATTATTTCCTATGGAAAATCTGCTTCACTTAAAGAGCATTTCACTTAAAGAGCATGCCTCCGGAATGAATTAAGCTCTTTATGTGAGGCACCAGTGTACTGTAATATAATACAAAATAATAAAGAAAATACAAAATACTCAGAAGTAAGCACCACTGAATTCAATAATACTCATTCCCAGGAAAATGTGGTTAGGACTGCAGCCTTAGGCTGCAAAGAATAATATATGGACATTCTTAGGTTCAATATAACAATAATATTATATATTATTATACAATAGGTTATATTGTATAGATATACACCAGTATACCTATTTTGCTTCTGCAAAAGCAGCCAACAAAGGCCGTATCTAGGATTATAGAAGTGGGAGGGGCACAAAATTGTGGGGGGGGGCAATTGTTTTGAGTATCTATACTGGTGTATATCTATACAATATAACAATAATTCAAATTTATTCTAGCTCTCCCCACCAAGCATAGAAGTGCTGCATTCAATGAACATTAAAAGCAAGGAAAAGGCCCCAGATGACCCTATGTGGTCCCTCAACAGGTTGCATTCCCCAAGCATTAATTTAAAAATATATCTGGAAGCAGAAACCCATCCAGGGTTTCTCCAAAGAGAAACCTGTCTCTGCACCCCACTCCACCCCAACGTCAATAGCTTTGTAATAATGTATTTGCGTGATCCAGAATAGAATATTGTCTAACTCATGCCAACTGATACCAGAAGACCAGAGATGAGCAGCAGACTCTCGGTCCCTGCAGTGGGCTGGTCATGATCTTCTTTGTCCCTCCTTGGAAAGACAGAGCAGCCAGAAGGCTTAGTTCTCCTCCTTGTAATGCAAAAGAGGATTGCTGATGGCCCCCTGGCCTTGACCTGACCTGATTGGACATGACAGCCTGTAGGGAGTTGTGAACACTCTGGGAGCAAAAACCAAAACTGAGGACATAAATAGGAAGGATAAGTGGCTGAAGAAACCAGGAGAGGTCTGTGAACAATGCTAGGAAGGGCAGGCCCCTGACCGATACTGGCCACCCCCCTAGCTATGACCCTGAAACAGACCTCTACAGGCCAGATGGGGTTTACTTTGCTAATACTGACAAGATGAGACTTTTTCAACCTGCATATTGGACTTTTGAACTCATTGCTACTTCCAGTGGAGCAGCGGTCTCAGCTATCTTGCTATCTCGTGTGAGAAAACACTGGACTGGAACCATAAGGCAGGTAGGAGGAATAATACCCCACATTCTTCCCTCCATAAGGCTCCATTAAGTAGCCTTGTGCTCAGATCCCACAAGTCATCCTGTGCTGTTGTTAATGAGGGTTAATTGGCCTATACCTATATCTCTTCATACCCAGTCTAACTTGGGCAATTCCATGTGTTCCCTACCCTTGCATATGCAAAAACTGTATGCCCTTGTCCCCCCAACCAGTGATGAGCTATATGGTTGTGGTTTGCTGTTACTTATATCAATGTATCACTCCCACCTTGAATTAGTATCACTCCCACCTTGCCGCAGTCCCCCCTGTGGACACAATATTGGGCAATTTGCTAACACAGAGCAAAAGAGGTTGTGTTTTGCTTTATTGTATTTATGTTCAGCTTTCAAAAGATTGGCCTCTTCAACCTGATAGTTTGTTTCACTCTGAGCTTTGAGAAGGCACCTCACCTCAGCTTCGACATTTTCCGGCACATGACCTTTGTTAAAGAAAAAAAGAAAAAAACACAACCACTATACTAATAAGATGAAATGAGCTGTACAAGCAGATGGCCATTAGTTAAGCAGTACGGAATGATGAAGCACTAATGTGAAGTTGAGGTCATCTTGCTATAGATCCTCCAATTGCATTTTTCATATGCGGTCATTTGTATGGAATTGAAAGGAGGTGTGTTTTGGGCTTGCTTCCTTGTTCTTTTGCTCCTCTCCCGTTTGAGACAGGCATTTTCCATTTTTTGTTCACAATCATCTGGAGTTTTACAATCCTGGAGAAAAACATTTTGTGACCTTTGTAGCCAGTGGAAATTTGGCTATTGACTCAAAGCTGTACTGCAGTCTCAGTTCTTAATCTGAGATCCAAATGCACTGTTGGGTTGAAAAAGGGTATCTGTTTTTAAAACTTTGACTCAGTGGTGTAGCTAGAGGGGTTTAAAGTGCTCAGTTTGCAGAGAGCCTCACTGTGCTGTGAGCCCCTCTGTCTCCTCTTCAGAGCCATTCCGGGTGGTGGGAGCAAAATGAAAATGTATGTCCAGGGCCCATCTGGGTGACTAGATGCCAAACCCAAAATTTCCTGCTAAGTCCCCCAACCCAAAATTCCTATCCAGTTAAAAAAATATAGGACAAATGTAGGACATGTTAAAATAAAGCAAAAATACTCGTATTGCTTTCCTGTACTTAATTTCAACACTTTTTAAATTGAAAACCTCTTAACATGCATGATTCTGACCCAGACATTTAAGACGCCCTCAAAGCAGTTTGCAGCAACACAACACATACAAGCGACTTCAACCTACATGATCCTGACCCAGGCATGTAAGACACCCTCAAAGCAGTTTGCAGCAACACAACACATACAAGCGACTTCAACATACATGATCCTGACCCAGACATGGAAGATGCCCTCAAAGCAGTTTGCAGCAACAAAACATATGCAAGTGAGAGGAAAGGGAGGTGGGAGAGGTAAGTGGGGAAAGACTGGGCTGCATAGACAAGGACCTCCCGACTCAAGAGTAAGCTCCATTGACTTAATGGGCTTACTTCTGAGTATACATGGCTGGGATTGGGCTTACCTGGGGAGGCTGCTGGTGCCTGGTGAGAGGGCACTCTTAGGGGCTATGGGCTGCCCCAGGTCGGCATTGGCCGACTGGGCAGCTGCTTCCTTCAGTAGTGTGGCTGTGCAGGTGTGCACAGCTCTAATCAGGAAGCAGCGCTTCCTTAAGGCGCGATCCAGGTGTGGGCAAAGCAGCCTCCCCTGAGATCAGGCTGTGCGTGCCTCCACTTTCACACTTCCAGAAGTGTGTGCAGCCAGGACCTGTGGAGCTGCTCTTGGGGTTGGTTTTAATATAAAGAAATCCAGGGAGGAAAATTGCAGTTTCTTGAGAATGAAACAATGTCAACATCCCACATGAAATAATTCTGTGCAAATGATAAGTCAGGCAATGATTGCTGTGTAGCACCTTCATGCTAGACCAGGCTGCATTGACAAAGAGTTGAAGATGACACCCCAGGACTGACACAACTCTTATAACCAGGACTGTGAATGCGGTGATGCTTCAATCACACTGGACAAAGAAATTACAGTGATAAAAATGGAGGCAAAGACTAAGAGCAATATTACTTAAATTAAATTAGTTAAATTAAATTTAGTGCTTGTTCCTTTAAATCAGTGATTTTTATCCTTTTTCATCTCATGGCACACTATCAATTGTTTTTACCATTGACAAGGCACACCATGCTCTTCACATCCCCAAGTTTTCCTATGAATTAACGTCCCTCCCCAAATTCTTGTAGCACACCTGAGCACTCTCTGCAGCACACTGGTTGAAAATCACTGCTTTAAGTCCTAGTGCAGGGCATCCTTTTGACAGCATACTTTAGGCCAGAAAGTACCGTGAGGGAAGATATGTGCTTAATCTCTGTTGTGCTAAGCCAATGATAGAATTTGTGTTCTCACCCACCTAATGTGTGTTACTGATTTTTGGGAATTGTGCTGCAATCAGTGGTGGGCTCTAGCAAGTTCGCACCTACTCTATAGAACCAGTTCTTAACAAGAGATAGGACATATAAAGTTTAAAAATAGCCATTTAAAAGTGGCTGCCAGATGGACAGAGAACCGGTTCTTAAATTTTTTGAAGCCCATCACTGGCTGCAATGTATTAAAATGATCAGCATTCCTTCACTCTGAAGACTAGTGAAGAGATCATGTTTCTTGACTTCTTAACCATGCTTACCAATTCTGGTCTATCTACCAGGGTTGCGATGATTACCAAGATAATATGTACGAAATATTCTGAATACTTTTCATTTGCTCTCTTTCTGTGAAAAAAGAAGGGCACAATTCACAGAGTGCAATTAACCAGTGCAATTCATTCCTGGCCAAAAACAACCATATTTACTCAAATTTAATGTGCCATTGAATCTAATGAGCACCCTGATTTTAAAAGGCATGTGATAAAATATGTTTACCTATGATTGTAATGCGCATGAGTAAAGCAGGTGCAAAATTTTTTACTCTATTAAACTATAATTTATATGACAATAATAATATGACAAGGTGTTTCTGTTATGATTTTTATGTAATTGTATACTTTCTGTAATTGCACTACAACAAAGGATTTATACTACATTTTTATTACAATAAACTGGTATACAAAATACTAGCCAATATTTTCAATCAAAATATTGTACTTTTGAATCTTATGTTCCATCGAATCTAATGCACCCCCAATTTTGGAGATTAAATTGGGTGGAAAAATGAGCATTATATTTGAATATGTACAGTTTTACAAAAGTGTCTTAAAGGTCTTTTGTGCCAGTTTTGAAATAGGGAGGCAAACACATGGATGTCCAGGACATACTGCACACAGACCAACTCACGTTGGGCTGGAGGAGATAGGTCTGTATTGGCTAACTCAGGCCATCTTGGGGTTTGAGGATGCATGTGGAGGGCAGACAGCAGGCAGGCCCATGGGCAATTGGTGGGTATGTGGGAGCAGGGCACTTGTGCCAGATCTTAACCCTGTTCTCAGACTGGAGCTACAGGGGTAAATGGAAAGCACTAACATTCTCCTAGAAGGCCTTAGGAGCATTGAGTAGCATGGAAATACACCACCACCACCACCACTCACTTTCAAGTATGGGTGACAGTAAGGGCACAATCCAGAGTAAGGGCAGTGAGGAGAGCTCTAGCTGGGCTGCCCCAACTATTCTCATTCCAGAGCAGAACGTTATGCTGCATCCAGAGAGTCAGGAAGCCTGGGCTGCCCTAACTGCTCCAGAGCATGCTCAGTAGGCACCAAGTCAGTGACACCTGGGGAAGGCTTGCTCCTGAGGAGACCCCCCCAGATCACACTGAACAAGGAACAGCTGTGGTGCCTGCATTATAAGGAAGCCCAGAAGTTCATGACAACCAGTAACAGCTACAGCTTGAGACTCCAGTACAGCAATACCTCCAGTGGAGGATTTATTTATTTATTTTCCTAATTTATACCCCACCTTTCCTCCCCTGCAAGAGGGAGCCCAAGGCGGCTAACATTGGAGAAGAATAAAACACCATTAAAATTGCTAATAAATACAGGTTAAAACATAATTAAAATACAATTAAAATACAATTAGAACGAATAAAAAGACTAAGAACAATTAAAAACAGCCAAAAGACATTTGTTAAAACAATAAAATAAAAACAATAAAACACTGCCCCCCAACCTCTGCCCCGTTTAAAATGCTTTTTTAAATAAAAGGTTTTAAGGCTCTGCCTGAAGCTCTGTATTGAGGGAGCTTTCCTCAGTTCTAAGGGGAGGGAGTTCCAAAGCCGGGATGCCACCACTGAGAAGGACCTATCTCTGGCACCCACACCTCTCACATCTCTTAGTGGCGACACAGTGAGTAGGGCCCCCTCAGATGACCTTGGGTGATGGGTTGGATTGTACAGAAGAAGGCGGTCCCTCAGGTACCCTGGACTTAAGCTGTTTAGGGCTTTAAAGGTCAGGACCAGCACTTTGAATTCAGCCCGGAAACGAATGGGCAGCCAGTGTAGTCGCTGAAGCAGTGGCCCGACAGAGTTGAACCGATGAGACCCAGCGACCACATGGGCCTCTGCATTCTGGACTAATTGTAGCTTCCGGACCGTCTTCAGAGGCAGCCCCACGTAGAGTGCGTTACAATAATCTAGTCTCAATGTCACTAGGGCATGGGTCACTGTGGCCAGATCCAAGCAACTCAGTTATGGTTGCAGCTGGTGGATCAGCCGAAGCTGAGCAAAGGCTCCCCTGGCCAGAGCTGCCACCTGGGACTCCAGGAGCAGCTGCGAATCCAGGAGAACCCCCAAGCTGCGAACCTGCTCCTTCAGAGGGAGTGCAGCCCCATCCAGAACAGGATGATATTCCAATACCTGAGTCGAGGACTTCTGGACCAGGAGAACCTCTGTCTTATCAGGATTTAATCTCAGCTTGTTCACCCTCATCCAGTCCCCCACTGCCACCAGACAACGATTCAGGACTTCAACCGCCTCCATGGACTCAGGAGGAAAGGAGAGATAGAGCTGGGTGTCATCAGTGTACTGATGACACCTCACTCCAAACCTCCGGATGACCTCCGGATGGATGCAAGGGGCTTGCTGGAGTGGCCTGCTGTATCCACAGATCAGTGGGCTTCTGTAGCCGTGCATATCCTGAAGTTGAGAGGCAGGGGTTGCAGTCAGGCTGCCCAAGAACTTAAATTATTCATCAACACTGCCATTCATACACTGCCTTAACATGGACCCCTATGGGTCTACTCATTACTATACCTGAGGTGGTATAACTGAGGAGCTGGAAGAGGGAATTTCTGCCCTGGAAACTCTGGATACAGAGTAACTCTGAAAGCTCTGGATACAGAGTATCTGCTCTGCCCTAGGCAATGCTAAACATGTCCTCAACATGCCTCTCCTGAACTGCCTAGGCTGCCCCAGGTAGGGCAGCTCAGGTCCATTGGTCTTGGACGTGGGCCACCCCGTGGTAGATAGGGCAGCCCAAGTGCACTTCTGGATTGCAGCCTAAATGAGCCTTTTCTTTGAAGACATTTTAATTAACTTTCCTTATCTGCAACAGAAATTAGGCATCCATACATGTGACTGCCTGTTTTTTCACATTACCTGTACGTTTGTCTTTCCACATATCCAGTCCCTTTGTTAAGTGGAACTGTGAGTTCTTCAAGACAGGAACCTGTTTTTCACATCTTGCTCCAAAAAGGGCAAGGTACATCAATATAACTAATAAAGTACAGTGGCGCCTCACGTAACTAGCGCCAGTGATGGGATTCAAAGAAATTAACAACCGGTTCTATGCCCATCCGGCAGCCACTTTTAAATGGCTATTTTTAAACTTTATATGTCCTATCTCTCATTAACAACCGGTTCTATAGAGTAGGTGCGAACCTGCTGGAGCTCACCACTGACTAGCACCTCACATAAAGTATGTTCCACGTAACAGTTCTAATTTCCAAGGAATTCTGCTTCATGTTACAAATCTGCTTCATGTAACAAGCAAACCCCTCTGGAGCCTAATGGGCATGCATGCGCCACATGAAGTGTGACGCTCCACATGAAGGCTGTTTAAAAGGGCTGCCGGCCAGCGCTGCTGCCTCTAACAGTTCCCAACGTAGGGACAGTTCCCTGGGGGTGCCAGAGGCAGCTCCCCCTAACTTCCCCCAAGTGCCCCCACCGACCACCTTGAACCTCCAAGAGCAGCCCAGGTAAGCCTCCCAGGAAAGTTACTTTGATTGCAGCCTCTTAACCATGTCTACCCAGAAGAAAGCCCCATTGTGTTAAATGGGGCTTTCTCCCCCGAAAGTGTCTTTAGGATTGCAGCCTAAGTAGACTTCATTTATAGTGTTTTGTCATCATTTTTACATGAAGGTAATATTTTTATATGAATATTTTTTGGGTTGTGAAACCAATAATTTGAATTTCCATTATTTCCTATGGGAAAATCCGCTTCACATAAAGAACATTTCACGTAACAACCATGCCTCTGGAACAAATTAAATTTGTTACATGAGGTGCCATAGTAATATGTTAAATGTGGTTAAGGGCTTTGAACCTTTGTTGTTGTAAAAAGCTTAATAACAATGACCTGTGGGTGGTGCAAGTGGTTAAGTCGCTGTGCCTGTTAACCAGCAAGCCAGAGTTCGAGACCCAGGTCAGCCCCACAAGACAGGGTGATCTCCTGTCCTTAGCCCAGCTCTGCGATGCCAGCTGGATCCAATCGTATTGGCTCTGCCTTTCCATTGGACTAATTCAGTGGCGTGGAGAGGGGGATTTGCTGCTTGGGTAACAGCCTATCCTCCATTAACAATCCAACCCAGGCTTTCATGCTTCGCATGCAGAGTATGCAGCGCCGAGCACGATACCATAGTCTTTCAAGACTGATGGAGGCCTGTATGCATGAGAGGAGAAATCCTTTCTTCCCTATTATGTGTATGTAGTAGGTTTTAAAAAAATCTTTCTGATCTGTAAACTCCTAATGCAGCAGCCAGCCAGCCAGCCAGCCAGCCTCTGAGCTCTCCATAGATACTGCATAGCGGGGGCATCAAATCACGGCTGTCTTTATGGCCATGGTGCACTATGTGGCCCTACCTATCACGTTAGATGGATGACAAAATTATAAAACAAGCTGCAAAGCTTTTAGTGGACCTTTAGATTACTCTGCAGTCTCTTAATGTAAGCGAAGCTATAAAGATAAAAACATTCAAGCAGCCCTCAGTCTCCTTGCTCCTTTTTGCTCTACATTAGAGTGTAACACTACTGCTTTTGATAAAGATATTTATGGTCAGCATATTTACAGTGTCCCAGGCATCCCAGCCACAATGCATTGTGACTGTGGTTAAAAGAGTGAACATGACCATGCTAAAGGGTTTGGAAAGGGAGAAAGAATAATGATCTTGGTATCTAAAGCAGTTTCCAAACTGTTTAACACTGGAACAAACTTTTTTAAAAATGATGATCTATCACTACCCTAGACAAAAACGTTATCTAGAAAGAAACAAAATTTTATTTCAATGTGAAACATACCCACGTTGTGGAGTAAAATACACCGTGGGGGGCTACTTCCATGTGTGCCATTCCCCATTGCACATCATCCCACATTGCATATCATCTCTCCCATGTGCAATGTCCCACCATGCGCAATGTCCCACCCATGCGCAACATCCCACCATGTGCATAAACCCCCCATGCACAACACCCTCCCATGCACAACACCCTCCCATGCGCATCAACTCTGAATGCATAACATCCTCCATTCGTAACATCCCTTCATGTGCAACAACCCCCATGTGCATCAACATCCTCCCATGTGCAACATCCCCTATGCACATCAACCCTGAATGTGTAACATTCCCCATGCACATCAACCCCCATGCGCATCAACCCCCCTATTGATGTCCAACATCCGCCATGCACATCATCCCCATGCGCATCAACCCTCTTGTGCATCAAACCCCATGCACATCAAACCCCATGCACAATATCCCCCATGCACAACACCCCCCTAAGCAAATCCTCCGTCCCAGTGCATCAGGCACCAGGCATCAAATTGGCTGGATGTTGATCAGTTGGTCTTCAATGTTAAGTATAGGGCAAAAATACTTTTTTTTGCAGCCCTTTTCAGCCCTTTAAGGATTACATTTCTCAACACTGGTTCTTGGTGGGTGATGATGTCAAAGAAGGAACACCCACCGCGAATTTCATGCTTCTAGGTCCAGGGGTTGGGGCAGAGCACACCAATCCTGCACAACCCCCTGCGCAGAGCACAACCCCCATGCGCATCAACCCCCATGCTCATCTGTTCCCCATATGCATCATCTCCCCATGCACATCACCCCCATGTGCAGCATCCTCCCCAGTACACCACACCCTCCAAACAACATCCCCCCAGTGCACCAGGCACCGAGCACCAAATTGGCTGGATGTTGGTCAGTCTTCCATGTTAAGTTTAGGACAAAAACATGTTGCACCCCTTTTCGGCCCCTTAGGGGTTAAATTTCTCAACATCAGTTCTTGGTGGGTGTTGATGTCGCATAAGGAACACCCCGAATTTCATGTTTCTAGGGCCAAGGATTGGGGCAAAGAATCCCTCAGTCACTGATTCATCAATGCAAAGTATAGGAAGGAAAACACTTTGCACCCCATTCCACCCCTTCTGGTTGGCATTTCCAAAAAACTGTTTCTAAATTACTCCCTCCGTCATGGAAGGAACACCCACCCCAAATTTCACGCTTCTAGGCCCAGCGGTTTTGGCTGGCCGTTGATGAGTGAGTAGAGACTTTTCAATTTTATGTATAAAGAAAATAACAAATTAATAAATAATGATTGGTGTCCTATGCTTCCATAGGACATATGCTTCCATATGCTTCCATTGTTTTATATAGTACACTTTATGCGTTGTGTTGTGGGTTCAAACTCTCCCAGAGATTTAGATATAAAGTTCTATGTAAAAGGTTTATTTTCCACTTGAAATACACACAATAAATTCACTCAACATACACATTAAAAACACCTCAATATATACACTCCACTCCTATCTAAACCTCACATGATTGGATCGCCAATCCACAAGCAATCAATTACGTTTCCCAAGGGAGGAAGAAGCACCAGGTCAACACCAGTAGGCTTTAGTATCGTGGTAAGACTTTTCAGGGCAGTGAGTAAGCAGAACAGAACTGAGGAGGGATGGAGGGAGGGAGGAAAGGGGGATTGGGTGCAGGTGGGTGTCAGAAACAGTGGGAACTTCTGCATCTTGTACATCCTAACCTCCTTCCCAAGCCAAGGTGATCCAACATGGTACTCCTTGGCTCTGTGTCTGCTCAAATGCAATGCAGAGTTGAAGAGGCCCATTAGAGGTTAAAGTAGCAAATGAGTGAACTCTGGCAAATGAGTAGCCTCAGTGCCCACAGGATGCAGTGGTCACCATTTTGTCACTGGGAGGTTAGGTGTTCAGAATTGTCTGCACAACATGCGACCCAACAACACTGAATGAGGCTCTCCAGTAAGACATTGTGAACTTCCTGGCAGCCTCCATTTTCCTGGAGTCCATTAAATAGCAAAAACAGATGATTTACTAAACCCACAGTGGGCGGACAGAAAACTCTGTTGAGCTGTGTTTGGTTTGATGGGTCACAGACTGAGCAACTTCACTCACAGCAATGGTCACATCCTGATGGGCACACAGTTCCTTTTATGAGGCTCATATGAAGCAGATTTTCTTTGGTGAGGTGGGGAATTCTTCAAACATACAGTGTATGCTGTGGAGCATTCCCCAACAGCAGAGATAGGCTGAAGCCCTAACATATACACTGGAACAGGATAACTTTTTGTTCATAGAGAAAGTGCTGTACTTTATGCTTTAGAAGTGACTGTTTCAATGGCAGTGAGATTGCACTCCTAATCTCCAGCTAGGCCAGGATTAGCCACAGTATACGTCCTGTGCTGACTTGGTGGTGATACAAAAGTGCTGTAATGCACTTCTGCTCCACTCTGGGGGTGGGGATTAGGCCACACAACAGGCATACACTGACCTCCCCATATCACCATGGGACGATATGCTGGCTGAGTTAGGCCAGCCTAAATTTGCTAGCATTGCACCCTCAATGAACAAAAAAACCATTTCAGAATGAAGTTTCTTCCTCAAGAGGAAAGACCAATAAAAGGGTAATTTCTGCAACAGGCCCTGGAATTTAAAAGGACTGAATTATAAGATCTCATTACCAGCCTGTTTATCCAACTGCTTCTCTTTCCCTTTAAGAATATGGCTTTGCAGAAAGATCTCAGGGTCAGCCAAGCATGAAAGCATGCAGGTATGCATGAGAGGCATGTGAGATAACCTACTGTTAGGAGGCCCCCTGACAAAAGACCATATGCGGCTCCGTCTCACAAAGGATTGTGGAAAAGAGGCTCCAGAGGGAAGTCTGGGGCATGACTAGCCTTCTGCTTGTTAGAACTTCACTTATTATTCCAGGGTGACTGCAGTAATACAGCACTCTCAACAACATTATGTACATGTTGCAAAACCAAACAGATTTCCATGTGAAATCATATTACTTATGTCATCTTTGGAAAGAAAGGCACATGTGTTGGATTTTCAAGTAAATTGAGGCTGAAACTCGTGCTGAATTTAGAGTTGCCTAACTCGACTTTCTTGCAATACAAGCACATTTAACTGTCTGGAATGATGGCCTGTCTTTTGATACAGATTTAGGCTACAATCCAGAGTAACGACGGGAGCACGTAAGAGACATTATGTGCACCCATAGTTACTGCACCACCTAGTGAAAACCTATGGGAAATTCATATTGCAATCCAGAGTAACTTGTTCTTACTCTGGAGCAAGGACTCCCCATAGTTACTCTGGATTGCGCCCCAAGGAAACTTTTTTCCATGTTTGACAGTTTACTAATATTGCAGACTGTGATAGTGCAGACAAACCTTCCATATATTGCAGACAGTAAAAGCAGATGGCGATACTTGAAAAAGTGTTAATTGTTTTCTGCATGTAGTCGACGTTTGTGTGTATGATATACTTTGATCCTTTGGGTGAGCAGGGGCTTAGTCGAGAGGGAGGTTCATCTCTTGCTGAGAAAGAAATAGGATAAAAAGCCTTCAAGAAACATACCCATGTTAGTGTTTTCATCCAGTGAAATTGTAATGTAGCCTTGATCTCAGCAACCTCTTTGGGATGGTGCAATAAATAACAAGCTTTCAAGTCATCCAGTTGGGTCCTTTTACTTCTAGATCTCCAGCTGCAAACATCTTATTAAGATGAAAAACAGAATATTACAGATATGCTACAGCGGTGTCCTGACAATTAAGATTCCTTTTGAATGCTTTAGTCCTCTTAACAAAATAATTTTGGCACAATCACTAATTTTGCCAAATGCTTTAAAATGATTTATAATTACAAATTAATGCCTATGGAATAGAATATTGTCACAGGTTAATGGACTCCTGCTGTGGTGGAAATGCTGAAACATTTATTTTCCACGTGGGAGGTGCTGGTCCTCTGACAGTGTTCTAATACAATGACATGATTTTCATTAGACCACATGTCTAGGACAGAATGAGTCATTTTATTTGAATCAGGCGGGTATGTTTGATTGACACATGCTTCAGGTGACTAAAAAAAACCCCAGTTTGTTGCTCTGATCAACTGGGACCATAGATAGATGGTTTCTATCTAGCATTTTTAAAAGAGGTTCAGTTGAACCAAGTGAAGAGGTTCAAATGACTGACTCTGTCACTTGGAAAATAAATATTTTGGCATTTCTGAATTTCCTCCCTGAACATGGAATTGGGTTCTCTCTTGTTTGGTATAAATCAAATGAACTCAGGATAAAATGAGTCAGTCAAAACCAAATGCTAAGCTGAATTTGCTTGAGAATTCTTACATGGAAACCCACTGGAAAGACAGCCTCTTCTGCCAGGCTGTTCACAAAACATGAAACAGAAAGCCCAATTCTGTCTGGGCCTTGTGCTGTTGCAACTTATTCATTCATTTCTTTAAAGGATTTATACCCCACATTTCCCATGCCAACACTTATGCCCAAAGCTTACAATGTTTTTAGTTCCTCCCCTCCTGCTGTCCTCTCAACAACCCTGTGAGGTAGGTGAGGCTGAGAGCGTGACTGGCTTAAGGTTTCCAAGGAAGCTTCAAGGTGGAGGAGGGATTTGAACAGGGGTGCCCAAACACCAACCCCAGCGCCAGATGTTACTTGTGGCGAGCCTCCACTTGTGGCCTGTGGTAAGTCTCCTCTATCTGGCCCACTGCTGAGCCCTGTAATCCTTTAGAAGTGAGGGGAGCTCTGCCGGAGAATATTATGAGGGCCGAGGAAGCTGCATGTTCGTGTATGAAAGTGCATAAGAAAAGTTCCTAAAATGGTTTGAAGATCATCTCCTCTCTTTGAGTTAGAAAGTGTTTGTGAACTCTGTTCATCACTAATATATTCAAATTTAAAATGTAAATCAATTATATTTTCCAGTCCCTGACACAGTGTCAGAGAGAGGATGTGGCCTTATTACCATTACGTTTGGACACCCTTGCTCTAGAACTTGTGTTCTATGAGTGCAAGGCCCAGGTATGTAGGCTGGGGTCATGGGCACAAGTGGCTATGAGTCCCAGGCGAGTGCCAATGAAGTGCCCAGCTCTCTATGGAGCAGGGAAGTTGGCAGAGGAGGTGTTCCAGGTGAGAATCAGAGCCCAATGGCTGAAGAGCAGGCTTGGATGGATACCTTATGTCCCAAGCCCAGCCTCAACCTGTTCCTCTAGACCCAGTACAGATGCCAGTATGCCGTTTGGGAACTATGCCTAGTGGAGTAGGTCAGTAGGAAAAGAAAAAGACAACTCCTGGCATGAAGTATGTGATATGCATACAGATTGGGATTGGATGGTAAGAATGCAATCTTAACCAGTTTAGGCCAGCACAACTAACCCATCTTTCCTTTCCTGCGGTAGTGGTGTTGCACATCTGTGCAAAGGCCTAATTCCCCTAGGATTGGTGTAGAAGAGACTTACAGCACTTTTCCAAACCCCAGGCGAGCACAGGGCTTGTGCCAGCATAGCCAGGGCTTAGGACCAGGCCATGATTCTCTTAATTCTTTTTTTCCCTTCTCCCATAACTGCTTCTCTACTTCTTTGGGCTGTACACTGGTAAAATTTGGACTGACATGTTTATGTCTGATTAGATTCCAAATTAGATTTGTAATCTTTCACCTCCTCAAAAATCTGCACAAAAGGGTACAAACAATTCTTCTGGTGTGTTGTCTTCATGATGTCAAGATATATATTAGTGCTGTACAGTAAACAAGAATTCTGGAGTTCTCAACTGAGAGCACAGGTGCAAAGGAGTGTCTGAGTCAAGTAGCAATTAGTACAGTATTACGTGAATAGGACGGAATCAGACAAAGCTACTCAGCCCCCAATCTGGTCAGTCAATAGAAGGGAACGAATGTGCACAGTTCAGGTCTCTGCCCAATGCCTCAGCCTCTCCATTGGCCTTGTAGGGAAAGAGCATTAAAACACATTCTACATGCATTAAGTTCAACATAAGCAAGTAAAAATTCAGAGCAATGAACAGGCATTTTTAGATTGCATGAATTGGACAGTAATGTACAATTCACTTAATGTTGCATTATATCTACTCCACTGGGCTAGTATATTCTTGGAAGCGCAAGGCAAATCAGTGTCAGTTAATAGTGTCTCCACTATTCCAAAACCAGCTAGATCAGGCTAAAGGCCCATCTAGTCCGGCTTCTGGTATCTCACAGTGGTGCATCAGGTGTCTCAGGGAACACCCAAGACCACTCCCTTGCACCTGGCTTTCTGAGTTCCATGACATCATGATGCACATGCGCATTGAAGGTGCACGTGTGCTGTGGCAACTCCCCATCAGTGGCAATCTGCTATTGCGGGGAGCAAGCATTTTTCGGCTACCAAAGGGTGCTGGGCTGGATGAGCACCTTCCCTATTGGCAGACTGGTGGAGGAGGTGGAGATCTAGCCCTCTGTCGCTCGGCTCTGAGGAGCACAGGGCTGGCTATATGCCTTCTCTGTCTGCAGACTGGTGGGGGAGGCAGCGATCCAGCTCCATCCCTCACCTCCGCTGTGTCACCCATGGTTCCAGGTGTAGGGCCTGCAGGGGCCTTATGCTACTGACTACAGCTGCAATCCTAAAGACACTTTCCTGGGAGTAAGACCCATTGAACACAATGGGGCTTACTTTCGAGTAGAAAGTAACCTCTTTTCCCCTTTGGTTAGGACTGTGCTCTACATCTAAAACCAGGAGGTTGCACATATTCATCAAAGTTTGTAACAGTGATGGACTTTTCTTCTAAAAGTCTGATCCCCTTTTAAAGATATCTAGGCTCGATGCCATCATCAGATGCTGTGTTAAGGAGTTCCACAGACTAATTAAATGCTGTGTAAAGAAATATTTTCTTTCTGTGTTCTAACTCTCCCAACACTCAGCTTTAGTGGATGTCCCTGGGTGAAGTGTTGTGCGAGAAGGATAAGAATATTCCTCTACCCACTCAATCCTGCATAATTTTGTTCACAGTGCTCACATTTCCAGAATCTATGAGAGGTACTACTGTACTGCCTGGTTTTGCCCTCTGGAGGCAACAGGGAAATGCCTATTCTCTACTCTGTATCAATAACTACCTACCCCAAACTGTAAGAGATTTCCAAACAATATACAACATTACATGCTGAATTGTCAAGTGTCTCTATTTCTTGGATGGTTACATCTTACCAGTATTCCCTCATAGGCTAGCTAGGGTTAAATAAGTTTCTTTACTTTTTGAGCCGTTTTCTAACCCTTTCTAAGAGACTAACATAGCCTCTTTTTCCCTTTGAAAAATGTTTATCTGTCACCACTTAAAGTATGCCCCGATCTGCTCAGTCCATAATTCCTTTGAAGCACTGACCCATACAAGCCCACTGCCAGAGTCCATGTTCATTCGAGTGAGAAATGTTAGTCAGGCACAGAGAGCAGGGCCCAGGCTGATGTTTGTTTCTTCCATGTAATTAATGTGTGGAAGTTATTTGTGTATAATGTATAATCTTGACATAATCTAGATAGTACAGTACATTCTTTGGGGCAAGGCCCTGTCTAGTTTTGAAATTCTGTAAACTACCATATATTTTGATGGTATGATATGAAAAAGTAGTTAATTGACTCAAGGGGATTAGTAGCACTTGACTTACCCTACAATCCAGAGTAACTACGGGAAGACGCAAGAGGCACTTACTCTGGATTGCTCTATGCATTTCCCATAGGTTTCCCATAGGTGGCATCGTAACTACGTCGTTACTCTAGATTGTAGCCTGAGGCTGCAATCCTAATCTTCATTTAGGCCTCAGAATGTCCTGCAAAATCCAGATTAAATTGTGGTTCCATGTGATGACTGAAATGAACTATTTGAATGTCTGAACATTTTAGCTCCTATAGCCATCATGTTTTCTCTCCATTTGCTGTGAAAATGTGGTGCGGCACCATCAGCTATCTCTAGACACTGACTACACAAATCTTTTTCAGTGGGAAGATATGGCCGCCTGGGGTGCCCTGCTACATTTGAAAGGCGTCACAGACTAAATCCTGAAAATAATAAAAGAAAATAATATATGCTTTTATGTTTAACTGTTTGCATTTTATCCTTGTTAGATGGGGAGGGTCTGGAACCTGAGAAGTAAAGAGAGGTTGGACGCAATTTAGAGCTCATCAGAATTAGGACTCACTTGCACCAGAACAACTTGATGCAGCTTCTCCTGGACTGTAAAACCTGGGTGATCTTTTTTAGAAACATTCCCCTGTGTATGGTGTATTTAACTGACCACAGATAACTAGTTAGCATGTCAGGGAGTAAGGAAAGTCTTGGCCAGTCTTTTCTCTGTTGTGGCTTAAAGTCTGACAAATTCACGAGGAAACTGCCTCCGGATCTTCTGTGTGATGAAGCTAACATGTAGTCTCAGTATAATCCTCCCTCTCTCTCTCTCTCTCTCGTGTGTGTGTGTGTATATAATATTTACTTTATATTTACTTTATATTTAACTTTATATATTTACTTTATATTTTATTTTTTATATATTTATTTATATTTATACTTTACTGACTAGGAAAGCTGTGCAGAATGCATATCCTTCCTTTGCAGCTGAATCCGTGGTATTATGTAATTGTCAAAGCATCATCGGCCCCCGGCTTCACTTGTACGGGTTCTCTGTAGCCCAGTATTATCCGGTGCAAACAATCCAAGTGTGAAATAGGGTAAACCACATCCCAAACTGGTACTGCAGATCCAGCAGCACAATAGTTTAATTGCATTGTGGTTGCTTTCAAAGACTTGAGTGTAAAGTGCTGTGGCTGCTTCCTTTTAGCGTGTGGTTTTGGAGCCAGGCAGAGGGTGGAATGGAAAAATGCCCAGTGTGCTCCGACAGACATGTAATTAAAGCCTCTGAATCATGATAGGACATGTGCTAAAAGGAAGTTACTGCTGTCCTGACTGGAGTGCTGTTGACACAATCTTAAAGCAGGGATGGGAACATCCAGTGAGGCTTGAATCAAATTTAAAGTCACCACCTCCCTGAGACTTGACTAAAAAAAGAGTCATAACAGTGGCACTTTCTGTGTCACCAAGTAACTCCTTCAAAATGCTTAAGATCTCGAGTTGACTCACCTGTTCCCCTTTAAAAAGATTTACATAGGAGTAGTTCCTCTGCAGCTAGTCATTTAACGGGGCTTCCCTTCCCCCCTACCAGTCATGCAATGGAAAGCATGATTGCTGTGAACTTCCCACATCCCCACTTTCCTGTCTCTTTCCTCTCTGGGCTTTTAACATTTGGTTGTAAGGCAAGAACTCCCTTCATCTGTCCTCCACTCAGCTAATGAAAACACCAGAATATATCACAAATGAAAATATCAGAAAATATCAGATTGCCCCTACTTTGTCCAATGATCATTGGTTCATTTCTTCCTAACAGAAATGTAAAAAAATCTGCTCCTTCTTCCACCATCTCACACGTCAGGAAACATTAATCCTTTCTTACTTTTTGGCTGGAAGTCCCTAGTCACCTAGTCAGAATGACAGCCCCATGAAATTTTTCATGCCACACAAACAGGGATGAGTCCCGAGTCGAGGCTTTAGATGCAAGTGTCTTTCAGGGGTTTTCTGCGCATGTAACTCTTGAGTCACTGAGATTGTGAGAAATGTGGATTTTCATGAATTGAATCCAAGTCATCCCAGTCTTCACAGTGAAAGACCCCAACCTCTCAGTGACGAAAAGAGCATGAAAGAGTCAAAGCAATGTGAAGACACTGTTGACCATTTTCTTTGACTACAAGGGATTGCTGATCATGAGTATGCTCCACCTGGTCAGACAGTAAACAAGGAGTACTCCTGTGATGTATTGCAACATTTGCGGGATGCTATTGGTCAGAAAAGGCCAGAATTACATGCATCCAGTGAGTGGCAATCACACCATGACAACATACCTGCCCATTCAGCGTAGCTTGTGCAGCAGTTTTTGGCCAAGCACAACATCCCCCAGGTCCGCCAGCCATCGTATTCCCCAGATCTCGCCTCTTGCAATCTTTTCCTCTTTCTAAAAATCAAATCCCACTTGAATGGATGAAGATTTCAGGATGTTGAGGAAATGCAACGACGAGGTAGCTGCTCATTATCCCAGAAACGAGTTCCAGGAATGCGTCAGTACATGGAAACAGTGCTGGATTAAGTGTGTGGCTTCTGAAGGGGACTATTCTGAAGGAGATTAAATGCCAAATTGTTACATGTTGTTGTTTTATTTTTACCAGTCCTTATACTTATTGGTCACATCTCATGCGATCAAGGCTACATTATTTCCAGCATGCACCTTACTAAACAGATTCGACTGCTAGGTTTCCTAAGCCTGTGGCTATTGGTTTTATGCATTATATAAGCAGGACTCCCATGTTGGGCTGGTGTAAAAGTACCATAAAAAGACAGGAATCCTGTAAATGTCATATATGTAGCAGAGGGAATTGCAGCTGGTGCAGATTTCTCACCCTTGCTTCATGAGCTGCAACTGTTGGGAAATTTCCTTTTCTGCACAACTGCTTAAAGATAAAGGAAGGATCTCTACCCAGGGCACAGTATAGCAACATGATGGTCAGCCAGAAAAAAGTGTATCTTTATTAATTTAGTCTTTGAAGGGTTACATGGAAAGTAGAAAGCAAGGACAGATGGGCAATTTGTGAAAACAACGTAGTTGCTTCAAAAATGGCTGCAGGGTTGGCATTCATCAGGCAGGTGCAAAATACACAGAACATATCCAGTTCTGAAACAACTTCACTGGCTTATTTAAGGTGTTTGATCCTTAAATATCTCCTGTTTGCTCATTCAGGTCAAGTATAGAGGCCTTCCTCTTTTGGAATTGTGGAAGATGTGAGTTGGGGCCTTCTTTGTGATAGTACTAAAGTTGTGCAATTAATTCTCTTGGGTTTCTTGCCTTGATTCTTTATTATATGTCATGTGAAAATAGTTTTATTTTAGACAGTATTTGGGTTTGAACCACCCAGTGTTTAACTAATTGGGTTTTTGTTATTTTTTTCTTCCCTCTGGAACTTGATTTGGTTCGTTTCTGGATTTTTTCAGTCTTTCCAGACATGTTTGAGATTGAAAAGTGGTGTAAACTTTTCTTGAATAAATGAACATAGTGCAGAGCACAAGCTTCTTAATGTGTCTTTGAGTATCTCACTGGTCACCAACCAAAAGAGATAGCCGCATCCTCATGATGTGTTTGACAGCTTTCTGAAGCAGACAGAATGGTGGACTGGTTTGTTGTTTGATTCAGCAAAGCAGTCTGTATGTTCCTAAAGAGTGTGTGTTGCAAAGAATAATGTGTATATCCCTACAATCTAGAGTAACTATGGCAAGATGTAAGAGGCACTTACTCTGGAGGCACTTATCCATTTCCCCTAGGTTTCTCATAGGTGGGACCATAACTACATTGGTGTAAAAGGTCCTGTAGTTACTCTGGATTGTACCCTAAGTCTGAAAGCATTATCCAGTAGCAAGATAATGTACCCTAAGTCTGAAAGCATTATCCAGTAGCAAGAGATACACTATAATCCAGTAAACAGGTTTCTTATGTAGGGCTTCTAGTGATGACCCATCCAGATTGCTCTTCAACACACCTGCTTTGTTTCAGTCATGCAGCTGCATCTGGTCTTCCCCTTCGCTGAATTTTTCAAACAGCTTTTTGAATGTTGAAATTAGTTTGATGGAGAATATAGTGTAAATTTTGAAAATAATGTGATGGTGAGTTGGCTGATGACCAAATGCAAATAGAACTTCAGTGCTTTCAAGTGTGGGACAGAAAAGGAAACATTAGTAGGAACAATTCTATTGTTATAAAAAGTTATACCTGCCCAAAGCATGTCCTCTTTTCAAGGTTCAGATGTCATTTCTTGGGACTCTTGTTGTGCTACACCAGAACAAACCCTCCTTTGCCAACTTTATATATACTATACATAGAGGATAGGACCAACTTTCAGATCTGAGCAGTCTGCCTGCATAGAAAGAAGTTGTAGACCCTGTGGGAAGTAAATGGATAAGATATTATTATTGGTTGGATGATAGGCCTTTGCGGTGGTGGTGGTGGGGAGGGGGGTGGAACTGTGTATGTGTATTTTTGATGCAGCATTCCAGAAAATATAAGCTGTGGCACACATCCAGTTCCTATTTAGAAAGCATAGAAGTGGTTGCAGCTGTTTTTTGTGTCTGGTTGGTGCCAGTTTGAGAGTGTGTAATCATATTTGCATAAAGATAAAAAGGAAGGTGTTATAGAACAGAGTAGAGCCTATGGTTTCATCATGCATTAAAGGTAATTTTAGACTAATTAGGTGTAATTTGTTAAGGAATTCTTCCTGGCAATCATGACTCTGATTTTGTAATTATAGGACAATGCTTACTGTGGCTTTCAAAGGCAGCATAAAGCACCCCCAAGGGGGTCATGTCCCACACTAGGCAGATCTAATGGTGCCACAAAAGACAGGTGTTTTGTCAGATTTCAGCCACACACTTCCACACCTGCAACACATTAACTAGAACAGTGATGTTAATGAAAACCAGGTGCTTGATCTATTGCCTAAATGAGGAGCTGGCATTGAGGCTCCCTGTTTGCTACCTGGAGACTCCCACATGTCTCTGTGGAGGAGTTGTGAAAGCTGTCATAATTTTTTTTAAATTCAAACTTTAGGTTCAGGAGGAAACCCAGGAATGGGAGGTAAACTCAGCCCCACCTGTCCAGATTGTCCAGGGTGTTTGTCTCTGAGGCCTTTTATTTTTCAGAGCCTGTTATTTTTGATAGTCAAGTGCAAATCTGTGACTGAGCCAATGGTGCTTGGGTGCTTGAAAGTGGAGGGAGGAAACAGATCCTTGTTTTGGATATGGTACCTTGCCAGCCTCTGTTTCATCTTAAGGACATTGTCCATGCATCTGGATGTGCGTTAAAACGCTCTAGCACAATGCAATCTGCAAAAAGGATTAGCCCAATTCAGTCTGTTTGGAGCAGCTTGTATACATGGTCCAGTTAAAGGGCTTCTATTCCTTTCAGACTTGAAGGACTGCCATCTAATATGGAAATGAGTAATGGATGCCTTAAGGACGGACTTAAAAAATAAAACACAAGGTTTTCATTGTGAAGGAGCCGATGTCATTTTAATGTTTTGTTATGGACCGCGAAACTCAAACAAAAATCCTGTTTTATGTGAAAGCCTATTCCTCGCCCCTTTTCTTTATTTTCTTTTCTTTGCATTTCCACAGTCAAAGTTGTCCATCCACTACAATTTACAACAGTGAAGCAAAAGTTAATAATGATTCTGAATTATATAAAAGTCAAAGAAAGGGGGAAAGAAACCCCTTCCAGTAATACATTCTCAGCAGGGACCTAGTTAATTACTTAACTCCTTCCTAGCCACTCCTCGCACATGACAGCACCTTGACAAAAAAACAAGCAGCTCTGAGAGGGATAAGAGAAAAAAAAAACCAAAGAGGGAGCTATCCTAACCAAAATAGACCAGCAAAATTCACCCATCTCCAATTCCTGCAATGACTTGAGGAGGCCAGTGCACAGACACTAACACTCCCAGGAGTAGCGCAGAAATGCCTTACAGCACTTTTCAGACACCCCTAGTCCAGCATGGGACTTGTGCCAGCCTAACCCAGGGCTAGGATTGCACTGACAGAGATATAGGATGCAATCCTACTCTCAATTTAGGTCAGCCTAAGCTCTGGCATAAGTTCTGTGCTGACCAAGGAGGTCACAGAAGTGCCACAAGTACACTTCTGCCACAATTCAGGCATACACCAACATCCCCGCATCATCACTGGAAGATGTGCTAGGTGAATTAGGCTGACTTAAATTGATTAGGATTGTTCCCATAGTCATACAGTATATAAGTGAAAAGGACACTGCTTCTAAGCCCTAACTAACAGATCTATCTATCTGTCTGTCTGTGGTATTTATATAACTAAAAAGTTATATAAAGTTCACAAAGCAGTTTACAAAGAAAATTAATGGCTGATGATCAGCAGTGTCATCTTCTAACACATGGAAATCTGGGCTTTACTATTTCAGACTGCAGGTGGAGAGAAAGAACATTCAGAGTCCATGATGCAAAGAATTTCTTGCATGCTGCAACTAGCAAATCACGGAGAAGACAGATAATTTTTTTTCCTTCTTAACATCGGGGTAGTCCATAATTCAGACAACTCTGACTCAAGTTGTGAAATTTTTTTGGTGACTCATACAGATGTGAGTCATACACATCAAAAATGTGGATGCTACATGGGACTTGGGGATGGGTTATCCTAAAAAAAGAATAGACTCAATTGACTTGAGTCAATTCAATTCACTTTTGTGTATGCTTGTCACTCTCTTATGTGTGTGTGCATGTGCGTGTGCCTGCTTGCTTGCTATTTCCTCAACTTGTTTCTTGAAAAGACATGGACTCAAAGTGAAATGGCTTCAAAAACAACTCTGGCTAAGTTGTAATGTCTTTATGACTTGTGGCTGACTCAAGTAATGGGAGGCAGAGACTTGTGACTCAACTTCTGACTCGAGGAATTGGCTTCAGCACATCCCTGCTGACCATGCTAGTGTTGAAAGGTGTATTTAGCAAGGTAGAACACATGAACTCCTCCATGCAATTTCCAGCTGAAAGGAACGCTTTTGTCAGGGGAGGGATGGGGACAAGCCATAAGGTGACATCTCAAGTGCAATTAGGAAAAACTCATTGCTGTTAGAAGGCAAAGGCAAGGCAGGTCAGAGTTGAGCCAAGGGACTTTTCCTAACAAGTGAGGCATTCAGGCTGCAATCCTACCTTCCAGTTAGACCAGCATAAGTCCCAGCCTGAGTCATGTGTTGGTCTGGTGATGCCACAAAAATGCCATAAGGCATTTCTGCCCCACTCCTGGGGGGGTTAGACCAGTGCATAGACATGCACTGTCCTACCCGCACCACCATGGGAAGTTATGTCAGGTGAATGATTGGACTAAATTGGTTAAAGGTGCACTCTCATTTGCATGACTGACCAAACACACCCATAGCAGGGACAGCATAAAAAAGGAAGCCGCTCTAGAGCCTACATAGGCTTCTCTACAAAGCTACTTGCTAACCATCCAACCATAGCAGGCCTCCTTAATGCATGCACACCTGTATTCTGGTGATCACCATTCATGTTGGCTCAGAGCAGTCTTAAATGAGTTTACTCTCATCTGTGTCCTGCTGGTTACATATGTTAACAGTTGGAACATTGTGTATGGTGTTGCACACAGACATTAGTCATTCACAAACCTTGTATTACCCCTTCACTTCTCCCATATATTTTTTAATATTACAAAAAGAAAGAACGTTGACACTTTTATTTCCTAAGAAAAAAAGTAGACATATTTTATATACAACTCAAATCATGGTAAAAGGACTTGTTTCAGAAAACAGGAACAAGATCCTTGCATGCTTGAAGCCTTACCTCTGCTCTAAGCATCCTTGAATATTTGAAAATCTGATCAAAATGTTCTGTCTTTGATACATGTCAGGTGTGGCCCTTGGACTGTGCAGTGGATTTTAAACAACCCAAGTGCTGCCTTTCCAAGCAGACAATTATTTTTAATTAGCCTTCTGAAGCCCCACAGAAGCCTAGCCAGGTCATACCGCACAACATGGCTCATCAGTTTTCTGAACCCTGTTGCACGGCCTCCTTTCGCAAAGTAGCTGACTAGCCATCAGTAAAAAACAAAACAAAACAAAACATGCTTTTTGCTGATGCTGCCACTGATATGCTACATATACCCTCTCAAAAGGCTTGTCATATAAGTTTGACATCTACTATTGAAATGGTTCATGTGGAACTCGATAAATCTCTTATTACCATGCCCTTGCCTCTGAATTTCAAGCAGATGGTGGCACTTGTTATTGAGGGCATGTATGTGCCATGCCTTTCCAGACTTTTTTAATGGCCTCTTGTTAGTGTGGGAAAACTCATTATCCAACTCTACCAAAGATGCATTTCTCAGGCTGGAGACACAACATTTTCTGTCCTCTTATCTGCTTACATTTATAATATACTGGCCAGTTTTCAGTGATGAGGTGGTTATTTCTAGTGAGCAAAGAAATGATAAAAACTAATAATAAGATCCCAAGAAAATTAGGGAGAAAATATGAATGAATGAAATTCCATTGTCACCATTCAAACATATTTTTTTTGTTCTGCAGTGGAAAAAAAATTGTTCCAGCTGAATTGGGCACAAAGTATGTATTTCTTTGCTGTTGTAATGAAGGCCTGAATGCTGGTGTGATCGGCATTGTGACAATAATTTTTAACAGGATTTTTAACAGGCAGTTTACAATTTGAGGATACAAAATATGGTGACACATAGATTCTATGTGGTTGCTTGCTGTTGAGCTGCAGTATGTGAAAGTTTCCAGACTGTAATCTGGTACCAACTGCCAATATTATTGTAAGAGACGCGCACCTTAGTGAGGGCTAGCAGGGCCATGTTTCATGGAAATCACACAAAGAATGTGACTGATTCACATTTCCCACTTCTGGGCTCTTGTGTGAAGAAATGTGCAGTATGTCCATGCACTAGGGGAAGGCGTTCTCTCTGCAGCTAAACGCATAGTTCTCCATATGTTGTACAGCACCCTCATCATGACATCAATCGGATATGTAAAAGAACTTTATAAATTGATTTGGTCTGTGGCTGGTTAATGCAGATGAATGGCTCAAGAGATGGTGGCGACAATGATGTGGTGCAATTTAAATCAGCCGCCACATTGGGCTTTATATAACATGCTGGGGATAATTATTCTGAACCTTCATGATGATTTGGGGGTATCACATCCCTCCAGTGCACATCACCCCTCTGGGGGTGTTACCTGTTGTGGGTTTTATCTCCCTAGTGACACCCCTGCCATTGATCTAGCGTGTCCTGAGGAACATTCAATTTGGTCTGAAAAATGAAGGATGAAGAGATTCCTGTATATTCCACTTACAATAAGCCTGGTTATGGGCACAATCCAAAACCCCCTTGAGCTGACACAAGTCCCTAGTGCTGGCCCAAGAGGATCGCAAAGATGCCATAGAGCACATTTGCACTTCCTCCGGGTAAGCCGCATGGTTCACAGAGGTGCAGCAGCCCACAGAGGCTGCACCCAGCATCGACAGCAGCTAGAAGGGAAATATCCACACCAGCCAATCTTGGCTGATGTGAAGATCTGAGGGTGGTTGGGACGATGCACATAGGACATGATCCAGGATGTGGAGAAGGCAGGCAGCAGGAAGGACTGTGGCAGGTGGTAGGGAGTGAGAGGTAGGGCTGGGACTCAGCAGTTATACCAGATCCAAGCCCTGTTCCCTGGGGAGCCAGGAGCAGCCTGTGGTTGCTCCCATCTATTTGGATCTGCACCACCTTTGAAGATGGTTCCAATCTGAGTAGACTCACTGGAATTGCTATGCTCTTACCTGGGGTAAATGGAAAACCTTCCCCTTGCCTATAGTAGTTTGGCTGTAGACTCTCACTGTGGACTCTTCCAGTCAGAGGAAACTGGTAAAGTTAAGGTTAGGGATGGGTTGTGCAATTTTTGGCTTCCTCCGACTCTTGGAGGATGGTAATAGTTTTGTCTTCTGCCTCTGGCTTAAAAATTATAATATTTATAAATATTATATCTGATTAGCTCAGCGTCGGTTTGTGTTCCAGGACAGGGTGGGGAGATGGCATGGCTCTGATGGTGTTTCAACAGATTGCCTAGGGATTGCTTGACACTGGTATAGAAAAGTGTTTGGCTCTGCCGGGAAAGGAAAAGTGCATGTTGGGATCAACTAGACAGGGAAACCCAAGGGATGTCTACACAGGGAAGGCTGTTTGAGTCTATCTCCCCAATCAGTAAACACAGATAGCAGCAGGATCCTGACCTTTTACTGCAGCCAATGTCATCTGCAAGTTGTAACCTCTTGCCATTAATTACAACTCAGCATATCTCTAGAGTGTTTCTGGTCTGTTTCTCCTGTTGGCATTAAAATTTCCTCCTACTCTCTCCTGCAATGTCTCTCCTTTCCATTCCCCAACCCTCCAAAGGATCAAGTTACACACTGTAGTCTGAAATGAAATAAAGGACCCCTTTCCCACATACCCCCCCCCCCGCATTTGAAAGGGAAGAACACACTGGTAGATTTGTGTGTAGTTTTTAGATGTGGGCCTCTGCTGAAGGGAGAGTTTAGATTTTTTGAGCAGACGTTTTACTAGTGAGACATCTGATTTATTTATAGCAAAGTTAGCAGCCATGTTCTTTTCTTCATAAACAAAGAGTAGGACCATGTATTTGAATATATTAACAATCTTTCTGAATTCTGATTGAGGCTGCAATTGTATGCACATTTGCTAGGAAGTAGTTCCCAGTCCACAAATTAGAAGGTATTTTGGAGTAAAAAGGCATCGCATTTCCCATGTTTGTCTGGTATCTGATGTTTGTCTTCCAAGCAGGGTGACCATATGAACGGAAATTTCTGGATTTGTCCTCTTTTTTAGCCTCCTGGCCGGGTGTTCTCCAAAAGCTTCATTGTCCTCCATGTCGGCTTCATTTTGGAACTTTGTAATGGAGTGCATTACCCCATCATGTCATATGTCGATGGATTCGTATTGAAGAGCAGACTCCAATGCAAAACTCATTTTTGAAATATCTCCTTTCAGTCAAAGGTTATGCCCAAAAAACTAAAAATAAAAAATGCATTGAGCTTGATGGGAAAGTGAAAGTGCCCAATATAGTGGCTTTTCTTGTGAGTAGGCAAATGTGCCATTGTCTGCCAGAAAGGCCAGGCTAAGAGGAATCCTTGTCCTCCTTTTGACGTTTGGGCATCTGGTCACCCTGCTTCCATGGCAGAGGAACATGCCAGTCGCTCTTACTCTGCATATTTTAATCCATACAGAAAAGTAATAAAAGGGCAAAAAATCCTTGCCAGTGTTATAATTAGCCCAGTGAGAATTCAGTTGAATCAAACCCATTTATTTCTTTTGAGAATGTGGCTAACAGTGCAATCCTAACCCATGCCAGAGAGAATGGACTAGCAATGGCAGCCTAAAGTAGCCCATACCCAGAGCTGATACTTAGCCCAAATCCACAGGGTAAGGAGGCCTCTTGGCTGGCTGATGCCTAACTGATGCTGAGGAGGCAGCAGCACAAGCCTGTTATTCAAGGCATATACTCTCACTGGGCACCTGGGGAGAGTTATACTCTCACTGGGCACCTGGGGAGGGATTGCTCCGGAGGAGACCGGAACAAGGACAGCGGTAGTGCCTGCATCCTGCCTGCCATATGAGAAAGCCCAGGAGTCCCTGGGAGTCACAGCTGCGGTATGATGGAAAGAAAGGGCATGGCAGTCTGGGGGACAACATGCCAGAACTGCCAAAGGAAGAGAGCAACAACCTCCCACTCCACATGCAGGGCACCCAAGATAAATGGGGACAGGATCAAAGAAAGTTGTGAAAACCCACATCCATTGTTGTCACATGGTTCATGGAACACTGCTGTATCTGTAGTGTAGGGTGGGTAGAAAGGATTGGCCAGTGGAGTAGGCTATGGGAGTTTAGCTATGGGATCCTGAATTCGACAGGCAGGAATGGTGCTTAGATTGGCCTAGGACTTAGAACTTTTTCTTTCACTTCCAACTTTGGTTTATCATGGGCCTCAACTGATCTACTCAAATTTGTGCCTGCTCCTGGGGTTACTGATGATGAGCTACTGATGAGCAGCTGATCAGTAAAGGGTAAACATCTGCCTGGGATTCCTGGGAGGAAAAGGCAGGAGGAAGAGGTTGGGTGGTTTAGCCCCTTCCCCTGGCCTTGTCTGAATTGCTTGGGTTTGCACTCCTGAACAAGGCTCTCATCTTGGATACCTTTTTCAAGTGGCATACAATGTATATAGCACAAGATGTCTCATGCTATGGGCACAGTAAGCCATGGAGGGTATGTTTTAAGATATGCCCTTTTGACCACCTGCCCCTCCTTCTCCCCGTTCCACATGTCCTTTGTGGCCAGCCAGGGAACTAACGAAAGGCCAGTCTGAAAACTGGCTCATTCCTTGGCCCCACTTCTGTGCAAAAGGCACATGTGGGCCTCACCCAGGCCACACATGCACTGCCTGTAGCTGGTCAGGGAAGCCTTCCCTGGGTGGATGCCAAGGTTGTGTGCACAGCTTCAGCAGAGCCTGCACAAGCACCCCTTACAATTGGCTTCCCAGGTAGCCACAAAGGGTGCTTGCGTGATTTCAGCCAGGCTGCACATGCGCTCCTAGCAGTCAGCCAGGGAGCCAATCGTGAAGGGCGCATATACAGCTTTAGCCAGGCTGCTCCTGTTGTCTCTGCAGCCAGCCAGGGAAACCTTCTCCAGGTGGCTGTGAAGGGCATGTGCACGGCTTCAGCCATGTCACACATGCACTCTTCGCAATCAACCAAGGAAGCTGGCTGTAAAGAGTACATGCAGTGCTTCAGTCAGGCTGTGCTCATGTTCTTCACAATTGCCAGGGGAAGTTGGCTTGCTTTCCTGAACTGCTGTGAAGGCACTTGCACACACCCATGCACAGAGCATATGCGCTCTGTGCTAGCGGTACATCATGATGCTGACATCGCATTGTCATATATGCCATGGGAGCTCACTCAGTACGTCCCTTTCCTTTTCCGTCAGTGGTATCTTTAAGTGAGAGGCCAGTATCAATGGCCGTGGCCAGCCAGACTATCTTAAAACATGCAAAAAGATGTTCATCCAATCTCAGAATACTCAGAATACTGAGAATTTGTACAATATTAGATCCCACTTAACCTCCACTCTTGAGAGTACAACAATGCAGATGTGGCCAGCCGCTCACATGATAGATTTGAAGGTTTGGGACTGGGATTTCCTGCTTCACACGCTTTCACATCCCTTAGATTCTTCTCATGGGTTTAAAGAAGTTTTAGTTTCATCCAGAAATGTACAGTATACATGCTTCAAGAATACACATTTTATTTACTAGGACTATGATCTGTCTTCTGTTTTACGCTGAACTGTTGCAGCATAGAGCACTGATCCTCAAACGTTTAGCTCTGGGATCCACATTTTATAATGATAATCTGTTGGGACACAGTTGATCTGTTTAAAAAAAGATTCCCCAAATATCCTAAGGCTGTCATCCTAGCTGCGCATTGCTAAAAGAGTGTACACAATAGCCTGTTAAGTATAGATCTGTAACATTTCCTCAAATGCAGACACATCCCATGATAGCGTCAAGTCTATGTACTAAAAATAAAACACAAATTGAAAGAAATGGGAACCCTTCTGAAATTGGCTTAAGACCCATCTCATGCCATGTAAAAATCCTGAGCTGGTACCAGAAACAGAAAAAGATATGCAAAGCCCAGTAGAATGGCCCAGAAAGTAGCTCTGTAATGGGAACTGCAATTAATATCATGACATTGGCAAACACTACCACAAAAATGATGTTGTTCAATGATGTTTAGTGCAGCAACAATCAAATTTCCCTATTTTGGGACCTTTTCCTGGCTAGTCGCTTGTTTGAGTACTGTGAATTTGCAGGAGGATGTTTTGAGTGGCAAGCATTCAGATGGCAAGAAAACCATTGAGAAGCCATAATTCTGTATCCCGGCATCAGTTACCAGCCCACAGCCCTTCGAAAGGAATAAGAGCCCCGCATCCTGCATAGCATTGGTGCCGTCTGTAATTCCTCTCCAATGAATTAGAATAGCCCTGCTGTTATTAAATGTTTCTAAGGATACAAATCACTTTTCCATGCTCTAAACCCCGAGCTAAAAGTAACAACTGACAATGATGTAAGTGTTCATTTTTAGGTAGATTAGAGTCCCTCTTGGGCACCTCCAAACAATTTCCTGTGTTGGCCTTTGCAGAATTAAACTCTCTGTTGCTTAAATCCTGTGTCCAAAATCTGAGTGAAAAAGACATGATTGCAACAAGATACATGTCTGTTGCCTGGATGTGATCACCCCACTTCTGTAGTGTGTGGACACTGCATCATCATACTATCATACTATCATCATCTGTATCATCATCACCCCACTTCTGTAGTATGTGGACATCGTCATCATACTATCATCCCTTGTAAATTTTATCCAAGGGATTCTGTTCCGATCATCATTGTTTTCTATATTCAGCCTACCAAAGCAGGGCTAGCCCATGTAAAGGAAGCTTAACGATCTGCATGTGTGTGTATATACCTATACATTCTTTACACTTGACTAGCATATAAACAGATTATGTCAAAAGAGAGCGTTATTCAGAAAAAAAGAATTCCTTTGATCTATGGTTCATTTGGAAGGGGGAAGATGGAGTAAATGCCATGCCTGCTTTGAAGCTACACCATTTGCCTTCACAATTCTACCCCTAGATCCAGATTTGTAGGATCAAAGCGCAGTAGGATTAAAATGGGCTTGGGGACTTGGAGTCTCTCAGAGATCTAGTTCTATACACCTCGCTTAGGTTTTTGTGATGAATAAGATTTCGTTGTCCACAGATAGCCTATTCCTATTCTCAGCCAGTCCACAGCATGCACAGCATCTGGGGCAGCTTGGTAAACTGAAGGCTGATTTGCAGGATCTGAACAGTCTTCAGGAGAAGTACCAGGTTTGCCATATGACTCGAATAACAGGGACAATCCTGATTTTTGGAGAATGTGTTCACATATTGGTAATGGGACAGATGGTCATGTCCTGATTTTGTGGAAGAGAATTATGGCAGCCGTACATGTACAATAGTTTGCAATAATGCAAACTCAGTGCCACCAGTGTATGGGCAGACATAGCTAGATCTGAGTGACCCAAGAAAAGATGGTGTTGACACAGAGCCAATTGCCCTCTGAAGAAGAATTAGCTACCTTCCTACAAGCCAACATAATTTGCAAACATGATGAGATATAATGTCAACCTAGACACTTTCTTCAAACTTTAAGTTCTTTTTGCACATAAAAAATCCATAGCACTCAGGGTGACCTTATGGAATGGTCACCTGTATAGTGCCTGTACCTATAAGAATTGTATAGAAGAGGAAACTGAGGCAGGTTTAGCTCATCATAGAAGGGTGTTAAAAAGCAGCACCTGCCTAAATTCCCCTTTCTATGCAATGCTTAATGTAGAGGCATTCTGTCCTCCATTCTATATAGTCACCTTGTTAACCCAGTTTGAGGGTTTTCCTGGATTTTCTGGAGTCCCAGGTGGCAGCTGTGTCCAGGGGACCCTTTGCTCAGCTTCGGCTGATCCGTCAACTGCAGCTGTACCTGAGTCACTTGGATCTGGCCATGCTCACCCATGCCCTAATGACATCTAGATTGGATTATTGTAACGTGCTCTACATGGGGCTGCCTCTGAAGACAGTCCGGAAACTCCAACTAGTACTCCAACTAGTACAGAATGCAGCGGCTTGTGTGGTTGCGGGGACTCATCCTCAGTCGGGCCATTGCTTCAGCGGCTACGCTGGCTACCTATTCATTTCAGGGCGGAATTCAAAGTACTGGTCTTGATCTTTAAAGCCCTCTATGGCTCAGGTCCAGGGTATCTGAGGGACTGCCTTTGTCCTATAATCTGACCTGCCACCTTAGATCATCTGGAGGGTGGGGTGGGGGCTCTTCTAACTGTGCCACCTTTGAAAGAAATGAGAACTAGGAGCAGGGCCTTCTCGGTGGTTGCACCCCAGCTCTGAAACTCCCTTCCCTTTGACCTAAGAACTGCTCTCTCTTTATACAGTTTTCAGCAAGGCCTAAAAGCATTCCTGTGGGCAAAAGCTTTTTAGATAGATTGGGGATGTTGTGTTTTTAAATTTTAGCCAAAGTTTTTATGACTTTTAGGGTGGTGGGCTGTTTTAAATTTTTAAATGTTTTTAAATGTGTATGTTAGCCACCTTGAGTCAGCTTTGCTGACAAAGGCGGGATATAAATCCTGTTAACAACAACAGCAACAACAACAACAACAACAACAACATCATCAACATCATCAACAACAACATCATCAACAACAACATCATCAACAACAACAACAACATCATCAACATCATCAACAACAACATCAACAACATCATCAACATCATCAACAATAACATCATCAACATCAACATCAACAACAACATCAACATCATCAACATCAACAACAACATCAACAGAAAGCTCTATTGAGAGTGTTCTCAGATGTTTTCAAAATGATAAACAGATGGAAGTATGAGCTTTATTTTGGACATTCAGCCTGTTTGGACATTCAGCCTGTGGACAATGAGTAAAACGTGTTTTCAGAGTGGCATCAACTATTCTGTCTAAATACTCCCAGATGAGAACAAACCACCTGACAAATGTGAATAATTGTCCGTTAGATTCTTCCTCTGTAGCCTAAGAATCAGCCATAGCAATTATTTCAAATGCAAACTGGCTTATTGGTTGATACAACTTCATCATCCTAGAAGATAAAAGGAAGCATTTGTGGATATTAATTTAAGAAAGCTATTTTATATATTCCCTACACTAATCCTCCAGAACAGAATACTGATATAGACATATTTGTCTGCCAAGATTAACTAGAAAGATTTTTGCTCTATTTCAATGTAACTCAGGCTGCAAACCTAAAGACACTTTCTTGGGACACAATGAACACAATGGGGCTTAGTTTTGAGTAGACATGGTTAGGATTGCACCTTCATTGTAACCAAAGTGTAGACAACCATAGAATTCTAGAATCATAGTGTTGACAGGGACCTCGATGGTCTGATCTCCAGGCCTGAATGACTCAAGAAAGGATGAATTTGGCACACAAAGTTAGTGGCCCAATTCACTGTAACTTCCCATATGGCAATGCACTGGTGCCTACATGGCACCAGATACCTGCATTCAGAAGCATTTCATTCATTCTGTCTCTGAACATTTCTCAGAGTAATCTGAGAAATCCTAACCATATCTACTCAATAGTAAGCCCCATTGTGTTCAATGGGTCTTACTCCCAGGAAAGTGTCTTTAGGATCGCAGCCTTTGTATGTTAACTGCATCTGGGGTAAAATGACAGATTGGCTCTGAGTTGAGCTGCATCCTGAGCAGTGTGATTTGTTTGGGTCTGAGAATCATTCTGGCAGTGTCTCCTTCAACAACATTTAAATACTGGCTTAAATTGTGACTTTGGTCAATTGGTTCTTCAGACAGAGCTGGGAGACTCCCAGTCCGAGCTGTGATTTGGCTGCATTCGGAGATATTTGTCTTTTTCCCTTGTATGCCGGTTCATCTATCAGCATGTTTTCATAAGCAAAGCTGAGCTTGCAAGTTGTACTCATGCATACAGAGGTGTAATATTATAATCCTAGGAGTAATGTGGATTCTGTGTAATGTGACTCTGCTATTTTAGAAAGAAAACAAAAAGCTTCCCCCCCAAAAAAAAAACCTGTCTCCAAAATAGCTTTTGATGAAGTCTTTGCAGCCCATTGAAAGGTGATCTTGAAAATTCTGGAGGCAACTTAAAGCAAATAACTTGTGCCTTATCCATTCTCTGCTTCATACATATCTATTTCACTTTACAGTGGATCAAAAATCAGCAGTACTAAAAGATCTTGCAAGATCCCCTGGTTAAATGTTCCAGTGTTTAGAATCCTTACAATGTAACTGCTGAGTACTCTTGCAAATTGGTTGTAACGAGGAGACTGTTTGGATTCCTTAACTGCAGAAACGGTGTAGCAGATGTGCAAAGCTATGTTCTCAGGAGTGGTTCTAATCCAGCTCAGTTTTAAAGTGTGGAGATGGGGAAAAGATACATGGGAAAGAAAAGAAAACCTTTGCATTATACACACAGGGATAAACCTAAGTGTTTCAATGTACGTGTGTGCATGTTCTTTCATGGGAACTATTAAATTGCAACAGTTCATACTGAATCACATCGCTACACAGAACCAAAATCCTCATAATTGGCCTGAATATGATTAAAGAAATCCCTCACCCTGGAGGCTTTTGACTCTGAAAGAGTTCAGTTCATTTTGCTGACTGATAAGCATTGTTATGTTTGATCTAACATCAAAAATATTGAGAAAAAAAGTAAAACAAAGTTTTTTTACAGGGTTTGTTTGGGGGGAGGGGTATATTTAGTAAAGATATGTGAGTTATGTGAAATCAAACAATTACAAATTTTTCAAACTGCTTATTCGTTGGTTCTGTAGCAACAGTTTTGTTCCTGGGGGATTTGGAATAAACGGTTGCCAGCAAAGTGGCAGAAATGGGGAATGATTTCTTGGATGGGTGGCCCAGTTCCATGCAAAGTATATAGCCCATAGGTAAAACTGAAGCACGCTAATACGTTCTGTGATTTATCTTAATTGCAAGATGCATCCGTTTCCCACCCACCTCTTCCACTTCGCTACATTTAAGTGTTATTTCTAAACACCGTAAATAATTCATCTGGATGTGCCATTTGGAAAAGCTGTAAATATAAACAGAAGATTCTTCACATGAAAAATAAAGGATTTTGTTTGTAAGTTGCTCTTGTAGCCTCCATGTGCATAAAAGGGATGAACTGAAATGTAATTGCTAAAAGTGGTATTAAACTCACTGACAGGTGTAAATCTATTCAGATTCACAGTTGGCATGACTCTCCAACAAAACAGGTAAAACAGCTCAGAGTGTGAAAGTATTTATGTCCTACCAAAAGCTCAACCCTATCCCAAGCTGACTAACCCTACAATCCAGAGTAACTACGGGAGCACGTAAGAGACATTACGTGCACCTGTAGTTACTGTACCATCTAATGAAAACCTATGGGAAATTCATACTGCAATCCACAGCAAATTGTTCTTACACCGGAGCAAGGACTCCCCGTAGTTACTCTGGATTGTGCCCTAAGAGCATGCATTGATGTTAGTGCAGGATTTAATATATTCTGTGGGCTAGTTAGGGATGAAGACATGATGGAGAAGATATTTCAGTTATTCCCACCATTGACTGGTACCCAATAGGCTGGAGGACATAGAACAGGTGCATTGCCATTGATGCTGATCCCCCCCGCCCAATTCCAATCCTTACCTGAAATGTTTTCTCCACTGACCTATCTGCTCTGATGGGGGCTCAGAATTATATTGGTGCATAACGCTGGCGGGGGGGGGGGGGGGGAGAACCAGCCATTTGCACTGGTTCCTTGGTCTGTGCACTCTCCCAATAGCTGATGCAGAAGGAGGCACTGAGCTAAGAGCATGAGTTTCATCTGTGCAAGGCTGGGATAAGATCGGGCTAACAAGTATAACTCTGTACAGTTAATCATGGGATAATGTAATTGGTAATCAATATTATCTCCTTCAGAGTAGCCACCAGAGCTCTTCCTAGCAAGTAGGCAGATTTGACGAGATTAGGGGGTTCTTGGACCCAAAGCAACCTGAACATCTTTATGGGAAGTAGCTACAGAAAACAACAACTACCGGTACCCAATTACATTTGAAGGGACAAAGTGAAGAAACCTCTGTTTCCAAAAAATCTGTCCCCCCCCAAAAAAAATCACTGTCACATTCAGGAATTATTGTCCCTGGCATGAAAAATTATTTCATGGGCACTTCCTGTTGCATTGCTTTTGATAAAAGTGTGACAGACCCTAAGGGAAATATTGAGGGAAATAAAAATTATTGGGGAAAAAAATTACTGGATTCAAAATGGTCCTTTATGAGTGAGTTTTAACATTCTATTTATGGCTCAAAGATAATTTCCATCACCTGCCTGGTGGTGCCACTGCCCAGTGCCTGGTGGTGCCATTGCTGCCTGCTGCTGCCTGCTGCCCACTGGTGCCTGGACGTGCCTGCTAGTGTCCAATGCCCACCGCTGGTGCTTGGTGCCTGCTGCCTGTCGCTGCTCCAGGTATTCTGTGAGGCCCAGCAGTGCCCAGTGCCAGCTAGTGCTAGTGACCCCTGATGCCCACTGACTGCTGGTGGCTGGTTCCTGCCACCCACTGTTGATGGTGTCCACTGATACCACTGGTGTCTGGTGCCCACTGGTGCCTAGCAGTGCTGGCTGGTGTTCACAAATATCCTTTCAATTTTTCTCTCACAATAATGGGTAAATTCCTCTAGCTTATTATAAATTACTGTATTAAAATTCATGCTGTGGGGCATCTAGTGCTTTTAAGGAAGAAAGAGAGGAAGAAGGATTTGAGCAGTTGGGGGTCTAATAATCCATTTCCCTGCGTCACACAGTTCAGCAGTGCTGAAATGGCTGAAACATGGCCAGAACAGCAGTTGAGGTTCTCTTTGAGATGAAGGAACATCAATTCTCCTACTCCATGTAGAACTCCAGTGTCACCTATGGGTCTACTTAGATCCATAATAGCCTCTGCTGCTATCCCCACTACCTCTCCAGGACTTGAATCACCCTCCAGCCCTCCCTATCCCTGCTCAATTTACTCTCTCCCTGCCTTCCCTCCACCTGTACACTATGTATGTTGCCATGTAGCATATTAAAATAGTGGAACTCTGTTCCGCTCTGTTTTATTGTTATAAGTATCCCAATAGTATCCCAATAGTATTGGTCCGTAATTGTGATAAGGAAATTATATTAAGGAATTATATACTCTTCCTATAGTTTGAAGCGACAATGAAATAATAATTATTGAAGCTTTCTAGAAGTGTCCCCATCATTGTTTCCTTTTGTCTGTCCTAAGAATCAGGTACAGTATTTCAGAGGTACTTTGCTTCTGAACAAGAAGGTGCATTCAACTCTATAGTTAGTAGCCATTACTAGATCTAGTCAATTAAATTTTTTTAACTTCTTTAATCCTTTTGTAAAAGCTGACTAAGCTAAGAGCCAACACAGCATCTTGTGACATCTAATTCCTTGTGCATTGCATGAAGTAGTGCTTCCTTGGTCATTCTCTCCTTGCCAATCTCTTTCCCTGTCTGACCCCAAGATCTTCTATTACCAGAAAGAGAAAGTGATTAATGTCTCCCTCTTCCGTTTTCTCTACACCATTCACTATTACGAGCTACAACTAGGAATAATAAAACCTTTGGTCAAATAGCTATGAATCAACACTTAAAGCACGAAATAACACTAATTTAAAGCAACTCAAAAATATTTTGGGTTTGTACTGATAATACTGTGCACATGATTGTTAAGTTTCACCAAAGAATGTATCTGCTCCTTTAATATTTCCAAGAAAAAGGCAGCTGTCCTGGGGTTATCATTTCCATTATTTTTTTCTAACTTTCCTCCATATCTTTTCCTTTATGAGCCTTCGAAAAATTTCACTGAATGCCCTAGATTTTCAGAGAGGGAGAAACCTTTTTTTCTGCATCATAAAAAATGTGTTAAACTTCCAGCATGCTCCCCTAGTCCACTTACTTGCTTTTCCCCCCTAAACAAAAAAGCCTCATTTTTAAAGACTTTCCTATAAGACTTTACAAGATTTTCTTATGTTTCCTACCTTTGCAGCTTTTTCAGATCTATACTATCTTTAAATAAAGGGGGCAGTCAGACAGCATGATATGAGCAGGCTTTGTTTACAATAACATCTTGGATTTGTTGGGCCAAATCTCACTTGGATTTTATTTCATGGTCAAATTTTCCTTGATGTAATGATCTGTTGTTTTGCCATGACCTTCCCAAATAAGTGGCGCCTCACGTAACAAATTTAATTTGTTCTGGAAGCATGTTTGTTAGGTGAAACGTTCTTTACGTGAAGCGGATTTTCCCATAGGAAATAATGGAAACTCAGACAATGGGTTCCAGAACCCAAAAAATATTCATATAAAAATATTAACTGTATGTAAAAATGATGACAAAACACTGGAACTGAATTCAAAACATGCATTCAATGTGCATGATCTTCTGTAATCCAAGACACTTTCCAAGTGTCTCCCCACTTTCTCCTTCTCTTCATCTGGAGCCTCTTTCTCCCCTGTTCTCTTCTGGCTAGCCCTATCTGCTTCCCTCTTCTCCACTGCTCTTCTCTCCCTCCACCCAGCGGACGCTTGGCCACAGGAGGAACAGCGTGGAAGTGTTGCTTTTGCTATGGACAGGCAAGCTAGGCAGCCCTGATGCCTTATAAAATGGCTGCCGGCCAGCGCGTCTGCCCCAACTGCCAACGGGTGTGTTTGTTACGTGAAGCACACTTTATTATGTGAAGAAGAATCCTAGAGAAATTTTTGTTTGTTACTTGGAACATACTTTACGTGAGGCGTTTGTTACGTGAAGGTGCCATTGTATATCAAATTGGCAAAAGCTCACTGGGATATACTAAACATGTCGACTTTCTTTTTGTGTTAGGGAAGGATAACACTTTTCAATGAACCTTGGGAAAAGGGAGAATAGTAGCTCATGAAAGCTGAAATAATGTGGTACAAGTCTGGCTCCAGGTCCAATCAATGAGTCATGACCCAGATTTGGTGGGTGATGAAACAGACAGAGCAGATTAGACTACATGCATCAAGGATTAAGCCAGCTCTGTTGTTTGAGGGTGGAGAGCACTGCAACCCAGTCACCCCTGTAGTTTGGAAACCACTTGTTTGGTTTGTCTCATATTAGAGAGAGGAGGCTTTTGGTGATGAAAAAAATATCACCAATATGGGTGGTGGCCCATTATCTCATAATTTCTTTTTATTACTGAAAGATGTCAAAGCTGATTAGTTCCTTAGGGTTTTTCTGGTATAAAGTTCAACCGAGGGAAAACCCAGAATTTTCTATGGTTTTTTTTAATTAAAGTAAATAACTAACTTATGAGTGTTATTTATACTGCAGTACTTACTGTCCTGAAAGTGCCTGTCCCTTTGGAAATATGATTCAGATGCTCTGAACCGAAGAAGCATTTTCCTTTTTCCTGTGTTGAATATGAAACAAAAGGCAACTGCAAAACACCTCATTAAAAAGTATTCCTTTGTCCCTCCCTCCCCCCATATTTGACAAAATAAATTATAAAGAGTCATGGCAATTTTTTCCTGTGTAGGTGGTCCATTTATGTACTGGCCTGATCATGACCTCCCAAATACATCAACATTTATTCGATCCGTTGCTGTTCTAAAATATTAGAGGGGGAAAAAATCATCCAAACTGTTGCACCATCAGCAGTTTCAGACTATTCGTTAATTAAGATGACACCTAGCAGAGCAAAATGCTTCACCTCAAGACAAAAAATATTTTTACAGCTACAGTAATTTCAATTGGATACAGAAATTTAATGTAGGTTTTCCTCTTTATCAGTGGATCCAATATCCATGGTTTTACTGATCCATGGATTCAGGGGATCCCCCGCCCCACGCATCCTGTGCCCAATACCTTTCTTTTTAATTTTAGTGATGACAGCATGGGTGTTTCTTGCTTAAACTGAAAAAAAATAGGATGTATAGATAACTATCCTGCATTCTAGAAGGAGACTGAAGGCACAATCCAGAATAACTACGGGAGCACATAAGAGACATTACGTGCACCTGTAGTTACTGCACCACCTAGTGAAAACCTATGGGAAATTCATACTGCAATCCAGAGTAACTTGTTCTTACTTTGGAGCAAGGACTCCCCGTAGTTACTCTGGATTTCACCCTGAGACTGCAATCCTTACTTCCAATTAGGCCAGCCTAAGCCCCAGCATAAGTCCCATGCTGGCCAGGGAGTGTTGCAAAAGTGCTGTAAGGCCACTCCTGGAGAAGGATTAGGCCAATGTACAGACATGTGCTTGCCTCCCCCTGGGAACACCAATAAGTTGTGCCAGCCTAGGTTAGGATTGCAACCTAAGGGCCTGATTCTATGAGCCATTATCAAGAAGCTCAGCTGGTTCAGCTGACACAGCTGTCACAAAATATGCTGTAAGACACTTTACACCAGCAGTACTAACATGCCAGTGGTGCTGAGCCCTGCAACAGTTGGTGCTGAGTCTTAGCACCTGAAGATAGCTGCCAAGAATTCCCAGTGGTAACAGCCATAGCTACAACCGATAAAAGTAATAGGTAGAGGTGTGTGTGTGTGTGTGTGTGTGTGTGTGTGTGTGTGTGTGTGGCTTTTAATTATATAGGAGTCCTCTGTACCCACTGTTTCTGTAGCCGCATGAGGGATGGCACAGAACTCCAGTGAATATGGGCGGGGAGCTGAACTTAGTTTTTCCAAAGCTCAGAATATTACATTGTAATATTTCAGTAAGGGTTTATCAATCATGGATGTTCATCTATTTATTTAATAAATTTGTACCCCAACTCAAGGCAGCTAACAGTACAGGGAGTTCCAATAGGGCCATTGAGAAGGCCCTATTCCTGGCCACTACACCTCTCTTCTATCCATCTACAGTATTTATATACCGCTTTTCAACTAAAAAGTTCACAAAGAAAATAAAAAATAATAGCAAATTAATAGCTAAAGGGCTCACAATCTAAAATGCAAAAAAACAAAAAACAAAAAACCCTCACCTCCGTTGGTGGCAGCACAGTGAGTAGGGCCCCCTCAGATGACCATAAGTAATGAGTCAGATTGTACAGAAGAAGGCAGTCCCTCAGATACCCTGGACCAGAGCCTTTTAATGGTCAGGACCAGCACTTGGAATTCAGCCCAGAAATGAATGGGCAGCCAGTGTAGCCACTGAAGCAGTGGCCCGACTTGAGTCTAATCAACAAGCCTACGAGCTGCCGCATTTTTGTAGTTGGAGTTTCCAGACTATCTTCAGAGGCAGCTCCACGTACAGCACGTTGCAATAGTCCAATCTTGATGTCACTAAGGCATGGGTCACCATAGCCAGATCTGAGAGACTCAGATATGGTTGCAGCTGGCAGATAAGCTGAAGCTGAGCAAAGGCTCCCCTGGCCACAGCTGCCACCCGGGACTACAGGAGCAGCTATGAATCCAGAAGAACCCCCAAGCTGTGGACATGCTCCTTCAGAGGGAGTGCAACCCCATTTACTGTTTCATTGATTGATGATGTTTATGTATGAAAATGTCACTGCTAGATTGGACATCAAGAACAGAACTTCCAAGTCACCCAACATAAGCTGTTATACTTGTCAATGATGCCAGTGCGCACATTCACCTAGATACCTACCTTAACAACGATTGCCTTGAAACTATGATTGGAAAACTCCCAGAGGTGCCAAATAAAACTTCTCTAGCTATTCAACTGAAACTTCCTGTATTGAAGGGAATAGCAGTGGTGGATTTTGTTCACTCCTCCTCATACACCATGGTCTCAATCTTATTTAATGCAGGAATAAAACCTTGAAGTTGTAGCAGCGCAGTTAGTGTTGCATCTTATTTGACCCATAATGTGAAACTGGCTTTCACATGAATAGAGTGGGTTGGCTTCTCCCTGACAAAGATTGGTCTTTTGCCCATAACTAATTGTCCGAAGCCTCACTCTGTCTCTCTTCTGTATCAGATAAATCTGAAATATGCGCCCCACTGGTCCTGTCACTGTGTTAATTCTTTTCGGGTTCACTGCTCCTTGAGCAACATTAAGTCCTGAAATTCAGGAATGTGGCGCAGCCGGAATTTGCTCATATGGCAAGTTAAGTTCCGTGGGGTAGATCCTGTGCAGGTGTCAGTCAATCAGCAGGTCTCCACTGAGGGTCAGAACATTTTTACATCAGCAGAAAATGCAGCCTATATATAGTTTGTTCCTGTTTTTAAAGAGGAGGCATCTTTATAGGCTTTTTAAAAAGTGTTTCATATCCTCCGGTTTCAAGAGAGCAGTTCAACACCTGAGTATGCTGCAGCACTTAAAACAAAGTAACTTAACGATCCCTCATAATCAGCATGAAAAAATATGTTTGCAAGCAGAAAATAGGACTTCAAATTGACACTCTATACTGAAATGCTTTTTAAAAATGTATAATTGGGCACTTTTCTTTTTCAAGTGAAAGCAGAATTCAGATGCTCCACTCTTCAAGACTGTTAGAATTTATGATATGATAAAACTGTGGGACGAACCATACAACTTTTGGCCTTCATGTGGTCTCCAAAGAGCATGTCAGCTGTCATTGCCCAGTAATGTAATTTTGCTGGCTTGTAGTAACTTCCCAGTTATGATAGGGTGTTAGGAATTCAGTTAACTCTATAGGGTTCATTGAGGAAAGTGCTGTTGAATTTGGATTGACTCATTTTGAATTTTTGCCTGTATGACTACACAGTTCTTTCAAGGGGGAGCCAGAGGCTGACCCCGATGCTGATGGAGCCTAGCGGTCTGCACCCAGACTTTCAGTTAGGTTTCCCCAGAGTAAATGAAACAACACATCTGCTACTCATTGGATGCAGTGCCTTTAAAAAAATTCCCTTTTGTGCTGAGGCTAGTCTTTTAAAAATTACTTTTCCGTGATTTGTGAAATTATCCTGGGAGTAACAGTGGGTTTTTTTAATTAATGTTATGGCTCCATTACGAAATCAGAAATCTGCATCACAGCCTTTGTTACCATCCACAATGTTACTGCATGTGGGGTAAAATATTTTTTTCTCCTCCACATACCCTACCCACATACCCTCCAATTTCCCTTCCTTCCACCCCTTGGCTCCCTCATGTTCTCCAGAACAATTAGCATTGTAGCTTCTAAGTAACAGAAGCTACAGGGTGTGGACAGCACAAGGGCCAGTACCAGGCTACTTGATGGCACAAATTGCATGCCACTGTTGGGTACTCCAAGGCTGTTGAACTGTCATGGATTCCAAATAACTTCCAATGGCCCACCTAGGCTAATTGAGTAAGATGTTGCAGGGGTAGGTCATGGGCTGTTTAGAAAGGACGGAGGTAGCCTGAGGATGGACTAGGGGATTTTGGTAACAGCAACATATTCCAGCTCCTAACCTTTTCTGGTCCAGACTTACTACCCAACTCTTCTCAGACTTATGCCAACTGAAGGGCTGGCAATTGCCCTATGAAACCCATTGACAGCCTTTTTATAGACAGTCTTTGAAGCTTTTAATAAAACTCAGGCACAAGTTTGAAGCATGTAATAGTTTGTAATAGTTTGAAGCATGTAATAGTGTTGGTATGAAAGATAGGTAGATCATTGGCATATGACCATGATCTGCCTCCCTCCTGCCTCCACCCCACCCAGAAACCCCTTTGTTCTTCCTGCACCTACCTTCTGCACCTAGCATTTCAGGTCTGGTGGTGGGTTTTGTGTTACTGAAAGCCATTTTATAACAGCGGAAAGCCCTTTTATAGCGGAACAGCGGTACTCTGTTGTGTTTTTGTAAACCTTGAGAGTGCCCAGCCCAATTCTGCATAGGATTGGGCCATCAGTCATGGACGTCTGAGAATATATATGAGTACTTAAAGCAGCATTATGAATGAGTATACTGCAGGGAACACACTCTCTTGGTACATTCACACTGCATCAGGCTTACTGACATTTAATGGAAGGTGCACAGCATTCCTTGATAGAATATGACCCACACTATTCAATAAGCCACAGTTATTTTCTGGCCAAACAGCAGGGACCATATTAACAACGGATCACATTTCCATGCTCTTTGTTGCTCACTCATCACATTTTACCAAGCAATTATACCAGTGCATGCAACACTCCACACTACTGTTATGTGGGGTCATGTCCACCATATTAAATTGTGAAACACCATATCCTGTTGCATGCATGATCTGGGTGTTTCACTATCTTGCCTCAGCTAAACTGGAGACTCTTAAACTGTAAAATGTTCTCCCACTGGAACGGCTTTCATAAACATGGCTTGTGAAATGTGACTCATTATACAGTGCAAATGTACAGTAACGGTTACACTCCAGTCTCACGTGCATTTTGTTTTACTTTATGTGCTGCAGTGTACCCATTTTAGTGTATGTTTAATTCAAGTTCCCAAAAGTGTTTTAATTAAAATGGCTATTTCTTCTTATATAAATAACACAAGACTATTAAATTGTGTTTAATGAGGATAAACGATATTATAAAAGACATGCTGTAAAAAACCGTAATACTGTGTGAGACCAATAAATAAAATGCCAACGGATTGTAAAAGATATAATTATGGAGGTTAGCCACCATGTAATTGACAATGGTTAATCTTTAGGTGGAGTTTATAATCACTTGATAATTATTTAACCTATAATAATGCTATAGATCCAGTTGAAACTGTGGTTCTTTATCATCGCTTGATATTTTGTACTTTAAACATCCTACTGGGAGTTAGGCAGCTAAAGTGTTGAGACTTATATCATCAGAATAGCTGCCTTAATTAACTGTATTTTACTTGGCAATGGAAGGAAGAAACTCAGTGTCTTGGATCTGAACAGAAGCCCCCAAAGTTTATTGACAAGTGAAAAAGTAGAGAGGTTCATGAACCATTCGTGGCTGTTTTTGCTGGCACAGAGCATGGCTGCTCTGATTAGAATATGGTGAGGTATTTTTTCTGGATAAATAAGTCATACAAAGAAAATTTTGTGCTTTTCTACGCAGTGTTGGGAAGAGTTGAATCTAAAGTCACTAGCCCGCCTGCAACTCAAGTTGAAAATGAATCATAACAGGGGCACTTTAAAAGAACTTGAATCTCCCTTTGAGATTCTATAGCTTTGAGATTTGAGAAACGATTTAAAAACAAATTGGATAGTAGATGCAATTCACACACATAATGTACACACAACCCACACTAATATTCAAAATTGTCATGCAATCAACAAATGGGATAATCAACTTTTGGTCAGGTTCAAGTACAATTGGAATAAAAAAAAATCTTCAAAAAACTGCAAGGATGAGACCAAGCAATTATTCTTGTGTAACGATAAGAAGGTCCTTTCTCTTGTACCTGAATGTAATTTTTTAGACAAGGAAGGACTCTCGTATAAAGCTTTCCCCAGTTGACACTGAATGGCCAAGATTCTAGACTATTTGCATCCATTAGATGATCTCTTCATATTTCTGTTTTAGTTCAGCTTTTCCCCCCCTCCTTTTTCCATGATGCATTGTGGGAGACTCCATGGAAAGCTGGTGGGGAGTATTATTGTGCTAAATGGTAGGCAAGTAGAGAAATTATCAGATTATCCTGACAGGACAATGCAGAGTCTATACAGATGACTACAGTAGCTCCAGGTGAGCTCTGTCACTCTGAGTAGCTTGATCAACTATATAATCCTATCCAGAAGGTAAGGAGAAGCCACCACAAACTGACAATGTACTGCTTATCAAGGTGTCTACATATACTTGTACACCATTGCAGTTTTTACCAGTGCTTTTTTTTGGGGGGGGGGGATGGTGCCAATACTCATCCCCATATGATTAATTATTAATTAGCTGCTGGGTGTGGAGGCAGGTGGAAAAAGGTGCTGGAACTGAGTACAGGTAAATACCCCCAGAAAAAGCCATGGTTATTACTATTTGTGCTCACTCAGTTCTCTTCTAAAATAGTCGTGGCAGTGCTGGTGTGATCTAGTGTAAATCAGATGGCAACTCAATTTTGGGGCACAGCCAACCAGCTGAAGACCATAAGCTTAAACTGCAATTGTGGACATATCAGAAATTTATACATAGCAGCCTGACCAGATGACTGGAAATGCCCGAACCCAAAAGGTAAAAAGAGGGGGCTAACCAGAAAGGGGGAAAAACCCCTCTCTAGAATTCAATTTCATGGCATTTTGTGGCCGTCTGGCTTTTTAAATTTTTCTTCTGGGAAGGCTTTGGCCACCAGCAGGCCACCAGCCTCTTGCACCGGCAGGCCACCACCTGCCCGCCTCTCCAGCCCCTGCTGCTTTTCTAGCCCTCTTGCCACCCGCTCTGCAGCAAAGCAGCAGTTGCTGGAGTCCCTCACACAGGGTCCCCTGCCACCAGTGTGGCCTTCCACGGAGCCTCCAGAGCACTGGCTGCTGGAGGCCCACCAAGGCCCTCCCTGCTGCCCCCGCCAGTCTTCATCCCCCACCTGCAGCCCTTTGCCAATGTCACACCAGATAAGTGCCACCTACCTACCTACCTGCCTACATTTTCTCCCACCTACTTACCTTTCTCCTCTTCCTCTAACCTACCTATCTCCTCTCCCTCTAACCTACCTATGTTGCTGACTTGGTCTACAAGCTGAGAAAGGTGGGATACAATTTTTAAAATAAATAAAATAAATCTTTCCTCCCTTCCCCTTCCCTACTTACCTCTGCCTCTCCCATCCCTACTTAACTCTCCCCCCTTCCCTACTTACCTCTCCCAAGCCCATCACATTTCCTACTTACCTCTGCCATCCCGTTTACCATTTCCTACTCCCCTCTGCCACCCCTTCTCCTTCCCTACTTATCTCTGCCACCCCATCTCCTTCACTACTTACCTCTCCCAGCCTCCAACCCCTTCCCTACTTACTTCTCTCACCTCCCTTCCCCTTGCATGTGTTGAGTTGCTGAAAACTGCTGTGAGGGCGTCTTCCGTGTGTGTCAGAATCATGCATGTTGAATTCACTTGAATGGGTTATGTTGCTGCAAACTGTTTTGAGGGTGTCTTACACATCTGGGTCAGAAACATGCATGTTTAAAGGTTTTTAATTTTGAAAGGGTTTGAAATTAAGTTACGGGAAACCAATACGAATATTTTTGCTTAATTTTAAAATGTCCTACATTTGTCCTACATTTTTGGGGGTGTCCTACATTTTAACCAGGTAGGAATTTCGGCTTGGGGGTAGGAATTTTGAGGAGCTTGGGGGAGGAGAATTTTGGGTTTGGCATCTGGTCACCCTATTCATGGTGTGTATAAATTTGAATGGCTTCTAATTATGGATCCCTACTGGGTGGAAAGGGGGGAAAAGTGTAGTACCGGAAATGTATGGATAGAATGGCTTAGCTCCTCCTCTCACTCTCTGATGTTGCTGCATTTGAAATAATCTTGCCACTTTTTAAGGATTTGGAAATTCAGCACCCAGTGCTGTGATGGTCATATGTAATTCAACACTATAGTTGCAATTCTTTGGAAGGAGAACATAATTTGCACTGGCCGGTTTATTATTTTAATGATATTTACTGTATGCAGGTCTGCAAATCAACCTCTTCCTCGGCCCTCTCTAAGGCAAAATAACCTTGGTTGGGGGAAGTCAAACGCTGTTTTAGTAGAAGCAAAATGGAGGCAGTCTAGTAATTTGGGAGATTTTAAAGAAATATTAGAAGCTTGTCCTTTGGGTAGGCTTTTCCTGCCTTGGCAAGTTCCGGAGCTTGTATGAATTTTTTTTGTGTTTTGTTTTTGAAGAGTGGATATTAGTTAACACTGTTAAATTAAGTTTGATTTAGAAAAGAGAGGCTGTCATCATCATCCGCGTGGTGAAGAAAATAGGAAACAGAAGAATGCAGACCAATTTGAGGGCATGTCTGAACTTCCCGGGACGGCCCTGTCATCTTACTTGTCAGGTGGGAAAGCTCAAGAGATGAAAGGAAGAGCTTTATTTTCACATTCCGGGGTTGGCCCCGAGTGCTCACACTTGCATACTGTGAAAACTTGTTGCTCTCCTTTCTTCCAAAATTCATATCTTTTTTCAGTGGGGAAATAAAGAAAGATATGCACGATCCAGTACACCCTTTAAAATATCCTAACAGACTTGAGCATTCAAAAGTCTTTGGCTGGAACAATAGGAAAAGTTCAAAGTTCATCCCATAATCATAAGCAGACATCTTTCTCATTCCCTCTCTCTCCTCTCTCTCCCACCTCCTCTTTTTTCTCCTCGTTTTCTTTTTTCATCTTTCTTCCCTATCATAACAGAGGCCAGATTGAAGTGTCTCTCTCCCCCACTTCTTTTCCTCTGGATGAGCTCTGATTTCACAATGCCGTAGTTTTAGATCCACAGCTAGGGAACTTTGGTTGGATTTCAAACTCAAGCCTTTTTCCGAGGCTTAGAAAGCAAGGCACACTGCTGCTTACTCAAAGCATATGTTAACTTGCGAGGACCTCACAACCACCCTCTGATGCAGAGTTGTTGCCAAATCACGTTACACGATCAGAGCTTCTTATTTAAATGTTCCCAGGGTGGCTCATGTGCAGGATGTGCTGTGTACAGTTCTAAGAGGGTCTGCAGGCTGTGCGCACTGTGCCTTGCCATTTCCTGCCCCTTTTTGTTGGAAGACTGAACACACCTGTCAGTAATCTACATAGTGGCGTCTGCTCAGGGCCCCATTGTGCTTTTTGGCAGCACACTTTGCGATGAATCAGTTATCATTCCTAAAGGTGTAAGGCTAGCTGACATTTGGCTGCAGGTACAGCTGACTGTCTCGGTACGTGGCTTTGCTTTGAGAGACAGTACAGTCAGGATCATGCTGGGTCTGTAAATGTGGAGTGTGAAATCTGAGCACTGCAACCTGCAGAGTACAAGGCTCGATGATGGAGTTTGGTTCTCAAGCAAAGGAATGTTTCTCTCTATTCAACTTCCTTCCCGCATTTTGCCAATTTTTTTTTTTACTGCTTATTAGCAGAAACATATATTAAGAATTTTGGAGGGGGGTGGAAGAGTCCTTCTCCATGCTTATTACAAACTAAATTTTTTAAGGAAAATGATTGTGTTTTATGTTTATATGGTTTTAACATATCTGCAACACTAAAGCAACATCTTGAAAATGCATTTATGAGTGAGCACAGCTTCTTGAACTGAAGCAGCCTGAGAAGCAGGTATGGGAAAAGGAGAAGCAGTTGTAGGGCCGGAAGCCAGACACGCCAGTTCAAATACTCCAGTAGAGATTCTTATTAAAATCAATAAAAAGAAGCATTTGGGAACAAAATTGGAATCAAAACCAAGTTGAGGACGAAATACTGAATTCATCCAATCCCTCCTGCCGTATCATGTGTTATTCGCAGTATTTATCATGTATCACTGACATCCTACGTGCTATTTGTAAAGAATACAAATACCTCTGGCACCTCCAGGCAACTGCCCCTAAGTTGGGGTTAGAGGCAGCAGCGCTGGCTGGCAGCCCTTTTAAAGAGCCTCCATGCGGAGCTGCATAGCACGCGTGCCCATAGCGCCCTTGCTTGTTAAGTGAAGTGGAACTTGGTATGTGAAGCAAGATTTCTTGGAAATTTTTGCTTGTTGTGTGAAACACTTGTTAAGCAAGGCGCTTGTTAAGCAAGGTACCACTGTATAACAAAATGAATATTATTATAGTAAGACCAGGGTCCAGTAATTACCATAGTAAGCAGTATCCAGTTAAATTGAGTGGAAATTATATTAACTTTAAGGTGCAATTTTAACTTAGGCTGGCACAACTCATAATTCATAATACATCACCCATGGTGATGTAGGGAGGCAAGCGCCTGTATGGACACTGAGCTAACCATCCCCCAGGAGTGTTGTACCCCGAGGTCAGCACAGGACTTGTCCTGGAGCTTAGGCCGGCCTAATTAGGGATTAGGATTGCAGCAAAGACAACTATATTATAATATTAGCTTAATGTACCTATCATTGTGGAAGTAAAATTTCAGAATATTTGTGGGCCCTGGGCACTGGTAGGCACTCCAGAGCACTAGTGGGCACTGATGGGCACCGGTCAACTGCAGGCACTGGCACTTGGTGACAGGCACTGGGCACCAGTCACTGGTGAGCACTACCAGGCACCACCATGCACCACCACACATCAGGCACCACTGCACACCACCAACAGGCAGCAGGCAACAGTGCACAGTACTAGACATCCCTGCCAGGCACTAGTGAGCCCCAGGGCATCCCTATTGGGCACCAGGGCATCTTTACCAGGCATCACTGGGCATCCGGCACCACCAGGCACCATTTGGCAGCAGATACCAATGGGCAGTAGGCACCAGTGGACAGTGTGCTCAGCATCCCTGCTGAGCATCAGGCACTACCCAGCACCACCAGGCACTGAGCAATACCACTGGCTCTATAAGAGTCTATTAAAGAGAGATCTGGAGGATTACAATACTTGCCTGTGGGCTGGATGGAGGAGTCTAGCCGCAGGTCGTATTGAGGCTTGCCACAGGGTGCATCTGGCCCCTGGTCCAGGGTTTGGACACCCCTGACATAGATCAATGAATGTTAAATAAGCATGGACACTCTGAAATAAATGATAAGAAACAAAGCAATTTTCTTTGATGCGTATATCACTTCTGTAACATTTGATGCTCATACCAATATTTGAAAAATTAATTCTGCATTTTTAGAGCATAGGTTGGTTACTGAAAATAATGTATGATTAAGTAATTAAGTAACTGGGGGAAAATAATTTGAACTTCACCAAATGCAACAAATGTTCCACTCCACTCCATCTTGGTTGTTGGCTCCGACTGAGATCTACAAGTATGAAGGACTCTGAAATAGCAATCCCTGTATTTTACCATGTTAGTATCTTATTTGTCCTCCAAGAAATGTAGGGGTTTATCTTAACGTTGCTCTCACAACCACCCTGAAAGGTATTATGCTGTGTCAGAGAGTGATTTTCCCAAGGTCATCTAGCTGACCTCATTCCTAAGTGGGGATGTGGACCTGGATGTGAATCCTAACCAGCTTTCCAGCACCAATGCAGGCATGCCAATGGGACATGTGCCTTTTGTTGGGGGAGTAGCCACTGAGGTCTCCACAAGATAGGGGAGCATTTGGTTCCTTGCCTCAGGGTTACATTGAGGCCGCTCTGGTGCTAGAACACTGGATAGGTTGCACACTGACTCTGTGAGAAGGAAGACTACCAGTGCTTCACTCACCTGGAAAAGTGTGAGTATCTTCTGAGAAGGATTTATTATCTCTGCAAGAATTGAAATGTAGTTGTGCAGCTTGACTTGGCAAAAACAAGCCCCACTGTGATGCTCTGCCAATCCAAATAGCCCAATTTTGCTATTTGCTTTAGCTAGTCACATATTGTTGCAATTCACATGTTCCCTTGATTCAGGTAGCTTGCCACATTCATTTACCTATGACAATGTGGCAAGAAGTTTTGATACAACTCCCCGTGTGGGATGTACACCAACTGTACATCTTTCCTAACAGGAACATCTGTTGTTAAAAATGTCTAATGCCTAATAATTCCCCCAGGAAGGTGAAAGGTTAAAAAAAAAGGCAACACTCAAATATAAAGAAATAACAATCACAGTTCCATCCACATGTGTGGAAGCAAATGTGGGTTTGCTATTGCGTGTATGCTTGGAAAAGAATTGCAATCAGTTCTGGTTCTGAGATTCTGGTACTGTATAAAGCATATATTTCAAACACATTGATTTGTCACATTCACAGACTGGCGTGGCCTCAATGTTCCAGTGAAGGTTAGGATTGGGCTGTTATTTATTATTTAGTTACAGTATATAGTTCTACTAGTGAAAATGTACGCGCATTGTGGGAGTACAATTCCCCCCGTATGCCATCCCCCCACTGCACAACAACCCCCATGCACAGCAACCCCCATGTGCAGCAAACCCCCAAACACATCGTCCCAACATGTGCAACAACCCCCCATGCGCATTGTCCCCATGCGCATTGTCCCCCCTTGCATATCATACCCCCATGCGCATCATCCCCATACGCAACATCCCCATATGTATTGTCACCCATGTGCATCAACCCTCTATGCACAACTTCACCCATGCGCAACATCCCCCCATGTGTATCAACCTCTCCATGCGCATCAATCCCCCATGTGTGACATCCCTCCATGTGTGACATCCCTCCCAGTGCATCAGAGACCAGGAACCAAATTGGCTGGATGTTGATTAGTCAAGCTTCAATGATAAGTATAGGACAAAAACATGTTGCACCCTTTTTCACCCCCTTAAGGATTAAATTTATCAATATTGGTTCCTGGTGGCTGTTGACGTCACAGAAGGAACACCCTCCCCAAATTTCATGCTTTTAGGTCCAGGGGTTGGGGCAAATTTGGCTGGGTGTTGATGAGTCAGTCCGTGAGTCAATGAGTGAATCAGTCAATGACTTTTCAGTTATATATAGAGAGAGATTTACATATATAGAGCATGGAATGAAGGAGGGTTTACAGTCTATATTACAATGTGGGCTCGGGAAAGAAATTGACATCTTCTCAGTGGGTGTAGTCTAACTTTATTTAAAGATGTCAATTTGTTGTCCTGAACACTACAAATGTGGACCCACTACTTATGGAGAGGTCAGTTTGGTACTCTGATGTGAAATGATCGGCTATGCCTTTCTTTAAAGCAAGCAGCACACCTGGATCAGGAAGCCTATAATACGTATGGGATTCTGAGCTTGCAACCCCCATGCTCCATTGTGTTATCTAGTTCATTGCAATAAGGGGAGGAAATGAGTGTGCCAATGAATGCAGATAGACCTGCACCAGTTGAAATGAAGGGATATTTCTGTTATCAGAGTTCCCAAAGGAATTGCTGGATTGGGGAACTAACAACATTCAATCTCATGCAGCATTTTGAAGCAAACTGGAATTTCTTACAAAAGTACATAAACGGGAACCATGCAGGACATGTCAGTACATAACTCCCATTTATTTTAGTGGCTTTTGCCCCAGAGAACTTCCCTGGTGGATTGTACCCAATGTCAGCATAGCGCAAAGGCAAAATGCTCCTTTTGTTCAACAGCGTCACAGTTTTAATTTTGCTTTCTTTTTTTCAAACACAGCCAGATTTCAGTTTGCAACTTCTGTTTTTTAACTTGTCTTTCAAAATATCAGTCAAAAATAAGCAGGCCATTGACACTCAACTGGCTAAAATCCCAAACAATAATTTCTATATGGAGGCTTTTTAAAACAGCCATTGGAAAACACGACGATAGACTGTAGAACAATTCTCAGTGTGAAGAAAACTGTTAACAAATGTCAAGAACACATTGCAGAAGCTAGGAATGCACAGCTGGAGAAATGTACTTGTCTCCAAGCTGTAGATTCTTAATTTGTGAATTTGGAAAGCAATTGCAAAGCGCTGCCACGGCTGAGATTTGCTAGCAGCTGATATGTGCCAGCTTTGTGTGTATTTCCCTGCGATTGTTGCTGAGAGCTACAGATGTTCTCTCCCCCTTGAATCACACCTGCAAGACTTAAAATAAGTTTTTTTAGTAAAAAAAAATAAAAATTGGGTGGCAGATGTATCAGACTTGAACATTCATGGAAAAGTTGGTGAAAAACTTTATTTTTCTCCCTAGATTTCATCCATCGTTCTTGTGAAATTTTTGCATTGTCCCCAAAAGTTTAAACTGTTTATCAGATATCACGTTTGAATGCAGGCAACTCCCTTGAGATACATGAAGACCTATGTATGGCATCTGTGTCGTCACAGACTAATCCTCTATCTTGAACTTCACATGATGAACCTGAGCATGCATTGGTAAGTAAAATACAAACTGCTGACTGTCCTTAGAAATAAATGATGCAATTTGTAAGGCGAACAATTTGCTTTGGGAATGGAAATTTTGATTTTAAGAGTTCTTTTTTATTCTTCACCTGCATCCGCAGGATTACAGTTACCTGGGAAGAGGGCATAACTAGCTTAATTCTTAGTTCTGTAGTGCAGATGTGTCATCAGAAACTTTTGGGGACCTGTGTAGCATTTCCCGTTGTGATTATCTGCACAGCTTCTAGAAGACAGCCAGAATAACTCCATCTTTCTTCCTGTTTCCCAAGACATTTTAACCCAATAAAGCTACTTTCTTGTATGCGTGCCTGTCCTCATTGCTTTCCGAACACATACAATGAAGCAAAACAGGGCAAGGCTGAGTTATTCCATAGACAGATAAGAGCAACCTCTTGGTTAACGTTCTCTGAAAAAAGCAGTGAACTTATCTGCTAGGAGGAGGAAGTTCTGCTTTATGTCTGTCTAGTGTGTTTGAGGGAGTGAAATTATTTTTCCTTCTTTTCCTTCATGGGGGAACCGCACTACATTTACACACCCACATGGCAGATGGTATATTTTAATATTGCCTATTTTAAGGCAGTACCCGAAGGGGGGACATTTCCTGAGGCTGAATGAACGGTGACTGACCTTAAATAAGAAAAAGCCATTTTGTCCTGACTCCCAGGAAGTACAGATTGAAGGTTTGCAGTGCCTTGTTTCAGAGTTATCCTTAAATGTGTGCTGATCCCATCATATGACAGTTTTATTACATACCTGCTGGTTGTATCTTGTCACAGCTTGGACAAAAGTCTGTATTGGTACAATCCTAGATTTTCTCTGTTTTCTCCATTTTTAACACCTAGTTTGAATCTCTTTAGTCCCCAAAAGCTTCAGTGATGCCTCATCATGCAAACAAGGCTCCTATTCTTTGCGATGGTTTCAGAGGAAAGTTAAGGTAAAATATCTTACAGACAATTTTTCCTGGTCAAATATGTTCCAATGGCACATTGGTATGCCATAGGTGTGCTGCAGGATTTTGGGAAAAAATCATTTATTAATAGGGCAATGGGGAAATTTGAGCCGCCTACAAGCAGCATACCCCCAAATTCAGAGTAACTACAGGAGCACGTAAGAGACTTTACGTGCACCCATAGTTACTGCACCACCTAGTGAAAACCTATGGGAAATTCCTATTGGAATCCAGAGTAAGTTGTTCTTACACCAGAGCAAGGACTCCCTGTAGTTACTCTGGATTTTGCCCTTAGTGTCCCTTGACAATGGTCAAATAACTGATGGTGTGCCTTGAAAATTTTAGCACTTTGTCAGTGTGCCACAAGATGAAAAAGGATTAAAAAATCTCTGCTATATACACTGCAGTTTCTGAGAGATGCTAGATCTTCTCAAATGTTCATAGAAAGGAGAAGGAGTTATTACTTGCTGAAGGAACCAAATGGTCCAATATTCTTCCAGAATTCCAATAATTCCTAAGGGATATTAAAGCTGTGTCCATTTTAGACCTCCCTGCACATGGCTGTTGTACATTGCTAGGACTTATTTTTCCGCAGTGTGCAGTAAAATTGCCACACCTTTAGTGGAGCCATGCTTGACTCATTAATAAAAAAGACTCTAACTTGAGTCAGAGTCCCAAAAAGGCCCTGGACAAGTTCCTAAGGTCAACCATTAAGACTCATACATGAGTCAAGTCAAAGGGAATGGGGACTTAAAATTTGAATCGAATCCTGTAGCATAGCTAAAAAAAATCTGTATCTCCAGATAGAGGAGTTCTGCTTTAGCTATGCCACTTGCAGAGCAAATGGGTAACTGTTAAGGAGGAGGCAGCAGGTTTTTCCCAATATTCTTTTAAAAAATACCCAGGGATGACATCATTACTGGTTGTGACATCACTTCCAGGGCAACATTTTTGCACCAGGCTACATTAGCCATGCCACTGCTTGAGTCATGCCACTGTGCATGACACTTTTCTGCTTTATATGGTGGCAACTGAAGCAAAAAGGGCTCACAGAGCCAACTGCAGCACTCATCATTTCTCATTTTGCATTACTATTTTAATTTTGTTTTTCTTTCATTAGGCCAGAGTGGAGGATTGGGAAAGAGTAATAATATATCTCTATATTGTGATCCGACCTCTAGCAAGGCAGAGCCATTTCTTAAATATTTGTCACTGAAGCATTTGACAGAGGGCCATAAATCGGTTCAGAGTAAATTTGTTGATTCATTCCCATGGTTTGGCTGCCAGTTCTTGCAAGGGAATAGGATTGGGGCACGGGCTTGGGCACTCTCTTTTGAGCTAACTAACTTTCCTTAATCTATCCAGGCTTTCTCCCTTTTTCTGTTAAACTTTCACCCCCGTCTTACTCCAGAATGAGCCAGTCAAGCTTGCGAGCAAATCTGAGACACATCAGATCTTGAGCATTTGCTGGGCTCCCGCCAACATTCATAAAGTCAGACCGTGCCTGCCTCTATATGACTAACATATGGTCTTAACAAATTTCAACAGCAGTGTATATAAAAAAGGAGCTGATCCAGAAATGGTCTCTGTTTTCTACAAAATCTTTTTCTTTTGGTTGCTCTACTTTCAGTGCAGCCCTGATGGTTGCTAGGATTTGTTCTCCTTTGAAACAGCTTGAGAAATGCTTATTATTTCTCCAAAAGGCAAAATGTTTGCAGATTTATGGCTTCACTGTTAAATTTGGTGTCATTGTCTCCCAGAAACAGGCACTGCACATCTCTGTGGTGATTATAGAAAACACAGTCAAGCCTCTTTTTCCTTATGTGAGAGGGAGCTATAATATACTGTTGGCTCTGACTCTCTTCAGAAACATTTTCCAGTAATAAAATCCTGTAGCAATATCCACAGAAAAGCACTCAACTTTTATTTAAACTTGAACTCTGCATAATTCCAAAAGCTTTTTAAAAAAGCTGCACTCGAATCCATTTTTATTCAAAAAACGTACACTATTTTTGTGAAAAAATGAGTCATAAAATGTTGTTGCAGTGGCTAGATTAAGTTGTTTAAATACTGGTTGAGATATATTCTCTTGCACTCTCTTGAATAACCAGAGCTACATCTCTGTCTGTACATACCAGTACTTCATAAAAGCACTTCTGTTCATTAACTTAAGTCCTACCAGACAGCCCCAAGTTTTAAAAGCCATCTGGTGACTGATAAGAGATGTAAATGCTTATCTCTCCTCCTAAGGCCAGTGGATCACAGCCAAATGGAGGATGAAAGCTCTATACATGCTACCATCTTGGTTGTAATCTGCTGTTACACTGGAAGCGAGATTAATAATGCAATGTGGCGTGGGGGGAATGTCCAATTATCTTTCCTATTCAGCCTTTTAAAAAGCTACTGGATAGGAAGACCATTGTTGAAAGGCAATTGCAAAGCCCTCCGTTTTTGCCCTTGTGTTTACTGATAACGACTAATTATACCTGTACAAATAGAATATGTAAACAGTGCTTAGAAATTAAGTTGTCCACTTTGCTTTCAAATTGCATCTGTTGTAATGTGTAAAATTCACTGACATTCCCTGTTGTCTCAATTTTCATCAGTGAAATGTTGAAGAGGATGGAGAAGTGCAGACAACAAGAAGCACTCGGGTGTCCTCACCCACTGCAGATATACTAGAAAGGAAAATGGTATTATTTTGCACACTTGCAGCAAGACCCCTTATGTAGCTTCTGATTTATGCATGTAAAAACCCCTTCTGTTCTTTTACCTTTGTTATAAAAACAGTTTTTATTTTATTCTTTGCCTTTCTAGAGTGTTTTGGATCCATGTAATAAAACTACAACAACAACAACAACAACAACTACTACTACTACTACTACTACTACGACTACGACTATACAGTCATGACACAACTCTCCCAAATATATCCCCAAAGATTTTTGGATGCTCATTACTTTGAACTCTACCCATCCTTCCAATCATTATACTAATTAACATTGTTGTTGTCCTAACCATCAAATGTATTTATATATCAGTTTTCTACAAAAAAATTCAAAAGCAATTTACAGAGCAAAATATCTGTTTCTCTGACCAAAATGTTTCACAGTCAAAAAAGATGCTGAAGAAAAACCAATTAAGTGTTCATTGGTTTTGTCTTGCAGCAATAAACAGATTTGCAGCCCGATCCTATGCGTGTTGAATTCAGTGGGGCTGATTCCCAGGAAAGTTCTCTCTCTTTCCATCATGTGAGGTGTGTGTGTGTGTGTGTGTGTGTGTGTGTGCACATGCATAGTTGTTTTTATTTTTACTTTGAAATAACAACCACATCAAAATTTCAGTCTGTATTGAAAGGTTAACTTCCAGGAGACTAAATTTTATGGGAAGGCACTTTTAAGCACAGTGCTTCAGGTATTACATGAAAGACCTTGGTATCCACTAATTTGGTATCCACTCCTTTGTCTTATCACTGATATCAAGCTCCACCTTTAAATGCTTATAACAAGGGAAAAAAAGCACCAAAATTGATTTTCTATCTTCACGCTGTTAGATAACTATTATTTCATTCCATTAGATTCCTTCTATTCACCCCATCCTGAATGCAGTCTACAGTCTATATCAAGTTATTTTGAGGTAACAAACTTGGCATCCATCAGTCTTGAAAGACTATGGTATCGTGCTCGACGCTGCATGTGAAGCATGAAGGCCTGGGTAGATTGATATGGAGGATAGGCTATTACCCAAGCAGCAAATCCCTCCTCTCCACGCCACTGAAATAGTCCAATGGAAAGGCAGGGCCAATACGATTGGTTCCAGCTGCTTCGCAGGGCTGGGCTAAGGACAGGAGCTCACCCTGTCTTGTGGGGACCCAGGTCTCGAACCTTGGCCTACTAGTTAACAGGCACAGTGTCTTAAGCACTTGCACCAGCCACAGCCCTTTGAGAGCAAAAACCAGCTATTTTTCCACTGATTTTAATTCTACTGGGTTTTAAAAATCCACTGTTGTTTCTGGAACAGAGCCCTAGTGGATAATAAGGCACAATGTGTATATACCCTTCGGAGGATGGAACCACATGCTCTTTTGAACATTTGAATCAACTCTGTATTCATGGATGAGACAAAGAAATTTACCACAAATGTAGCTTGCTTGCCAAAGGCTGAAATCCTAAAGACATTTTCGTGCTTCGCATGCAGCGTATGCAGCACCAAGCACGATAACATAGACTTCCAAGACTGATGGAGGCCTGCTTTTTTTCTGGGAATACAACCCATTGAACACAACGGGGCTTACTTTTGAGTAGACATGGTTAGGATTGTGCTCAAAGTATATGTTCTATTGTAACAAAGTGATTATTTATTTAGTAATTTTCTATTCCACTTTATCTCCCTGAAGGGCATTTAAAGCAGTTAGTGTTCTATAGTGTTATGTTAACCTTTTGCTATCAGCGTACATTGTGTGCTCAGAAACTTCACAAGGATGGAGCTGTTGTAATAGGTTTAAACACAATCCTTCAGTGAAATAATTAATTGTATGAGAAAATTGTTGACACTTTTCACCTACCTATCCATTCCCCCTTCAGAACTGAGAGCTGACACTGAACACTATTGTGCATTCAACGGGAGTTTTGCCAGCAGAACGTCAGAGCAGGCCTGGTGACAGTGAATCTATGCTATCATTTGGTAGGCGAAAAGATGTTGACTGAGACCATGTATGCGTGGACTTTCCTCTCTGGCACTGTGGAAGCTGCTGAAATGGTTGCACATTGAGTCCTCATTGAAGAATCAAACCTCTGCATCACCTGCTTCTCTTCAGAGATGACATTGGAAGCATCAACCTTTCTCATAGCTTGGAGATAGTGAGAAGAATCCTAGCTGAATCTTTCCTGACATGTTATTTTTCTGTCTCACAGCTCCTTTGATTTAGGCCACTTCAGGAGCAGATGTAAATCTGAGTAGACCCATAGAGGTCTATGATAAGCCAGAGTAAAAATGGACATGATGGCAAAAAATTCTGAGTCCTAAGCCAGCCTAAGTGCAGCCTCTCCCTCTCAACCTCAGGATACATCACAACTACAACAAACCATCTCAGGATACGGCACAACTACACCAGCCCAGTGAGCAGCTGCCCTTGTACCGCTGCCTTTTCTGCAGCCTAGGCCAGCATAGATGCCTCCTCTTAGGCCAGCCTAGATGTCTCCTAGCCCTGTGAATTTGGCCTGTCGGCTCAGAATGTGGCCTACTTGGGTTTGGGTTTTACTCCATCTGGTTTTGGGTTTTCCTGATGTGGGCTCAGGATCCTTTTAGTGCTTGAAAGGACCATTTTCTGGACCATTCTCTCTGGCCTCAGGATTGCACCCTTACTCTACAATCCAGAGTAATTACGGGAGCACATTAGAGACCTTTACGTCAACGTAGTTATGGCACCACCTAGTGAAAACCTATTGCAATCCAGAGTAAATTGTTCTTACATCAGAGCAACAACTCCCTGTCTTTACTCTGGATTGTGCCCATTAACATCTTGCATCTGGTCTCTTAAGGGCGGGGAAGGGGGAAGGCAGTGACACAATCTCCAGAGATCATGTCACAGCGTTTGCCCCACCAAGACTTATTCCAGGAGTTTGGGAACTTCTGGCCAAATCTTGTCACCTGTCAGTCTATAACACATAATGCCACTGACAAGAGTTGCACTAATACTATGGGATGGGGAATTAAATAGCCCCAGAGAGATAAATAATTTTTTTGACTTGCTTCCCCGTAGGTTGCCTGACCTCCAATGGTTCTCCTTGGACTTATACCAGATATTTAGTTGGTCTAAGTCTGAGGAGACTAGGGGGCAATACAGGACATGAAAAGGAAAAAGAATCTCAGTGAGCTTGGCTGCAGCTGAGATTCTTTTCCCTTGCCCAAATCACCCCCTTCCTATATGGGTCCCCACCCTTTCTCCAAAACCCCCACCCCTTCATTCATCTACCTGCTCCAACAGGGCTCTGCAAGCCATTCCCATGTATGTGCAACCTTTAGCCATTAACGTGGATGGCCCTTGAATGTGCAGCAATGGTATGTCCTTCACGCTATCGACCTGGACCTAATGATGGCTGATTGAGGGACATGCTTCCATAAACCCATCATAGGACTAAGGCTGCAATCCTAACCACACTTTTCTGGGAGTAAGTACTATTGAACACAATGGGACTTATCTCTGAGTAGATATGCTTAGGATTGCACTCTAAGCTGTCTTTCATCCCAGTTTCATCCCAATTCACCCTTAGTTGTTTTTTCTGTTCCTAAAATTGTTTCCTAATTTGCTTGATTTTTTTATAATAACCACAGTACTCTTTCTCTTCCAGCTCCTCTTGTGCACAGGAGACTCCTAAATTCCTTTAGAAAACATTGCTGAATTTAATTCTTTTTGTTTCTGTGCTATGTAGTTCTTACCTAAAACTACACTGGGCTGTTTAAATGAAACCTAAGTTGTGCATAAGCTTTCTGCTGTGTCTCAGCAGAGGCATGAATTATGCCTATAATGGGGCAGTCAACTTCACCCAAATGCAAGGGCCAGGCAACAACAGTCCCGTTCCCGCATTTGAGTCTGTACACAATGATAACTTGGGGGAAGGAGGGGGAAAACTCCAGACACCACAAACACTGTGACAGGTTGAGGAGACGTTTATTTATAATGACTGAGAGGCTCATTAAAATGGAACCCCTCACCATCTGGGTTTGGGTTTTCCTGATGTGGGGTCAGGATCCTTTTAGTGCTTGAGACGAATAGTGAAGCGTATTCTGCATTGGATATTGCGGCCCAACTGCAAACATTTTGTAGTTACATTTGCAAGAAAACCAACTCTAACCACAGTCTCGGGGCACAACAAAGAGCAAACTCTTTCCAGCTGCACTACTGTCTGCAGTAACCCATCTGAACAGAGCACTGACAATTCTGCCACTTTAATTCTCAGCCTTGTCTCAGTCCTGGATGGCTGCCATTCGAAACAGAAATGTAACTTTATCTCTTGACTACAAGAAAATGTTTCCCGCAGCCATATGGGGGAAACACGTACCAAATCAGCTGGGGAACACCCCTTTGGAGAAGGAAAAAAGGCAGGAAGAAATAATAGGTCTTGATGGTAGATTTGTCCAGACCAATACAGAGAGAGAGAGAGAGAGAGAGAGAGAGAGAGAGAGAGAGAGAGAGAGAATAATGACATTTCTAAATTCACAATTTTTGATCAAGTACCCTGCTAACATGACAAAGAGGCACTTTCCATGTGATGCTTTTATGTTTACCTGGGGAAGAGTAACCGTCCCTCTTCATCCTTACACAGTGTATTTTGTAATAGCTGTTTTGCTTTTTTTAAGATTGTGAGTCTTTTCGGGACAGTGAATCATTTAATTCTTCATTTTGTCTGTAAACCATTTGGTGAACTTTTTTTAAATTGAAGATCGCTATGTGAATCTTAAGAATAATTTTGCCAACACATTTTATTGTGCAATGAGACTGAGGTTTCAGTTTCAGTTGAACTGTCTGAGACTTTGTGATGGTGGTGAAGATTGACAAACCATTTTGCAACAAAAATGGATCACAAAGTAGTACGGTAACTAGCTCTCTGTCCCTAAAGGAATGGATCAGGATGAATGTTGTAGCTTCCTGTCATACAAACAATATCCAGCTTTGTAGAAATGTGTTGCTTTTATAGGAGAAAACCAGGGATGTGCCAAGCCACTGTGACAAGACTTGTGCCTAGCTCTGTCCCTCTGCCCCCTTGACTGAATCCATGAACAAGTCTTAATGGGTGGCTACAGGGATCCAAGTATTTGGTTCTGGCTGTGGGGCCAGTGTATACGCAGGCCGTGTCCAGAGTGTTCAGGGTGACCATACGTTATAACTGAAAAAGAAGATGAGGCCCCCCAGAATATAAAACACCCAAGAAAAGTGTAGGACATGACGGAATAAAAACTAAAGATTGTTTTCATGTGATTAATTATACTATATTTTAATTAATATAGTATAATATTATACTATAATTACAATATAGTATAAATAATATTAAAAAGTGGTATTATTTATTACATTTAAAATTGGTACATATAATTTATTACATACAGTGGTGCCTCACATAAAGAGCTTAATTTGTTCCGGAGGCATGCTCTTTAAGTGAAGCATTCTTTTAAGTGAAGCAGATTTTTCCATAGGAAATAATGAAAACTCAGACGATTGGTTCCACAACCCCCAAAATATTCATTTAAATATTAACTGGATGTAAAAATGATGACAAAACACAGGAATTGAATTCAAAACATGCATTCAAAACATGCATTCATTGTGCATGATCCTATGAAGTCTACTTAGTCTGCAATCCTAAAGACACTTTCCAGTGAGTAAGACCCATTGAATACAATGAAGCATACTTTTGAGTAGACATGGTTAGGATTGTGCTCTTAGGCTGCAATCCCAAAGACATTTTCCTGGGAGCAAGCCCCATTTAACACAATGGACTTACTTCTGAGTAGACATAGTTAGGAGACTGCAATCAAAGACACTTTCCTGGCAGGCTTACCAGGGCTGCTGCTGGAGGTTCAAGGTGGTCGGTGGGGGCATTTGGGGGCAGTTAGAGGCAGCAGTGCTGGCTGGCAGCCCTTTTAAAGAACCTCCATGCAGAGCGTCAGGGCTTGCTTGCTTGTTAAGTGAGGTGGAACTTGTTATGTGAAGCATGATTTCTTGGAAATTTTTGCTTGTTATGTGAAACGCTTGTTAAGCGAGGCGCTTGTTAAGCAAGGTATCACTGTATGTGACAAAAATGGAAAGAAAAAAATCAGTAGAGCTAATCACTAGATTCCTTCTACTTCGGACACATAACTGGTCATTTAAGCGTATTTTTCATAACAGGCTCACAGGATATACCGTTTTAGTACAATTTTCTTCCCATGGCAGCAGAAATAGAGCTTGGGAAGTCTTATGAAATCCCATTGGCAAATCAATTGTTGCACAAAGCGTGAGAGCTCCTCGGCATGGAGAATCTCTCTCATCAAATCCAATCCTGTATTTTTGTTTGAATCCATTTTCTAAAAATCTGCCAGTTACAAGATGCAACAGGGCTGGTACTTAAATGGCTAACCTATACTTATTGTCATTGTTTCCTTTCATTTTAGTAATTCTTTAAATTGTAACTGTAAATTATTTTCTCAACATAATTTTAATAAAAATGTAGTTTTTCAAAACAGCAGACTGATAGTGCTGAGGCATTCAGATGACATTCATGTTTGCTGTGATGTCAGACATACTACCAGCAGCATCACCATTGAGTGTGGTTTTTATGGACAGTAATGTTATCTTAATTATTTTATTTATCGAATTTGTATCCTCCCTTCAGCATATTAATGCTTCCAGCGCAAGTCACAAAATTAGATAAAAACAATTAAAACAACAATAAAAACAGGGAAAGCAGATAACAACAAAGCAAATAAACCCAACTGAAGCAAAGGAGAGGAGTTTTAAAACTTGTTGTGTCAGAATTGTTTCAACACAGGGCTGAAGTTAGCTTTTGTGGAGCCTGCTGAGAGCCAGAAGTGACATCACTAAGCAGAAAGTGACATCATTACCAGATGATTGCCGCAAGTGAGCAGTTTGTTCTTACATAGAAACTCATTAGCTGCAAATGACAGAAAGGAAAAAGTGCAAATTTATTTATAGTTTCAAAATATGAAATTTTATCAAGCTGAGATTGTCCAATGAGGCTGGTTAATTCGGCCCCAGAATCTCTTTTTGTGTATACTGAAAGGTACGGTATGTTCTGGGCCAAAGAGCCCAAACCTGTCCCCTGCCATGCTATGGGTTGCAGTTGTGTCAAAAAGTCATGTGCTACATGCTATGGTGATCAGGAGTGACCTCAAAGCAAACAGGAAGTAATGAACAGGCCAATATTATGCTTTCTATTGATTGCTAGCTGCCTTGGGATCCCTTTGGGGTAAAAGGCAGAGTACAAATCTAATAAATAAATAAATAAATAAATAAATAAATATTATGGGCTCTTTTGCTGCCAGAACTATCATTCTAACAGGGTATCTTGCTTTACATCTGTTGTAAAAACCACTCAGGCATTGAAGCCATGTGGTTATAAGAAACAGGATATGATCTGGTATATGGATCTACAGCTGGATGAACCCCTTCTTCCTCCAGTATGCCATATGGTTCCTTTAGCAATAGGCCCCATTTTTTGCTCTCACTGCTCATTGTCTCCTCAACTGGTGCAAGTTGCCAGTTGTAGATATTGCATTCACTTTGCGGCTTGAAAATGGCCACTCTGTGCTTGTCAACTACTGTTTTGTGGTAGCAGGACACTGTTCTACGGTCATAAATCAAAAGTTAAGTTTGGACTGTTAGGTAAACGGTCTGGTAGAAAATAAAACAAAAATAGATATTCATCCTTAATTGAGCTGGCTGGAAATCCTATGAAATCTATAATTCAAGGGAAAATTTTCCTGGGCCACTGTCTGCAACAAGTAAATTGCCTGATCAACTGGAGAAACAAAGGCACATGAATGTTTTGCCACTGTTTGTCAGGACACAAATCCAGGCAACGGCGACAAAAAAAAAACAACCTTAAAATTGATCCATGAATATATGAAAACAGCAACGGTTTGTCATAAACTAACCAAGTTTTCCACAGTTCAGGATGACACACTTTGGATTGTTTGTTGACAACTAACTTTTCCAAAAAGGCCTTATGTGAATTGTGGTGGCGATGAAAGAGCACTATCCCTACAATCCAGAGTAACTATGGGAGCACATTAGAGCCATTATGTGCACCCGTACTTACGGCACCACCTAGTGAAAATCTATGGGAAATTCATATTGCAATCCAGAGTAAGTTGTTCTGACACAGGAGCAAGGGATGTCACAAAATTGCTATAAGGCTCTTCTGTACCACTCTGGGGAAGAAGTTAGGCAAGTGCACAAACATACGCCAGCCTCCCCACACCACCATAGGAGTGGGGAACAGGTAAATTATTATGGTGATTTAAATTGGTTAGGATTGTGCCCCCAGTTGTCTATTCTTTCTTTATGTATCAGGGCAACACATGAAAACAGAAGGAACTGTTCCAGATGTACCCTACTGTAATGCTTTTTTACCCTAAATCTCTTGGCTGCGAAGGATTTTTTGTTTCTTCGCATTCATCCCAAATAACTAAGGCAGTGGTTCTCATACTCTGTGTCTAGGACCCTCTGGCAGGTTGTGACCAAATTTTTGGTAATTTGTGAAACTTAAAAAATTAGACTGTGTATCAAGGGTTAAATAAGTTGCTACTGGGGGGAGAACTGTTGCCCAATCACCATTATAGCCTCACCCCTGGACAATTATAAATCAGGCAGCAACCTCTAGGGCCTCTGAAAGGTTTGGGAACCATTCAGAGGAAAATGTGGAAAAATGTCGTAATTGCTATGCTGTAAGCAATTCAAGTCCCCGAATCATAAATTATCTTCAGAAAAAATCATTATGCTCACTCACACACACAAACACACACACAAACCTCCTATATGAAAACCCTGCCTCAGCAGACCTGTTCTTCACCTCCATATTTTGTAATGTCCCAGTAGATTCCACAAAACTTAAATTTACATGACCAACTGTAATGACTCATCTTGATGCATTTTATGCACTAATAGCAACTGCCAGACTATGGGCCCAATCCTAAGCATGTCTACTCAGAAGTCCATTGTCTTCTCTGGTACTTACTCTCAAGAAAGTGTGTATAGGATTGCAGCCTCTATTTACTCATACAAAAGGGTGATTATGCTTAACACAACATTTCTGGAACCCACAGTAGCCTGTGAAGATCATCCTGCCAAAAAGACAAAAAAAAGATGAAGATCAAGATGAATGAGTGTGAATTATAGCCTCTTTTCAAGCATACACACATGACCTAGACAGAGGATGAAAACTTTTCCCAGTTTTTGAAAAACTCATTTAATGTGAACAGCCCACATGCTGGCTTCCATAGCCAAAGTTAACATCTGCACTTGAGCCGGTACATGCTTTTGGGGTTGGCATTAGCCCTGTGACCGCAGTGGCTTCTGCTGCTCAGTCATTATAATGGCTTGGCACCACTTCCCTTTCCCTCAGGCTGTGTGGTACAGTGAGAGGACAACCCACTCTGAATGCCAGAAGAGTTGTCTTAATGAATGACACATTCTGAGTTTCGTGAGAGTAATTTGCAATACTCCACAGTGTAGCTGGCTGAAATCCTGAAGTTCCCAATTAAACCCAGCATTAAAACTATCCACATTTTTATCTTATAGACTACAGGAACGTATTTGGCGTAATGTGTTCCTTAGCTACATGTGCTTTAAAAAGATACATAATACATGTAATTCAGTGTATTTTTTCTTCCTTTTTATTTTATTGGATCTAAATTTTTTAGGAAAGTTTTAAGGTTTCAGGGGTTTTAATAACATCTGCAAGAGGAGCATAGCTTGAGGGTGGGGTGGTATATACACCAGCCCATCCCACTCACCGCCACTTACATGGTGTGTTGCAGCACTTGCAGTACTTATTGAGCTCTTCACTCTGGCTTTGCTACTGATCTGCAAAGTGTAACAACTTCATGGATAAGCCCTAAACGCATCAGTGAGCTGCTAAATAAAACGTGATTCTTCCAAACCTTTTCTAGTGTCTCACAGACACATGATTTCTTTTGCATGTAGGAGTACTTCATTTACAATGTTCGGAAAGCTTTTGGAGCATGTACCTGAAAATTTAAAGTTCGAACACAACAAACAAATATTTGCAAATGTATGATGCTGATACACAGTCATTAGAGAGCCTGAATGAACTGTGACTTTTATTTGAGCACACATTTAGTGAAAAGTGTGGCTTTGCTGCCAAATGGATGTGCTGTGTGGAGTGTTTATCATTGCTCTAGCTTCTGTACCCCTCTTTCACTTGATTGTTAAGTGGCCTGAAATCTAAAAAAGAGATTATTTCTGATTAGCATGTGCCAGTGGGATACCCAAATCTTTACTTGGTGTATTCATGGGATTGTGGTGATATTCTTGAAAATAAGAATACATCTAGATTGCATACAGTATGAGGCATACAGTGGATTTAGTTTTCCCTACCAGGTAATTTCCAGAAAACCACCACGGTTTTCTGGAAATTAAAGAAAGCTCCAGAAAACATAGCGGCCTGAATTTGCCAATAAGATATGTGATATGTGTCAAGAAATGAGCTGGATTGAACTAAGAATGAGATGGATTTTCTTTGGCTTTCAGGATCATTAGGTGTAGGATTTAAAATGCTGAATTGCAATCATCCCTGAGTTTTTTTATAGTAAGACAATTTTAGAACACAGTTTTATTAAAATTTAGATTGCATATGAGGCATAAACCATTGATATGTGGAGGAATAAATCTTCCACTACTTGCCTGCTGATGGCACTTTTGCCATTACAGACACATGCGAGGAAACTGAACGAAGACATATGGTCACCATCAGCCTGGATGATTAATTCAGAGATGATGCACTTATTAATCCATGTGGAAAGGGGGAAGCTACCATAGAGCTGGTTGCAATTAGCCGACCGCAAATAACCTGCTTCACTCCAAACCCAAAGCCAAAAAATGGCATTTTGGAATGATTACATCCCACAAGGATTTGCATTTCTTGATGAATCCCCAAGGTTAAGATCCCAGCCATAGTGTAAAACCAACCCTCAATTATACCTTTTCAGAAGGGGGGAGATCAGTAGCAGGTGGCACCTGCTATAAAAGCCTCATTAAAACACCTTCTGGTTGGATTTCACAAAAGAAAATCACCAGATGGAGGCCCATCTCTACATGGTCACCTTACCTCAAGTGAGAGTTTCACCTGACACGTCAGGGAAGGCTGTCTCTCTCCCCTCTTCACCTAACTAGGAACTGGGGTTCAAAAGAGAATATATTAGGATTAATAGCACTTGTTCACTAATCTATTGTTCTACCATATGCTGGTGAAGTTGTTCTTTGTAAAGCCTGGAGACAGGTAGACCCCTGTGGGTAACGTAAACCCAGCCCATTTCCATGGAGCTAATCTAATTTCATCTCCTTGCAGACCTCAGATTCCAGTAAAAGATATTTAGCTCTTCCTGCCTCGCCTCTTGATGCATTTTTGAATGGTAGCAAATCTGATATAGAGGCTAATGATGCTGAAACTTGCTGACAAATTGGAAAATGTCCCCCCTCCTCCCCTGCTGCCTCCTGCACTGTCTTGATAACTAGATGAGCCAAGTGCATGAAAAGAGTGTTTACTACATGTGGGTGCTGCTGAGCGCATGGATTCCGTGGAGAGAAGCTGACTTTTCACACCTCTCCTTTTTAACTTGTTCCCCCAGCACTTTTCAAGAAGTTGTGATTTACAGCGGGAGAACAATTGGCAGGCTGAGAAGTGTAAGCAAAGTTTATGTTTTCGAGCGGGAGGCTTTGTCACCTTCTGCAACCCTGTGAGTGGGAAGATTTTTCAGTGGCTTGGCTTTGGGACAGATCCAAATCATTAAGTGCCAAACAGTGTAACCAAAGTATTTTTTCTCTCTCTCCTTTTTTACGGTTCTGTTGTGTGTTTTGCATTAAGCTACTTTAAAAAAAAAAAAGGAAAAGGGGAAAAAATACCACCCACCAAGTCTGTTTCTTAAATCAAGAAGGTCATGCTTATTTAATGCTTAGTGTGTGAGAGGAGGAAAAAGAAGTTAGGAAAATAAAATCCTTACATAGAAACACATTGGACAAATCAACCGCAAGCGGAGATGGGAGTTTCAAACTTTATGTGATGCTAAAAGATTTGCTCCCCGCATCCCGCTATCAACATTCCTGACTGATTGCTCAAAATTCCTGCTCACTCTCCACCCCACAAATTCTCTTTGGCTGATGACCAGCTTTTGATGCCTCCTTAAAGGACCGATGAGGCAATCGACTATCTTGTCCATTCCCATGAGTTTATGAGAGAAGAAGTGCTTGAATATCAGGATTGTCCCAGTTTTCAAGGATTGCACTCACACACTGGCAAGTTTGATAGGAGGTCCTGTCCTGGTTTAGTGGAAGAGAATTATGACAACCCTAACTAGAGGGTGTTGCTCATGACCCATTTCGGAGCCTCCTTTCATCATATGCCTTACAGTTAAGTTTGTATGGCTCTGCTCCACTGGATCCTATCCCAATGTGGGCAGCCTCCTTGTCTCATTTCTCCCCTTGGTTTTGTTCTGGCAAAATCACTGGCACAGATCCAGGGAGAGAAAGAGGGTGGGGAGTCTTACAGAGGAAATCTCCAAAACTTTCCAATCTACCACCCCCATCCCCACTGAACACAGTGTGCCCATCTTTGGTGTGACTGCACCAGCAAGGGGATGAGGAAGGATAGGATTGGGATGGTATTATCTTCATGCTTCCTTCTAATTTTGTGCTTCCTCCAAGTCTGTGTGCTTTCTACAAATCTGTTGTTGGCTTTACATCTGGATATGGAGCTGGGGGCTTGGACGGTGATGCGGCTGGTGCAGGCTGTACCGATGACTCATCAGAGGGGGTGATTCTAGTCCCATGTTGGCCTGGAAGTGTCATAAAAGTGCTGCAAGACACTTCTGTGCCACTTCTAGGAGAGAGTTAGGCCAGTGTGCAGACATGCGCTTGTCTCCCTTCCTCTCGTTATGGGAATGGGAAGACTGATGAATTGTGCTGGCCTAGGTTAGGACTGCACCCTAACAGACCAATTACATGCCCTGCTAGCCCATAGCACGCAGTTCAGTGATGGGATTCAAAGTAATTAACAACCAGTTCTATGCCCATCTGGCAGCCACTTTTAAATGGCTATTTTTAAACTTCGTATGTCCTATCTCTTGTTAATAACTGGTTCTATAGAGTAGGTGTGAACTTGCTGGGGCCCACCACTGATGCAGTTGCTCCAATTGGTCATGTGCTGCATGCTGTGCTGGGATGGGGTGCACGATCAAATGACCAGTGAGAGGTAGGCCACCTGATCACCTCCTGGTTGGCTATCTGTTACTAAGACCAATCCTAGCTATTTTGCAGGTCTAAGGCTGCAATCCTAAACTCCAGTTAAGCCAGCATAAGCCCCAACATAAGTCCTATGCTGACCTGGGGGTGTCACAAAAGTGTCGTACGACACTTCTGCTCCCACTCCTTGGGGGAAATTTAGGCCAGTCACAGGCAAATGCTCATCTTCCCACATCACCAAAGGAAGATATGCCAGGTGAGTTATGCCAGCCTAAATTGGTTAGGATTGTGCCCTTAGTTTGAAAAGAGAGTAAAACCAAGCTGGGAAAGGGCGATAGGATCCTTGGTGCACAACTGCCATTGAGATTCTTCTCCTGTACCCTGAAATCTCCCTCTGATTTGACCTTGAATTGCCCATCCTGAATTGCCCATGAATTCTATTCTTCCACCTTAGCAGAAATGGCAGTGTCCACTATTGGTGGTAAGGTGTGTGCATGAAAAATCCAGCCATTTCCACCAATGGCTCTGTGGTGTATGAAAGTGTCATAATGTTTACATCAGGTTCCTTACAAAAATGGACTTCAGGTTGACCCATATAGTTAGGCCATCAAACTCATACTTGCCGGGGTCTGAGATGGTGGTGTAAATGAGCCTTATCAACGTTGGCAGACTATTTTGCATTGTCTACATTTGCTGGGGAAATAAAACCCCATTGTCTTATTGGGCCCCTCTCAACAGGCTTTTGTCCTAATGAACCATTAGTTTCAATTTATCAAGTAGACAATAGTTATATGTTAAATTGTTTGCATTCATCTCCATCAAATTGTCCCCAGATGTAAGTGATGGAGAATTCAGAGCTTGCCCTGTAGGAGCTGATTTTTGGAGTGTCAGAGTTTTCTACAAAGATTTTGTTATTATTTAATGCCTATCTGTACCTACATGGACAGATTGTTCTCAGTGAGGTATCAACAATGTACCAACGACATTCAATTCTATTTTTTTAAATCAGATTCTAGGTCAGAGTTGGCAACTGTGTTTAACTGGAGGTGGGCTAATAGGATGAAGGATGATGTGGAGAAGAGGAGGTGAAAGTGACTGGTTGATTCTTGTTCCCAGAAGAAGGACTATCAAGATAACCGAAATGTCATTTGCTGAAATGTGGAAGAAAGCTGGATGGGAATAGCTCATGATGGGTGTTTGGACATGTTTCAATCAGTATGCTAACTATAGGATGCTTAACTTGTCTCTATTGGGTGACTTCCTGGTTTTTCCCTTCCAAACTACATTGTTACTTCCCTGCATGGTGCTCCCAATCCCAGCCTCTACACCTTGCTTGGTCATCCTTTTTGTTCCTCACATTCACCAGCTGGCAAACTGCCCGATTGTAGTCAGCCAGCCAAACGCGGCACTGAGTTGCACATGATATGTGTCAAACTGTCTTGTATGATGATCAGCGGAGGGGGTAAATCACTGTCTTGTTAGATTTGGGATGTTAATGTAATGTTGATTGCATTTCAACTATCGTTTGTTGTGGTGCGGTTTCAAACGAAAGTGAAATCAATAGCAAACCTGGAGGGCCAATTCCCCGAGGAGTGGAAACTGTGTGAAAGGAAGCCTTAATGGCTCTGCATGTCTTACCAACCGGCACAAGCTGATTGCTTTAAAGATGGCTATTCTATGGACATGTGGACAGAGGAGAGAATCACATCTGCTGGCCCCAGTACATGATATATCTAGAGCTAGTGAGTTGCAGTGGTCCTAGTATCAGATTAGGATTTGGGAGTCCAAAGCCTATTTAGTTCTTTCTTTGAGCACAATCCTAATTAGGTCTACTCAAAAGTAAGCCCCACTGTATTCAATGGGTTCACTTCCTTACTCCAAGAAAGTGTCTTTTGGATTGCAGCCTTTATTATGAAATGCACAGTGCATTATTAACTTGCATTGGAACAGACAGGCTGAAACACCTGCATTGTATCTAGCACAGAGGGATGGGGATGTATAGGGCTATAGCAACCCCAACAGGTCTACTCAGACACTTGAAGCAAGTACCCAGTACCAAGCAAGTACCCAGAAGCAAGTACCCAGAAGCTGCACTTGGCGGCTTGAAAATTGGGGCTGCTTGGATCTAACTATCAGATATGATCCCTGCCTTCCACCTCTCCTCCTGGGTCTGCTCCCCTCCCACCTTCCCCCTGACCCAGAATGCCCCCTCCCATTTCTTCCCCATTCCTCGGCGTGGCCTCCCTCTCCTCCCTTGACCCAGGTCTTCTCAGGTCTCAACCTGCACTAGTCCAAGGAATACTAAGGATTGTGCTCTCAGTGAATAACTACATGAGCTATTCTGAAAAAAAACTACAAATAGGCTGCATTCCTAATCTCACTTACTTGGGAGTAAGCCCCTTTGGCTATAATTGGGCTTACATCTGAGCAAACATAATAGGATTGCGTACATTTGTCTATGTAGGTTTACATTTAGTTCCAGTCTCTATTGTATACATTTTGAAGCTGTATCAATTAACTATCACAGATATGGGGTATATTCTTCAGGTTGTTAGAACAGCTATTTATGTGGAGCACTTTGTATCTATGTGATGCTTTCTTAAGCTTCAAGAGCTAAATGTATGCCATCTTCATGCTATGCATAAGCACTCACATTTGAAAACCTTGGTTTTCATTGTGTATGATAAAAAAGGCCATGTGAGCCAAAAGCTCACTCCTATGTCATGCTGTATGGAAAACCCATATACTAAGACTATGGGCAAAATCCAGAGCAGTTATGGGTCCATGCAGTTAGGTTACCCTCTAGTGTTATGTTATGGAAAGTCACCTTAACTGCTCCATTGCAAAGGGCTTAATTTGATTTTAGGATATGGGCCTATGTGTGAACTATTCTAATATAGTTTTTTTCCCCTTTATACTAATGTATCAGTGGAAATAACCCCTGGTTTCTCTTGAAATAATTTTGCCTGAGGAAGAATCCTCAAATTCCCTTTGAATTTCATTTTAGGAGAAATGTTAGGTCATACAAATTAGGGATGCTAGGAATCCCAGTGAACAATTTCAATAGTTTTACTGAAACACTACACTGTAGTGTATTGTAAAAATACAATTTCAGTAGTACTACTTTGTCTGTCTTGTGAAATTTCTTTTTTCAGATTTAAATTTGTGTTGAAATTTCACTTGAAATATAATGAAATTATGACAAGTATCGGCATAGATCTTATCAAATGTGCTCATTGTGTGATTTTATACAGCCGTTCAGAATCTTGCAAGGATCTTTATAATGATGATCTGAGGCAGATGATATCCAGTGTGTTGTGTTGAAAACTAATATTTTCTGTGGGTTCCTGATAAGGATATACAGAATTTCCCTAAAAAAATTCATCAGCCTTATTGGAACTGTTTAGGTTTCCATTGAAAATCTTGAAATGCCAACCAAGACCCTTTCATCTTCACATCAAAGTTTCACTTTGCACCAAAATCTGGGGTGACATTAACTGAGGCTGCAATCCTAACTCCCAGTTAGGCTGGCATAAGTTCTGGCACAAATCTCATGCTGCCGTGTGGATGTCACAAAAATGCAATAAGGAACTTCTGCGGCACTCCTGGAGGGGTTAGGCCAATGCACAGACATGCGCTGACCATCCACGCCACCATGGGAGCGGGGACTGGTGAATTGTGCCAGCCCTAATTGGTTAGGATTGTTCCTGTCTTGTCCCTTTCCTTCATCTCTGCTTATGGTACAGGTTGGTGACCATTTATTGTAACCATGGATCGTAAGCAAAGTGTTTTAGCTCTGGAGCTATGTGACAAGGTGGGGGTCATGCATGAGAAGAAATTCTCTTGGAGATCCAAAAACCTTTTGCATTAAGTTAGTGGCCTTCCATGACTTCTCATGCTATTTGTTTTGCATGCTCCTATTACATTTGTTGCTAGCTACACTCCGCTGTTTGCAGTTTGTGGAAATCTGTGTCTTTGTTATTTATGTTATCAGTGGTATGATCTAGGTCTGTTTCAGAAATGTTCCAACTGTTCTCAGGTCCTCAGTTATTAATTATGCAGATGAACAGATTGTGCAAACTTTTTTCCTTATGGTTACATTCTGGAGAGCTGCTTCCTCTTTGTTTTTAGAAATTATATTACTGGAGTAGTTAACTGGCTGGATCTCTCTCTCTCTCTCTCTCTCTCTCTCTCTGTTTGTGTGTGTGTGAGAGAGAGAAATGTTTTTACAAATGTTGATTTCTGTGATTCCATTAGTGTGAAATAGAGCAAGATAAAATCCAGGCTTTGCATTTTTAGGAAATGGCACAGCTATAATAGGAAGTTGAGGGTAGCTGAGAAATTCTGAAGTTAGACTAGTTACCAGATGACATGAGATTCTCCCAGAGGAGCTGGAGCTTTTATTGTTAATGAGCCAAAGTAGTCATTAGTGTAATTCCAATGATGTCATTAAAGTTACAGTGTATGCCAGGAATGATTTTGGTCTCTTGTGGTAAGGAACGATTGTGTCCCAGATCTCACTAAGGTGACACATGTATCTGAGCTGTTCCACTTCAGGCAGCAGGCAGGACTTACATGATAGAATGTCATTGACACACACACATGATTGATTCATATTAAAAAACAAACCCAAAAATCTCTAAGTAGTAGTCAATATTAGGATGAAACATAGGCTAAACTTCTGACCTCCACCAGTAATTTTCTTTGCAAAGGTAATTTTTGTATGGCAGAACAGAACATTTCAACTGTGAGCTCTCTGTGGCAATCCAAAATTGGAATGCTTGGACTGGTCAATTTTATTTATTTACAGATATAGAGATACACAAATTTTTATTCCAGTCCTCCTTTCCCAAAATAGGACATCCAGGACATCCAGCATGCTAGCTCTAATTACAGTAGAAATAATATAGGATCCTATAAACAAATAGTAGTATAGACTCTGCGCTAATGGAAATAAATAATTTGGCTAAGAGCTCTCTCCCTGCCATCGTCTGTACCTGTTATGTCTTGCCAGTGCCAGGGGATCCTGGAAGGCCCCTTCCATACATCCTGCACTGCTCACTCTTTTTGGCAGCTGCCTGGTCATGTACTGCACGATATCAGTGGTACTCATAAATGGGAGAACACTACTCTCTCCCTAAGGCTGCAATCCTAACTTCCAGTTAGGCTGGCATAAGTCCCAGTGCAAGTCCTTTGCTGACCTGGGGGTGTCACAAAAGTGCCATACAGCACTTCTGTCCCACTCCTGGGAAGGTTAGGCCAGTGCACAGACTTACACTGACCTCCCTACACCACCCTGGAAAAATACTCTGGCTGAGTTTGGCTGGCCTAAATTGGTTAGGATTGCATCCTATGCGGTGATGGGATTCAAAGAAATTAACAATTGGTTCTGTGCCCATCTGGCAACCACTTTTAAATGGCTATTTTTAAACTTTATATGTACTATATCTCGTTAACAACTGGTTCTATAGACTAGGTGTGAGCCTGCTGGAGCTCACCACTGATCCTGTCTTTGTGGGGTGGGAGCTTTGGCAGTGATGCAATCCCTAGGATCGTGCAACTGCAAGGGAATGGAAAGGATATTTTCAGGGTTCCCAGGAGTCACGCCAGGGTCTGAAGGTTTGATCATGGATAGTACTTTCACTTGTTTCCAGATTCGCTGAGCTTTGTGAGTGCTCTGCAGGTATTCCCAGGGATCCCCATAGGCCCCCCCCCCAAATAGCCTCCCCATTTTCCTGCATGGCTGTATTCCTAGGATCACACTGCAGTTTTCCCTTTCTGTGACACCCCCCCCCCCCGCTGGTTTGAATACCACTCCACTATAAGGTGTCACAGTTTTGGATGCCACTAAGGGCTCTCAAATTATATAGGATCCAAAGAGGGCCCGTTCCTTTAGTGTCAGTCCCCTCACTATTAATTTTAAAAGATTATGAGAAATGTGATTTCTCTAGAATTGGGATAGGCACAATCAGTTGTGTTGATTTCAATAAACTCACACCTCCCCCCACCAATTTGATCAATATATATTGGCTCATCACACCAGTGATCAGTGCTGATCCAGGATTTGGGAAGCTGTGGATTTGGGAACCCTGGCTTGGCTATGATCTCACTGAACAGTAAGTCATTAACCCAGTGTTAGCTCTCCTTATGTCAAATAGTACCAGGGATTGGGATGACCTTACTTCAAGGGGTTATTGTGAGGATAAGTAAAGACTGAAAGAGATTGATTCAAGTTGCTATATCAACAAACTTATTAACAGGAGATACAAAGAATAGGTTAAATGCTACTGCTTGTTTTATAGGATAATTAAATTGTGTAGTCATACCATTAATTTCGGATGGACCTAGCCAGTTTTATCATGCCTTTCTCTGTGATGCTAATTCATTTTGTCTGATGGACGTGTTGTGTGATATAAACGCTAGTCTTGGAGCGAGTTCACTCATCCATGTTCATCAGTCAGTGATTGCAAGGTCAAGTGATGACTGAGATCCATGAAATAGCCGTCTCAGATCAAACACTCCAAACAGAGCGTTTCTATCCACTGACATGTGATGACTCATTGAGTAATTAACATACATATGTGAACTTGTCCTTTGTGATTACAAAGTGGAGGCAAAAAGGTATCAGGGCTTTTTTAAAAGCTCTGCTTTTATAAAACAGACAGTTCAATCCAATCCCCACCACGTCATACAATGCGGTCATGCTGGTTGCAATGGTGGGATGGGGTTAGCAGAAGGCCAGTGAGATGAAAGTAAAAACTTTGTTTTACTTACATTTTTTTTAAACTCTAACTTTTCGTTTAATAGGTCTTCTGGCCACCCATGGCTTTCCTCATACTCACGCCCACTTTGAGACTGGTGTTAAGTCTGAAGTAAATGGGCCATGTGGCAGATCCTGCATGTGCTTTTTCTGATGAGAGCCACCCCACCCCACCAACTCCATGTCCCCTCCCTTTTCAAATGTCCCCTGAGCATCCCTTGACCAACTGCCTGCTCCTGCTTGCCCCTTATTTGGGGATGGAAGGGCTACATAATAAGGGGTACACTGCATTGTGTTGGCAGTGTACCCCTTATTATGTACCCCAAAGTCCCCAGTAACCGTCTTGATATTTGGAGTAGTACTGCTCTGTTTGCAACAGCAAATAACAAGTATTACAAATAAAAAACAAGGGTTAGGCCATTGGCATGGGTTACATCCAATATTTAATACTATGTGGTGTTATGCAACAACCTTGTTTCATATCTTCATTCTAACATCTTCAAGTCCTGAAGATGTCTTGAGCCAGCTCAAGACCCTTGTGCCAGCCACTCTGTATTACAAACATGCCATAAGGCACATTTATGCTGTGTTGGCTGAGTTGGCATGGAGGCCTGTGGTCACACACCAGGGCCGTTTCCAACCCCTGCTTTGGCCAGTTGAGGTGTGTTTGCAGTGGGTGGTGCATGGGGTGAGGAGAGGTTGGTGGGAGGGCATTCCAGGTGTAGAGAGGGGGTATTTGGCTCTCTTCATGGATTTTCTTTAAGAAATCATGGGAGTGGTGCTTGCATTAACGTGTAACATATGGTTAGCTCTCCAGACCATAGGTCTATTCAGGCATAAAGCAATACTTGGTGACTTTAGAACTGCCTTTTCCACCAACGGTGGAAGGCTGTTGCAGGACTGATTTTGGCTCTGTGGCAGCGCATGGAAAACGGTGATGCTATCAATAATAGTTGTCGATATTCTGTGTTCCTTTGGTTTCAACTCAGGCAGTTTGGCTTTTAACAATTTTTACAGCTCAATTGCAATTTTTCTTTTACAAGCTCCTTCCCCTCCCAGGTGCCAAGCCAATGTAGTCACACATCAAAGCGATAAAGTACATTCTGTGGAAAAGTACAGAGAATGTAAATACCACTTCGGCAAAGGTAAATATGGATTAAGTAGGGGACAAAATTTGCCTTTCATGAGTGTAAGGAGCAAGATTTAAAATGAAAGAGATTTATGAGGTTCTACAAATGCACTTTATGAGCATTTCAGAAAAGATATATTTGTGCTCTGACATAGTTAGAAGGCATGAAAATCTTTATTTTGCTCTCTGAAGCTGGGACTTTTTAGAACCTCAGGGAGGTTCATTGTTTTCCTTTTTTTCAAAGGAAAGGTGAAACATTTGAAAATATAGAAAGAAGCGTTTCAGAAGTGACATGACTTGAACTACTGCCAAAAGTCAAAAGAAAATAGCACAATTTCATTTTCCTTTGCCTTACTTTGCTGCTTTGGGAGGAGTGGGAAGTGAAAGATCCCAAGAAAGTCTGTTAGCAAAGTTTGCAGATGGATCAAACAGGAGGGAGAAGGAATCTCAAGTTGAAGAAACAGTTGTTAGGAGACTTCTGTTTCACCTCTGCAGACTCAAGAGAAACAAGTGGATTGGGGACCTTTTCTCTTCCATAAATAAACTCAATAAATAAGCTTACACAAATAGCTAAAAACAATCTTTTTACAATAGCAAAAAAAGCATTTCTTGGACCAGGAGTAGAAAGCTGATGAATTTAACAAAGTTTCCAATCCTAACCACCAGTTAGGCCACCATAGGACTCATGCTGGCCTGGGAGTGTCACAAAAGTGCCAAAAGACACTTCTGCACCACTCCTGGGAATGGGTTAAGCCAGCGTACAGATATGGGCTTGCCTCCCTACCTCGCCATAGGAATGGGAAGACCAATGAGTTGTGCTGGCCTAGGTTAGGATTGTACCCAAAGATAATGTTCAGTCTGGGACAGACTTAATAGACGCTATTTATTTTACAGGTTGAGACTCCCCAATTGTGACATTTTGTTCCAAGAATCCCTGGGAATAGCTATTTTCACAGTATACAAAAGCAATAGTTTGCCATGGCAACTAATGAATCAGTGAGTTAGGATGAATCAGTTTCCTTTTCCCTGGTTTAAAACAACTCTGTTTCTGGCTATTCATAGAGGTCTATGATAAGGCAGAATAAGAATGACAGTGTTGACCAAAAATCTAAGTTCTTGGCCAGCCTAGCAGTTCTGCCTCTCAGCCTCAGGATATGGCACAACTATGGCAGCCCACTAACTTGGGGATACAGCAGGACACCCCATGAAGCCCCTTGTATTCACTGTAGACAGTACTGGCATCTCATCAGGGACTCCTTCTGGCACCACAGCTGTTCCTTGTTCAGTGTGATCTGAGGGGGTCTCCTCAGGAGCAAGCCCTCCCCAGGTTCCACTGGTTCCACTGACTTGGTGCTTACTGAGCAGGTTCTGGAGGAGTTAGGGCAGCCCAGGCTTCTTGACTCTTTGGATGCAGCATAACCTTCTGCTATGGATTCAGAATAGTTGGGGCAGCCCAGCTAGGGCACTCCTCACTGTCCTAACTCTGGATTGTGCCCTTATTCAGTTGCTGTAGATGAACAACCTACAGATGCATGACTATTCTGTATCATCCAAGAGCTGCCATCTTCTGAAAGCATCTGTTTACACTTCTGTGTTAGAAGAATTGTCATCAGCTGCCCTCTTTTGGCTTTGTCTTCCTATGTCAGTCTCCCTTACTCTTACTATTTGTTCTTCAAGATCTCAGGTTAATTTCTCATTATCAGCTTCCTGATCCTTGGAACTGGAGACAGTACTTAAACTTAACAAATATTGCTTCCAGTTTTTGTTAGAAAACTGGAATTACTGTTTAACGGCACTCGGGAGGCTGTTCTCAGGGAGACTGTTCTCAAGTGCTCTTGAACACTGTGCAAGGCTCCACACAGCTGGATAAGTCTTCTCTGGGTGCAGTGGTGGTCTCCAGCAGGTTCGCACCTACTCTATAGAACCGGTTGTTAACGAGAGATAGGACATATAAAGTTTAAAAATAGCCATTTAAAAGTGGCTGCCGGATGGGCAGAGAACCGGTTGTTAATTTATTTGAATCCCATCTCTGTCTGGGTGGGATGGCCAGGAATCAAACCAGCATCACCAGCTACAAAGCGTGTCCTATATTACATAGCCCCAAGTTATGATCAGTTTTGATTTGACCTGTATCAAGTTCTTCTGTATTTTGTTGCACAGTCATTCATACAAAGAGAAACCCAACACAAGTGAAGATGCATGCACACTTTAAAGAAATGGCAGTGGTGGTGGTCTTGAGGGTACCACTCAGTGGTTGGCTCCAGCAGGTTTCCACCTACTCTATAGAACTGGTTGTTAATGAGAGATAGGACATATAAAGTTTAAAAATAGCCATTTAAAAGTGGCTGCCAGCTGGGCATTGAACCGGTTGTTAATTTCTTTGAATCCCATCACTGGTACCACTCTTATGGGCCCTGAACTGACACTGCCTCATCCCACCCTGACACCAGCCCTAGGAGTTTCCTGACACTGACTCCAGAAGTGATACACATTCTTAATGCATAAGGGTCAATCTGTTCAGTATTATATTTGTGGTCTCAAACAAGGCAGGTAGTACAAAAACCCCATGTTTAGGTGCAGTTTTATTTTATATACAGGGCTCATCCAGTGCTTCTCACATTATTGGACAAGAGAAAACCTTGGATAGATAAATTGCCAGGATGCCTAAAATGTTTGTCAAGCATGACATGTCACAAATGACTAATCTTTTTGGTTGACTCTCTTAAGTCAAATGTGGGAAATGCCTGTGCTTAATCCATTTTAGTTTTTGAGTTTGCATCTTCTAGCTGAAACAGATGTTTTTGTTTGGAAGCAGATGTCCGTTTTCTTAAGAAGACCACCTAAGTATAGAAAACCTCTTCAGAATATCCTTTCTCTCCTTCTAAACCCATTGTGTATCAATGTTATGTTTCCCAGTATTTGAAAACAGTTTTTATACTCTGTATAACTGAAACTTTTGGATGTGGCATATATCTGTTTTATAAATGTACATTGGAATAAAACTGCAATCTTACATAGGAGTAGTCTGATTTAACTCAGTGGTGCTTACTTCTAAGTAGACATGCATAGGATTGCATGTCATCTGTATTAATACAAACAAAAAAATGTCTGCCTGTGAGACACATGCTAAATATAGATATGCCTTAGTAATTTTGCATGCTTCCTATGGGATTGCAGTGGCTTTAATCTAACCAGTTTGTTACATGGGCCAGTATCAAATACCTGTAACTGCTTTTCTTTTCCTATTGTAAGTAGATAACAATGGTACTCATGGTTGGCCCATCCATGAAGTGAGGAGATTGGTGGGTATATGAACCCATCTCTGTTTACCTACTTGTCTCCATTGTTCCTCCTTCTTGTTCCAGGTCCTGGAAAAGAAAGAGGAATTGAAGAGGAAAAAGAAATGCTGAAGGGAAGAGAGTAATGAGATAGAAGAGTTGTTCTCAAAGATAGGTCAGGACCCCCTCGGGGGGTTGCAACTTCATCTCAAGAGTGTCATAAAAAGTTGGGTGCTACCATCTTAGAATCTGGCACTGGATCTGCCATCTTCTAATGGGCCACTCAGGCTGCAATACATACTTTCCAAGGAACATTGAAGACACTGGGATTTCCTTCTAAGTAGTCATAGAGGAGTCCTGGCACCATAGTGATATCACTTCCTGTTTATTTCATTTTTGACTATGATGTCACTTTCCAGTTGATGACATCACATCAATGACAGAATGTCATTCTCAGAAGGGGATCCTGGGCTGAAATCCTCAAGAACCAGAGATAGAATAATATACAGTGAATGGATCTGAGACAGGCACATCACTGGGTGAGGAGTGGGTAGCATGTGCCATGCTTCTTTAGGCATCAGGAATCTCAGGCCAGTCCTGATAGTATTGTTTTATTGGGCCACAGTTATGGCAGATGCAAATCTCAGGAGCCTTTTGCTGGTCCTGCCTACCCAGACATGGCACCTCTAAAAGTGGCCTGAATAGACCCATTGGGGCTTCTGTAATCCTACTGCAGAGAAGGGGGTGAATCTTCCCATTGACACTGCTAACTTCTGCACTGTCACAACATGCTTTATGGAACCTTTGCAATGGTCTGAGATGAAGGAGATATGTTACATCACAGATATGTTAGCCTACCTTTTGCAGCATAAATTTAGATTGTGCTGTGAAGGTGCAATCCTATCCAATTAAGTTAATGCAGTTCACTTATCTCCCTGTTCCAGGAATGGTGGGGGCAGCAGCAGTACATGTCGATGCAGTGGCCTAAGTCCCCTCAAGAATTGTGGTTTATGGCACCTTCACACTCCCAGTCCAGCACAGGAGCTTTGCCAGGACTTGTGCTGGTCTAATCAGGAATTAGGATTGCACTGTCAGTCTTGATAGCAAGGAATAGCTTATTCAGAATCTTTTTTTCCTACGCCACATTGAATGCTGCAATATTTGCTTCATCAGTTGTCTCTCAGCTTGTTGGGAGTCCAATTTTTCTTTCTTTCTGCTTTAGGCTACAATCCACAGTAACTATAGGACCTTTTACACCAAAGTAGTTATGGTGTATCCTATGGGAAATGCATAGAGTTATCCAGAGTAAGTACCACTTACGTCTTCCCGTAGTTACTCTGGATTGTAGAGATCATCATTTAACACTCCTATCTATTTTCCTTAAAGTCTCAGTAAATTTGCTTTATATGAAGTTCAACCTTTTTCTCTTTGGCGTCTTAACGATCTTGTTTCTTCTTATCCATCTTCACTGCTTTCTCGCTATTTATCAAAAATCTAATCTTCTTAGTAAATCTCTACTCTCTTGCACAGTTTCTTGCCTCTCTGATTTCTCTGTGTGGCCCTTTATCTGAAATACTTCCTCTTTAAATGTTTGCCTGGCCTACTCTTTTACCTCATCAAAGACGTAAGTATTTAAAACAATGATTAAAAACTCATAGTTTCTATGCTGCTTTTCTTTCTTAAGATACTTTCTGGTTTCTGTCTTCAAATTCTCAACTTTGTTATTGTGTTTTTCTTTCTTCTATTCTGTCCTAACTTGTACAAAGATTCCCCTTTCATTTCAACTCCCCTCCTCTTTTTATTTAAGCCTACAAGCAGGGTCTTGTTATTTTTAATAGTGTCTACAGAACATATTCAGCCCTATATAAACAACAAATCACTTTGGAAGGTTGAATCATACCAGTTGAGCCCACCTAAACCTCAGTCACACCTGTTGAGCCCACTTTAACCTCAGTTCAAGATCCCATTTGATTGTGTGCGTTCCTGCATGTGATCTGTTACACACACACAAACAGAAACACACAGACAGACACAGGATGTATATGTGCTGAGATGTACCTACACATGTACAGAAGGAAACTTGAACGCACAATGGTCAGGATAAGCAGACACAGTCTGTAACCCCCTCTACATTCATTTGTGCATTCTTTTGTGCATAAACATCTGTGCATTGTTAAAGTGACAAGAAAGCATGAAGAAAACAGACCAATCGTATTTGTTTTAAAAGATGTTTATTGTGAGTACACAGGGACATCCTATAACAATATGGTCTCTGGAAAACAAGAATGTTGTGTAAAAAAGCACTATAGGAGGTAACTCTAAGAACACTGTTCAAATATGGATGTGTTCATGGTATAGGATTCACCAGTAAATTGGAGTCAATTTGCATAATTGAACACCACTGCTGTCACTCTTCCTACAATGCAACAGCGGAAGATGATGGGATGAGCTGCTTCTCTGTGGATGATCCAGGTTCTGGAAAAGAAGGCATCCAGGCTAAGTTTATTCACCTTCTATTTCTTCTCCTAAAGCAATTCCTGATGGCAATTGGCCCTATGCTAGTCAGAATACATTGCTCTCATTGGCTCAGTGATTATCAAAATATTTTGCTTCAGTTACATACAGCCATACAGTTAAGAAGGATATTATTCTATCTGAACAAGTGTACATCCTACTTACCAAGTTCCCCTACACAAATCAAAACAGATCTGCCATCCTTTGTTTTCACGATAAAGGCTTGCTTTAGAGGTAGGTTTGAAAATGATTGGAAAGAGCCCCTTCCATGTTTTAAGGGAGGAATAATGTCCCACAAGGACTTCAAACTTTCTTTAAAATATTTTTTATTATTTTATCAGAGCGAAGGATGGAAGGGGGCTCCATTCAAGTGATTCTTAACAGAAATGGTCTGTTGCTTATGCAATTCTTCTTCCCTTCCTTTGAACTTTTTCTCTTATGATCTTATGTTATGAACCAACAGAAAATCATGGCAATGACAAAGGTCACAGTTCTTCTTGACATTTTGACAGTGGCCTATTGTCTCGCCTGGAGAACAGCTTAATAAATAGAGAAAGCTTCCTTGCTTTCCCCCCATCTGCTAGAAGAAAGGGCATTTGAGGGTAAACGAGGGGGTGATTGTGGCCTTTTCGATGAACAGGCGGAAAGAAAACCTGATGGCCTTGCCTGAACTTGCCTCCAGGTCAGAGTGAAGAATAGACTAGGAGACTTTTGCGTACAAATGCCTGGGGCTGCTACTGCACAGTCAGGAAGAAGACGCTTTTAAAACAAATAATCAGAGCTTTAACAAGATTAAATGAATAAATATTGCTGTTAAGCATTGACAGCTTTGCAAACATACCAAACCAAAGAATGAACGGGATGCGCTGTGCAAGAGGTGGCATGTGTCCTCTAGATCTCCTGCCGCTGACAAACGGTACGGTGAGCAGGCCTGTCTTGCCTAATAGCCAGATCGCGATGAAAAGTACAAGAGGCGGAGAAGGCAGCTGCAATTCTTGGAAGGCAACTAGCAATGATCAGCAGGGGGATCGGTACAGAGTGTTGCAGGGATTGCAAAAATTAGGCAGGTTGAAAAACTTTTGCCATCGTGATGGGGAATGAGGATAAGCAGCTTACTAAAATGTGGTTATGTATATGTACTCCGCAGTGAGGCCTCCTGAAAACCTAGCATTTTGTTCCCCTCTAGCTATGTCACTAACTTTAATACTATTATTATTGAATGCTATTAAATGTCAATTAACAGGATTTTTTAAAAAGAAACTGGGATATCTGTAGTTTAGTGGAGGCATTACTTTTTGGTCTCTCTGCTGGAATCACAGTGACTACAGGGGTTCCACAAGGTTTTAATAATAGCACTTTTTGCCCTATAATAAATCTGAAATATCTGCCTCCTGTGGATCAAGAAATGCTCTGCTTTCTCTGCCTCCCCCCTTCATGTAATGAAATTTGGCGAGTTCATACTGGACAGCAGAGTGCATCAGGTTTTCAAAACACAGAACAGTCAACATAAATCACTGAGGCTGCAATCCTAAACACACTTTCCTGGGAGTAAGGCCCATTGAATACAATGAGGCTTACTTCTGAGTAGACATGGTTAGGATTGTGCTCTAAGAATAAGAAGGGGGTATTACCACTCAGAAAGGAGTATTAAAATCCTTGTAATAACTACGTTAGTTTCAGACTGAGGTTGCAATCCTAATCCCCCAATTAGGCCAGCACAAGTTCTGGCACAAGTCCTGTGTTGGCCTGGAGGTGTCACAAAGCTTCACCATCCATGGGGGTGTGGGGTGGGGGTGGGGGTGGGGCGGGTTAGACCAGTGCACAGATGTACTGATATCCTACACCACCACATGAACAGTTGATTTGTGCTGGCCTAAATTGGCTGGGAATGCGCACACAGTAAGTCATATGGACAACTCCAGGGCATTTACAAGTATAAAACTTATAAATATTTGTAAAGTTGGTATGTCTCAGTTTCACTGTTTATAGCATTTTGGTATTTCCTAATTTCAAATTGCAATGGTTTTTGGAATCAACCTCTACCCACTCTCACAAACTATATCAAGCCCTTACAATACACTTTGTTATGTGTGTTAAGTATTAACCTAAAATTAGAACTTGGGTATAGAGCTGGTATAACACAGCACTAATAACTCAGTGGGTGGCCTACTCTACTGGAGGCCAAGCTACCACTAGATCTGATTTTCTTTTCTTGCATATTTTAAAGCTTTTGACATATTTCTCTGTGACTAATTTATGATTTTCCTCTTAACATACCATGTCAAAATCTCAAACCTAATAAGATTCCATGTGATAAACCATTGTGGCTGCTGCTGCACAGTGGGGCACACATTTCATGAGGCTATTGGTCCGTCTTTATTTATTGTTTTGCTTGTGTTATGTGTGGAGTGTGCTGGAGTAAGGTGCCCCTATGGAGAAGTTCTGCTCAAAGCCAATTTAGTACAGAATTTCTGGTTTTAGTTGAGTCCTCTAGTAGGCTGTGGCCCACTTTATAAAACTGCCATATTTAATATAACACAATCCAGTTGACACAGTTAATGTTTCTCATTCTTATAGAGAATGCTGTGGCCATGTGGTAATGATCTACCGTCAGCTTAGAATCAATGACAAGACCAAGTGACAAAACTTACATTATGGCTGTCTGCACCATACCTGAGGCAGCGGAGACTAAACAGAGGAAGTCAATTTTAGGGCTGCGTAGCTCAGAACCAAGAGCCGAACTGCATAAACACACAGACACTCAGACTCGCACACCTCGCTGCTAGAATCAACTCAGGGAGATAAGAATGATTCTGTTTCATTTTAACACTTATTACAGATTGTAGGGATCCAGTCCAACTTTTGATTTTAAAAAACAGTAGATAAACGCTTGAAAGACAGAGTGTGCACAAAAAGTGGTTGCGTTTCCTGCTTCGAGAACTGACTGCAACAGAAATGTGTATCTGTTGTTTAAAATAATGTTTGATTCAAGCATTGCCATTTGGGGCATTCCAACCCTAAACCACTTATTCCCCTTGTTCCCTTTGTCATCAAGGTAGGGTTTCCATATGTCTCCCAAAACTGGGACTGTCCCAGTTTTCAGGGAATGCACTCGCATACTGGCAAGTTTGACAGGGGGTCCTGTCCCAGTTTTGTGGAAAAGAATTATGGCAATCCTATGTCAAGAGCTCTTGGTTTGTTTTTGTCTGGGTGATCCATTACAAATTGGTTTAACCCAGGGGTTCTAAGTGTGTCCTCTCCACTCCCTTTCCTGGTCAGCTGTGGTTGTGCTGTGCGAGTTGGCAGCAGTGATCCCACTGCAGGTGGAGGGCAGCAAAGCTCTGTGGTATGGAGCTGGTTCCAGATTTAAGGTAAAGTATTTCCAAGTTCAGGTGCCACTGAAGCCCTGTGTGGTTTGCAAAATTGACAGGCTATGTGCATCAGGTTGCTATGTGGGAGTTGGGAGCACTGTGACCAATCATCATTATAGCCACACCATCAAGAATTTCTAAATCAGACAGGAGCCTCTAGGGCTCTAAAACGTTTGAGGGCCTCTAGCTTAGAGGATCTTGCCTTACAGTTTCAGTGTATTGATGGTAGTTTACCTGCTTCCCAATGCTGCAAGATTGAAATGCTTCTTTTGGGGCCTTACAAGAAGAAAAACTGCATGTTTGATGGTAGTGAGTCCTCTCCATGAACCTCAAAAAATACTTCAGCCAGGAACTGTGACTTCTCCAGTTTCCACTGATGTACATTAGACAGTGCCTTGTTTCTTGTTTGGAAAAGCGGACAATATGAATATAATGAAGCTATTGTAAACTGAGGGCACAATCCAGAGTAACTATGCTCCGGTGTAAGAACAATTTGCTCTGGATTGCAATATGAATTTCCCATAAGTTTTCATCAGGTGGTGCAGTAATTATGGGTACACGTAATGTCTCTTATGTGCTCCCATAGTTACTCTGGATTGTAGAGTGAGTCACATGTGTACCCCATGTAGATCAGTATTACCTACTAGATCAGTGGTTCCCAAACCTTTTAGCACCAGGATCCACTTTTTAAAATGTCATGAAACCCACCTAGCTTTACAAAAGGAAAAAAATACTTTTGTCTTACAAACTGCTCAAGCCTCTGTTTTAATTATTTTACTATGGTGGGATGGTGGTGTTCTTAAGTGCTACACTCACTGGAACAGGACCATTCTGGTAGCCTTGAATTCCCCTTCCCCACCCTTTGAGCTGGCCAAAAGATGTTTGCCTACTCACAAGTGATCACACACATGTGTCTCAGTTTTGCTTTCTATAGAGCTCAATAAATATTCTTGGCTACTTGAAGGAGTGGTTGCTTCCTTCTCGAGTGTTTTTAGTGGCTTTCTTTCATTGGATCCTTCAAGCCAGCACTTCAAAGTGGACCAAGTTACTTTTGCCTACTTATGAGTAAACAAACATGTGGCCCAGGGTTCAATACATTTTCAATCCATAGGGTTCAATACATTTTCCTTGTGGGCTATCAGCTTGTCAGTTTCATTGCCCATTAAAAATCAGGTCTTAATCCACAGTTTAAGAAACACTGGACTAGACCAACTGGCTGTCATTTCCCACGGTTTCTGAAAGGGTTTACCCAACTCTTCCAGAAGATGCCATGAACTTGGTACTTTCTGCATGCAAACCACTTGTTCTAACATGGAGCAGTGGAGCACCACCAACATGGCATGCACTGTCTTCCCACCCACCTCTTCCTTCCTCCCTTTCCTGTCTCCATCTCTATCCTCTTTCTCTGCCCCTTTTTTGTTTTTGCACATGGTGCCAAAGGTTTGCAACACAAGAGCAATACAGACATCTAAATGTCCCCAGATTTCTGATCATACAGTTCTGGGGCTGCTATGAACTTTCAAGAGCAATAATAGCGTTACAATACAAATAGCAGTGTAGCACTAACTCAGAGAGTGAACACTTCAGCAGTAGTACAATATTCCTTAAATCACACTGTATGTTATGAATCCAGTACATGCTTCACAGTGCGCACTCCCTTTGGGAAGGAGATGGAGCACGTGCACATGTTAAATTGCTAAAACCTTCAGGGGTGGCCTGCAGTTCTGGTGGATGGTGGCCCCATCTAACATTAACCCTGCACCTGGCTTTTTTGAAGGTGCATTAATAAGGAGTTCTTGAAGAGTTCTTTGAACACATAATTGATTGTGGCATTCCTATCCAACAGAGGCAATGTTTTTAAAGCACCTGAAATGGAGCAGAAAAACTTTGTAAATCCATAACTCTTGAGAACTGAACATCGTGCGGGTGGTGGGGAGGAAGCCGAGGAGGAAATCGCTTTGAGGGCCTGAATATTGGGTTGACAGCACACAGGTGGTGTTCAGCAATAAATGATATTGGTTTTAGTCCTTTTTTAAAAAAAAATCAACACAGAAGAGGTAATGGATTCTTCAGAACAGAAGCCATCCACACAAGTATGTTTGCTACTAAGTACCATTGCAATTGCAATATTTAAGCATTCACTATTCTTTTCTACAGACACGTGCAGTGTATAGACTGACTGATCCCCACTGAAAAGCACAGAGCCCTGGAATGTGCTGTTCTCCCAGTGTCTCTGTTGGCCCATTTTAGTACTAAGTCCTATTCCTCCAAATGATTCTGCCAAAGGGGAAGTTTATATGATGATAAGTTTTTTGGAGCTATAAAACTGGTTTAGAATTCCTGTGCAGAGGCATACTCATTGCACTTGGGAAATATGTGTTCTGTTTATTTAAACAAAAAGAGAAGCAATTTCCATCTTTATTTAGAAAAAAAAAATAGTTCAAGGATGAGGTGAGCACTCACCACCATTTGACAGCTTCAAGAAACGTGAATTCCCCCAACACACTTCTGCAGTCCAGATGCGAACAACAGTGGACAGCATGAACAAAGCCACAATCTTAGCGGCCTTGTGATTATGGAAGATCCCGTACTGAATGGTTGAAACAGTTCAGGCTGATATGGCTTTGAATGTAATGGTCACTCTTTATTTGTGTTAACTTGAGTTCATTCCATGTGAAACTTCTTTTTTCATTTACTTGCTTCATACTGCTATGCATGTCTCCTTAGAAAGAAGCACCACTGAGTTGAACAGGACCCACACCAAGCAAGTATGCCTTTATATGATCAGTTCTTGTTATCCGCTGAAGTTAGGTTGCTTAAAAACCTTAAGATATTGAATTAGCAGATATTGAATCATTGAGCCGATGGGGTAAATGGGGTTAGGTTCCAAGGGATCCTCTTCACCATACATTTTATGAACCTGAATCTTAACTTGGAGTCTATGGGGCTGGGTTATAGTAAAGGCTTTTCAATAGACCTGACATTTAATGCTTCAGAATGGTTAAGAAAGTGTTAAATTTTGGCGATGCTGATGAGCCGTTACTGTCATCCCCATAGATTTCAAGTTAAGATTCAGATTCATAAAGTTCAATCATATGATCATAAAGTTCATGAAGTTCATGTTCAAATCATAAAGATATCCCTTGATATTCTAAATCAGTGGTGGGCAAATGGGGCCATTTTGGGGCTCCTGGACCTTTAACAATTGATAGAAGAAGAAATTTCAGCATGTAGAGCTTGATATCTCAGATATAGATATCTTGTATAGTTTAGTACATGCCATCCATTTCCCCTTCAATAATGTGACCATATCACAGTTTAAAAAAAAAAAACATATACATTTCCAGTAGGATTCAAGTTGCAGAAGGATACAAACCTGTCCAATACTTGAGCTTTCTGTTCTCCTATATGATTTTGTGATTGTGTTTAGATCAGCAGTTGCATTAGTATCTCTTCTGTGTTGGAAAATAAACTCATAACTGATCTTCAGAAAGCAAAATCCTTACTTGGAGATTAATGTCGACATGCTTAAGAACATCCTTAACTACTTCATTATAGAACAGGGGCTACTCAATCAAATCTAATGGCCCTAACATCTTTTAGAGCTGAGGTTTTTGCAACTGAGAATGTTGTGAGAAGCAGAGCAGGAGTGTCTATGCATTAACGTCTAAGCTTGCAAAGTGGATTAGGATGATCAATTGCAGTCCCAGTTCAGCAGCTTCAGTGGACATGTGGAGCTTGCTTTCATGCAAAGCTTTCTTCCTTCACTAACATTTAGGGGTGGTGCCATTGACAGAGGGAAATGAGCAGTACCTTAACTCCAGAGCCCACTGAGCTTAAAAACAACTGCCTGAGACACTGGGTGCCTCACAATGAGTGAGGAAAATGGAACCCATCATTGAAACAAATGGAGAACATCCATCTTGGAAGGAAGTTGTGTTTGTGTTGCAGAGCTTGGTGGAATTTTGCTCCAGCAACTTCTGTCATGCCTGAAGATCAAGGAACTCATCAAGCAGAAATAATGCAGGACCCAGGGGAGGATCCAAGGGGGATCCATAGGTGCATGTCCCTCCAAAATCAGCTATCCTTCTCAACTCTTATGCCACCAGGGAAGAGTGTCCAACATGATGGGGAGTGAAGCTAGGTTACATGGGAATGACCATGGGGTGGGGCATCAGCAGCAATATCACATCTGAGCCCAAGCGTGGCTGAGAGCCCAGGGTTACCTGCCTAGAAGAGATGCTCCAGAGGCCAGAATTGGGATGGGAGCCCAGGTCCACCTAGGACCAGGTCGAGCTGCTCAGAAGAGCTTGGCCAAAAGAGGCCAATGTTCAACAACAGGCCCAAGTCTACCTGTCTGGTTGACCTTGGGTTCTGGAGTTAAGGTACTGCTCATGCCCCCCCCCCCACACACACAAATACTGAATCCACACTCACATTATTTTCTCCAGTCCGGGGACACCAGAACTCAGTGCACATCCCATGTATATAACGCAAATATGCAATCAACTTATGGATTTGTGCCTGGCAGAAATACTGTAGTGGGTGAAATTGGATGACCAGTTCTCCCATGGTTATATCCAGTGGTGGGCACCAGCAGGTTCGCACCTACTCTATAGAACCGGTTCTTAACAAGAGATAGTACATATAAAGTTTAAAAATAGCCATTTAAAAGTGGCTGCCAGAGAACCGGTTCTTAATTTCTTTGAAGCCCATCACTGGTTATATCCATAGGGTGCTGGGCTGTGTTCAAGGAATGAACATGAGGCTGTGAGGATACAGTTCTTCCAACAAGCTTGAGAAGCTTTGCTGCCAAAAGCCTGAGTCAATTGCATGTGCAAACTCTTCATGCGATCTAGTTCCCTGCGGAGCCTATCACATGGCTATCATAAAACATTAACATGCAATAAAAAAAATGATGGTCTGCATCCATCCTTACGTTTTCCTGTTTGGAAGGTCAGAAACACATCTGTTTTCTCTCCTTTCTTTGTCTTTCTGTGCTTTACATACTCTCAGTACAGCAAGTGAGTTTTGCTGGAGGAAAAGTAATCCCCATTTTGGTGCCTCTCTGCCTGTGTGGATTCATTTAGCTTGCAAGTCAAACAGTGGTAGCGATGGTGCGGGAATTCTTTCTGCCTGTAGCCATAAAACTTTATTTGCACTGAGGAGGAAGGGGAAAAAAATTGGAAGCAGCGGTTGTGCCAGAACAACTGTTGAATGTTAAATTTGCAGCAGATGCGGTCCTCCACGTCAAAATGTGGGCTCTCTGGATGGAGATGAGGTCAGGATGGGGTTTTCTTCAGTAGAATATTCTTTGTGTTCAGAAAGCTCTCTGTTTTGGGTTGCTGACCTGATCGATACGCGTATATTTTTGTGTGTGAAATTGTTGTCACGAGATTGTGGGTTTCTAGCAAGGAGTGTGAAAGCATACAAGATTTCCTGGAAACAAACAAAACATCTGAAGTTAGAAAACAAAGGGGTAGTGGGGAACTCACTGGTATGATTTCTAGATAAAACTGCCTTGGACAGTTGGAGAATGGTTCATAGGAAGTACCATGGCATGTGTCAAGGTTCATGGGTCCTCTAATGGGAGAGCAACTGCTGTGCACATAGAAAGCCCCATGTTTAATCCATGGTATCTGAAAGCTCTCTGAAGCCCCACAGAGATGTTGCCAGTCAGAGGAGACAAATGGACCTCTGTTTAAATAGATGACAGCTTCATAAAACCAGGATTGAATACTCATTATTTTTGCTTTTAATAAAGAAATCGACATGGATAGGATATTTCCTGTTTATGGACCATAGGAGGAGTGCAGTGTGTCGAAAGATGCTTTAGCGACTACATTAAGCCCTCCTTATCCACAGTTTCAGCATGTTTTTGTTTCACCCAATGTTGGTGTTGACCCACACACTGGAGGACCTCATGTGACCTCCCGGACATAACTGGAAGCACCTTCTGGTCACTTTTGGGAGCTGTTCTGAGGTTCGGAGAGGGTGCATGAGGCCTCCTAGTGAGAAAGTCTTCCAGAGCCTTTTGACAGGCACTTCCAGTTTTTCAGGTCCTGTATATTTGATTATCCATAGAAATTGGTGTCCATGGGGAGGAGTCAAAGACTATGTCCTCCACAGATACCGAAAATCCAGTATATCATCCTTGAAAAGGTTGGCCAGAGGATGTATATAGTGAACTTTCTTGGGTTAGTTTTGCTGAAACTGACCAAAGCAATGAGTGCCAGATTCTTGAATATATCCTGCCCAGCTCAGGGGAGATTAATGTTATAATGGAGTCTACAGAATAGTTCTTAGAGCTGGGCTTATTTATGGTCTATGAATTACATTTTTGTTTGTGTTCTGTCATGCACTTCTGGAATTGGTGGAAGGAATCCAGATTTTTTGGCTTTTGCAATTATTTGCAATCTGTTCTTGCAACTGGAAAAATTACTACAAATTAAAAAAATAATGAAGATCTTCAAAACAAGACCTAAAAATGAATTAACTGGTACAACACTGGTGTTAGCATTGTATTGGTACTTGGTAGCTTGTACTGATATTTGGTATTTGTAGTTTTTGTACTGGTATTGGCTGTGCTGAAAGTCTCTTTTGGTAGGGAAATGTTTGGAAATTTGGTATCGAAGTCATACTCTGTCTATACAGGCCTGATTGCATTTTAATGTCTCCCAGCAGTTCACCCTTCCACCACTAGATTAGCACTCCTCCCTTGTTTATTTCTGTCCAACGTTCTGGCTCACAAAGTGAACAGCCCTGCTTCCAATGCAACGGCAACATATGTAGGCGTCAAGCCAAATCTGAACACATTCCACACATGGAACACTATTTTTGTTTCAGATGCAAACTTTCTTGCCAGTATTGTATTGTTCCAGTTTCTAATCCTTGAGGGAAATAGGATTATATAGAAACGTCCCTTGGGAAAATAGCCAGCATGGCATAGTGGTAGAGGAGTTGGCTTAGAAGGGGAAGATCAAGGTTCAATCCATGCTCAGCCATGAAGCCACCTGAATGACCTTGGGCCTGTCACTTACCTTACAGGCACAGGTGGGCACTAGGGGGGACGCACCTACTCTCAAGAATAGGTTCTTGTCTTTTGGCAGCCAATGGGGAGCCGGTAGGACCAAGGAGGAGCAGAAAACTAGGGACCAGTACGCAGCACAGCTGCTGCTTCCCTTCCTCCTCTCTCCTCCCTTCCTCCCAGCTGGCCAGGGGCGCCACCACGGTCTCCCTTCCTCTGCTGCTGGTGGGGAGGCTCAGAAGGGGGGGGCAGTGCCACCATCGTGCTCTCCCTGCCTCTCCCTATGCAGGTCTCTCCTCTCTATACAGGTCTACTATGAAGTAAGTCCCAGTGTAGTCAATGGGACTTACTCCCAGGCAGGTGTGGAAAGGACTGCAGTCTCAGAGCCCCAGCCTAAGCAGTCTACTCTGAAGTAAGTCCCAGTATAGTCAATGGGACTTACTCCCAGGCAGGTGTGGAGAGGACTGCAGTCTCAGAGCCCCAGCCTAAGCAGTCTACTCTGAAGTAAGTCCCAGTATAGTCAATGGGACTTACTCCCAGGCAGGTGTGGAAAGGACTGCAGTCTCAGAGCCCCAGCCTAAGCAGTCTACTCTGAAGTAAGTCCCAGTATAGTCAATGAAACTTACTCCCAGGCAGGTGTGGAGAGGACTGCAGTCTCAGAGCCCCAGCCTAAGCAGTCTACTCTGAAGTAAGTCCCAGTATAGTCAATGGGACTTACTCCCAGGCAGGTGTGGAGAGGACTGCAGTCTGAGCCCCAGCCTTAACAGGTCTACTCTGAAGTAAGTCCCAGTGTAGTCAATGGGATTTATTCCCAGGAAAGTGTGGAGAAGGCTGCAGCTTCAGAGATCCATCCTATGCAGGTCTACCCTGAAGTAAGTAATTTTAAAAAATTTTTTAATTTTTAAGTTAAAAACCTCCCTGGCCCTGCCCCCTGGCCTTGGCCCTGCCCCCTTGCCCCACCCACTTCCAGAGAACCGGATCTTGGGCCAGTCCGGGCCCACCACTGCTTACAGGCTTGTTGTCGGAATAAAAGTAGGTTAGGTACTATGTACAGGAGAAAAGGTTCCTGTTGGTGAGGGCAGTTTGGCAGTGGAATAGATTGCCAAGGGAGGAGTTAGACTCTCCTTCACTGGGAACCTTCAAGCAGAGATTCGACAAGTACCTGTTGGAGATGCTCTTGGAGGCTTTCCTGCTATAGGCAGGGGATTGGACTAGATGACCTATTAGGTCCCTTCAAATTCTATGATTCTAAACCATAGATATAAAAATATGAAAAATAAATAAATAAAATACAGTAATGCCAGCTCTGATGGAACACATGTATTGCATGTGGAAACCTGGTGTGGTCTCTGGCAACTTCCCTCTTGCAAATCCAACATTCCTGTTTCATGTACCACAATTGGTGCTATTGTTACTGTTTTCATTATTGCTCCCATGCCAGGATTAGAATTCGTCATGTCTTCTAGCCATGTGGTGCTTTGATGGCATCATATTCAATCATACAAATGGCATACTTTGACAGACCTGGAATAGTTTGCAAGGTGTACTAAACACACGGTACAAGTAACAACAAGGTGCCTCTGAATGATACTGGAACACGCAGACTCTCTGGAAAGCCATTGGGACCATTAGGTAAGTTAAAACACTAATAGCTGCCTGGCAGCAACACCACCATAGTGACTGCATTGCTGCCTCCTGCACACACAAAGACTATAAGGGACTATAAGGGACAATCAGAGGATAGATGTAGCAATCCATAGATTTGATTATACACAGATCTTGGTATATGTGGGGAGATCTGGGAATGGATCCCCCAAAGATACCAAGGCATCAAATGTATTTTGAGCCTGCCACCTTAATAAGGAAGTGCAGATATTCCAGGAAAGGTGGCATTTTTTTTCCAGTTACTAAAAGGCTGGAGTAGTTTCGCTGGTGAACATGGCTCCCCCCAGTGTTCAAAACCTAAAGACATTGTAACCTTCTCCACATCTGGTTTAAGGAAATGAGAGAGCTTCTCTCAGTTATACTACGGTGTCCTTGTTTTCAAAGTGCTATCTGCTGTGTCCTGAAGTGAATGATAGTATATACCCTGTTGCCTAATCTGAAGATCTCAGTAACATGTTCTATTGAGTGCTATCTCTTGCCAAATTATGGTCTACTGAAACTTCCTGAAAATAAACCTGGATTCTTTTTATTTTTGTTTGGCACTTGACCCTTGATACATTCATGCATCCGAGCTGACCTTTGATACATTCATGCTTTCACTTTCCGTTGCAAGCATAAGCTCTCATGATTTATGAGCTTTTTCCCCTTATGAATTTTTAAGAGGATTTTTAATGTCTTTGAAGAAAACAATTAAAAAAGAGTAGTAAAATCACAACTGCAGGCAATTCTGAGAAGTGTCCAGCTAAAAGAGCAGCCAAAAAAAGGGAAACATGATCAAGACTTCTTATTGCTTATCATTTGGACCGGACTTTGAATGCTATGGCACTGTGAATAAATGTGCTGTTCTACCACAGACGTGGCTCATTTCCCATCAAAGATCTGTCCATCATCTTTTCGAACATATAAAAGGAAACAATGGACTGTCTCTTCCTCACAGTGCCTCAGCAGATGTGGTGATGCTGAAAGGATGGTGCTGAGAGACCCCAACTTTCACACAGTTTCTGAGGGGTGCATCTGTTTTGCAGGCCTTTCGTTGGACTAACTCTGCACTATGCTGTAGGTGATACAAGAAGAGTCTCCACTGGATCAGGCCAAAGGCCCATCGAGTCCAGCTACTAGTATTATACTAGTATACTAGTGTTGTGTTTACACTACAATAAGTACCGGGGTGGATTGTGACTCCGAAGACTCGGTATCAAGCCACATAAACATGTGTTTTTGGCTGTTTATAACAGACTCAAGCCATGCATATCAAAAACCTCAGCACTGACTTGGGATTCAGGGGTTTTACCCTAAAAATAAAAAAAGTCCCAAACTTGCAAACATTTGACTTGCAAATTTTCACATATATGAACAAACCTTTGGGACCCAGAAGTGGGAAATTTGGCTTCCAGTCTGCATGTGGGCATCTCTCTGTCTCTGGGGTGGAGAGGATGCTGCTTTTTCACACCAGAGATGGGGATTCCCATGAACGCTGTGGACTATCCTGTCTCTGGTGTGGAGAAAAGTAGCTCACTTCACTCCAGATATGGGGGATCCCCTAAGTGCTGGGGTCTCAAATAAGTGCTGGGGTTTCAAATAAATTAACAGGTTCTATGCCCTAATAACTTAAATTAACAACAGGTTCTATGTCCCATTAGTAACTGGTTCTCAGAACCAGGTGCTCATTAGCAAAGGGTTCTATAGAACCTGTGCGAACCCACTGAACCCCCTGAAGCCCATGGGTCTACCCCATTTTGGGGGTGGAGAAGGAGCATACTGTTGCCCCAGAGTCGTGGAGAGGTTTTGCCTGAGGTTTTGCTTGAGAACAAAACAGACTTACAAACAAGCTCCCAAATGGAACTCATTAGTTAGTAGGGGACTTAGTATAGACCAGAGTGATCATATGACTGGATATTTACGGATTTGTCCTCATTATTAGCCTTCTGTCTGTGTGTCCTCCAAAAGGGCTTCATTGTCCTCCATTTTGGCTTCCTTTTGGAACTTTGCAATGGTGTGCAGTACCCCATCCTGTCATATGTCATTGGAATTGTATTGAAGAGCAGAATCCAGTGCAAAACCCCAGTGAAAGTGCCCAAAATTGCAGCTTTACTCATGAGTAGGAAAACGTGTCATTGTCTGCTGGAAAGGCCAGGCTGAGAGGAATCCAAGACCTTGTCCTCCTTTTGAGGTTTGTGCATCTGGTCACCCTGCTATAGACCTAAAAACTCATGTTTGTATGTGTGCTTATTTGCTTTTTTAACCACTTCCCTGACCTGACTTATTTCTCAAAAATTCTTAGACTTGAGTCATAATGACTTGAAAAATAACTCTGTATGACTCGCCATGTGACTCAAACCATAAACGAGTTATAATGATGGGATTATGTTTCATTTGTGCCTTGAGTCAAAAGGACTGAAGACTCAAGACTTGACAGGAAACTGAAGGACATGGTTGATCAGTACACTTTCAGTGTTGCAGGATTTGTTCTCACCTAATAAAGTTCAAGCCAGTCTGGCTATTTTTCCTGCTCCCTCTTCACTTTTGCGTTCCTGATTCAACCTCAGCACATTAAGTCAGTGGCGTTCAAACATACTTCCTTCAGAAACCCTTCCCACATCAAATTGCCTGCTGAGAAATCCCATGCCAAGAATTTTGAAACACATTCTACAGTATGCTATTCACATAGAACGTTGGCCAGAAGCCTATTATTGCCCTGTCTGAACAAAAAGCACATCATAGAGCACTCTGCTCTGGCACACATAAACATGTAATGCTGCCTTTTGCAGAACCAAACAGTTGTTGCGTCGAGCGTAGCATTGTCTGTTAACATTGATAGTTGCTCTCTGAAGATCAAGACTCCACAGATGAGTCTTCTGCAGTCCTACCTGGAGATGTCAAGTTTTGTAACCAGGGCCTTTTCAATGGTGTCAAACTTAAGGCACTGGCATAGGCCTTCAAGAGGGGCCTATGCTCTGCTTATTCAGGCCCAATCTTATGCTGATGAAGTGCTGGTATAGAAAATGTGCCATACAGCATGTTGCACCGGCAGGAATGGAGAATGCTGGGCCTCCATGCCAGCTGACAGCCCAACAGGAGTCCTCAATTGTATCTAACAGAGCAGCAGGAAGGCATTTCTGGGGGTGGTGATAGCCCTGAGAGTGGCACATGAGGCAGTTTAGGCCCAGGATGGGGATGGGACAACATCACAGGCGGTCACCAAATTCTTTTCCCCTTATTGTGCCTGAAAGCCCTACAAAGGGCTGCACCCAGAGAATGAGCTGGTTCAGATCCGAGTAGCTCCATATGGGTTGCTTGGTTCTGACGTGGGATATTCCCTTACCCAGAGAAGACCTGGCAGGCTTGCCCCTCTGTTACGTTTTCCATTATTCAAAAAGGTGACTTTTTCCTCTTGTTAGGGACACCCATTTGTGCAAAAAATTACTGTGGAATCCTATGCATGAACACAGAAGTCCCACTGTGTTCTAAAGGGCTTCTCCGAGATAAGCAAGCCAAAGGCTCCAGGTTCATTTTTAGGTATCTTGGGTGGCTGAATAAAATAACATTCCAGTTCTTTAAAAAAATGCAACTTAATAGTTTCACAAATGACAGACCATGTATACATTTGACCACTGAGGTTAGATGTCAGTATAATTTAATAAGGTACTTTTAATTACTTTTCAAATCTACAGGGTTTAATTGCCCTTCATATTAATGCAAGCAGTGGTTCTGAACTCACTCCCCTCATTTCATTAGGTGATGCTTTATACTTTTATACCAATTTGTAATTCTTACAGTCTAAGCCTATCCCATTCCCCTCCCCCAAAACAACTACCATTACTATCTCTTGGAGATAGTCGGAGAGATCTCCCCTGGATTAAACTTGTAATTTTGGCCTTTGTTCACACAACTCTCACAAGAAAAGTGTCCTTCCTCCATGATTTTTTATTTGGCCTTTTATTTGGCCTTTTTATTTGATTTTTTAAGTGACTTCATCCTCACTCTCCCTCTCATATGCAAATAAGAGTTAAATCCTAACAATTTAGGCCAGCCTAATTCACCAGACATATCTTCCCATGATGGTGTGGGAAAGTCAGCGTATGCATGTGCGCAGACCTAACTGCAGGATGCAGGGTGACCAGATGTCCAAACCTCAAAAGGAGGACAAGATCTTATATTCCTCTCAGCCTGGCTTTTCCAGCAGACAATGGAACATTTGCCTACTCAAGAGTAAAACTGTGATATTGGACACTGTCATTTTCCCATAGAGATTAAAGCATATTTTTTATTTTTTGTTTTTTGGCCATAACTTTTGATGGGAAGGAGGTATTTCAAAACGTATTTTTGCATTAGATCCTGCTCTTCAATATGAATCCAATGACATATGACTTGATGGGGTACTACACACTATTGCAAAGTTCCAAAATTAAGCCAAAATGGAAAACAATGAAGCCCTTTTGGAGGACACCCAGACAGGAAGCTAAAAAAGAGGACATATCTGGACAAATCTGGAAATGTCCAGTCATACGGTCACCCTGGGTGGCAGAAGTGCCTTAGGACTTATGCTCGGGTTTATGCCAGCCTAACTGGAGATTAGGATTGTTGCCTAAATCAAAAGTGAATTAATTGGATGAGAAAAACCACAGTGTAAATAATATTCCTACCAGCAACTGGGATATTAACTAACATCAGTGACCTAAAGGACTGAAATCACAAGGTTTCTTCTTTCCAGTTATAGTGGTGGTTTTAGCACGGAGTCTCAGCCTTGTGAACTGGATAGATTTAATGAAACACCTCTTCAGGTTAACCACATACAATCTGTTTACTTAACTGTAGAATTTAGGAGTACACTATGTAATAAAAACCTTTCTAGTATTTTAGGTATCCTTGACACAGACTGTGAATAATGCTGTATCCTTTCACAAACAGGGACCATAGATGAAATATTAGGAAAGCCAATTTCCTGTTAATGTTGTCTCCGTGATTTTCAGATCATGGGTCTCCTCGCTGCTTCCTATTAGTTCGTTGTCATCAATGTGGTCATCAAGGCATTCTCTCTTCCCTCCTTTGTGGTATCCTTTGTCATTTGTCTTGTGGTATCCTTTGGTGTTTGTCTTGTGTTGTTTTGCATAGTGAATATTTCAGTTTGATGTGCTCTCACTTAGCAAGTACTTATCCTATTAAAATAAGCTGTGCTTTTCCATGGATTTTCCTCACGTATTAAAAGGTGGATCTCATTGCTTGGTGCTGCACATAAATGAGACATTCTCCATGTGAAAAAGCACTTTGTGAAAAAGCAACCACTTCACTAAGTAACTTGAGCCAGGGTATTTAAAGATCTGCTTGAACTTCAAAGTTTGTACAATTATATTTAGATTAGTATGGAACAATGAATGAACAGAGCTGATGTAACCTAAGGGTTAATCTCCTACACTGCAAGAGATGTGGATAAGCTGTTTGGGTGGGTTTATTCTTTATTAAAGTATGTTCCTGCTGGATGGTTATGGTCAGTTTGTACTCTTGTGTTTCACATGTAAACTAGACCCAGCTTATGTTATTTGGTGATGGGGTAAAAGTTTCGCTTTTCCAATTTATGACTCCACTGGACTATTGAATTCTGGGGCGGGGGGGGGGGGGGTGGCCACCGCAAAACAGCAGCCATGGTTGTATTGTCATTACAGGATGGTTGTACTGTAGGCCTTTTAACATCCTCGAGGCCTTATGAAAATTCTGCTTCGAACAATGGAGTTCTGTAGGCAAATTCTAGGTAACCTGTTCTAGTTGACAGTTACAAGAATTGCTATCATAGTGAATAGATCATAGAATCATAGAGTTGGAAGGGACCCAGTGGATCATCTAGTCCAAATGTCACATATGGTCCAGGTAGATGAGATGGACAAATAATATCTGGGTGGCGCAAGTGGTTAAGACACCGTGCCTGTTAACCAGCAGGCCAGGGTTCGAGACCCGGGTTGGCCCCACAAGACACGGTGAGCTCCTATCCTTAGCCCAGCTCTGCAACGCCAGCTGGATCCCATTGTATTGGCTCTGCCTTTCCATTGGACTAATTCAGTGCTTGGGTAACAGCCTATCCTCCATAACAATCTAAACCAGGCTTTTGTGCTTCGCATGCAACATATGCAGCGTCAAGCACGATACCATAGTCTCTCAAGACTGATGGAGGCCTGCTTTCTACTACTTGCTTGGATTAAAATGCAGATGCATATTCTAAAATGGAACCTGTTTGACCAAGAAAGCTAGAGTAGAAGAATTCTCCCATGACTGACCTCTGAGACTGGGCAATCTGCCCTGTATCTCTGGTTAATATCTTGTTTCCATTTTTCTTATTGGTTGGTTTTATTAATAAATATAGAAGGGAGAGATGTGGTGACTTGAAGGTTAATCTTGTGCACTGCAGGAGATGTGAATAAGCTCTTTATTCCCTTGAAGCAGTGGTGGGCTTCAGGAGGTTCTCACAGGTTCTAGAGAACCCTTTGCTAATGAGTGCCTGGTTCTGAGAACCGGTTACTAATGGGACATAGAACAGGTTGTTAATTTATTTGAATCCCACCACTGCCTTGAAGTATATTCTTGTTAGCAACAAATGTGTGGCTGTGCTCTGCACTTAATGTCTAAACTAGGACCAGTTTATTGCAGGTAAACCATACAGTAACGAATAATAGCAAACAGAATGCATCAAACATAGTTAAGAATCTTAAATTGGACTAGGACATTCAGTTGCATGGCTAATGATAGTGTAGTCCTTGTGCCAAGCTTGAAATGATGCCCAGAAATAATGTCACAATGGAAATAAGGCTGCAGTCCTAAAGACACTTTCCTGGGATTTACTTTTGCGTAGTCATGGTTAGGATTGTGCGCTAACTCTCAGAACTTCAGTTTTATATTGGTGGGGATTAAGGATATCTACCTACAGTATTTATATACTGCTTTTCAACTGAAAAGTTCACAAAGCAGTTTACAAGAAAATGAAAAAAATTAATAGCTTTTTAATAGCTAATGGGTCCTTGACCCAAAAAGGTTCACAATCTAAAATGCAAAAAGAACACCAGCAGAAGCCACGAGAACAGACATTGCTGGGGTGTGAAAGGCCAGTTACTCTCCCCATGATAAATAAAGGAGGAACACCCACTTGAGAGAGCCTCTTGCCCAGATGGCAGAATATCCATATTTTGTTCCATAAGACAGTTGTGTTTTCATTTTTTAATTAATTGGCCATAACCTTTGATAGAATATAGATGTTCTAATGTGGTTTGTTTTATTGTTTTATCTGCATTAAATTACCATTCCAATGATAAATAACATGATGATATTATTTGTACTTACCCTGTTTTTCATAATTTTGGCCACTATGGTCAAGCACAGCTTGTTGCACCCTTAGCAACACAACTGGGGAAATTCCTCCCTGACATGCCAAGTTTGCAGAGAAAGAACTTTAGACACAGCGAATCATTTTGTCAAATCACACATGTCTACAGCCTGAGTATTGAAGTGATGCTAGTTTGGTATAGTGAGCTTTTGAGGGTATTTTGATTGCTGTTTGTAATTTACAATAAGCATACTGGGACTGGAAATGAAAAATGTAAATTGGGTGGGACAAAAACAGAGGAAGCAGATCTTATCCATCATACTTTGGGAGGAGGAAAGTGAAAAACCAGTTCATGAAAACATATGACTTCATTAATAGCAGTAGTGTAGCTGGTGAGGTTCAGGGGGGTGCCGTTGCACTGGGCTACAAGCTTTATGGGGGTTACAAGCTCAGCTTGACACTAGTGACTAAAATTGTGAAAAATGGATTATGTATGAATGATAATACCATCATGTTATATATCACTGGAGAGGTAATTTTATGCAGAATGCAATGAAACAAACTGCACTGGTGTGTGTACACACACACACACACACACACACACGCACACACACACGCACCAGAGGTCTGGGAGTTTGAGGGTTCTGCGCAGTATCTTAGCTGTTCCTAGCAATGTGCTTTTCTGGATCGAGTGTTCTGCTGTCCCTCCTGGAATCTGTTGGAGCCATTCTTCCAGCTTGGGTGTCACAGCCCCTAGTGCTCCAATCACTATTGGGATCACACTCACCTTCACTTGCCACAGTCTTTCTAATTCCTCCTTCAAATCCTGATACTTTTCCACCTTTTCATGCTCTTTTTTCCTGATGTTGCTGTATCTGAGTATCTCATATCTCTCTTGACGAGATATATATATATATATATATATATATATATATATATATATATATATATATATATATATATATATATATATATATATATCAAACGTTATGGCCAATTAACCAGAAAATTAAAACACAAAAGCCTATGGAACAAAAGTGGATTTTCTTAACTCAAACTTTCCCATGTTACTGATGGCTCTGAGAGCCAATGAGATGTAATTCTGATACTGTATTGAACTAATAAGGTGTTAACAGGAATCAGTTCTCAGTACGTATATCATATACAGTCAGTCTTGAAATACTATGGTATTGTGCTCGGCGCTGCATATGCTGCATGCAGAGCATGAAAGCCTGGGTTAGATTGTTATGGAGGACAGGCTGTTACCCAAGCAGCAAATCCCCCCTCTCCATGCCACTGAATTAGTCCAATGGAAAGGCAGAGCCGATACGATTGAATCCAGCTGGCATTGCAGACCTGGGCTAAAGACAGGAGCTCACCCTGTCTTGTGGGGCCAACCCGGCTCTCAAACCCTGGCCTGCTGGTTAACAGGCACAGTGTCTTAACCACTTGCGCCACCCACAGCCCATCATATATGGTACATATACATCATATACAGTACATATATCATTAAACAGTTACCCATGCTTATTGGGTATAGAGGCACTTCTAAGTGGTGCTCCTCTTATATTTAGCAGGAAAGAATAACCATTCCTCTTTGCCTCAGCACAGTTTTCCTAACCAATAAGGGACACAAATTTCATTTTTTTTACTTAATTAAATTTTATTTTGTTGCTGCAGGGTGGGTTGCGGGGGGGGGGGGGGGGGACGGGACAAAATCTTTGTCAACTCCAAATAGCAAATAGGTGCTTTAGCTACACCACTAGCAGAGCAAGTGGTGGTGAACAGCTGAGGAGGAGGAGGCAGGGTTTTCCCCAGTTTTTTAAAAATCCCAGGATGACATCACTTCCAGCTATGAAATCACTTCCAAGACTACACCAAGCTACATGATCTTTAGCTAAGCCACTGATTAAGACTGTTTAGTGTATATTTTCCAGAGGCAGATAGAGTATGTAGATAGATAGGGGGGGGGGATGAGAGATGGAACACACAGATGCATGTGCATGCACACACACACACACATGCACACACACAAACACATGCAAACACACATACACACACAAACTGCATGAATTTCTGTAGCAGTAGCCAATCATCTAAGAATCTACAATCTATCAAACTGTATTAAGATAATATGGTTAAGAGCATGAGCTATATATGTTGAGAACTCCTTGTTTCACCACAGGATGGTTTTAATAAAGCAAGCTGTCACCTTTATGGTATAGCTAACATTCTCACCTATAATAAAGGTCTCACCTATCCTACAGGGTTATCATAAGGAGCACCTGTGATGTAATTCAACAAATTCTATAGAAATTCCAAATAGTAAGAGCAGGTTATAGCTGATATCCTGTATCAATTAATGAGAGTAGACCCTACTGAATATGGTGAAAGTTATATTCTAGTAAATATGTTTCCCAAAAAATTAATTGCTAGCACTGATCTCTTTATGGCAAAACTATATTTGCAGCTGAGAGAAAGTATATAGATTGCAGTTGTGGCTAGGTTAGCAATCTATGCTATGGGAGTAAGTCCCATTCACTTTTTATGAACAACAACAACCTTGAGGGGGTTTAATTTTGAGTGGAGCACAAGGAGCAGGGCACAACGGTTGGTGCACAAATGGGGCGCCCACTAGACCACCCACCCACCAGAGCTCTGGTGCCACGCTCACACCACGCTCACACTCAGTGCGCTTAACACTCTCAGCCAGCAGGTGCACTGAGGATCTGCGGGCTGGGGGGAGGAGGCTGCCATATGTGGTGGGTATGTGGGGTGCCTCCCTGCCCCAAGGCTCCACATCGGTCTCACACCAGCTCAGAGGCTCCTTCTGAGCCGCTTCTCAGCAGCTTCTTCCAGCCGCAGTGGCACCAGCGTTTCTGTCAGGTCTTCCCACCTGGCCTGCTGCACCAGAGGTCTTTAGGCGACCCCCAAGAAAGCTCCAGGTGACCCCCACAGGGGTCCCGACCCCCACTTTGAGAAACACTTCAGAATTAGACATTTTCAGACTCATAAAATCCAGTTTAGTGTTGCGATTGTGGTACCATCATATGTAACAAGTCCCATGTTCTAAGAGGAATTGTAAGATCCGGCAGCCACTATTTCTTCTTGGATTAGACCGTAGTCATCAGCTGCCATGGCATTTTGTTTAATTAGAGCTGTTTGGCCACATTTAATTTTATCTAACTGCTTTTTGGCATGCCTACATTTCTTTATTGCTTCGTACAGGACAAACACTTCTTGTCTCATTGGTGCAGGAAATCCATCCATCTAAAGTGAGTGCAGTTCTTCAAAAATTGCCTTTACTGCACCAGGCAGTGTATTTCAGTGCCACCTCTATGCATCTGCATTCATAAATCACAGAGACCTTGAACAATATTGGTAATGTAGTTCTAAAGATAGTTGAAGTGGGCATGGGACATACTGGTTTTCACTTGCCTCGGTCAAGGGCACACACAATAATCATGTTGGGATATCATGGTTGATCATCTGCTCTCAACTTTTCTTCCTGGATATTTTATAAAGAACACATAAATGCAAACCAGGATTGATGTACAGAGGAGTACTTTACCCATGCAAGAATCTGTTCTGGAAAGGAGTTACAAAAGCTAGATCCAGCACTAGCTGCTGATTTAATCAGCTACAGCTCCATCATTGAATGCCCTTCTACAAGGTTATTCCTGTTACAAATGCTGTATAGCCAGAGATTGTACATTAGCCGCAGGGAACTAATTTTAGGGGGAAAAATTTCCCATAATCCCCTTTTAAGCATTTTATTGGAAAATGTAATAATATTACATCTATAATATTGCACATATTGAAATAATATATTTAAACATGCGTGCAAGGATCAACGTTTCCAAGAACAAGTGTGGTCCAGGGAATAGAATCTTTGGCTATAGTCCTAAGCCCAGTTAATTGGGAATAAGTTCCATTCAGTTCAATGGGAGTTACTTCCAAAAACACACATGCATAAAAGATCTGGCTGCATGGTGGCAATCCTGAGAAAATTACTTGGAAGTAAGTTCTTTGGTGACAGAGTGCAGCTTTCTTCCAAGAACATTATATGTACCTGGGAGAGTTTTATTTGAATTGCAGCTCAGCAATGGACATGCTTGTTCTCATAGGTTGGGAGTTGGGGCAAGTCACGGGCAGCACATTCCTAAACTGTGTTGGATCAGGCAGTTTGTCATGCCTGTGCTGCATCCAGTGCTTCATTGTGGCTACTGCCATGCTACTGTGGAGCATGTAGCCTCTTACCAGGGGTATGGCTGCAGCAGCCCCAATGGATCTACTCCAGTAGTATTCAAAGTAGGGGTTGGGACCCCCTGGGGAGTCACAACCTCAAGTCAGGGAGGTTCACAAGAAGGTGGGATACAACGTCTTGGAATCTGGCACCGGCATTTTCTGGGAGTACGTCTCATTGAAAACAATGAGATTTACTTTTGAGTAGACATGGAGGTAAGTTTGACAGGGGGTTCTGGGCACATTGTTAAATATGAAACAGGGTCCCAGGCTGAAATGTCCCAAATCACTGGTCTGCTTGATGGGTCTGTTAAACCCAAATGCTGCTCTGTGCTGATGGCTCTGCCCAATGAGATCTACTTCAACCCAAAGGTTGCTCTGTGATGCTTGGAGACTGGGGTTGGGATCCAGAGTATTGCCGGATCCCAGCCTCACCTCCCACTCCCCACCCACTTATCCTGGACCACCCTTTGCCTGCCTTCCCCCTGGCCCAGAATGTCCTCCTCCTCCACTCCCTTCTTCTCCCTTCAGTCATCCATGTCAGCTGAGCATGGCTGGCATAGATGTCTCCCTCTGAGCCACTGCAGAGGCTGGATGTAGCCTTCATGGGCTGGGGTACCTCCATGTGCTAGCACGGCTTTCACAACAGGAGGTACAATTGTGCTTTACGGCATGTATGTAACTCTCCAGAGCAGCACAAGAGACTTGTTTGGGCCCAAAGCAAACTTTGGACTGTGATGTCACTTATAGGCTTAATTTTGTCTATCTGAAAAAACTGAGTTATTGTCCTGGGCCCATGATTGAGAGTGGGTTGGATCCTATGTGGCTTTTGAGGACCATGTTGTGCCAGTCTTCCTGCTCCTTGCAGTCCGCCCAGCTTCATACTACTCTGTCCTATAGGATCCTTTGATTTCCAGGAGCTGATTTCTAGAGGTAGGGTGACACATATGCCAGTTTGGAACAAGAAGGAAAAAACAAGATAACAAGATGACAAGAACAAGAAGGAAAAAAGGAACACCCTGAACTTTGACCATCAGTTCTGAGTTAAGAAAATCCAGTTTTTGTTATATATTGTAGTTGTGTTTTATTTTCTGGTTATGTAACTACAAGCTTTGATAGAATAGAGCTATTTTGACACAGTTTGTTTCATTTCATTCTGCATTTAAATTCCACATCAAATGATTTATAACATGATAGTATTATTCAGGAATATCAAGTTTTTCACAATTTTTGCCACGAGTGTCAAAGTTCAGATGGCAGTTGCCCCCCTAAAGCTTGTTGTCTGGTGCAGTTGCGACCAGCTGCACACCTTTAGCTAAGCCACTGGATCTAACAAAAAAAGCTAAAAAACACCACTACCTTTCTGCCTCAACCATTCAATCACTTTCCTATAATCATCACTCAGAAAATACTTTATTTACATGGGTTGATGGATGTACCTACAAAGGGCTCGGAAAGTGAGCCTGCTGCGTAGGGCTCCTTTTCCCTTTTTGGATGAGACATTATTACCCCTCCCCATGCATAAGTAATGTGTAGGGTCTGCCTTGGCCAGACAAAAACCAGGAAATTCACAGTTCTGGCGGGCAGTTCATTCTTTGCTCACCCCATTGTGCTTTTCTTTCTTTCCCTCCAACAATGGTCATGGTCAGGGATGGAGCTTTAGTTTTAACTTTGAATTTCCTGGTTTTTGTCATCTTAAAGCCAGACTGTGGATGTTATTTAAATGCTGGATTTCTTCTCTGTCCCCCTCCACCCCCTGATTTAATGTTATTTTTAACTGACCTATCTTGTTAACCTTGGGAGGGACATCACATTGGAGCTGAAAACCATTCAAGTAATAATAGCTCGACAACTCACTCCCCGTGGACAGCTCTGCAGAGTCTGTCTGGAAAAAAAGAGAAAGAAACAGCACAACACAACCCTATTCAAAGCCGAGTCACTGGCTAGGCCTTTTCTTTGCGTCTGGGCAGAATTTTTGGTCGGAGGGACTGTTTGAGCAGAGGGGGTCACAGACAATTGAAAACACCCCAAGTCAAGAAGAGGGGGCTCCTGCCACACTAATTAAAACAAAGCATGTTTGTATAAACTGGGCTCCCCCTTTCCCTCCTCTACGTGAAAGTTGGCAAACAAACTTTGGGCCTCTCTCCACACCAAGCCCTTTAAGCTGCAGGGATCTATATTTTTAAATATAATTAAAGCTAATGCCCCTTTGTTTATTATGCGCCGCCTGCCAAATTTGACTCCGGCAGAAACCTGCCAAACATTGACTTTAAATTTAGTATTCCCAGCCAGTTTCCAAATATTGTTGTGCTCTCCAAGGGGAAAGCAAAGCACCAAACGTCCACGGTCAGAGGTATTAGCAGCTTGCAGAGACACTAACCTTTTGATTAGCAGATTTCTCCGCCACCTTATGATCATGGCGCGGGAACGTTCAAGCACATACCTTTTGGGCCAGACCTGTACATTGGGACTGGCTATGGAATGCGTTTAAAATAGAAAAATGCCTAAGATGTTCCTTTTTAGTAACAATACACCAGGAACAGATGCAGAAACTTGTCATTAATTCAAGCTGTTCTATCAAAGGAATTAGAAATGTACAAACACGCCTGTGATATATACGTTCCTTTCCTTTTGTTAATAGGGGATTGTGTTACAAAGGACAGGTGAGATTCATTGCATTTATCTAGCACTCCCTCTTGTCCTCGGTGATTTACTAATGTCCATGTTGACTTCTAATTAATGGACTTTTTTGCTTTTGGTTACTTTATTAGTAACTCATTTTTTTTGTTTGCTTCATCTGATTCCTTAATGTAGATTTATTATTTCAGCCCCATTTCTGGTGATCAAGAGGAAGCATAATTCAGTGTAAAAGGGAGCAGAGGGAAAGCCAGGGGCAAGGCATAAAATGAAATTAGAAACTTTAAAACGGCAATGAAAGCCCCCCCATCCCCATTAGGACTGAAATCATGCTTGCAAAAACTTTGCTTAAACGTGAGTTGGACTCCCACCAGAACTTTGCATTCCAGGCTCCTTTGAAGTCCCTTTGAGGGGGCTGGCTTTGAATTCAAGGGTCCAAACTTCCCTGTCGTTTCCTCTCATATACAGAACTGGTTTCATTTTTCCTCCCCCAGCTGAGGCTGAATGTCAAATAGCTTAGGAGTTATCAATCTCTCCTGGTATTGGCAGCCTAGGATCATTCTTCTTCCTTAAGGCAATATATGTTCACAAAACCCTGACACTCTTCCCTCTCCCCTTTGGCAAGGCTTTTGCAAACAACCTTGCTTGGTGTGTTCAGTATTTGGCCCTCAAAACTGTAACATGAGATTGCTTGTCTCAGACGGCCTCCTCACGCAACCATGGCCTTCTGCTCAAGAAAGCTATTTAAGAAAGTATATGGCAGCAAACCTGGTTTTGCCACTAATTGCCACAAGCTCTCTGGCAAGAGCACATGCTGACCAGTGTAATACATCGTTTTACAAACATATGTTTGTACATTTTACAAACATGTGTTTCTACGTTGTAACGACATGTGTCTATTATGTACATGGGTTTGTGAGGAATGTTCTCAAGCAAATGCAGGAAAAAAACAGGGAGTTCGGGGCTTTTTGTACTGGTTTGCTCATTATTCTTTGGGATAGCCGCAGTGTCATTTTTTGGTTTATTTTTCTGGAACTAATGCTTCCTCACATGATGATGTCATGTGTTGGGTGTAATGATGTCACAGTGCCAAACAGCCAATCAGATTTGACACTGTGACTCTTTCAATGAGGCAGACGTAACCAAATGGGATTGGTCCTGCCTCTCTGTACATTTCCCTTCTTGCTGACCATACGCCTAAATCCATTTCAAAGACTGATTCACCTGGTTTTGCTTTGTTTAGATTGTAAAGATGCAACAAAAAAGCAGGCCTCCGTCAGTCTTGAAAGACTATGGTATCGTGCTCTGCGCTGCATACACTGCATGCGAAGCACGAAAGCCTGGGTTGGATTGTTATGGAGGATAGGCTGTTTCCCAAGCAGCAAATCCCCCCTCTCCACGCCACTGAATTAGTCCAATGGAAAGGCAGAGCCGATATGATTGGATCCAGCTGCCGTCTCAGAGCTGGGCTAAGGACAGGAGCTCACCCTGTCTTGTGGGGCCAACCCGGGTCTCGAACGCTGCCTGCTAGTTAACAGGCACAGCATCTTAATCTGCCAGTGCAATCCTTACCCTTGCTGGCCTAGAGGTGTTGCAAATGTGCCATAAGGCACTTCTGTGCCACTCTGAGTATGGGGGTTAGGCCAGTGCAGAGATATGTGACAGAGGCTGCAATCCTAAGTCCTAAATGTCCTGTGAGTTAGACCCATTTAACACAATGGAGTTTATTTTTGAGTAGACATGGTTAGGATTGTGCTCTAAATCCCCAGGATTCACACTAGGAAGCATGTGAGTGAACAAGGTAGGTGAGTTGCACTGGTCCAAACTGATTAGAACTGTGCCCTGCATCTCACAATGGTAGACAAGCATTTTTGTCAGTCTACCTGTACATCTTGTATCTCTGTTTCTGTCTTTGGTACTTTCACTAAACACAGAAAAATATTGAGGAGTAGGAGAGTGTTCCATTTGCTGCTTTAGCAACAAATTATTTAAAACTAATGGTAACTTCCAGAGGTTCAAATCCATTTAGGAAATTTGTTTCCTTTCACTGAATTCGCTGCATGATTCCTTTTATGCCCAGTTCACAGCGTACTCTCGTTCATGCTGAATAAGCAATTCCAGATCGACTGCTGCAGTTTTTCTGTCACTCGGTGATTGATAGCAAGCAGGGCTTCCAGGCAGTGCGGACTTTTCATTGACCTCTGCTAACTTTAGGTACTGGATTTGAATTCTAAGTCACGTCCTGCACCAGCAAGCACTTCAGAGTCGTGCATTATGTAATTGAGGATACAGATAGTTGCATTTAAGGTACCCTAATGAAGATTAGATTCACTCTGTGTTGTGATGTATGCATCCATGAATGTATGCAGACTGAGATGTTATCTATAGGGCTATGTTGTCTGGATATCTTGTTTTTAGTTACTGGTAGCAGGATGTTGACATATCAATACTTCAAGGTTGTGAGGCACTGAATCTTCATGGGCAGCCCAATCTTATACAGCGTTGGTACAGTGGCACAGTTACATATCACGGTGTATTACAGACATTACAAGGCTTGCCTGCAGGCCAGATGGAGGGGTCTTGCTGCAGGCCATATTGAGGCATGCCGTGGTTCACATCTGGCTCCTAGGCCAGGGTTTGAACATCCCTGTTCTTGATATAGACTACCTCTGAATTCCAGATGCAACAGAGTAGAGGATAAAAGTATGGTGATCCTAAGGCATCTGGTGGGCTACTGTAGGATACAGCAAACTGTACTAGATCAGGGGTGTCCAAACCCCAGCCTGGGGGCCAAATGTAGCCTGCAGCAAGCCTCAAAGCAGCCCACGGCAAGACCCCCTGCATCTGGCCCATGGACAAGCCTTGTAATGTACCTAATACACTCTTATATTTAAATTTATGTAAATTTATTCAAATTTGAAATGTACAGTAAATCATTTTTCCATCCCCCAATACAGTGTAAGAGAAATGATGTGTCCCTCCTGCCAAAAGGTTTGGACCATTGGCCTCATCCAGCATGGCTTTTATGTTCTTATGTTCTTAAGAGAAGACAAGGTTAGTGTTGATCCTGGTCCTGTGTTCCCAGGGGCCAAGACTTCACAAAGCCACCCTCAATTAAGCACTCCTCCCACTCTGAACCTCAGAAGACCAACTGTAGGAGGCCATCTGTAGTCTCGTCTGGTCCTCCAAAGGCCTTCTGAGGCAGCTGGAGGTCTTTAACACCCACTTCCATTTTTTTGGGTTCCACAACCTTCAAAAAGCCTTCTATGCATCTTAGATGTCACTTCTGGTTTTCTGCAAGGTCTCTGGATGGCTGTGGAGGCCCATACTGCCTTCCTAGAAGTAGAAAGGTGTGGCACCAAGGGGATTTGACTTCCTTCCCCTTCTCTTGGTTTACCACTGAAGGAGGATATGGTCAATGCTTTACCTTCCATCCATGCAGATTTTATCCCTCCATCTAACAAGTTGGGGAAATTGCTTACCCTACAATCCAAGTAACTACAGGAAGACATAAAAGGCACTTACTCTGGATTGCTCTATGCATTTCCCATAGGTTTCCCCATAGTTTGCACCATAACTACGTTGATGTCAAAGGTCCTGTAGTTACTCTGGATTGTTTAATGTCAGTTAGATCTTTAAACATTCGTTTCTTTATTTAAAAAATGTGTAGGCTTTCATGATACAGAGTCAGATCAGAGTCAGTCAGGAGGGAGCAGGAAAAGCAGTGGTGAATGCTGTATCTGAACCCCTTCCCTGTCCCTCCTGGCATTACACTGGGCTTCTAGGATTTGTATGGGCCTGGCTGTACCAGTGCAGCTTAGGATTGGTTTGCAAGTTAATCAAAAGGTAAATTTGTCATTATTAGTTTGGATATCTCCTACAATATGATGAAGAAAATTACCAGAATTTAGAATAATCAAATAACTCCCAAAAGAACTTTGGAAGATATTTGATGTATATCCCACCACCAATTTCAGTTGAAGTTTTATTTATTTTATCCCATGCATGGATTGAAGAAACTGATGTCATGTCAAATACAGTTATCAGAGTACCAGGGGATTCTCCCACTGTGGGAAGTGCTCAGTGACAATATCCAGTTCTATGTCCTTTGCTGCTTACAGCACTGTTAGGCAAACTTACTTGGTGTGATATCCTCTATAAAACAGTGTCTGTTAGTGGAGTGAAACAAGCTGGGGTTTCTCTTTCAGCTGCTCTTGCCTCTCTTCTGAATATGCTTGTTAGGCTATGCAAAAATATTTGAGACGAATCATGAGGATACCAGTGTGTGATGAGATGAAAAGGCACTTGGGGCAGGGAATATACTTTCTCATTCCGACAGATGTACAAATTTCAACTGTGAAATATATTGGAAGCTTAAAGTTGAAGATATTTTTAAGTGAACAAAACATGGCATGTAGAAAAGACAACTTCTTCGCTTATGTCCATCCAAAATGATCCCAATTCCCATTATAGTCTTCTGGTATCAGTCTGGACATTTTGGTATAGCTCTACCAGTGTAGCTGAAGATATCTAAGCTGGAGGATTTATTAGATGTGAACGTTCATTTTTTGGCGTGTTTTGTTTTTACTGGTCTGGTGCCAGTAAATAAGTCACCGAACCCCTGGCTGAGTGTCATTTGATAGGAAAAGGCTGGGATCACAAGGAAGCCTTCTGTCTTTTAACAAAAAAAGTGCTGAGGTAAGCAGTGTCAACCCCAGCTGCATCAACATGATGGTGGGAAGACAAATGAGAGCTTTCACTGCTGGATATGGGGGATAGAGAGCCCACAGCTCTGAAAACCCTCTTCATATTCCCGAAACAGCTGTCATAACTGAAACTGCCAGGGACTGCTTTTTAAACGGCTCTCTTTGATAAGGAGAATTCTCTCACCAGCCTTTTCTTGCAGCACATAAACACACACGCAGTAACACATTGCTCATTGGAGAAGTAGCCAGAGGCTTCAATGGCTTCCAATCCTTCTCATTTTCAATGCGTTTGTGTCCACAAGAAGTAATTCTAAACACATCATCTTCCAAAACTATTGGCCTTACTTGGTATCTTAATTGAGACTTTCCAGAACTTGAGTCTCCCTGGAAAGACAGCATCCCTGCTGTTGAAGCATAAAGAGACAAGAAAGCTGGTTACAGTTTCTAGTGGAGAAAGAAACTTTGCACATGTTCCAATGCAGACATTTATGCATGCTTACATTGCATGTGGAGGGGCTGAGCCATGAGCTTGGAAAATGATCGGGGACCTCACTAAGGCCATATATCTGGCACATACTAAGGCCATATATTTCTAATTTCCTCCCACTCCTATGAAATCTTAATTTTAAAAGTAAAAACTATTTTTTGTTGGTGATGTTATGGTTGCTCCTTAATTATTTTTTTTAAAAATTAAAGCATATGTCAAAGTTCCTTCCTATGAAAAAGATCTGCAAGTTTTCAAGCCAAATAAGTTTCTACATGACAAGTTATCCAAGGATTTCTGAACATGCCTGCTTGTTATTCAAAAGATTGTAAATTGGCTCTGCCTTTCCATTGGACTAATTCAGTGGCGTGGAGAGGGGGGATTTGCTGCTTGGGTAACAGCCTATCCTCCATAACAATCTCACCCAGGCTTTCATGCTTCGCATGCAGCGTATGCAGCGCCGAGCACGATACCATAGTCTTCCAAGACTGAAGGAGGCCTGCTTTTTAAATCTGGTAAAGTTCATCTAAAAAGAAGCAAAAAGTGAATGAAACTAATATAATACATATAAATATAAATCAATAAATTAAATATAATTTTTTTCTTAGGCCATCCAAAATGTAATATAATCGCTTTAATTTGTTTCAGAGTTTGTAGACTAAGAGAGGACGGGAAAGAAGGTTGGCAGTGAAGGGCCCAGGATGCAAACCCAGTCAAGAGGTGAGGGAGGAGGTGTTGTTGGTGAAACAGACTTGAGACAGGGATGGCTTTCGTGCCACAGAGCCCGCCAGTTCCTTATGCCTGTTTCCCAGGCAATGACTGGGAGATTACGAGGAATGCTTGGAGACGATCGCTTTCTTTGGGGCTCATGGATGAAGCCGAAGGGGGTGGGTGGCTTTTGTCTATCTGTTTCTTCTTTTTTATATTCAAGAGATTAGACAGGCGGGTTGCTGTGGTGATGACATGGAGGAGGTCTTCAGCACACCTGCACCACAAACAAGGAGTCCCACCAACATGGACTTAGAGGCTCCTGGAGGCAATTTTGAGCTGTGGGAAAACACAGAAGAGAGAAGAGTTGGGAGGAGGAAGTGGAGGGAGAGGTAGATGGTGAAGAAGGGAAATAGACGCACTCTCTGCTCAGGTTGTCGATGTGTTTCTTGTTTACAAAAGCACTTCTCGCAAAGACCATACAAGGAGCCTTTGTAAAGGAACTGCCCCAAATGACCCATTGGGGAGAGAATATAATAAAGCATCTGCTTGACCCAGTGCTGGTAATTTTCCTGAAAATCATGCTTTAAAAAAGAAGGAGGAAGGAAGGAAACAAGTACTGTATGTAGGCAGGAAACTGAATATAGGATTCAGAAACAAAAGTACAGTAGCATAAAATGGAAAAGTTTGTTTTCCCTGCAGGGGCAAAATAAACTAGCATGGATCTGTACACCTATGGATATGCACAGGCATGCACATGTACACAAAATTTCTGACTATAATACTTGAGAAAGTTAATTACATTGGGGACGAAAAATGTGATTATGACTCTCTTTTCAGCGATGGGAGAAGAAAGCTTGGAGAGAGCAGGAAAAGCATTAAAACTAAGGAGAACCTGAAGGCAAACATGCCACTCTGGAATGCTCTGGCATCCATCCAAATGCTGCTAATGAACTAGTCAGCCCTGCGCAGTGTCCTTGCCTCACCTCGCCCGGACAGCCCCCTGCCTTCCCTCTTACCCAGTGCCTTCCTTTCCCTCTCCCTCCCCATTGCTTTTACTGAGATCATGTTTCACTCTATTGTAGAATTGTTTTAAAGGAAGGAAGACTAGGTTTGGGGAACTGGATGGAGACATTCATAGACAATTCCACTTCAGGCAGGGGCCAAGATGATCATGTATTTTACTTCAAGTTTTGAATGAGTTCTGTTCTTCCCTGATGTAATAAGTTTGAATAAAGGCCATTTCCTATGCCACATATCTGCCCTTCTGTTACTTTTCTCTCTAAATCCTGAAGCTATTTGGAAGTGTAGGAAGGGTGTCATTTGTCATATTTGAGATCCCACCCCATTAGAACTTTTTGAGAAAATCACCCAGCTAACCTTTGTTATGTCTCAGGGCCAAATTCAACATGATGTGAGTTTCTGTGTTTGGGAATCCTAATTTTTTCTTTCTTTCTTTCTCAAAATGCAAAAGGTTCATGAGCAAATTTAGATCGGGAAGGAAGATTTAACCTTTGCACAATCTGATGTGCTCATTTACAAACTTCAATTTGTTACTTCCACTGCACAGATCAGAAATCACAGATAGGAAAGCTTATGAACTTGATTCATAACAGAAGGAACTGTGATGATGTCCTGTACAACTTCTACTTTCACCCCAAATCCTACTACAGTAAAACCAATGAAACAGGTTATTCAAGTAAACTGAAGTCAGCAGAAATCTTTCCGGAGATGTGCTAGTGCCACTTCTGTGAATCTTGAGTTGAGTCTCTGATACTCCTCCTCTTTGATTCAAGTTTCCCAAGAGTCATAATGGTGGCTATTGTGATTCATCCAGAGCCATATTTTGAGTAATTTGTTTCTAGTCTGAGTCTTTTAAAAAAACGAGTCAAACTGCTTGAAGCGGGGGGAAAAGCAAGCAAGCAAACAAACTGCAAGCAAACACAAAAGTGAATTTTGACTCGAGTCTATTCGAAACATTTTCATTTTTAGAATGAAACCCTCCAAGTCCAAAGTCAGTCCCACGTTTTTGACATATGTGACTTGAGTCCAAACACTTCAGAAACACCTATTCTGTCTGAATCATCCAAGTTGTGGCCCTCCATAAGACCTCAACTCACTTCAGGTGGATTGGGATCAAATACTTTCACCATACTTTCAGCTTTAGCATCCAGAATTTACTGACTGTTGAGTCAGACTCTAAAGGCTAGACATTCTCATCACATCGTTGGCAATAAGGCTCCATATTTTTTGGCATCATATTCTTATGAAAATTGGAAAATGTGACATAAGTGTTCTGTGAGAAATTAAGAAGCCTCAGTTCTAGCCAGGGTTATAGTTAGCAAAAGAGAAAAGTACGTAGCAAAGAGTCATGGACATATTGTGCAGTGGATTCTGCACTGCAAAGTGGGCTTGTAGAATTAATATGTGTTTTGTGATGCTCGTCTAAGGCATTTTACGAACACTTTCTTGCGAGTAAGCCTCACTGAACATAATAGGTCTTCTGAACAGATGGGCATAGGAGTATGCTGTTAGACAAGGCATTTGGGTTTGATCTTTGCCCAAGATAGGGAAGCCACTGCCCAAATATTTTGGCACTGGGATGCACTTTTTTTAAGACACTATTGGAATGCACCTAGCTTTATGAGACTAAAAAATAAGTTTCACTTCACTAGCCACTCAAGCCTCTGTTTTTATTTTATTTTTTACTTTTTTGGGGTGGGTTGGGGGACACCATCTTCTGGTGTGCTGTTTAGTTCCATATTAATTGGATCTGGACCTCTCTGGTAAACCTGCATTTCCCTTTGCAGTGGACCCAAGGCAAGATCATCTACTCATGAATAAAAGTGCACAGGTTTGTCCATTTTTGTTTCGATAGGGCTATCAGCCTGTAAGTGTCCATGAGGAAAATACATTTCCCTTATAGCTTTCAATGGGTCCATTTTGTTATCCAACAAAAATCAGGTTGTGAACAACTGGCGGGACCCAGTGGTTTGTGTCATCTGGTGGAGGAGGCCAGTGCATCACCCCCATAATGGGCCTCCTCTTACACAGTGGCTGGACAACAATCCAACAACCCAGGATGCAACCTTTCCCTGCTGGTTTTTTGGCAATACTTTTAACAGAATAAAGATATTTAAAAGTGTTTTGTTTCATTGCGTTCTGCGTTCTGATTGATACATAACATAATGGTATTATTCCTAAAAACTGCAATTCTAGAGATTTTGGTCACTAGTGGTTTAGCTTGTTAGTGCGGTTTAGCAGGTGCAAATTAGTGGTTTCATACTGTGTCATAATAACATCTCATTGGTTCTGCGAATACTCAGTCCTACCAATCCATTTTTTAGTTAAAGTTGGGGTCACCAAATGTTTCAGGCAGATGTGTTGTTGATGTGGCATGGTGGCAGATGTGGCATGATGTTCAGGAGCAGAAGACTAACTAACTAAATAAACAGAGATGAAATGTAGAGTTCATTCATTCATTCAAGTTCCAGGATTTCTCTAAATAAAGCACACACTCAAATGGACTTCCATTCCCCCCACCCCAGAAGCATCTTTCTTAACATACACAGGAGTAAATAACTCAGAAGCAACACATGGAAACACCAGGACCATTTTCTGAGGACTGTGGAAGGGGACCAGACTTCTTGGGGGCTGGATAGAAGCTCATCATGGGCCATATCTGGCCCCCAGGCCAGGGTTGGAGACCCCTGAGTTAAAGAAATACACTTTTTGATACATAAGATGGTTTTATTTTTGTTTTTTTTCACTATAATGTTTGATAGAATTGAGGTATTTATCACAGCGGTTTTTATTACAGTCTGCTGTAAGTTATGCATTCAATGGTATATAGCATGATGGTATTATTCCTACAAACTACAATTTTAGTGATTTTTATCATTAGTGGTGTGTCTCGTTCCCTTTGCAAATCACCCAGTGCAGTCGCAATCTCTGGGCCCTTAGTGACACCACTGATGGGTCCTGATCCAGTTTGGAACCTCGTCCTAAGATATTGTAAATACAATTTTTAATTAATCACCAAGGTGTCTGACAATTAATTTTATTAAAAGAGAAGATTCATTTTTGGGGTGAGAAAAACAAATCTGAATAATTCCTGACTTTCTCATCTCCTCCCAAATGTGGAACCAATATACCAGTTAGAAGAGTCATCATAATATTGTCTGTGGCAAACTGTGCTGACAAGTAAATGAGCCTGACTTCCTGATGGAACATTCTTAAAAAAGTTACAGATGGAAAAGAACTGGTAAGAATGTGAAAGACATCCTTTCTGTGAGAATTTGGGGACAGAGCACATTAGTATATTAGTAGACAGCACATTAGTAGACAGAGCACAGTAATTACCACAGGGATACTACTGAAAATGACAGTTCCAATGGACCTTGACCTTGGCATACAGAAGTGCTTGCTGTCACTATAATATATAGTCTCAGGTCCATTCTCAATTTTTTTGGGTGGCCACAGGTGTGGGTAATGTGTGATGGCAGAAAACCACCTGGTTCTAATCTATATATATAAAAGAGGAAAGTCACCCACTGACTGACTGACTGACTGACTGATCAATGCCCTGCCAAAACTGGTGGGCCTAGAAGCGTGAAATTTGGGGTGGGTGTTCCTTCCATGACTGAGGGGTGCACTAAGAACCGGTTTTCGGAAATTCCAACGGGAAGGGGGTGAAAAGGGGCGCAACGCGTTTTCCTCCCTATACTTTGCATTGAGAATTGCTGACTCATCAACATTCCTCCCCAACTGCTGGGCCTGAAGCATGGAATTCTGGGAGTTCCTTCTGTCACCTGAACACCCACCAAGAACCATCTGGAGGAATTAACCCTTCAGGGGCTGAAAAGGGTCAACATGTTTCTGTCCTATACTTAACATGGGAGACTGAACAATATCCAGCCAATTTGGTGCTCAGTACCTGGTGCACAGGGGGATGTTGTTCAGAGGAAGAGGTTGCAATGGCAAGCATGCTGCGCATGGGGGAAGTTGTGCATGGGGGTGATGCACATGGGGGAAGTTGCGCATGTGAGAAGTTGCACATGGGGGAAGTTGTGCATGGGGGAAAGTTACACATGGGGGGGCCGATGCGCATGGGGGGCAGATGCACACAGGGGGACCGATGCGCACAGGGGACTGATGCACATGGGGGGATGATGCATAGGGGAAAGTTGCGCATGGGGGAATGATGAGCATGGGGGTTGATGTGCATGGGGGAAAGTTGTGCATGGGGGGATGATGCGCATGAGGGAAAGTTGCGCATGGGGGATGATGCGTATGGGGAATGATGCGCATGGGGGAAGTTGAGCATGGGGGAAGTTGCACATGGGAGATGATGCGCATGGGGGATGATGTGCATGGGGGATGATGAGCATGGGGGATTATGCGCATGGAGACTGATGTACATGGCGGAAGTTGCGCATGGGGGACTGATGCACATGGGGATGATGCGCATGGGGGACTGATGTGTATGGGGGAAGTTGCGCATGGGGATGATGCACATGGGGAAATTGTGCATGGGGGAAGTTGCGCATGGGGAAAAGTTGCGCATGGGGGAAGTTGCACATGGGGGATGATGTGCATGGGGGATGATGAGCATGGGGGATTTTGCGCATGAAGACTGATGTACATGGCGGAAGTTGTGCATGGGGGACTGATGCACATGGGGATGATGCGCATGGGGGACTGATGTGTATGGGGGAAGTTGCGCATGGGGATGATGCACATGGGGGAAGTTGCACATGGGGAAAGTTGCGCATGGGGACTGATGTGCAGGGGGAAGTTGCGCATGGGGGACTGATGCGCATGGGAGATTATGCGCATGGGGGATGATGTGTATGGGGAAAAGTTGTGCATGGGGGTTGATGTGCATGGGGAAAAGTTGTGCATGGGGTTGATGCGCATGGGAAAAGTTGCGCATGGGGTGTTGATCTATATGGAGTGTTGATGTGCATGGGGTGTTGGTGCGCTGTGGGGGGATGGCTTATGGGGAAATGTTACTCCCGCAATGCGGGTACACTTTTCACTGGTTTGATATATTTTATTTGGATCAGGCAAGAATCACTTGCCTCAGAGAATCACCCTAGGGGGTGCAGGGCATAACAGTTCCAACAACTGCTAACCCCTACAAGCAAGGTAGTAGTCTTTTTTTTTTTTGGGGGGGGGGGAGGCAACAAACTGAGCATGACACTAGTGGCTAAAATTGTGAAAAATGGGGTAGGTATGAATAATAACATCATTATGTTATGTATTGTTGGAAATTTAATGCAGAATGCAGTGAAACAAACTGAACTGAGATATCTTTGTTTTATCAAAAGTTATGGCCAATTAAATAGAAAATGAAAACACCACCTACCAATGGAATAAAAAGTAGATTTACTTAACTCAAAACTTATCCATGAGACTGATTGCTCCGAGAGCCAATGAGATGTAATTATGATACTGTATGGAACAAATAAGTTGTTAATATGAGTCAACTCTCATTTCCATATATCAAAATACAGTTACCCATGCCAACTAGGTAAAGAGGCACTTCTATATTTCTCCTTTTATATTTAGCAGGGAGAGATTAACCATCCTTCTTTGCCCCAGCACAGTTTCTCCAACCTATAAGGAGCACACTTTTTACTGATTAATTAAAATTGATTTTGTTGTTGGGAGGGAGTGCTACAGAATCTTTTTTGTAGATAGAAGATACATGACTTAACTATGCCACTTGTTGGAGGTGGGGAGGAATCAGAGAAAATGGGTGGTGAGTTGCTAGGGAAGAGAAGGCAGGTTTTCCTTAGCTTTAATTTTTGTAAAAAAAAAATGGGGTGACATCACATCTGCTTGTGACGTCACTTCTGGGACAACATTTTGAGTTTTGTTCCAACCTACATGATCATTATCAATGCCACTAAATACAAACCTCCCTTGTTTCCAGTGCCCTACGCTTTCACTTATTCAAGGTTAGTAGGAGCCTGCCCTGGCCAGCAGCTCTGTACCCTCTATATCTTCAGCTCTGTATTTTAAATGACTGCTGAGTTAGATGTTGTGTATCCCACCTGAAATTAGCTTGTAACCCACATAGTGGGTCCCAACCCACAGTTTGAGAAACACTGTCCTAGAAAATGAGGTTTCCTGTGTTTGCAAGAAGGAATTCAGCATATTGCATGTGGATGGAACCAAAATAAGTGCTGAAAGGGTGTATCTATCAGTACTTACAAGGTTCCAGGAAGATGGCTAAAGTAAGTGGAAACAGAAGCCTGCTAGCCCTGGAGTTCTTCCAAGGCTTGATTTTCAACAGCTCTTCCACAGCTGCAAACTGCTTCTCATAGTCAGTAGAGTCACAATGCGGTTTGTAGGGTTGGTGGTGGAGAGCATCTGCAGAGGAAACAGCTGGCCTGTGGATCAGGCATGTGTCTACCTATCAATCACAGCCGGAGCTTGCAATTGCCCTGACATTCCAAGTGGTTTTGATGCCCTTCTATTGTACCATAAGTGAAGGCTGGGAGCAATCATTTGTTTCTAACAGAGCTGAAACACAGCATGATAGAGATATCCATCTTCCCACTCATTTCTGTTAACCCATTTCCTGGTTAAAGAGGTTTAGCAGGCTTTTTGTAGTGCTGGAAGAACCTGCAAAGACTAGCAAGTGAAATGAGAGTGGAATAAATGTCAGTTAGCAGGCATGATGCATTTATCAAACTCCTTCTAAGTCACTCAGAAAAAATGTGCTATTTCTCTCCAGCATAATGAAGGACATTGGTATTCTTAAGTATACAAACACTACTTAACAGAGTCTCAAGTGGAAACTGGAGGGAGAGGAGTACACGGCTTGGGATTGTTGCAGTAGCTAAAGTAATTAGAATAGGGGCAGTATTCAGTTAATCAAATCAGGGAATTTGTTTTATTACTTGGCATTTTCATCTCCTTCTCAGCCTTTGCCAAGAGGTTTGCCAAAAAGTCCCACTTTGCCAAAAGGTCCCACTTTATCATTCCTGTTTGCAATTTGTGTTGATCATTTGCCTTCTCCATATTTCTTTCTTCCCTCACCCTTCTAATAATGTCCTTATAGGTTTTGAGTGTTTTACTTCCTAGGAGGGAGTGTTTTACATTTGGGAAGGAGTGGGTAGCCCTGCCTCTCCAGACTGTCATAGGCTGCAATCCTAAACACACTTTCCTGAGAGTAAGCCCCATAGAACAGAATGGAATTTACTTCTGAGTAGACATGCTTAGGATTGCACCCATAGACCTTGGTTGTTTGTGTTATAATGAGGTTACCCCCATCTGGGTTCTGGATTCTTTGGATTGGGTTTTGAGGTTAACCTGAAATGAGATTCCCCAAGATGAGACCCTCCTATCCGGGCTTCTTAGGCTTCTTGGCAACAGCGGGGAGAATATCAATTGTCCAGAAAAATCCCTGACAGATCAATTAAAAGAAGTGGAATAGGCTGTGTATCTTGTGCTCTGTCACTTCTCAGGCCTATATGTGCCCCATTTCCTGCTCAAAGATATCTAGATCAGAAATCTGGATTGTGATTGCAGTCACAGCAAAAAGTTATTCTCCTCATACCATGATCCTGATTGAGATCTTTCCTCTCAATTCCAATCCTGTGCCCATAAATGCAAATAGGCATATTAGGGTCATTAGCACAACTACTGTGTAGTGTGGCCCTTGTTGGAACAAGTTGTCAGCTTGGAGTTACCCAGGCCCTGCTTGGATTTACACAGAACCCCAGCTCCTGGGTTCCTTTCTCCATCATTATCTTTTGCCCCTTAGCCTCTCCCCTGAGCAGAACAGGATATTTCCTTAATTTTCTTCCCCGTTAGAAATAATAAATGTCCAAAGGAAAAGTAAAAGGAACCTCCTGCCTTGCAGGAGGAGTTCAAGCATAGTTCAGCAAGCTTGGAGAAACACTGTTTCTGTTCCTTTACTAAAATTTATGGAAGGAAGTTTAAAATGTACCCAGTTCAACACCACAGTGGAATGTTAAAAATATGACATATAACCATCCTGGTATGACTCTGATTGAAGTCTGGTGCATGACTCTGTATCAAAGACCAGCAGATTCCTTTTGGTTATGCTTGACAACAGGTGTAAAATGGTCTTCTAATATTTGATTTTGGAACAGTGGTTGTGTAAGATCTGATTTGTGGATACTGTCAGTTGCACTTTGTCCATTTTGCCTCTGTGTTTGGAAAACCTCGACATACTTTAATGTTCTTCCTCCTTAACCCCGACTTCCATAGCAAAAGGCTATTTAGCAATGCAAACTGACTTTGAATACACATTAATGTATGCAGGGCAACCGTGTTCATTTTTATATCTCTAAATGCCATCTCTTTGCATAATGCCTTGAAGATATAAAACACAATGTGCGGTAAGTGCTAAGTTATTATGGATTCCCTCTTTCTCTAAAGCACTTTGGGAAATCAATATGTTACTCTAAAACATTGTCTCAGACTCATCCACTCTCTTTTATAGCTAAACAGAGAGATGAAGAATTAAGGATTCACTGTACCTTCCAGAATTTTCAGCAAATACACATGACAAATAAATGAATTTAATTTAAATCTACCCAACCATGTTAACTGTGTAGTCACAGGCTGCCTGTTAGGTACTGCTTAAAAAGAGCATAAGCTCATCAGAAGATACGTACGCAAAAAAGGAACATGAGTACTGTAATCTATCTGTAGAAAGAAGCCTGCAAAATGGAGAAGCATTTTGTAAATCTGTTGTACAGTAGATGTCTCTTGCTTATGGACGTATCACAAAAATTCTTACTTCTAGATCTGTCTCTCTCTTTCTCTTTCTCTCATAGCCATGCACAGTCCCAGTAGATAGGTGATTGTAGTCTAATTGGAAAAGCAAGGGAGAAGCGGGGAGAATTTTCCTACACTAGTTAAAAAAAGCTGGGTGTTTGAAATGACTCCTTCCTGCTTGTTCCCATTGGTGCTGATCTTGCATTTCATTCTGCCTCTAAGTTATGGACCTGGCTTAAATATCACCCTCCATTTCACTTACTTACTTTTATTTCAATTAAGTCCTGAGCTAGCGGCCGGCAGAACTGGCTTTCTTCTCAGCCAGCACGCTCCTGTAGGTGCCAGTGGATTTTGTGACTCACTGACAATTGATTTCCACTGACTGTGGTCCATGATTTGCTTGGCCTGGTTGATTGTCAGTCACTGTGTCTTTATGTTATCCATAACCTGTTTTGTCCACGTTTTTGTTGGCACTGCACATTGGATTTTCCCATCAGTTGGTCATTCTTGCCACTAGAGTCTGTATGTTAGCTTGTTTGTGTCCATTTGGCAAACAACCCCAACCATCTCAGCCTGTGTTTTTGGACCTGTTCTTCAATTGCTGGTTGTTGGTCATACCTTGTTCTTATGGTAATGTTTGAAATGGAGTCACATTTCCATAGATCATATACCAAGGATCTGTCTTAAGCAGCACATTTGAAATACTTCAAGCTTGTTCATGTCCGACTTGAGAATGGTCCAATTTTCTGATCAATATAGGAATATTGGTAAAATTAGAATTCTAAAGAGGAGCATTTTAGTTTTGGCAGTGATCGTGAATTTCTTCCAAAGGTACTTTTGAATATCCAAAATTCTAACTGCCTTTGAATATTGCCCAGGGTCAGCATACAACATACCACTCCCCTTTGCTGTCCTTCATACATACCTCGCTACATGAAGCTACACTCAACCTTTCTTTTGACATTCCAAAAGCTGACTGAGTATTCTGGAGTGCCATTAAAAGTACTTCTGATTTATTTTTTTAGCGTATGGCAAATACATGAACTTACAGTAAATTAGATGTCAGTGTCCAATCCACCAAGCCGTTCAAGGACGAAGTAGTGCATATTGAAAAATCAGACACAGGACAGGTATAAGTTCTTGATGGACACTCTGAAACAATGTGATGGAAAACCAGAACAACTAGTGTGGGAGTTCCAGAAGCATCAGACGGTTTATGAAGTGCTGAGGGGAAGGTTACACTGAGCTTCATCTGCCTCCCAGAATGGCTTCAGAGGGTGGGTGAAGGCAGTGCCATGGCAGGCCCAGCGGTACCACCCCATAGAGCCAACATGGCATCAGAAATGGCACCTGGGGCTTTTGCCCCCTTCCACCCCAGATCACCCATTGCTGCCTCTAGTCTGCCTTTCCTGCAGAGAGAAGTAAAATTAACATGGCTTGAGGGTTGGTTTATGTATAAAGAAGGGCTGAGGTGCTATATCTGGAGGATCAAAGGAATGAAGATGGCAGTAAATTGCACTGGGAAATGAGACTAAACATGGGCGTTACTCAAGCACACCTAAAGCCGGTGTGCTTCCATACAAACCTTTTGGGCTTAGAATCATCTTGATTCTCTAAGCAGGCTGCATTAACATAACCATGCTGAGTGTGCTTTTGCAAACCTTTTGCTCTGAGTTGGTTTGATCTGTAGACTGGGTCAAAGTTTGGAGATTTACTGAATGGCTGTGCTAGCCAAGCTTGTGAAAATTGCAGTCTTTATCATCTCCCCAGATGGTAGATCATTAACAATGCAGGAGGACAGGATGCGAGCCCATTGGAGTGTAACACTATGAAGATAAACTCATAGTTTATGAAGATAAACTCATAGCCTGAGAGGAAGATGCAAATAGCACTTGCTCTTACTTGTGAACCTAGACCTGAGCCCCACTTACTCATTTGTGACATCACTATACATTCATTATATGTCCATGGAAGATTAATGATGAATTACAGGCATGTAAGAGATTAGAGAACTGAGATTGCATATATCTGTAATTTTGTATTACCTAGTGGGCCAGAGTATATGGTATCTGTTTCCCAGTCTGACCCATTGCATAGAGGGCACCTGAAGCACACTTACTCCCCACAGTTACTTGGGGTGCTATCACATGACTCCATTCCTTCCAAATCTCTTCAAGGGCCAAATATTGCAGTATTACCTACATATGAGAAATTTTTTTGCATCACCCCAAATCATGAGTTAATTCTCCCATGAAACATCTGGGAAGCAAACATGATTTTGATGGTCTTGCCTATGATTTTACATGTATAAACAATCTTCAGGGGCTTTGTATTTGTGGTGTTGTATAGACACAGGGGGAACAGTGTGTCAGTAGGGAAGGTGTGCTACAGCTTCTGTATGACGAGTAAGTTTGGGTGGGCAGATATTGTCCCAATTGGCACATGGTCCCCACGCATGCAAATGTAATGTTGTCTGCACCTGGGTGTGCTTGCTTACTTTTTTACAACTTGAAAGACCTCATGTGGCCATCATTCAGATCGGGCAAACAGCATGGAATTTCTGATGAAGAGGCAGAGAAGGGTTAATATTTTGCTTTTGCATTGAGTAGGGGGGGAAGATGGGAGCGAGCTCTCTCACCCATCTCTGAAAGAACCAATCATCATTGGATGAAGGATAGGTGTACAATTTTTTCTTTTGGATGTGCAGAAAGAGCAGAAGGAGGAAGAGAAGAGAAGAAAGAGAAGAAAGGAAGAGAAGAAAGGATTTGGGATACCATGGGGAGGTGGTTCACAATGATCTCGCTTTCCAACCCCTTGGCTCCTTTGGGCTTTGTTATTACTTTGGAAGAGAAAGTCTCATGTGAATGACCTGCACAAATGAGACTACTTCTGAGTACAGCCGCAAAGAATTATATCATATTTGTAAGCCTCCCAGCTATTACCTGTGAACCTCTTTCCTCTTACTGCTTCTGTCCTCACCCGAAATCAATCTGTCCCACACCATCCTGCTTTGTTTACAAATGGGATGGGATATCAGGGGAGTATCAGGATGTAACCTCAAATCTGATGTCAGCCATATTGGAAAACATTCTGATTTGGATTTCCAGCATTAGCGAAAGGTCTTTAATCCTTTTTTCCTGCTATAAGCCTGTTCCAGGTTTCCCCCCATCCACGCAAGCTTTGTTCCAGAAGGGAACCTTCATTGTATTTCATGTTAGCACTTTGTTTTTTAAAGGAGTCTTGTTCCTATCCAGACACAAAAACACTGAATTCAAAAACTACTAGGTAAAGTTTCTGAAAAGCTCACTTGGATGCCTCTGAACACAACAAATTTGTCCCAACACTTATTCCTTTAGCACTGTGAGTGCCCTGCTTCCAAAAAATTGAAAGAAAAGAAGTGCCTTCAGTGCCGAAAGCCTCACTTATCCTGCCATCTGCCGCCAGAGTGAACCTCTTGCCACCCAACAGCTACCCAGAAGGAACTGCGTTATAGTGTTGCATGCCCCATAATGCAATTTGAATAAAAAACGCAGCAATTCCATTGAACAGAAATTACCACATCTTCAGGTAACCCACTCTTTGACCTGCTTACCTTCATTTTTGGAAAGCAAACCTGAAAGATGCAAAAGAGATAGACAGTCCTTGCATTAAAGCTGGCATGTGCCAGGAGATAAATGCTGGCACTTGCAAAGCTGCATTGCAGGGGAGCTGTTAGCTGTTTGCCACTGCCAGCTGATGTCTCTCTAAGCACCATTGCCAAAAAGCCAAAACTGGAAGCAGGTGCAGGGGTAGAGGAACTGAATGTGTTGGGGGGGGAGGGAGGGAAGAGCGCGGGGGGGGGGGGGGAATGAACAGAACTTCTGTTGTTAAAATTCTGTTGCCTCCATTAAGACCAAAACAATGCTTTACTTTAAACTTGGAGAATATTTTTAGCCTGATAGACTCCTGCAGCCCCAGCCTGACAATCCGCTTACATTGATGCACTGAACTAAAAGACTCTCGGCATCCCCCCTCCCCGTCACCCTTCTGCAGAACTGTGGACTGTCTAACAGAATGTTGTATGCTGATTATAGCAGCTTTGCTTCGGAGACAGAGAGCATCTGCTTCCTAATGTGCTCCTATCACCCACCCCCCAATCAAACCACTCTTTGGAAACTTGCACCTCCCTTTGCCCAGGGCCTGGGAAAAGAGCCTCTTTACCTCAACTCGCGCCTCGGTCTTTACCGCACCATGTCACTGGTTCAGGCATTGTAGCATGCTGCCTCCTGATAAGAAAAGAGGCGTCAGCAATGTCAAGAATTTACATTCCTTTCAGAGCCACAAACAAGATGTGCCACTCATGTTTGCAGCCATAGGATTTTTTTCAATCCTCCCTTATGTTCTGATAAATGACATGCACCCAGTGACTGTAAAGAAAAAGGTCAGGTATAGGTGAGAGATTATAGCAAGGGACAGTAGGCTGCGTCATGGAAGATGCCCTCCTAAGAATCTCTCTCTCTGCCTCACAAGTGGACAACAGATGGTCAGCATGATTAATACAATTCCTAAGACTTCTTGTGTTTCTGCCTAGAGGATTTTTATGTTGTTGATCTCAGAAATTGAGGCATTTAATTCAACTTTCTCAGTCCTTTCTATTTCTTTTGGAAGATCATATTTAGTTCTGTCTTGTATGAAAATGAGCTACTGGGATAAAATTTGGGGCTTATATTTAGGGACATATGGTGCAATCTTAGGCTGGCACAACTCCCCACCCAGGAGTGGTGCTGAAGTGCCTTATGGCACTTTTTTTTGAAAACGCTAGGTCAGCACAGGACTTGTGCTAGAAGTTGTGCTGGCCTAACTCGTGTTTGGGATTGCCACTATAATTTTGTATTTCATGTTTGACCATCCACTCATTTTGAGGAAAGACCAGCAGAATGCATTTCAGTGCCACATATTCCATGAGCGCTGTGGAAGAATTTGCTTCCTTGAGCGCTTCACAGTGAAATGCAGTTTGTCTATTTCCAGCCTAATTCTCCATTTAACATTCAAATACCAGCTTGACCACTGTATCCATTACATTCAGGGTGAAGGCAGATGAAAGATGCAAAATGCATTATAATCAGATTATTGTACACAGTGCTCCCCTTGTTCAAAAAGCATTGAGATATTTAAATGGCTCTGACAAGGCTGACCCTGCCATGAGAATGACTGAGGTACCCTATCCTGAGGTACCCAGAAGAACAGCAGTGCGAAAATGGCTGCCACTGTATTCTTTGTGCTTTGGACATTATTTCCTCAGGGGCAGGTGGCATTTGTCCCCATCCCATGGGTGAAGGTCCAAACGCTGAAAAAAAGTTATTCAATTTTGCCAGGCTTTTATTTTCTCATGTCCTACATTTTTCTTGGGTGTCAAGAAATTTGGGTGTCAAATTTTTCATTTTGAGGGGCCTTGACCGCTTTTGCGGTTATGACATTTGGTCACCCTGGATTGGCAGTGCAAATTCACCACTCCTTAAAGAAGGCAAACAGTGTGGTAAAACTTCTGGTTGTTCATGTTCCTCAACCAGCAGTTCTGTATTGCACTAGGGAATGGTAACAGAGACTGCATTGTTCCTCAGCAGGAGGAGGAAGGTAGGCCTTGTCTACTTATGTGATTTCCTACTTGTTTTTCCTTCTGGTGTTCTATGAGCCTCAAAAGATCTCCTGAGGGTAGTATGTTGATATTTTTATTCAGAACCTTTCAAATTTTTGTAAAAATGCATGCTAAAGGGTGGCATTGGATATGGTTTAATAGAAAACATTTGCCTTCCTAACAGCAGTCAGCCTTTCAGGCCATCTGCTCTACATTGTTCCACTTTCTGGAGATTACTGCCATTTTGACAACCAAGAAGAGTTGTGATGTATGTAAATGTTGGTGTGGCCCCTTCCATACACATAAGAGTGGGAGGATAGTTCAGAAACACTACACTGTTCAGAAACACTACACTACACTAAACATTACACTGCAGGGACTTTTAAATATTCTCTATGGCCTTCTTCCTTTGCTCATCAAGCCAAGGTCTAGAATTAATCCAGCTTAAGATGAATTCACTTTGCATTCTGCAGACTTGTGTTTTGTTCAGCTTGCTTGGAATATGAAGGCACAATCCTAACCAATTTAGGCTAGCGCAACTCACCTAACTCCACATTCCCATGATGGTGCGGTTGTGGCTGATACATGTTTGTGCATTGACCTGACCCCCCAGGTGCTTTATGGCACTTTTGTGACACCCCAGGCCAGTACAGTACTTGTGCCAGTACTTGTGTCAGCCTATTTGGAAGTTAGGATTACAGCCTGAGTGTTGCAAATAAGTTTTATAACCACACACAAGACTACCAGGTAGTAAGGTCCCAGGTTTAAATCCCTGCTCATCTATGAAGATGGGTCATTCAGTGACTCGCTATTCCACTCCTTGGGCCTCTTGCTAACTTTCTCAGCCTAACCTATTTCACAAGAAAGAGTGGATAAAAAGAGGATAAAAGGAGATAAAGAAATAGACACAATGCCCTGAGCATGGTAAAGGAAGGGTATATAATACTGTTGGATTCCAAATGCATCTAAAGGTTCAATCGTGAAGACATCATTGCCAAGCTTGAGAGCACCCTTTTTTTTGATATCACTTAACTTTCATGATGACCTCTACTCTGTGGCAGCATTCTGCTGTGTCCAGAGGAGCAGGGCAGGGAAGTGATGTACTTCTCCACTCTGGCTGCTCGGTAATGACATCATGATTGAGTATGAGTGCCAGCAGAGTCAGGAAACCAAAGTCAAGCACCACAGAGAGGAAAGGCAGGTGATTTAAAGCAGGAAAAGAAGGCAAAAGGGGTGGATGAGCAGAATGGAGACCAGGCAGGAAGACTGAAGAGAATCATGGCCTGTATGAAGAGAAGTAAACAGTGGGGAAGGAGGTTAAGCAGCTGTTCTTTGGCTATGGTTGGTCCCCAATAAAAGGCTATGCTGCTGTATGTATGCCACATACTGTATTTCCAGGATTTCACTGCCCCAAGTAATCATGACCCAAGTCCCATCTGGTTGTTCTGGGTTGAGAAGGCTGTGGCTCCTAACTTTTACCCATGGAGGCAATGAGATGTTTTCTTAAGAGCTAGCGTTAGAAAGGACAGTGACATAGGACAGTTGACAACAAAAGAGGAGGGAACACCTAAAGATGATTTTAATCCCCCCCCCCTGTAAAGCTCATCCAGCAAATATGTCCATCCTAAGTAACAGCACAAATCAGTATTTTATTTCCCTTCCCTTTGACACTGGGAGTATCATTCCCATGTCCTTCCCCAACCCCTGCAGTGAAGAACTACAGTACACACTTGGGAGGAGGCTGAGTATCTTGGGTACATTACAGTGCAATACTCTCTGCAGGAGCTTCATCAAAGATATTACCCTTACTTTAAAATTACTTTGGCTCCAAATGGATAGGGAAATGAGATAGAGTCATGTAGGTTTGTCGTGAAATTTTAGCCAATCATTCCTAGTGTCATTCCTAGTTATAGTCAGCAGCAGCACTTGAATCATTTACGAAAGTGGTTGGTTTTCAATGTTCTTTCATGTGTAAGCCTTTGGGCTCAATGTCAGAGCCTGAAGTGGCAATGCAGCATTGCTGTGAAGGGTTAATCCGCACAGTGCTTGAAAATGAGTCATGGTGCCTTTAAATGCCTAGCTTCTTGATCAGTGCAACCGTAACTCATCTGATTTTATTTCAGGGCACTCCAGAAAGCATTTGAAAGGCAAAGCACTTTGCAAGGGGGTGTATGTGTTTTTTTTTCCCTATGCGTGTGTATGGCGGTGATTAAAAGCTTCAAACAAGGAGCCTTCCAATATATATTTTTAATATATAAAATTTAAAACCTCAGCAAAGTACAATAGCTCGGTAATAAAGTCATGAGACTGCTAATGGGATAGGTTTTCTACAAATGAACCAACTACCAAGTGCAGTAATAAGACGGCAAATAATACAGTTATAAAGAAGAGGTAATGCAGCCAAGGCCTATTAAATGAAACTGTAGATGAAGAGGACTTATGTCATCAGTCTTTGAGTTCTGTACATTTTGAACATCATCCAAAAATTATAATCCACTGTTTGAAATATTATAGCAGTGGTGAAGGAGAAGTGGGCTCCCCATTACAACCTTACAGCCTCAAACATTCACATCCTACTGTAAATATATCACATACTGTATCGTATTCCTTATGGAGAATGCCTTTTAGTTGTGTTTTAGTTTTAAAAGCCCTCTTGCTAAAAGGGCAGCGTCTGGACAAATGAAGCTCTGGGTTGTTCTTCCCTTGATTGCCTTTGCTGTTTCAATGTACACTATTGCAGACTTGCAGTTGCGCTTGGTACATTTTGAGTTCAATAGATCTTTCTCCCTTTGCTAAGTTTGAATATTGAGTATTTATCCCTTAACCAAACAAACAAACAAACAAACAAACATCAAATCAGTTCACTTTAGATTGTTGCCTGGTACATATCGAGTTCTTTCAATGCACACTGCACTTTACAGGTTTCATGATATCAGGAGATATTTGGTCTTTGCAAGATATTCAAGGCATCATGCATACATTTTCATCAAATGCACTTGCAATGTGCTTGGGAAATGGAATCTAGGAAACATGGTGTTCTACTATGATGCTCCTGCTAAGAGGCACTTTTTCATGGCATGGGCCCTCCTAATCCCAGCAGTGTCTTGTCTACTGGCTTCCTGCTTTCTCCACCCCTTCATCCCTTTTTAGATTGTGAGCCCTTTTGATTCAGGGAGCCACAAGTTTTTTTTTTTTAAATTCTGTAAACCACTTGTGAACTTCTTGTTGAAAAACAATAAATAGATATTCTTAATCATATTATATTAGTATTAATAATTTATTCCTTTTATGTTGTTTTTACCCATCCACATGTGCATTTAGGTGCATCAGTAAAACAGTGCAAAAAAAAATATTGAAGCAATCATAGGATGGTGCTTTTTGTCATGCTATTCATGCATAGGTAAGCATCAGCCGTATTAAAATATGCAAATGTAAAAACATGCAAACATAAAAAACTAAACATATTGATGTATTTTTTGAAATCAGAATTCATTAGTAATAGATAGGAGGGAAGAGCAAATCCATTCCACAACACTAGAATGGAGTGGGTTTTAATAGGATTGGATATCTGTATTTAAAATTAATATACCACATGAAACTTGAGAGCAAACCTTGTGAATGCTGATTTGTTCTTCCTGTCTATCTAACTGAGCTAGTTTGGTCCAGTATTGACAATTCAACATATACACAACTTATGATGTATGGGATAAATGTCAAAGTATATATTTGTGGTCTTTTTATAGGCTTTCTTATTACTCTAATGCTCTCGTGCATTTTCAAGTTTAAATTTGCAAGAATCATGTCTGGAAACAGATCCCTGGCTATGGTTATCCACAAACTGGTATCATCAAGTGTGAATTCGTCTTCTTCCTAGCATTTTTCCCACACTATGGCAGTGTCCGCTATTCTGGATCATTGAAGATTATTTAAGAGTGTTCTGTTTAGGGCTAACTTTGAGGATCAAATGAAATTTCAGTTTGTTTAGAATGGGGCTACAAGAGTTCAGACAAGTTGGATGGAGAGGGTTTTCTATGTGTTGCCACCATGTTGGTGGAACACCCTCCAACTAGTGATCAAGTTGGATACCTTCCTACCTTTTTATTATAACTGTTTTTTAATCTCTGCTTTTCAGAGTTGTTGTGAGTTGTGAGTTGTCCTTGGCCAGTGAGGAAGGGATAAACAGGATTCAAACATTTCAAAATGAATTAATTCTATATGAAGACTGAGATTTTATGTCAAAGACAGAACAATCCTTGGCAGATCTATTCAGAATTTAGTCCGATAGAGTTCAAAGAGATTTATTGCTATGTAAATACCTATATAGGATTGCAGCCTGAAGGCCCAACCAGGAATTAGAGGATGGGATGGAATAGGGGGAGCAAGACAGAGGCAGAAAGGGTGGCACCCAGCATAAGTGACTTGTGCAGGATGCTATTCCTTCCTGGAGAATAGGATTGGGCTGCTAATTGGCAATGTTAAAATATATTTCAGATACCAAGCAGCATTCAGGCTGTAAGATCTAGCTACCAATTGCTGTGCTTTGAGATTTCCAGTTTACATAAGAGTAAAACTTCAGTGAGATCCTATATCTGATCAGCTTTTAAAAACTTGAGCTATAACTGAATGTATTAAGTCTGGTATCTTTTCTTACTTTCAACCTCCCACTATGAGTTACTCAAAGATACTAGAAGAAAGGGAGCAACTCTGCTTCTCTAACAGCCTGATTTCATACTTATTTGAAACGATGCAAGGCAATATTAAAGTTTTTACGGTACTGTACATTTCTCCTTGGCTGCCTACCAAAAGACAATGTGGCTTTAATTCTGTACATTTTGTACAATGGGCCTAGCTAGCCTTGCACGTCATATATCCTGCAAAAATGCCCTGTGATACTTTTATATCATTAAGAGCTGACTTTTTCCCTACCACCAACCATGGAATTTCATCAACACCTGGTGTTTGTTCGTCACATTTCATAGAGCCATGAAAAAAGCAAGGTAGATTCTATATGCAAACAGAAGAGCTAAGAACACAGTGAAAGAATGCAAACAGGATGTATAAATTCTAAAGCCAGAATTTCCTGTTAGCCAAGATATATAGAACTGGAGTCATAGTTTCAACTGGGCAGAAGCCAAAAGGAAATAAATAATAGTGTTTCTGATTATTGCATTAATGAAAGTGGCAACTGAAATCAGAAAGGTTCCATAACTCTTCCCTTGAACATAAGTAAGATCTTGTGAATTCATAATGTTCTATCTCGTTTAGACGTTGAGCAAGCTGTTTGCAAACAACCCCAAGTGCTAGTAGCACTGACTGCACATCGTAACACTGACTAGCAACATTTATGATAACTGGGTAGCAATTTGCTGCAGGCCATAATCCCTTTGTAAAGTGTGCCACACTGCCATCTTGAGTGCAAAACAAACAAAAGTGAACAAAACTCCAACTCACAGTAAAAGTTAATGTGCTGGTTCTCAGTGAACCCACTCAGTCTTAGCATATTTGTGCTATTATGCTTAGCAGGTATGCTTCACCCACTTCTTTCCATGCTGAATTGTGCAGGGTGGGGAGGATTACATATGAAACAAATATGAGATGTTGAATTTGATCTGTGAATGGGGGGTTCAAATTACAGTCCCACACAATTCTGTTATAGGATGCTCCTGTGTACAGAAGACGGGGCACATGCAATCATGGTGCAGATGTGCACAACAGGACCAGTGGTATAATATGAACAAATTTTTATTGAAGGGGGTTACTCTTATAGATGATTGATGCAGTCCAAGCGGTATAGGTGTCTGGCACCAATGTACTAAATGTACTGGTATTTTGCATTTACTACACTGCTTCCCAAACTCCTGCAAGGATTTTGGGAAGGCGCACTTTAAGTAAGCACTTTCAGAATTCTTTAAGTATGTATGGAGGAGAGGCTAACCCCAAGCCACCAAAACCATTAAAAATAACCTCTCAATTGAAATCCACTTCTGGTTTTTGAGAGAAAACTGGGTTTTAATCAAGTTTTTTATGGGAAGAGAGTAAAATAATGAATGGGCCAGTGCACCATTTTCTACCTTTTGTCAAACTATAATACAGTACCTTTGTCAAACCTCATAATTACAACAACCTTGTTCACTCACCTTGTGATTTAAAACTGAAAATGCTTCTAGAAGGCTGAGGAAAGGGAGAACTGGCCTGGCCATGAACTTTTGCTGGACTGTTGGTTTAAAGCAGTTCCTCCTTCTCGCCTTCAGAGCTATTCATAACTGCAAATACAAACTTTTGCTTGTCCACTGGCAACAGCTCTTTATTTTTAATGCTTTCCAGAGTGAGCAACTTCTTTATTCTATAATGATGAATGAATTATTGAAAAATGTATCCTGACTCATCTAACTTGTTTGTTTGGAAATTGTTCTCTGGCTCCTTCACCATAGACATTTGGCTCTATATTGTAAAATCACTGGCTTGTCATAGCACTGGGGAGGGGGAATCTTGAGCTCCTGTACTTTACCTGGTTTCCCACTGCTATAGGGAAACCAGGGCCCCTAGGACTTTGCCCACTTAGCTTGTCTTCTTCATGGTGTCCTCATTTCCCTCGCACTAGCCTCAGAGCAGAGGCACAGAAAGGATTGAGAGCCCAACTTCTCTTCCACCTCAGAACCTTTCGGGATTCTGGAGCCTCCTTTCCAACCTTCACCTGTCAGCCTGACTTATCTGATCCCTGGTCCTCTCCATATATCCCCTTGGTCTTAGCTAGTTTCTCCTTAATTCCTGGTTTGATTCACCTGGCCTGGTTACCTTTTGAGTCCTAACCCTCCTCTTCTGGGAAGTGGAAACCCGCCTATGGACATATATGCCCTGGGGCTCCTCAGCTGCTCCAGTGCATGGAGTTGCTCAACTCAGTGCACTTGACTTGTCAAGGCCTTTCTGAGACTGTCCTCATGGACCTGTGATACTGGGCAGGATACTCCCTGAGACTTGTTAAGTCCAACCATGTATTGTCACTTTAGGCATTAACTTATGAAATTACATGCATTTTTATTTTATTTTGCATCTAAACATGTATCAGATGACTCTGCTCCAGAATACCAGACCCTGTCATACATAGTGTGGGGAAAACTGGCAGGAACAAGAAGAATGAAACCCAAAAAACCAAAAGACAGACTATGAATGGTTTTGTGATGTTCCTTCCTGTTGATTTCCTGTCTGATCCTAACAGAAGGGGGGACCTTAAGGCTATAGTGGGGGAAAAGAGGATAGGTCTCAATTGGTAGATTAGGCTCTACAGTTTTCAGTACCCATTGTCCTCATTCTCTAGAGGATTTGAAGGAAAGGGTCAGACAGAGAATCAATAAGTGAGTCAGTCAGTGACCTTTCTGTTTTATATATAAAGATATATTATCAATATACGAGTATATTTGTTTAATTTTTATATTCCTTCAAAATGAGGGAGATATGCTCCGCCCTATAATTTTCAATCTTTAAATTGTTTGCTTCTCTGGATCATTGTGGCTTTTGGAGTAAGAGAAATAACTGGTGAGGTAGTCTTCACTGTATCACCTACTAATCAGCAAGACAGTCACAGATTCAAATTGGAAGTTATGTCAAAAAATTTGAACTTATCCAAAAGTCTTCACCATATTTGGAGAGTTATGATGTTCAGGATCCAGAAGTGTATACAGTTTGCTCCAGTTTGAAGGATAGTGAAAGAAAAAATTCCTCTTGTTCCTTGAAAACTGCATTGATAGATGGCCTAGAGATCTGATGGAAATAAGCATTAGTTCGTGCTGATGTTAATGTGTATTATATGAACTTTAAAAACTTTATGCACTTCAGTCAGAATTCTATGAAAAGCTGAAAGATACAAATCCTACATTGTTATGAAATGCAGTGTCAATTATTTGCAATTGAATGTAACTCTGGAGATACTTTTTTGAATTGGACCCTTTCTTGTACTGATACTAACACAAAAGAGCGATATTAACCTCAAAATTAGAAATATTTTTTTAAAAAACCTGAACTCCACAACATTAGGGATTTTATTCATATTTTCTTGGAAACCAGCAATATTTCTCATTTCAGCTTGTTTTTTTTTTTTTCTTTACACAGAAAAGGATTAAAAAAAGGATTCCAAGAGCTGTCCAGTACAAAATTGTTTTTGGCTCTTCCCTTGCCACAAAAGGGCTAGCCAAACCAATTTCATTCACATTTTATTTTAATAAGACCCAAACAACAACAAGGAAGTCCCTTTGAGGGTAACAACTTGTGGCCAAATATCTAACCTGAAGATGATTGAAAATGCTTGGTTTATAACTGTCTCCAAAAGGGAATTTTAGAAAGGGAAATAGTGCTTTCGAAGTAACAGAATAAGTGTTGGCTTTGTTATGTACTCCTTTTGGCTTGTCCGCCGGTTGGTTGTGTTTCTTTAGCCTTGCACTTCAAATTGTGGGCAAAAATTATGTAGCCTGTGTAGGATTGAATTTACCTTGTCTGTCCAGAAAGCTAACTTGTCCTAGAAATGGCTTACTGTTCAATCTAGTTATGAAGGAAAAGGAAAATACCATATATACTTGAATCTAACATGTACCTTTTCAGCTGAATTTAATCTCCAAAATTGAGTTGTGCATTAGATTTGATGTCACATGCAATTCAAGTAAATATGGTAGTTTTAATAAATGTATAAACAGTACTAACAGTTTAACCCATTATAGTATAAAGGAGTGCAATTAGGTGAAAATCATAACATAAACCCATTTTATTGTCATATGACTCATTGTGTGCAATAAAATTAAATTTTGCATCTGCTTTGCAGCTGTGCATTATGGTCGCCAGTAAACATTTCCTTTTATCTCAAGACTTTTAAAACCGGGGTGAACATTAGATTCAATGGTGTATTAGATTCAAGTAAATACAGGTGTGTGTATAGATACCTGTATAATTATCTATATTTAGACTATAGAAGCAGGAAACATTGAAGACAGTGCAGAACAGTGAAGATTTATAACCCAATCTTATCAGATTGGAGCTGCCAGAGAAATGTGCATTCCACCAGCAAAAGCATCTTTATCCAGACAGAAGTGCTTGGATCTGGTGGGTGCATGCATTGATGTCACACTTGCCAATCCTGCTGGTGAGCACATCAAGCCCATCAGCACAGTCACTGGTGATGACCTACATATTTTCTCTACTGCTGAGAACAATATTCGCTGAAGCCAAGTAAGGCAACAGTAGGAGTAGGAGGATGGGAAGTAACTGGTGGGTCAGGAGTGTTTCTGGTTGTTGGGGGAAGAATCAAAGTGGGGAGCAAGTGGGGAAGAAGACAATGGTGCACACCAGGTCATATACCTCTTTTTAAATCTTCTTTGCCCCTTTTTTCTCCTTAGCTATACACCATCAAAATAGGTAAGGTAAGTTCAAGTTGTTTTTAATTTCTTCCTGTAAACTGTCCAAACTCACCTCATCAGCACATTACTTTTTGGCATGTACTGTATAATCAGTACTTATAGGATTGGGCTGTTAATTTCTAGTTAACACAGAGATGAATGTCCATGACCAAAAATGCAGAATTAACTGACAAACTTACTTACAGTGGTTGCTTTTTCAAATACAGAAAGGTGTTGTACACCATTATGGATCTGTGTTTCCATTTCAGTGCTGGTAGCTAGAATGAAGCTTATACTGTACATTTTTCAAGGTCACTACCCTATAGTATATTTCCAGGTTCTGCCTGATGCTAGTGAGTTGCACTGATGAATTTAACCTTCTTTGGAAAATTGCCTCAATGAAGCAATCAATAATACTAATTATACGTAGACCAAAGACAATAAGGACCCTACTGGGATAAATGTATATATTAATGGAGGTCACATAATTAAATCTCCCCAACATAGGCTGGAAATGTACCCAATTAAAATGGAAAGATTTAATCAGTAATGGCATTAATAATTGGAGGAGAAGATGAAGGCTAATTCTAGATGTGAACCCTTGTAGGTGAAAACTATTGTCATAAAGGATAATTTAAGATTAGATTCTATAATTCTCTTTTTTATTGCTAATGCTAAGAATTGTTGAATCACATTAAAAGCATTGTTGTTAATACAACATCTATAGATTGATCTTTACTTATATTGCTTTCTAGAAAACCCATTTCAGCCTTATGTACAATTCGCTTCCAATATTTTGCTAAGTGCCATGTCAGCATGATAGGATTGCACTAAAGTAGTGATTCTCAAACTCTCAGGAAGAGTTTGAGCCATGCTAAGTGTATGTAGAATTAATGAAAAACATGATCATAATCCATTTCATAATCCAGGCTGTGTTTGCAATACTAGTAGTTGGTTCTAATTGGGTTTTTCACTTTTTTCACTCTGTGGGGAGACCTGTGGAATCCCCCCATGGGGTTCCATAGACCTGCCCCCAAATCCTGGCAGGGGGTAAGCCTTGGTTGGGAAAGCCACTTCTTCACCAACAGTAACATGATCCTGAAGATCACTCCCTTTTCCCCCATTCTTCCCCTTAAGTCCATCGTTCTCAAGCTGGGGTGTTGCAGTGCCTCAATTTGAGAACCACTGACATGTCTTCTTGTGCTGCTACATCATAGCTTAGCTTCTTGTGCTGCTTACATCATAGCATACATCTTGTGCATGCAACATCATGCCATCATAGTCACTGGGGCCTAGTACTAATTCCACCCATCACTAAAAACCATTTTAAAGGGATATGAAGTGGACTTTAGACTTGTGCATTTTTATATTTTCTCCTTTGTCCTTATTTTTTAAAATGTGAATTCCACCTCCTTCTCTGTTGTCATCAGCACTATCTGTGTGAATTATGGTTAATATCAACAAGGGTTTGTTTTAACCAGACTTTGTAAACCTTCTTTGAAAACTGGTATCAAAATTTTGTTAGAAGCTAACCTTAGTTAACAGGGCACAGATGTAGCACCTGTGTTACATGTTCGAAGTTAACAGGGGAAGGGATGAAAAATATGCAAAAAGAGAGAAAGAGATATGAGCATGTCTATTCCTGATCAATCATGGAAGAGAGGCAGTGTGCCATTTGATCTAGGTCTATGTTAAGCTAGTATACAGGCTTCCCAGAAAGCCGGAATTGGCCAGACAAGTCTGGCTTTTGGCTGTTGGACCAGACTGTCTGGTCCAATAGGCCACTGTCCGGCCTTCTGGGGGAGGGTGAGGGATACTGGGGGCACTGGAGGGAGAGATAAGGGCAGTCGTGGCCAGGTGCAAGAAACGTTCGCCTGCCATGGCTGCCATTTTAAAAGGAATGAATCTAAGCATGTACGCACAGTCATTCTCTTCCGTTTGGCCTGACTGCCGCGCTAGGAATGTGGGTTGAGAATCCCTCCTGGGACATCGCCGGCATGTGCCGGCATGCGTCTCCACTTAAAAGCCTCTCACTTTCACTTTTCAAACAGAAGAGAATGCCTGCACATGCATGCACACAGTCATTCTTTTTAACATGGCTGCCCGGACAGCTGGAGCAGCCACCCCTGGCGCTGGGTACTGGGTGCTGAGTCTGAAGAACCACCAGCAGCACCAGCACCAGTACCAGCAGCCTAAGCCTCCCCAGCAGCCTCCCCTGACCCTAGCCTCATTGGTGATTTTTGTCCTACATTTTAAAAAATGTCCTACATTTTTGTCCTACATTTTAAAAAATCTTGAATTTTGTAGTACTTTGTATTACATTTTGGGGTCTAGCATCTGGTCACCTTGGCTAGTATAGCAAACTGAAAAATGCACTGTACCCATGCAAAACATAGTGTGCTCTGAAATAAGAGAGCCGAAAAGGGGAGATGGTAATCAAGGTGTAGCACAATGTCTGCATATATGTCAGTCCTATCCACAGCCTACAATTTGGTAGCAATACAGCAAAACCATGGAGAAATTTGCTGCATCCTATGGTCTGTGTGTGTGTGTGTGTGTGTGCGTGTCTCTGTGTATCTGTGTATATACGTGTTGTATTTGATCAGGAGGCCTCCTCAAAGTAAGGGAACAATTGTCCTCTTACCTTCAGGTAAGCCTCCTATTGCTCTGGGTCTAATCAGATCTGCACCAGCTCTTTTGTTGAAGTAACCCTACACAGACTGTAGGGGAGCATAAAATATTACTGATGCCTTGGTTGCAGATAACTGTCCCCTACCAGTTCAAACGTACCTTTCAGTGGCCCCAATACCTGCCTTGGTCCCCTTTACTCTCCTCCCTGGGCACCATACACCCCCAGAGCACCTCACTGCAGCCCACAAGCCAGGACTGCAACTGTGTCATGCATGCTCAGAAAGATGAGGGCCATGATGGTACATTTGTGAGCACATTAACACATGAATGTGGGAAGTGGGTGACAAAAGAAAGGGAGAAACTAATTTTCAAGGAAGAATAATAATACCAGGAACTGATTATATTAGTTTGACATTTGTATTACTCCTGTTACATGTTTGACTCGGAAAATGCTGTAATTTTAACAAGGCAGGCATTTGGTGCACTAAAGTAGTTCTGGCTAGAGAAACCCTGACAAATCCATTGTAAACATAGCAGGTTTGTGACAGGTCTTGTTTAAGACTAACAATTCAGAAAATTGCTGCAGTTACTGTTTTGGTACAAAGATTATATCGTAGTTAAGAAGTGAAACTTTCAGAAGCGGAATATGCCTTGGATCTTAACAAGTGAATGTTAATTGAATGAATATTCATGGGGTGTACAAAGGAGTCCACTTAATGACTTGATACTCTGGTGACAGGCACCTGCATAATGCAACGATTACCTTTATTGTTAGTTCTATTTGGGTTCTTGGATCAGTGTGACTCGTCAGTGCAGCGCAAATAAAAGATTTTCATTTTGTAACGTCATGGATTTGAAAACGTGGGTGCATTCACTTCAGTTTTCCTGTCTAACGTAAGACATTTGTTTTCTGAAATTACACAGAGGTGGGAGAGAAAACAGTAGCTGCTCTTCTAGCACTTTAGTAGACTTCTGCTTCTTAGACAGCAATCTTATATACTTGCATGGGATTATGTCACATTAATAAATGGGCCTTTTCTTTTAAGTACGCATACCTACAATTGCACTTTTACAGCAAATCCTAACTAGCATCAGACTGGGATGTGAAGCCATTAATGGCAGCGAAAAGCCTTTTTGCTGCCATAAAATGGCTGATAGCATAACATACAGTGCAATGTTAATGCCATTTTCTGTGTGCTGCTGCAAGAGGCAGCAGTGCTAGAAGATGGGATCCAGCAGCTGATGCAGGTTTGACCATACTCATTGGGGATCATGTGGATTGCTTTTACCTTGACTCTTTTTGTTTTCTGGCTACCCAAGAATGCTTCAGAGGTCAAACTAGCACAACGTTGCCCAGGGGGCAGTTTTCAATAAGGATTGGGCTACAAGACTGCCATAGTGTGTCCTAATGGCCAATTCAGTGGTCTTTTGGAATCCAGGGCCCACAATTTTTTTGTTACCCCTTATGTCAAAATCATTTAATTACCGTATTTCCTGGCTTATTACACACACCGGACCATAAGACACACCAAAGTTTAGAGGAGCAAAACAAGAAAAAAATATTCTGAACCAAATGGTGTACTAATATATTTAATAAAATATAGCAGAATAATATTTCAACCATGTAAGGTCAACAGTGGTATTAAGAACCATTATCACTGTCATTAACAAATGAGGAAAGACTTTAAGTTTCAAGCACTCTTCTAATTATCTGGAAACCCCAAAAACTCATCTTCTCTAGTGTCAGTGATTTGTGACTTTTGCACAAATCTCATTGCAAATGGTCTAAGAAGGCAGGTAAGTTGGGGAGGTTCTTTTGGGGGTGGGAGGATCCAGGTAGGTAGGGAAAGGTGAGGGGATCTAGATAGATAGGGAAGAGTGAGGGATGCACAGGCATGGAGCAGCAGGGACCAGGTCTTGTGCATGTCTACTTTGGAGCAAGTCTCCAAGCCAGGAAAGGCTGCTTAGGATTGCAACTGTGCATGTCTACTTTGGAGCAAATCTCCAACCCAGAGAGGAATGCAGAGGCATGCAGAAGTAGGGACCAGGTCTTGTGCATGTCTCCTTTGGAGCAAGTCTCCAAGCCAGTGAAGGCTGCTTAGGATTGCAACTGTGCCAGGTTGACCAGATGCCAAACCCAAAATTCCTGAACCCCAAGGCCAAAATTCCTACCCCCACAGGGCAAAATTCCTACCCCTAAGCCAAAATTCCTACATGCTTAAAAAAATTGCCAAAAAATGTATTTTTTTGTTTTTATATTTTTGTTTTTTTGTTTTTTTGGCCATAACTTTTGATAGGAGATATCTCAAAACTGATTTTTGCATTGGATTCTGCTCTTCAATTTGAATCCAACAACGTATGACTTGATGGGGTACTGTGCTCCAGGATTGGCCCTATCACTCTATAAGACGCACAGACATTCCCCCACCTTTGGGGAGAAAAAAGTGCATCTTATAAGCCAGCAAATATGGCAACTAGCAAAGTGTACCTGTGTTGTGGGAGTAAAATTTCCCATACAACATCCTCCCCACTATGCAACATCCCCCCATGCACATCAACCCCCATGTGCATCCACCCCATGCGCAATATCCCCCATGTGCATCCACCCCATGTGCAACATCCCCATGTTCATCAACCCCATGCACATGAGGCCCTCTATGCACATCATCCCACCATGTGCATCAGCCCCCATGTGAAACATCCCCCCATGCGCATCAACCCCCATGCACTTCAACCACCCATGCCACCAACCCCCAAGGGCATCATTTCCTCTTGTGCATCATTTCCCCGTGTGCATCATTTCCCCTGTGTGCATCATTTCCCCATGTGCATCAACCCCCCATGTGTATCAATCCCCCATGCGTCACATCCCCCATGTGCTTCAACCACCCAAGCACATCAGTCCCCCTATGTGCATCATCCCCCATGTGCATCATTGCCCCATGCGCATCGACCCCCATGCGCAACATCCCCCTGTGCGCAATACCCCCGTGCGCAACTCCCCCCGTGCACTACATCCTTCCCAGTGCAACCCCTCCCTCCAAACAACATCCCCCCCACCAGGCACCGAGCACCAAATTGGCTGATGTTGGTCAGTCTTCCATGTTAAGTATAGGACAAAAACATGTTGCTCCCCTTTTTCAGCCCCTTAAGGGTTAAATTTCTCTACATCGGTTCTTGGTGGATGTTGATGTCCCAGAAGAAATGCCCTCCCCGAATTTCATGCTTCTAGGTCCCGAGGTTGGGGCAGAGCATCCCTCAGTCAGGGATTCTTCAATGCAAAGTATAGGGAGGAAAACACGTTGCACCCCATTTCACTCCCTTCCAGTTGGAATTTCCCCAAACTGGTTCTTATTGACTCCCTCCATCACAGAAGGAACACCCACCCCAAATTTCATGCTTCACGGCCCAGCGGTTTTGGCAGGGCGTTGTTCAGTGAGTCAGTCAGTCAGTGACTTTTCTCTTTTATATATAGAGATTATTATCAGTATTAATTAACACAAGTAATTAGATATTAATTAATATTTTCATATTTAAAAATAACTTCATCAATTAAACCTTTGTTTTATTTTTTGGGTGGAGGGGGTGAGGCTGCCTTCTGGAGCACTTGCTGAGCTCCATGTTCAGTGAATTGGGACCATTCAGGTGGCTTTGCATTCATCTGTACCTTCCTTCAGTCCCCTTGAAACAGGCCTCCCTGGCTACAGGCTTGGCCTGAGGCTTCTGCCCCAAGGCTTGGTGAGGTGTTCCAGCATTCACTTCCAGAGGTGAGAGCCCCCTCTCTGTCACCAGCCCCTTTCTCCTGCCAAAACCATCCCCCTAATTAATTCATCCCCCTTGCCCTCCTCTCTTCAGAAGAGGTGCAAGGGCAGGCACTTTAGCAGGCTTGGCCCATAGGTAAGCACCCACATAGGTAAGCAGTGGTGTGCAGACCCATGGGCTGGACCTGGAGAGTCCTTCTTTGGTTTCTCTTGCTTTCTTGGCTCCTCTGAGGAGCTGTCCACCTAGTGTGCAGAGGTCGTTACCACAGGTATATGACTTGATGGGTTTACTGCAAAGGATTCTAGCAATTTTTGTGATTTTGGTCACTCAAGTGTGTCATCCCCTAAGGGTGGTACCCTGGGCCCAAGGCCCCTTACATCCCCCCCCCCCAGGAATGCCACTAGGGCAACTTGAAGACATTGGTTGTCTGAAAACCTCATACTCCTGCTAATTGAGCTAAGAGGGACCTTTAAATAGGTAGTTCTTTCCACTTTAGTATCCAGCATAGTATCTGTTAAATTGGCTGTTTCCTGGTTTTTAAAAAAAAAAGATTATGAAGCCTTTTGAGATAGGAAGGTTTTTTACCTTCATTTTCCTATGAAAATTACTTTGGGAAGTTTTGTACTTAAAAAGCTTTAGTGTTAATTATTGATCCAGTTCTGATTTGTGGACAATAGTTGTGTATGGTTGCAAATGAGAACTTCCCAAGTTTCTCCATTAAGCTGAGATCCAAAATAGAGCCATCTTTATGTGTAAGAGCCTAATCCTTAGAGCATGTCTACTCAGAAGTAAGTCCCATTATACTTGGGCTTACTTTCAGGAACATGTAAATAGGATTGTGGCTTATTAAAGAGCTTCATTGAACTAATGGGGGGATCTTCTGCTTTTCCTATTCAGTGACCTCTCAGGCTTTCCATAAAGCCGGAATTGGCTGGACATGTCTGGCTTTTTCCTATTGGACCGGCCTATCTGGTCCAACAGGAGAAGGCTCCCAGGACAGGCAGTTGTCACAGGAGAAGGCTCACAGGCAGGCAGTTGCTGTGGCTGCTGCAGCCTCCAATCTCTGCTGGCGCCAGGAAGCCCAAGTACTGTCCAGACTGTGGGCGGGTAGAGACTGAAAGACACTGGAGGAGTGCGTGCAGGCTGGAGCAGATGCTCCTCCCATGCCTGGCATGCGCATTGCCCAGATACAATCTGCACATGTGCAGGAATACACTTTTAAACATGGCTGTCAGCTGGGTGGCAGCGCTGCATGCTCACCTCATGCACCACCCACCGCACCTTCCCAGGACTGCAGCCAGCCCAGGTGAGAGCCCCATCCATGTCTACTCAGGACTTTAAAAGGACTTAAAAAGGAGGACAGGGTCATCCCCCCAAATTGTTTAATGACCGGATTTTCAGTGAAAAATCCAGACTTTTCTGGGACCCTGTCCTACTTTTTGGGTGCCACCATATGGTCACCCTGGAACCTCATCACTTTTTTATTTTATTTAAATGACCTTCTGAGGATCCCCTCCATTTCATGGGAAGAAAGGAACTTCACTGTGCAAGTGGCCCAGAAAAGTCTCAGCCTTTTCCATCCCTAGGGGTCAGAAGAATGGCTCGCTTTTTGAAAGGATATCTTCATTATATTTGCCAGAGATGTACTGGACTATTCTAAACAAAGCTGTATTACTCCTGTGTGAATGAATAGTTTCCAAGTAAGACAAATGTTTGCATGCTAGAATTCATGGCAAAGTTACCACTGAAGCAAAATTGGTGGATGTGTCACACATGATGACATTCATGTGGTTTTTCTGTATAGACATGATATACTCTGAAGTGGAATTGAGACTAAAGGAGACCCACAGAAATCTATGATAACTGGATTATCGTTCAGTGTTCTTCCACTCAAAAGAAGAGATGTGTTAGGTCTCAAATTACGGTTCTGTTAGGAACAATTACCTATTGTATATGATACTTCATTTTTGCATCCAGTGTGGTAACCACATGCTGATCTGATAGCCAAGACCTTGCCTCTTGACAAATTACATTTGTATGAACTTGGATGACCCCTTGATATACCCTCTAATTCCTTCTTACTTCTCTATTTTTTGATGCTTTGCACACTCTGCTAAGTAGTCTCATGCATTAATAAAAGTAATCCTGTGTTTTCTTTATTATAGAGTTACCCACTGGTAATGGCAGTGTAAGTACTGTAATTTCAGCAGTAAAAACACCCACTCTCAATCACCTCTGAACCATCTAATCTCTGCTTAGTGTTGGTATTTATGGAGCTGGAGCAGACAGGGGCTGAGCATCCCTGTGGAGGAAGATCTGAAGGTGATGCCTGTTTGTTTAAATGAACTATTGAAACAGATGGACTGTGAGGGCAGCTCATTTTTGGCATCCAGAAGGTCCCAGTTCCAAAAGGTCCCAATCCCTGCATGTAAGACTGGAGAAGGACCAAGTATCAGGCACTCCTAAATATATACACTCTAAAGGCTCATCTTCGATTAGACTGTGGCTGCAATCCTATACATACTTTCCTGGGAGTAAATCCCATTAAGCACAATAGAACTTACCTTTGAGTAGACATGGTTAGGATTGAGTCATGCAACACTTTTGCAGCTCAGTAGTAGAGAGATTTTCTGCATGACACCTTGGCAGTAGTGGCACTGCTGAAAATATGGCTCTTGGAGTGCCCCGTGATGGGGGGGAGCAGATATAGAGCTTCCGGAGACCACATCCAGCCCAAGGGCCTTTGTCATCACTGCCTTAAACTGTGAGATATATGAGAGATGGCGGGAAGACAGTGGTTACGGTGATGGCAACGATACTCCCTCAGCACAATCCTACCCCAGGGTTAGACTGGCACAAGGTATGGCACAAGTCCCATGCTGGCCTGGGGATGTAAAAAAAGGGCCATAATGCACTTCCACACCACTCCTGGAGGGGGTAGACCAGTGCACAGACATGCACTTGACTCCCTACATCATCACAAGAACAGGAAGAATGATGATTTGTGCCAGCCTGACAGCACAATCCTAACCATGTCTACTCAAAAGGAAGGCCCATTGTGTTCAATAGGTCTTACTCCTAGGAAAGTGTCTTTAGGATTGCAGCTTAAGTTAGGATTACACCTGATCAGTCTCTTTTTTTAGAGCTCCTAATCTTAACCAATTCTATGTAAGCTAATGGAGCTGGCAGCTAAAACTGCCAAATTTTACTTGCATGTATGAACAAAGGAGATGACTGAAAATGAGCTAACAAGGGAAGTTACGGAGGGTCTCAATAGTGGCAGGGTCTCAATATATGATAATTTAATGGAATGCTTTAAAACAAGATAGAGGGAAAGGCCAGAGGTTTTTCGGATTAGAGAAAGAATACAACAGGTAGAAAACTAGGAAATGGAAGGTTTCAGACTTCTCTGTTATGCAGACCCGTGGTGAGGCTACTCAGTCACTCCTATGTATGTTTACTCAAAAGAGCACACACTTCCGAAGGACTTACTCCTAGCAAATGAGCTTATGATTGCAGCCTTGATTTGTGATCCGGCTTTGTAGCAGTTTTATAGACTCAACCATTAATTTCATGAAAACTTCTATAGCTGCTGCTGTTCACAACTGACCTATTCTTGAAAGATGACAAAGAAGTCTTTATTTAACCATTCAAACAGGTGAAATACTTCTGCATTCCTTTTCCATTATGTCTGAAGCACTGCTGGGAACAGGAAAGGTGCTGAGTTGCTTACATACCTGGCCAGTGCTGTGCAATTTTGAACCTTGACAAGCTAGTTAGGCTTCAGCTAAGCAGCCAAGAATAATGCCTCCCTTGTCAAGTCACCAGAAAAAGCCTGCAGCTGCTCTATGCGCTGCTGGTAAATGCAAGGAAGATTATATGCACCGTGAAAACTGCTCGTTCATGTGCCTGGCCATTCCTAGTATGGTCACGTCAAACTGCACATGACATGAGGTGGAAGAGAGTGCAGATTTCAATTTTGGTAATGCATATGCAGTTGGAGTGGAGCAGGGGAGCATGACTGTGACAATCTATCTCTTGTAGATTAATGGTGGGAGCAGACAGGTACGCCATAAAGCATGACTTAATAGTGTGGAGAAACCCTCTCAGTGTTTTCCTCATTTTCATTAATGCTCTGTGGCTTCCTGGGAGAGATTCTCAGAAGACATAGGTCCCACTGCTTTCCAGTGTTGCCTCTGACCCAGATGGTGACAAAACGTCTGAATCCACGCGATGCTCTTTTTAAGAAACAGCATTCCCTAATGCAATGCAAATGCACGCTGGGGGGAAATTCCAGCTGAGAAAATGAGGCCTCGTATTTCTAAAACCGTATAGATGTCAATGGGCCATTATTCTCTAGTTTTAAATGTAATTGCAGCGCAAGGGAGGGCACACCCTTCTTCCCCGCCCCAGACTGGCAAATGGAAGAATCAGGAGGGGACGGAAGGAGGCAGACATAAAAAGTGAAAGTCGTATCCTTAACATAAAAGTGCAGTTGGAAAATGGGCTAGCTCTTAGCAAGCATTTCAAAGTCAGTGGTTCTGATATGCTGTCTTTTTTCCCCTTTCTGTTTTAAATAAACTCTCTCGCTCCAATTCTCTATGACAAATTATTTCCAGGCAATTAAGAATATTTATAATTGTTTGCTTTAACAGATTCTTTCTTCCTTTTCCAAATTTTTCTCCTCAAGCCAACATTTCCTATAAATGTTCCTGAGCCACCGTCATTTTGAAAGAATCTTTTCGTAGTCATGTGAACTGCAGCCTGCAGCCACCTTCTTTTGATAAACTGAACATGTGCTCAGTATGGCCTTTATCACCAGAACTGGTACATTTTAAGGTATCATTATTTCATTGTGGTTGCCCTTCTCCCTTGCTCAGCCTTTCTTGGGAGAACTCCAAGAAACAGCTCCTATGATTAAAAACAATGTCGATTGATATTGCGGTAGCGTTGAGCTGTGGTATCCTTTTACTTCTTTCTGCCTCAGCCCCTTTCCCCCACTCCCTCCCATCTTTCCAGATTGGTTCTTTTCTGTGTGTATGTCTGCAGTGTCCTCGTTGTGCCTCTAATATGAGGAACGCAAAAGTGTCTCTAAAGGAGAATACGCGGCAGTGACCACTTAATGGAGCAGATTGATTATTCTTTAGTTAAATCCAGTCGATAACGCTTTCCTGAATGGTAACCCCTTTTTAACAAAACAATACAGCCGTGCAAACAGTATGCTCTTTGTGAACATTGGGGTTTAGTACCCAGAAGGTAACAATTTTGCCTTTCATCAGAAATGGCTGTTTTATAGAAATGGGGTATTGTCAAAAGTTGCCCACTTTGCCCAGGCAGTCACATGGGTGGCTGCTGATCGTGTGTGGCATGTCACACCTCGTTTTGTTGAGCTGAGGAGAAAATGGGATCTTTCTACGCTGCTTTTGGAAGGTCTGTTAATTACCTGCAATATTCATCTTTGTTTAATTTATACTGCAGCATAAGCATAAATCCCAAGCCTATCTGTTTCTCATCGAGTGAAATTTCTGTCACTGTAACCCTGAGGACAGACAAAACTATAAAATTAACTTCACTATAGTCTTTGAGATTTTTTTCTTCAGAAAAAAAAACATCCAGATAAAAACAGTCTCCTCAGGTCTTAAAGCCTGTGGTAGTTGATTAGTCCCTGCAGTAAGGAAAATTAAATTATGTGGTTGAGACCCAGCATGCTTGGCTGGTTTAATAATGCTATGGCCATCATCCAATGGCTGACAACCAAGAACTGAGGTACTTTCTGTTCTCTACTGCCTCATGCAACACCTGAAAATCCCGGGGCGAATCAAACAGCAAATTAAATCTTTTTTTTTAAGTGTTGTTGTTGTTTAAAAAAAACCCTCTCACCTGCAAAGCATGTATAAGGAACTAATTTTAATGCTTTTAAGCTGAAGTCATTGGGATGGAAGCCCAAAAAACATGACAAAGGTAAGTTCTTAAAGCACCTTTTCAGATTCCTTTTTTAAAATAAAAGAACACCCAAAGGTGCCTTGTAGTTTCAGATTCCTTTTTTAAAATAAAAGAACACCCAAAGGTGCCTTGTTTATTTCTCCTTCCTGTTCAGCAGAATCCCAAAAACGCCCTAAAAGCTAGCAAATGCCACAAAAAGTGTAAAGAATGGCATCTTCATTTATTAATCTGGGTTTGTGCTGTCCCACCAGTAGGATAGCTGTAATGTCTTTATTAACTGAAATTTCATTTATTTCTCATAATTATCTCATGCTTGAGTATTGAAATTGCAAGACCCTGGGGCCAAATCCTACCCATGAAAACTTTTTCCCTGAAAGAAAACCATCCACCTTATCATTTTGAACAGTTGGCACAAGGAGAGTGGCCACCTGGTTGCACTAAAAATCCTGGGCTTGGTCACTTGGATATAGCCCAAAATCCTTAGCCTGATTCTGATCTAGATCGTTGGGGGCCAAATCCTATCCAGCCTTCTAGCACTGATGCAACTGTGCCAACAGCAGTCATGGAGACCTTCTAAAGGTGACATTTGTTCCCTTAACTTACTATCACTTTTTAAAAATTAAAGACAGAGTATGAATACTAATATTACCTTATGCTAATTCTCATCTTCAGAAATTTGGATTGCTTTCGGCAGTCAAAATTTGAGAAATGGGAAAGGGGAAAATCAAGTTTTTGATTCCTTGCTGTCTGTGTTATATATGAAGACATGAGGGTTATGAAAAAAACTTGGGTAGAGGTTAATTTTAACATGAAAAAGAAGATTAAGGCTAAAATCCAGAGTAACTATGGGAGCTTTTACACCGACATAGTTACAGTGCCACATATGGGAAACCTATGGGAAATGCATAGAGCAATCCAGAGCAATTGTCTCTTGCGTCTTCCCGTAGTTACTCTGTATTGTAGAGTTTACTCTGTAAACTCTGTGTGTGTATGTCAGTAAACCAGTAAACACTGGTTTTAGGTGTGTGGAAAATATTCACATTTTGGGGCTTCCATAAGATTTTTACAAATGCTTCACTTAAAATCAAAGGCAGATTTCATAGGTGGAAAACTGCCACTGAGTCAGAAGCTATTTTATGTTCTTGAGAAAAAAGTGAATTACTTCCTAAGAAAAACACATTTGTTGTTTGGTCTACTGTGAGATGGTAATTTGCCTCCTCCCCCTCTCTAAGAAGAATCATGTTCTTGAATGGGAACATGGGAACATTTTGTTCTGAATATTATACAGTATGCTTTTTCAGAGACCTTGAAATTTGTGATTAAGTACACGCTTTAATTTTCAAAAAATATTATATCACTATACAGTGAGTGTAATCCTAACCAACTTTCTCACTCCAAGGCAAATCAACTCTAAGGTAAGGTAAAATATTGCCTTCCCTTGAGGAGGCCTTTATGACTGCCCCACACCCAACTGCAGGATGCAGCACATGTCCTGGCACAGCCATGCCAGTGCTGGGAAATTGATTAGGATTGCGCCTTGTGTTGTAGTAACACAATTCTGTTACTGAGAGTGTTCTGAGCATCTTTCAACCTCCCACACTCTGAAATGAGCAGCGGCTACCAGATTGCAGGCAGTTAGTCTTTGGAATATGTAATGAGAATTACAGAGAGTTTTGGCTTAACCTTCCAAATCTTTCCCATGAAAAATAAATGTATTAAAATATTCATTAAGGCTTTAGAATCTTTTCACTAAGGCACCCCTCAAATGTTTGTTTTCTTTTTAGTCAACCTGTCAATCAAGCATCTCAACAAACATTTTTATCTACTCTTTATTTAGAAGAAAAGATTTATACCCTGCACTTTTTATCCCAAATGTGTTGAAGGGCATGTGTTGATTCCTGTACCGTATTGCCCAACCCTATTCCTCACCTGTCAATAGTATGCAGTATTGTTGACAGAGTGCATGCTTCATGCTATGGTGGAGAGTGGGGCAACCAGACAGACTTACCTCTCAGTAGGCCAGCTGCCTGGCCATCAGTGGCTCTCCTTGGACCAATACCAGCTTATTAGATGGCATAAGTCTGGAGAGAGACACCTGCAGGCAGTTCTGGGCTGGGAAACAGGGATAAGATCTGGGACACACTACTGCTGCTGAGATCCACCTTCCTCCTATCCCACAACTGCTACCCTGACCTCCCTAATCACCACCTGATCATCCTCTGAACCACCCACAAATAGTACCTTCCACACTCCACCACTTAATCTACTTCAGTACAGTGTCTGGAAGCTGCTGCTGTGCAATGGATATTTGGCCATTTCAATATTTGCAACAGTGATGCTGAAACACATGACAATGGCATGACATTTATGATGTCACAGCATCATTTGTAGTGGTGAACTTGGAGCTCTTCCACCACCTTAAGTCTGCAATCCTAATCTCCAGTTGGGGTGGTCTAAGCTGGGCATAAGTCCTATGCTGACCTCAAGGTGTCAGAAAAGTGCTGTAAGACACTTCTGCACCACTTCTGGGAGAAGTAAGGCCAGTCCACAGACATCAGCATGACCATACACCCGGAAATGCCCGGAGAGGTCCAGAATTTTGCAATTTGACTGGACTGGCTGGTCCAGTGGCAGCCTTGTCAAACATTCTGGAGTGATGGAAGGGTGAATGGGGGCACTGGGGGCTCATTAGACATGGGTAACCACTGCTGAAATATTAAAAAAAATAACTGCACATGCACCCGCAGCTAATTACTGTCTGGCAGAGGTCCTAGAGAGTCTCTGCATAGGCGTAGACCTCATTCGACCTCTTCCGGCACTTTCATTAGGTGCGTGCCAGCAGAGATCGATTGAGGTTTCTGCCCACGCAGAGACCCTCTAGGACCTCTGCTGGGCAGTAATTAGCTGCAGGCGCATGCGCAATTATTTTTGGGAATATTTCAGCAGCGGTTACCCATGTATAACCGCTGCTGATGCTAACAAGCCCTCGTGCCCCCCAGTGCTCCCTATCACCCTCCCACCCCACCAGAACGCCTCCCTGGACCCCAGGTAAGCAAAATTTTTTAATGTTGGACAAAGTGTAGGACAAAATGTTGGACATCCTACATTTTTTTAAAGTCTGGATTTTCATGTGAAAAAGTGACCAGGTCAGGAATTCCAAGTTTAGGATCTGGTCACCCTGACAGACATGTGCTTATCTCCCTACATCACTACAGGAAAGGAAAGACCAGTGATTTGTGCCGGCCAAGTTTAGAATTGTACCCTCAGTGTCCTATAGGAGTGGCTGTTAAAATTCTGAAAATTCAATATCCACCTTGCGCCATCTAAAGAACTATGTTTCAGAATTGTAGAAATATTTTTATCCCCTTGTGTATAAAAATACTTGCCAAGTCTCTATAATTAATTGAAGAATTATATAAAATGGTTCACAAGGTTACTAGTTCTTACCACTAGTACTGACTGCAGTAAAGAATTGAGGACTAGCCATAGAAGGTGCCACAGCAGTGTATTGAATAGCTCAGTGCTGGGATGTTGGCAGGAAGGCTGGAGCCTTCCAACCCACACCAGTGCATTCCCATCCACTCATGGAAGAAGCTAAGGTGGTGGAAGAAGTGGGAAGAGGTTAGTGAAAGGCTGCAGGCAGGGGTGATTTGTAGCAAGCTGGATCCAAACCCCCTTTTTTGCTGTCTCCCCACCTGCTTCCTCTCACTGAACATATCTAGTGAATCACAAATGTTGTTCTAAGGAGATCCATTGTGGAGTGAGAGTCTTACAGTGGTGTAAGGTGATTCAAATCCTCCTTTGCCTTCAAAGCTTCTAAGTCTCCCCCTCCCCACTAGCTACAATACACCAATTTTTGGCATGGTTGCTTGGGTGGGGGAGGAGGGAGGATAGGATTAGACTGTAAGTTTTTCTTTTAACTTTTTTCTTTTTTGCTAAATCCAGAATTCTGTATTTGATCAAACATTTAGGTTTGGATGTGAATTATAAATGTCTTTGCAACCTACGCTGTAGCACGCTCTGCCTGATGACTAAAACAGCACTGCTAATATCATCATTGCAGGGAAGTGAAATGCAATCATTCCTCTCTCCTGCAAAGTGGAAATGAGACACACAAAAATGAGTGACGCTAGTTTGAATCATCTCAATAGTGTGTGGTAAAGCCAGTCTTTAATGCCCAGTTTTTAGATTCTCAGTCCAGTGCACTTGTAAAAACGGCACAGCTCTTCATTTTCATCCTTTAATTGGTCTCAGTGTCTGTGTCTCTTGTATAACCAAAACAAGCAGGACATTTTTCAATATTCTATTCAAGCGTGTTTTGTCCAGCAGAGGTGATGTCCTTTTAGTTTATCCAGTCAGCTTTTCCTTCCTTCAGTTGAGATTTAATGGCAACACCAGTTTTCCTGCCAGCTTGAATAACTGATATTAGACATACTCTCAAAGGTGTTTGTTAGTGCAGTCATTCCTTGAACTTTCAGACCTGCTGGTAATGTTGTTTTCACAAGGGTGATTTGCATTCATTCTCAAATGAGGTCCAGTACGTGCCTGCAACTTAAAATGTGTTCATTCTGAATGGAGTCGACGCCAAGCCTCTTAAGAATTCACCCAACATAATTAGATACACCCTAGCTCCTCTAAATGTTATCCAAAGGCTAACTATCTGATGCTTAAATTGAAAAAGCTCATTAACTTTAAATACCGCAAAAGCAGGTGGAGGGGAAAAAAACTCTGTAGAAACAGTAGATTGGTCATGGAGTGTTTGTTGAGCCCCAAGCCTAATAATCTGAAGTTGGCTGCACAATTGTACATTTGGATTTTTATTTTTAAAAAGGGAGCATTTTGTATATTACGTATCTTGCTTACTCCTAATTTGTTTCAGGCTGTGCACACCATCAGCATTTGCAATGGAACATGCTGTATGGTTCTCAGACTTTTTAGAGGCCGTATAGGCTGCTGCCTGAATCATGAATGCCAAGATTGGGCAGCAGTGATTCCCTTCTGTCAAGTAACAGCTTGTTTACCCCTTGATGCACATAGCCTCATCTGCTCTGACAGTTTTGTGACTCGACAAAAATAGTGTCACATTTTTCAGTTTGAGAACCGGTCAGTTTGAGAATCATCTACCATTGCCTTTGTAGAAATAAAAATGAGCATAGCCAGAACTGGCTTAAATCTTCTTCAAACCTGAACTGGCATCCTTTCCTGGTGATGTTTCCTTCCTATTCTGCACACATAGCTTAGACTGAATCCCATTACTCTCCTTTGCACTTTCTCTTTGCTTCATTTCCTCTTCTTTTTCCAAAGAGTGGAAGGTGAATGAGCATTCGAGGCAAATGGTTGCTCTATGCAGGGTTACCATATGACCAGAAAACCTGGACTTGTCTGGATTGTTAGCTTCCTGTCCAGGTGTCCTACATTTTGGCTTCATTGTCCTACATTTTGGCTTCATTTTTGAACTTTTCAATGGTGCACAGTACACCATCATGTCATATATCATTGGATTCGTATTGAAGAGCAGAATCCAGTGCAAAATGGGTTTTGAGATATCTCCTTCCTGTCAAAAGTTATGGCCAAAATCCTGAAAAACAAAAAATATAAAAACAAAAAATGCATTTTTGGCAATTTTTTTAAGTGGGTAGGAATTTTGGTTTGGGGGGTAGGAATTTTGGCCTTGGGGTTCAGGAATTTTGGGTTTGGCATCTGGTCACCCTGTCTATGTCAATCTGCTGGTCACATGAATAGGCTTAGTCTGAATAGAGCACTGGGAACAAAACTTATTGCTGCATTGGCAACTTTCAACCATTGTGGACCAGAGCACCCTTTTGGCTGGCAGAAATCCCTTTGTGCAGGCTCAAGAGTATCACAAAAGTGCCTTAAATCACATTTGCACATCTCATATGTGCAAAATTGATGCACAGATATGTGTTATCCTCACCAAAGTATGAAGGAGAGGTAGCTTTGTGCTGGTTGAGCTTGGCCAGTGCAGAGGTCTGGGGAGAATGGGAAGGGTAAAGAGAAGGCAGGTAGGAGGCATTTTGGGCTGGGGGCTAGCACTTATGATCCAAGAAGACCCATTGAGGCTGCTATAGTGTCATCCAGGATAATGGAAAAGGTTTCCCCTTGCCCTGGTTTAGCGCAGCAGCAGCCCCAAACTTGCAAGTTAGGATAATGCTGCCCATTGCACAGAGGCATCTGGGAAGACCTCTTGTCTGTAACTTCACATTTCTACACAATGATCTCCACTGTTCCAGTCTATGAGAATATTATCTACGAGTTTCGTATCTGGAATGTTACATAAGATTCCCTTCAGCTTCCTGCCTCTGGACAGGTTGCTGCTTTCTAGAAAGGCAGCATTGAAGTGGCTGCATCTATGTTCTGAACGTTTCCTGTGCCTACACCTTAAAAAAACCAATTGGGAAGTACTTTGTTGAATGAATGGGCCAAATGAGGTTGATACTGGGAAAGTACCCTTTGGATCATTGCTGTGAGAGCATAGCTACATAGCACGTTGCTTGAATGAGTGCCATAGGCATTTTCAATTCATCTTCTTCATGTGTTTGAACTGCAGTCAGTACTTGTCTTTAAGGGTTGGAAAGTTGCTATCTCTGCATAAAATTGCCCTGGGGAATATTTAAAGATCAATATCTTATCTTGTCTCCCTTTTGGTGAATGGATTATTGTTATTTGATCCAGTTAAGGCCAGATTGAGAAGGAACAGAGTGCAATATCTGCATTACTTAAAGGAAATGTCACACACACACACACACACACACACACACACACAAACACACACGAGAGAGAGAGAGAGAGAGAGAGAGAGAGAGAGAGAGAGAGAAACACACATGCACACGTACAAACATACATCTAACTCTAACAGTTTTATCTAAAGGGAAAAAGCCTTAGCTAATTGGACCAAGCTTCCCACCCCCCACCGCCCACCCCCAATAACACGTGCTGAAGAGCCAGAGTCTGCGTCCTTAGAAAATGCTGACTTCAGAGAACTGTCTTGACAGAGGAGCAATTTTTTTGTGACTAGTTACTAATTAGTACTCAAAAGCACATGGCCTTTTATTAGACCAATCTTTCAATCTAAATTGCTCACAGCATTGCATGCGATAGATTTATTTGTATAAATAGTCAAACAGTGCCTTTTCCTTTTTTCTTTTTAAAAAAGAACATTTATTAATATGTGTGCACCTCAAACAGAAGATGCTTTCCTGCTTTCTGAAATAGCCCAGAGGAATTATTTTTGACAGGACAGAAATGATGTATACTTACTCAGAAAGAATTCTTGTGGTTTTTCTCTCCCCACCTCCCGTAAATGTTAGTGACCGCTTTGAAGCTGTTGACATATGGAGGACACAATCATCTGGGGGCAATCTGTGGGGACAACATGTGGTCCATTCCTCCCCCACCCTGGGTTTCTGCTGCCAAGTTATAACACACTTGTTTTTTCAGGCTTTTACTTTGCTGTGTGACTTTTTATACTATGTTAGTATTGCTCAAGTGTCTTATTTTAATTGTTTTTATTCTGATTTTATCTGCTAGATTATCTGATGTTGAAAGCTGCTTTGGGCATGATTTTAATAATGAAATCATGGATTGTGTATGCATATAATAAATGAAAGTAATGAGTGTTTGACATTTGGTCAACCATCCTATCCTCAGTCAGACTGTGCTAATAAAATGAATCAGTGAGATTTAGGTTGCAATCCTGAGAAGGGGAAGGGCCAGCACAAGTTCCTTTACCATGGTTTGGAAACAGGAAGCAGGACCAGGACCTAACAGTAACACCAGATACTAGCCCCTTTTCTGGGCAGCCTGGGGCAGCCCCATGATTTGCACCACTCTTTGAGGTGGCAAAGAGGTGGGGAGATTAGCAGTGGCAGGACACATACCATATCCTAATCCCTGGCACAGGTAGCCATACATTGGCTGCTTGGATCTGTGCCAGCTAAAGAACTGGTGCAGATCAAAGTTGCCCCATAGGATAAGGTGAGGTGTTACAAAGGGTAAGAGGGAAAATATTCCTTTATATCAAGGTGACTTCCATCTTGTTCCTAAGCTGGATAAGATACAGTGCGTGTCATGCAGCCTGGTTGTCCAGGGTAAGACTGAGCTGCCAATCTCATAAGAGAAAGAAAAACTTTTTTCATGCTAGACTCTTGAATGGTTGAATGAAAGAAGAAATTATGGATTCCTGATGCACTGAGCAGGGGGTTGGAATGCAAAAGTCTATTTTCAACTTTAACATTCTATCTTGTTCTATATGTAGATAAAATGAATTTTAATAGGCTGAACTGGAGAGGGATGGTCAGTCAGGCCAAACCCATCAGGACCCACCTGACTGAGTAACCTCTTATACCAGTAATATCAGTAGCACTCAGATGTGCAATCGGATGGCAAACTGGGGCACCATGAAGGACTCATGGCAGAGCTATACCAAAGGGCATCCAGCAGTTTGGCACTACAGTATCAATACTCTTGTGAGACACTGTGAGAGAAAATATCCATGATCCTGTATACAATCGTCTTGTGAGAGAAAATAGCCATGATTCTGTATGCAATGGTTTCCAAATTGTGAGGAACTGAGGAAGCCAACCAGGGAGCCACAAGAAATCTGCCCCCTTGTTCAATGTATAGGATTGTAGCCCTAATGGAGAGCTGTGGCCATGGCCAAGTAGGTCAAAGGAGGTGCCAATCAAAAAAAAGGTTTTGAAAACATTGGGATAATGCTCAACTTGAAGCCCAGTAGCAACATATCAGCACCCAGCAAATTTTTTTCATTTCAGTCTCCTCAGTAAGTTCTTTTTATCGTTCACATTTTTGTTTTAATTTTTTTAAATATATTGTCTCTTTTTAATATAATGCAGACTGTAGCAAGCCCATTTTCTACACTTTTCAACTCATGTTCCGATCAAGTGCACCAGGAACTGAAGAGAAAGGTTAAGCTAGGGAAGGAAGAAGGCCACTGTTGGCTGGTGTTCTTGGAGGGTCATGCAAATAGATTTTGAAGGAGGAAGGAAATCATAAGACAGGAATGCAGTGTATTTCTTCCATGTTGTTTTGCAGAGGAAAGTAGTTCCCTATGTTTGTGGTGTCAAAGCACAGCTTTGATCAAAAACAGCTGTTGGCTCTACATATTTTAAAGAGGAAGGGGAAAGGGTTGGTTTAAAATGGGAGAGGGTTAACTCACTCATCAGCACAAGACCCAAGGTATGGTATAGCAGTTTGGTGACATTGCGCAGGCTGGGGCTTCTAGTTTGAAGGTCTGATTGCCCCACCAAAATGCTAGGCACCACTAGAGCAAGCAGGTGGTCAGAACCGGCTTTCTGGGAGAGGATCAGGATGTGTCAAGGTTGGGCTGGGTGCATGTATTGGAGGCAGCGGTCACAGTGCCAATATCCTTTGCCTCCAGCCTTGGCTCTCCGTGCTCTTTTGAAACCTACTGAGATTTATGCCAGTCCATAAACCTACATATGCCCATTGGGAACTAGGCAGCCCTAAAGAAGGTAAGTAAAACAATTTTTTTACTTACCTCCTCATTGCTGCCTGGTCAATGGCAGGCAGCAGAAGCTGTGCCAGCACTGTGACACATAGGGCAGGATCCAGCTGTGTGTAGTAATATAACCATGAAGGATTTCCCAAAAAACATTTTGTTAATTGTTTCATATTAGCCAGATTAACCAACTAAGCCAAAACTGCTCTGCAAAACTTTCATCTCTTGTTCATTGATCTAGAACTGTGCAATTCTACATACATAGTACTGTGTAAATAAATAACTCCGTGTCTCTGATTATAAGGTCTTATTTACACATCTTGTTTTCCTTGGACCTGTGTTTGGCAACCATCTGCAAAGTCCCAGCAGTGAAATAATCTTTGCTTATATTGTTTTCTTCTCCCATTGCTTTGATGATGCATTCTTGATTTTTAACTTTCTGTATGGCTTCCCTGCTGCTTTCTCAACAACGTCTATCTCTATTTTTCTACATTTTCTAAATAAATTATTTGTTTACACAGCATGTAATTATGTGTGGAACTCCTTGCCACTGGATGTGATGAACGCATCTGTCCTGGTTGTCTTTAAAAGTTAATTGGACAGATTTCTGAAGGAAATGTTAATTACTGGTTCCAAGCTATGATGGGCATGTGCAACCTCTTGACTTTAGATGTAGGCTATCTCAAAACATCAGGTGCAAGAGAGAGGCACCTCAATGTATGTCTCTTATTGCTCTCTGAAGTATTTGGTAAGCCACCAAGAGATATGTTTGGAAGCTGGACTAGGTGGGCCTTTCTCCTGATTCAACAGGTTATTCTTATATTTTCCTGGACTATCTTAAACCTTTACACTTTAGGTAAATGTGTAAACTTCTTCATCTCTGGCTAGGACAATTTAAACATGGCATGACAGCAATTAACCCATTTCAGGATGCTTGTATTGGGTTATATATGGATAACTTCTATATCCGTACATTCATGAAGATTATTGCCTGACAAGCTTTAAATTTATGTTGTTTGAATGTGTGATATGTGATATGGATGTATATACATGTGTGTGGTGTTTGGTGTCTGCCAGGATAGTGTGATCCAAAACGACGCCATAGAATTGGATTGATTACAACATTCATCAGGCTGCAAAAAAGGCCACACCTTTAATTTATTTGAGCAATTACGATCTGCCTATTGTCAGAGGTGTTTGTTTCAGTGAGTGAAATAGAATTACAGCTTAAATCTTACTGAACACAATAGGCTTACTTCTTAGTAGAATAAAAAACTCAATTTCAAGCATCTTTATGGCAATTGCCAATGACCTCACTTTCCAAAATTTGCACATTTGGTCCTAGAACCATCTTAATTTCGTAGCAGATATTCCTAAGATTTTGCTCTGGAGGGGTGAAACAAGGGGTGAAGACTCTTTCTTTTTAGGACTATGCTAACAAAGATCAGTTGATTGAAACAGGAAAGCTGTCGCACTGCAGGGACACTTTTTGTTATCTCAGATTTGGATTCTGCACTTCAGCATAACTTCTTGGGATAGCATATGTCTTCCTGCATGATAAGTTAAGCTCAATGACCCATTGGCTAGACCACTTGGCAATCTTTTCAACCTTCACGTCCAAGATGTCTCTCTCACCAATGACCTAAGCACAGAGATCACTTTCACAATTCCATATCTTTTTGGTCCCTCAGAAATTTCTTAGATTAGTGTCAATTATATGCTGTGTACTCCTGGAATGACACCACTGAAACAAGCCCTGGAGTTGTTTCCGATGCCATTATTCAACCGGGAACATGTTTGCTTTCTTTGTCCATATGACCATTTGTTTGCATGATCAGGAAATCACATTCAGTACACAGAAAAAAGTTATAATGTGACAAGTGCATATCAGTTGACACCTTCAACTTCTTGTGTCAACAGAAAGAAATATCATTGAGTCAATGGGATTGGGAACATTTGTGTCACAAGTCAGGTTTTCAATACTGTACATTAGACTGTATTATGTCTATATAACAGACAAAAAATTATATTGTTAATTATGAATACTTTACATAGTGACATATAATTACTTATAATGAGATGTGATGATGTCACAAATGCTGATGTTAATCCAGTTTTGGGTATTCTATCTATCTATCTACCTACAGGCTGTGGGTGACAGAAGTGGTTAAGACACTGTGCCTGTTAACCAGCAGACCAGGGTTCAAGACCCGGGTTGGCCCCACAAGACAGGGTGAGCTCCTGTCTTTAGCCCAGCTCTGCGATGCCAGCTGGATCCAATTGTATTGGCTCTGCCTTTCCATTGGACCAATTCAGTGGCGTGGAGAGGGGGGATTTGCTGCTTGGGTAACAGCCTATCCTCCATAACAATCCAACCCAGGCTTTCGTGCTTCGCATACAGTGTATGCAGCACCAAGCACGATACCATAGTTTTTCAAGACTGACGGGGGCCTACGTAGTCAACAAAAAAGTTCACAAAGCAGTTTACAAAGAAAATGAAAAAAATTAATAGCTAATTAAAAGCTAATGGGTCCCTGTCCCAAAAGGGCTCAAAATCTAAAATACAAAAAGAACACCAACAGATGCCACTATAACAGACATTGCTGGGGTGTGTAGGGGCAGTTACTCTCCCCCTGCTAGATAAAAGAGGAACACCCACTTGAAGGAGTGTCTCTTGACCAGTAAGCAGGGGTTCATTACTCTGCTGTTGCAGATTGATACATTACCACAAATGTTTCAGATAAGGGCATAAGGACCATTTTATTACTGATGCGGCAGTGATGCAGCTTTAATCAAGATTACATCCATATAAAACAGCTTTAGTTCTTTGAGGAAAACCTGCACTTGAAATATGCGAGCACATGTTCACAGATGTACAGGTGCACCCCCACATGTCTGCAGTCCCGTGCCAGAACAGAGCATACATAACACTGCAGTAAACAGCCTTGCTCGTATCTTTTAAATGTCATCGGCTGAGCCGTGTGGCAGCTCTTGCTTCATTGCTGATTGCTCCAGGATTAGAACCAGTCAGTCACTAGGAGCTTGGCAGCTGCAGATTCCAGATGTACGGCCTCTGGAAGGAATGACTCCTTCCAACAGTGTCAGTTGGCTATCACTTTCTCTTTTCCTGTGTGTGTGTGTGCGTGTTTTTTTTCTTTCAACAGATCTGATGTGGTGACTCAGTGCATCATGCCAACATTATCCACTTTCACATCACTTCCCTTTGACTGTGGGGAACTGACTCACTGTGACATGGTTTTGATGTGGGAAATGAACAAATTGCATACAACGGCTGCATTCTCCAATGGCATGCAGTGATTTAGCTCCTCAAACCTGACAACAGCCCTGGCTCTCCCTATTGTGAAATCTAATGTACGCTGCTGATCAGCAGGGCTTGGACCCAAAGAGCTTTGAACTCTTTGTGTCCTGAGTTTGCAAACCATTTAAACGTGTGCTTAGTTTTCAGATGTGTTTGCGGTTCTTTGGCTTGTAGAGCAGTTTATTTATTTTCCTAAAGTTATGTACATGCCTAAAATGCTTTGCAGACTTGCTCGGAAAAATTCACCATTGTATTGGATAGTGGTATTTAGCGCTCAAGTGGTACATTCAAGCAGTTCAGTGCTCTTTACACCCATTTTCTCAGTAATTTCTACACTTTCTCAGTAATTATTTCAATAGCCATATGTTTCATATTGCAGTCGGGCTGAAGCAGACAACATGCTGCCCTGTCTTGAAGGTTACCAATCAAAAGGAACCCTCCTCTCAAAGGAGTTGCCACAAAGCAGAACTCCTTATGGATGCGCCTGCTTTGAGATCTGCCACAGAAGGTGTGGGTTGGCACTCTCTCAAAGCATGGCTCAAATACCCGTGGCAATATACAAGCATCTTCCACTTTCTGTCAGTTTGTTTTCTGATGGATCCACTCTTTCAACACCTTTCAGTTATACCCAGGACTCATTCATTCAGCGCATGCTTCACTTTTTCAATCTCTTTCTTCTGGTCTAAGGGCTAAAATTGTCTTCCCTAATATTGATTTGCATGTGACATGGTGATTAAACCATTTTTGTCATTTCCTTATGACTTACTTTAGTAAATATCCATCTTTCAAATACCTAAGACATTAATTGCCTACACATGCCTTTGTTCATTTTACTGCAATTTGTAATGTATTTTGGCTATGTGTTAATAGATACATGTTATTTAGGCTTTTGCAAGTGATGTTTATGTCGTATTTTGGCTATGTGTTAATAGATACATGTTATTTAGGCTTTTGCAAGTGATATTTATGTCTTTTTTTGTGGCCATTTTACACCACTAGACCACTTGATATGGAATGACCCCCAGGTTCTCTGAATTTCTATTTTTAAGTCCTTAAAAGATATTCTCATGTTCTTTCTCTAGGAACCATCTCCGGGTATTGCAATTTCAATGATCCAGACCAGTTTTTCCTTAACCACAGTGATGTCTGGTGTATTATGTTCCAAGTGGCGGTTGGTTTGAATATGGAATTCCCACAGGATTTTGGTCTGATCATTCTGGACGATCTTTTCTGGGTTGTGATCCCACCAGTTCTTGGTTGTGAGTAGGTTTTACTGTTTGCACAGATTCCAATGTATCATGGTGGCCACTTTGTTATGTCTTTCCAGATAGTCCATTTGGGCAATCTTTCTACAGCCACAGATGATGTGGCTTCCCTTCTACGTGTTTAATGTCACATAGTATTTAACGTTTAATGTCACCTTGGAGTATTCCCAGGTATTAATTAAGCTGTTTATTTTGCTTTATTTTGCAAAATAAGACTTTATTTTGCTTATATTGGCATCTTCACTCCATCCATAGTCATGTTTTATTAAACTGACCTACAGCCCAATCCAGAGCAACTAATCTGTCCACATAAGAGCCCTTAGGTTGCCCTATCTAACACTAGGTTGGAGCAACTGCAAGATGCTCCAGCCCAGTTACTCTGGAAGAGGCTTAGGGCAGAGCAAGGCAAGATAGGGTGCCCTAAGAGAGGTGGACCTGCTCTGCCCTAACTGGGGCAGCCTAAGCAGCTCAGGAGAGGCAAGTTGAGGGCATGTTTAGCATTGCCTAGGGCAGAGCAGTTACTCTGTATCCAGAGCCTGTTTCCAAGGCAGAAATGCCCTCTTCCAGCCCTCAGAGTTATACCACCTCAGGAGCAGGTATAGTAATGAGTAGACCCATAGGGGTCCATGATAAGGTCCGAGTAAGAATGGCAGTGTTGACCAAAAATCTGAGTTCTTGGCCAGCCTAGCTGCAACCCCTTCCTCTCAACCTCAGGATATGGAACAAACTACAGCTGCCCACAAACCTCAGGATACAGCAGGCCACTCCAAGAAGCCCCTTGTATTCACTGTAGAATGTACTGGCATCTCATCAGGGACTCCTTATAAGGCAGGCACCCAGTGGCATCACCAGACTGGTGTGGCTGGTGTGGGCTGCATTGGGTGATGCGCTCCATATGGGGTGATGTGCAGGAGGAGTTTGACTGTCCTTTGGCAGGCCTCGGGCATCAGCGCCCCCATTCAGGCCTGCTCCAAGGCGGAGCAGCAGCCAGAAGCTGCCACTTGTCTGAGGAGCTGGCCTGAACTGCCATCTGAGGTGCACTGCACAGAAACACACTGAGCATGCCGAACAGCTACAGAGGAAACTTCCTTAGAGCAGAGAAAGTCCGTGCCTCTGCACAGCCATTCGGCCTCACTCAGGAGGCGGAGCGGCAGCTGAATGGCTTCAGAAAGAGTACTGCACAGGCACCAACTCTGACGCCTGCACAGTCTCCCCCGAAGCCAAAAGGCTTCAGAAACAACTGCACAGGTGCCAACTTTGGTGACTGCGCAGTCCAGGTAGGAGGGGCGCAACAGACTTCCAGGTGATGCACCAGGTGATGTGCAGAGTCATGTCACCACTGTAGGCACCACAGCTGTTCCTTGTTCAGTGTGATCTGAGGGGTGTCTCCTCAGGAGCAAGTCTTCCCCTTGTGTCAATTACTTAGCATGCTCTGGAGCAGTTAGGGCAGCCCAGGCTTCCTGACTCTCTGGATTCAGCATAACTTTCTGCTCTGGATACAGAATAGTTAGGAGAGTGCAGTTAGGTCAGAGCAGGCTGAATTTGCTCTGGATTGTGTCCGTAATGGGACACAAGAATAAGGATTTCTTGGGACACAAGTGGAGACTTTTACCTACTTATTAGCTGCTAAATAGAAAAATGGGAGTTGTGCCCATTTCCACTCAGAATAAGTGGAACAAATGCTTTCTAAGCTGTTTCTCAACAATTCTGAAATTTTGGGGAGAGGGCTCTAAAAGTCATTATAAAAGCTTCTTGGTCAGTCCAATGCTGTCTCCACATTTTCCTGCAGCCATTTCCCTCCCTCTTCCTCACACTTAAAGTTATATTGAGTGAAATGGGAAATGGTTGTAAGGAATGTTTCTCTCCTCCACCCCTTTCTGAGCTTCCGTGCTTCACAGAAGCAGTGAATGGAAGGCCAGAGCAGAGGCCTTCATTAAGCCGTGAACCTTCTCGACATGATCTTCCTAGTTCAAAAAGTCCAGGGAATTTGATCTTGCCTGTGCTCTTGGATCTAAATTCATGTGCAGCAATATTAGAGAATATTTGCAACATTTTCAGTTACTCTGGCTCAGTACCTTCCTGCTTAATAATTTTGATAATTATCTCATTACAGGCACTTGCTTACAATGTATTTCCAATATAACTGAAACAGCTCCCATATATGGCTTCAGCAAACAGAGCTGGAGAGATAGGACCATAATATGCATTATGTTAGCAGCATTTTTGAGATTTATGTGAGCTGTTCAACTGATTAACAAAACTATTGTGAGCATATTGCTGTGGGGATGGTTTGCTGGTTATTGGCCAAGCTTTTATTAAAAGACGAAAATATATTTTACAGAGTTTGGCCGCAACCCAATGAAAGATGTATACATATTTTAGACCATAGCTAAAATATGCTTTATTTTGTGGGCTTTATTCTTTAAAAGGGTTTTATTATTTTTTTCTTCACATCACATTTTTTTTCTTTTGTTGTTTTCATCCAACGAAAGCAAATCGGCAAGAAGAAACTCTAGGTCCGGGATCTATAAACTTCCAGTGCAGAGTTCAGTCTTTGCAGATGCTGTCTATATTTTGCTGAAGAGACCTTTTCCAGTCATGTGGATGACATAACCATTAGGATAGTTAAGTGAATTTGGAACATACAGCTTTCCTTAATTGTGAGCAATTATAATTTGGGCCGCAGCCCAGCAGAATAAGACTAAAGTAGTGATGTCAAATGGATGATTTTCTTAAACCTCCTTTTTATAATATTGAATTTGCATCTGCAGGCATTTTCAGTCTGTCACACACAACTCAGAAATACAGATTCATGACTTAGTTTTGCCATCCCTCTGCTTTCAGCTAACTGGAGATATATTGGCCATTCACGTGTTTAGGAAGTGAGGTTTATGGATGTTCCAGACTGGGCCTTTCCATTCTCATTCTTTCCAAGTTGGCAAAGATTTGTGGGGGGATGTTGTTTATTTTTGAAAAGGCTGTCTCCTGAAAATGTTAAAAAGTGTAAAAATAGATTTTCTGGTTTGTTTGTTTTTAAAATTCCTTGCTCCTTTTAACCAGTTCATTCAGAGCTGGTTACTTCATTCAGTTCATTCAAACATTACAATTTGCAATCCCATTCATTCAAACCATCACACTCAATTAGTGATGCATCTTTTAAAGATTTCTCTACTCTATTACATCTTCAACAACAAAAACATCCTATTGTACTGTAAGGGCTTTACAGTGGCTCTTGCTCAGGAGGGTTTATGCTGCAACAAGCCCTGTTAGGCTTTATAGTGCCACAGGACTAGTTTCCAGGGGCAGACTGAGGCTGTAGGCTTGTTTGCTCTGAGCTCTCTGTCATAATGAAACTGTCAGTTAAACATAATATGCTCCCTCCAATATCTTGCGCCCGCCAATTTTCTCACATACTTACAACGGCTATCATGTTCTCCTGCCCACAGGAGCTGGAGACTTACAACAGCTATCATGTTCTCCTGTCTTCATCTGCAGGTGGGCATAAATGCTGAATAGCATTCATGGAGCTGCTGAGAATGGAAGTGATGTCATTAAGCAGGAGGTGACATCATTAAGCAGATGGTGATCAGAAAGAAGCACTTTGTTCTTGTATAGGAACTGGTTACAAATGTCCAAACAGAAGAATAAGCAAATCTTTAATATATTTTCAAGATGAGAGATTATATTTTCAAGGTAATTATCACGCTGGGCAAGCCCAGCTATTATATCGGGAGAGCTCAGTTATCATGTCCTTTCATTCACATTTCGTTCATTCTTTCGAGGCAACACCTTCCACATCAGGTGCCCTGTGAACTGATGCCTTGGCAGAAGAAGCACTTGTCAAAAGGATGGACCATGTGATAATAGGACTACCGTAATGTCTCATCAGCATATCTCTGTCTGTCTGTCTGTTTCTATCTCTCTCTCAATGGAGGCCTCTTTTTCCCACAGCCTCAGCAGATGCTGCAGAGGCATTGGGACAGCCCAATTATCATAGGAGTAATATAAAGAGCTACCATAGGCCATATTCAGTTAGCAGACCTACCTTTGACATCCTTGCTCTCCGAGCTGTTTATCTTTCCAAGGCAGATAATAAAGGAGATCTGGACTCCCAATTTCTGTTATCACTGGGCCTTTCCAAGTTTTCCTGTCATTTCATGCTTGTTCAGAGGCCTGTACCTATAGCTTCTCTATAGATAGAGGCTGATTACTGAACAAGTGATAGTCTGAGTAATTATATTTAAAAGATGTTTTATAGGCACCAGCAGGAAGGAAATTTTTAAGAGTAATATAAAACTTTTTACTTTGGCTCTGCATTAATGGTACTTTTGCAGAGCTGGTACTTTAAGACCTAACTTCTAGGCTTAAATTTCAGTTATTGTCAGATTGGATATCATGAACAGCATTTTCCCTGGTTGACTGAATACTAATCTCTGAACAAAAGCCTGTCTTTCTCAACAATGGTAGAATTCTCCTGTGATAGGTAGAAGCTATGATGACTTTATCAGGGCCCATGAAAAGGGGGTACCCAGGCCCTGGGCCAAAAGGGAGGTGTTAGATGGCAAAGCAGGGGTCCAGAAATTTCCTGACTTGTTGCCCACCTGGAATGCTGGGGTCACAGCTGCTGCTACTACTGAAAGCAGTATGTGATGGGACAAGGAATGCATATGTGACACTCCTTAACACTGTGTGGGGGAATACTGGTCTACTCATTGGCATGTAATTCCACTTGCCATTAAGGAGTGTATAGGAGGTCAAGGAAACAATTGTGTGGCAAAGTATGTTTTGGTCAGGGTGACCAGATGCTAGACCTCAAAATGTAGGACAAGGCTCCCCAAAAGTCTGGATTTTCAGTTAAAAATTTTCTTTAAAATGTAGGACAAATGTAGGATGTCCTACATTTGCCCTACATTTAAAAAGTCACCCCCTGGGGGGCTTACCTTGTCTGGGGTCTGGAGGCTACTGCTTGCTTCTGTGTGGTGCTTTGGTGCAAGTAAAGGCTGCTTGGGATCAGCGCGTGTCCATAGTGGCTGTCTTGAAAACCAGAGGTGCACGCATGCACACAGCCTCTGTATCTTTCTGCACACATGTGCTGCGAGGGCGGAGCATCCCTCCAGAGACCTGTCGCCGTGAGCATGCCTGTCTCTACTTTTGCCAGAGGCCAGGTCAGCTCAGGATGCCAGATCAGTGCATGCCTTTTTACTTTCCTTCTCGCTGCTGACCTGGCCTGTGGTAAAAGTGGAGGCAGGCTTGCTCATGGCAATTGGTCTCTGGAGGGATGCTCCACCCCCATAGTGTGCATGTGTAGAGGGATACAGAGGCTATGCGCATGTGCACACCTCTAGTCTTCAAGATGGCTGCTTGTACGGCCACTATGGATGCATGCCAATCCCGAGCAGCCTTTAGTTGCACCCAAGCACCACACAAGCCCCCCCCCCCCCCCCACGGCTCCCCCATGACATCTGCATATTAGACCAGACAGTCTGGTCCAATATGCAAATACCGGACAAGTCCAGATGATTCTGGCTTTATAGCAGCTCTGGTTTTGGTGCAAACAAGACATTTTTCATTTGAGTGAGAGCCTAAATATAATGATGCTAATTTTCTGCAAGGCTTTTCTATTTTCAAAAGATCTTAAGAGAGACTTAGGAGTGCATTTGTTTTTCCATATTTACCTAGCTGCCAATGCTGCATGGGTAGGTAAACCCGGGCTATGATTTGGGAAGCCCAGCAGACCTGGACTCCAAAAACGTGTCCAGCTGTTGCCACCCTCCTCCACTATTTTGCCTCTTCGTCACCCATTCTGCCCACCCCTTTCACCACACTTACCACTCTCTTTCAGCCCCTTCCCCTCTGAGAAGGGGCCCAAAAGAAACTTTGTGCCTCCTGATAAAACTCCTCTTTGAGATTCAGGGAAGGGAAGCAGAGGCATGTATTGGGTACTGGCTGATATATTGTTTACAATGATTGATTTTGTCAGTGGGTTGCTACAGTAAAATCCCTTCACTTAATTCTTGGGAAACATCCTTGCAAGAACCCAGAGTTAGGAAATACATGCTATCAGAAAATATTTCCTGTTACAGAAGGTTGAAAACCAGGAGTGCAGAACATGGGAACTCTCCTGTGAAAGTTGGAGTGGGGAATCATAAGCTCATTTCCTGCCCTCAGAAGGGCAAATCCTCAGAAAAATCTCCTGTACTGTTTGCTACAAGGGCTCCTGGGATTCCAGCAGAGTCAAAAAGTCTGCTATAAGTTTTTCTGGCAGTGCAGGAAAAGGGATTAGGATGGCTTCCACTACAACAAAAACCCTGGATTCCAGAGTGTTACCTTGTTTGCTTCCTTGATAACCTCAGGGGGTAGAGTACTGACTTTTGAGGGGCACAGTTTTATATCAGTTGGTTTTTTAACTCATGTAAAAAAATGCAACTGCAGTAAATGCTAGTAACATTTATTATTTTTATTTTAAGATAATTACCACAGCATACAGAAAACATTTTGCGTGTGTGAAATCACTAGAGAAGACAAGGATGCTCGGAATGGTTAGCGGAACAAGAAGGAGGAGCAGGCAAAGAGTGTGTTGGATTGGTACCATCAAAATAGATACAAAGATGAACCTTCATAAATTGGAAGAAGCTGTGCTTGACAGGGTAACATGGAGAGTTCTGACCTATAAAGTCACCAAGAGTCAGACCCATACACACAAAACATGCAGGCGGGTTCTGTATCTGTGGATAAAGTATCCATAAATTCAGTTGTCTGTGGGATGGTGGTGCCTGAGCCTCCTGTGCAAATTTCATTATCTTAGTTTTTATGCTGTGGCAGTGAAGGGTACCCTGAATACACAATCTGTTTACATCTCAACCAATCTTGCCTAATGGATAGGCTGCCCCCAGGGTGACCATATGACTGGATTTTTCTGGATTTGTTCTCTTTTTTAGCCTTCTGTCCAGGTGTCCTCCAAAAGGGCTTCATTGTCCTCCATTTTGGCTTCATTTTGGAACTTTGAAATGGTGTGCAGTACCCCATCATATCATATGTTGTTGGATTCATATTGAAGAGCATAATCCAATGCAAAAATCAGTTTTGAAATATCTCATTCTTATCAAACGTTATGTCCAAAAAACTAAAAAATATGTACTGAGCTCTATGGGAAAGTGAATGAGCCCAATATTGCGGCTTTACTCATGAGTAGGCAAATGTGATTTTGGGCAAAATCCAGAGTAACTATGGAGAGTCCTTGCTCCGGTGTAAGAACAACTTACTCTGGATTCCAATATGAATTTTCCATAGGTTTTCACTAGGTGGTGCAGTAAGTATGGTTGCACGTAAAATCTCTTATGGGCTCCCATAGTAACTCTGGATTTGGGGGCTTGTCTGCCAGAAAGGTCAGGCTGAGGAATCCAAGACCTTGTCCTCCTTTTGAGGTTCAGGCTTCTGGTCACCCTGGCTGCTCCACCAGTCAGGGGCACAACAGTTTAGAAAAATGGCAGAAGTGGCAGTGAGGAGAGATTTCATGTATACTTGTATAGAGAGCTTGTGGATTGTGAATCCTTTTCCCCTCTGAGAAAAATATTTATTAGTGGAATGTTACCTTTACTGCTATTTAGAGATTATGACTGCTGTTCAGTGGAGGGAAGGCAGTGTTCTCTGCCATGAGGATGCAGACAGTTTGCAGACAGAAGGGGGGATCAGCAGTGGGAGAAGTTCGGTCACCATCCAAAGATTGCTGAATGTGAACGCAAAAGAGAACCACATGTGCACATCTGCAGTTTTTTGCCGCAGCAGTTCCTTGCGCTGAAAAGCCAAACCATGCTGCTCTTCTGGGAGTTGCAAAGACAGGCCCAGACTGTACACATGGTTCTCTTTTTCTGCATGTATTTAGCTGTTTGTGAATTGTGAGCTCACACCCCTCTCCAATTATCTGTTCCAGTGTGGGAACGCTGGTGTTTACAAAGTTCCTCTGCGTACAGCAACAGCATCTTTGAGGACAGATTGGCTCCCTCCATGGAAACAAATTCTCTCACATGCTCAGTTTTAAACTAATGTGTCTCCCCTCCACAAGAACATATGATTACTGGGCCAAAAAGTAAATTTAGCTTTCTACAACTATCCTCAACACAACTCTCTCTCTCTCTCTCTCTCTCTCTCTCTCTCTCTCTCTCTCTCTCTCTCTCTCTCTCTCTTTCTTTCTTTCTTTCTTTCTTTCTAGAGTTTGCAATAAGCAAAAGGGGTCAACTAAGGTCTTACTAAATTCATCCAAATGAAAATCAAACAGGGAATTGTGGTGGTGATTTTTAAAGAAAACTGGGTGATGGGAGTTTCAGAGCAACATAATCTGGGCTTGGCTAAAAACATACCAAAACACTTAAGTCAGAGCTGCAAGGTTCATTTCTAAAAATATTGCAAGGAATAATGGCAAACACTTTTGTCCTCGCTCTCCCCACCAAACTAACAATTGATTTGAAGTGCATTGATTAGAGACATGTGACCAGTGGGGTGGCGAAGGATATGGAGAGATTACCGGTGCATTTTCCCTTACTTAATTAAATTTGAAAAAAAATAAAATGCGTATGGTAGCAATCGTAGAGCGAAATGGTTTAGAGCTACAAACAACTGGCAGACAAAAGAGAAAAAGCTGGGAATGGTCCAGTCTCCAAGAGGGTTCCCAAAGGACAGGCCTTTGCTCCAATGGAAAGAAAAACAGACAAGAAAGAAAAGCACAAATCAGAATTGCATACTGTAGCTTTTATCGGTTGTCCTAGGATCCAAATTGTTTTTGAGCTGGATTTTATTTATATGAACAAAAATGACAGGCAGCTCTAAATGAGAGGGTAGGTGTGTGTCAGATTCTTGGCAAACATTTCGCACTGCAGCTTTTTGTTGGTATCAGAGAGAGAGAGAGAGAGAGAGAGAGAGAGAGAGACCCTAAAAGGACTCCATTGCCATGAACATTCCAGCCACAACATTACCTGCATCCTAGTTATGTCTGTATTGTACAAGAGTGGGAAGGGGTTCACTGTTTGGAGCACACTATAGAACTGATATATTCATATCTTGTTGCATTGGCTTTGTCTTTCACAGTTTTTGTTTCTAGGCTATGATTTTTTTCTTCCCTTCCTTTTTTGAAAAAGTACATATATTTTTAAAACATATTTTTGTTAACTCAGTAATCTGGGGAACATTTGATACAAAGTGTAACATATGAAGGAAGAAGATCTGCATGGCACCAGCCCATTCTAAAGAATAGGTATCTATCTACAGGCTGAAATTGTTTCACAACTATTCTTTTTCCCTGTTGTTCTGTGAGGTGGTCTACAGTTCTGTAACACAAAATTTTCCATAATTTCACCAGAATCCCCAGAATAATTTAGGGAAACCAGAACCTTTAAGCTCTATTAAAGCTAGTTGTGGTGAATGTTCAGGGTCAAATATTTCCAATATAAAAAGGTGCTTTGGGGCATAATTTTTTCCTCCAAAAATGCCCTCAAAGTTTGTTTTCTATGTGGTCTCCTGCTTTTCAGTGACCTTATCAAGTGCTGCTTCAGTAATACTTTATTGTCCATATTCCTATTAATAGTGACATGACTGGGCAGCCAATCATATTTAGCTGCTTGACGATGTCACTTACAAAGATGTAAAACATTAGTTAACTGGTTTTTAACTAATTGAAAGCATTGTCTTTACATCAAAGTTGCTTTGCTTGTTCACCCAGGCATCATTATATAGATTCTACACAGTGGTGTACCAATGTCATTCAGCATCCTTATTAGTAGAGCACAATCCTAACCATGTCTATTCAGAAGTAAGTCCCGTGGTGTTCAGTGGGTCTTGCTCGCAGGAAAGTGTGTTTAGCAGGAATGCTGTGTACACAGCAGGAATGCTGTGTAAGCTTCCGTTTTATTCGTTTTTGGGAGTGTGCTGACCTGTCTATCACTGGGCTGATCAAACTGCAAATTGGGCATCCTAGTTATTCTGGGAAAAGCTTGGGGCAGCCTAAGGCAACATAGGCTGCCCCAAGACTGGTGGACCTGGGCTGGCCTAGCTGGGGAAGCCTAGGCAGTTCAGGAGAGGCATGTTGAGGGCATGTTTAGCATTGCCTAGGGCAGAGCAGTTACTCTGTATCCAGAGCCTGTTTCCAGGGCAGAAATGCCTTCTTCCAGCTGCTCATCGTTATATCACCTCAGGAGCAGGTATAGTAATGTGTAGATCCATAAGGGTCCATGATAAGACAGAGTAAGAATGGCAGTGTTGACCAAAAATCTAAGTTCTTGGCCTGCCTAGCTGCAACCCCTGCCTCTCAACTTCAGGATATGGCACAACTACAGCAGCCCACTAACATGGGGATACAGCAGGCCACCACAAGAAGCCCACTGTATACTGTATTGGCATCTAATCAGGGACTGCTTATAATGCAGGCACCACAGCTGTTCCTTGTTCAGTGTGAGGAGGGAGGGTTCTCCTTGGGAGAAACCTCTCCTCAGGTGTCACTGACTTGGTGCTTACTGAGCATGCTCTGGAGCAGTTAGGGCCGCCCAGGAGACAGCATAACTTTCTGCCCTGGATTCAGAAGAGTTGGGGCAGCCCAGCTAGGGCATTCCTCACTGCTCTAACTCTGGATTGTGCTCTAAGGCATGCTTGCCTACTCATAAGTAAAGGCACAATACAGCTCACTTTCACTTTCCATAGGGCTCCATGTTTTTTTAGTTTTTTGGCCATAACATTTGATAGGAAGGAGATATTTCAAAGCTGTTTTGAAATACAGTGGCGCCTCATGTAAAGAACGCCTCATGTAAAGTATATTTCACGTAACAAACAAAAATTTCTCCAGGATTCTGCTTCACGTAAAGAAAACATTTGTTGGCAGTTGGGGCAGACGCGCTGGCCAGCAGCCTTTTTATAAAGGGTCAGGGCTGCCTACCGCACCTGCCCATAGTGAAAGCAACACTTCCATGCTGTTCCTCCTGTGGCCGGGTGTCCGCTGGGCAGAGGGAGAGAAGAGTAGTGGAGAAGAGGGAAGCAGCTCAGGGCCAGCCAGAAGGGAGCAGGGGAGAGAGAGGGTCAGGATGGCGAGAAGGAGAAAGTGGGGAGACACTTTGAAGGTGTCTTGGATTACAGCCTCCTAACCATCTCTACCCAGAAGTAAGCCCCATTGTGTTAAATGGGTCTTACTCCCAGGAAAGTGTCTTTAGGACTGCAGCCTAGGTAGACTTCATAAGAACATGCACATTGAATGCATGTTTTGAATTCAATTCCAGTGTTCTGTCATCATTTTTACATCTAGTTAATATTTTTATATGAATATTTTTGGGGTTGTGGAACCAATCATCTGAGTTTCCATTATTTCCTATGGGAAAATCCGCTTCACGTAAAGATTCACATAAAGAAACTGCCTCTGGAACAAATTAATTCTGTTACGTGAGGCGCTACTGTATTTAGAAATTCTGGCATCATAACAGAGAGGATGCAGTACAGAATCCTTACTATAGTTACCTCTTTTAAGGAGAGGAGGAATGTAGAGGAGATTATACTCTGATGCTTTCAGTTGTAAGTTCCTTCCTTCCTCCTTCCTTCTCTCTTGCACCACCACATTTATTTTCCATCTAAAACCTATCTTTATACTCTAGCTTACTACGGTTTTACTGGACTTAAAAAAGACTCTTTCTACAGAGCTTTTAATAAAAATTTTTTTAAATAAAAATAAAAATAAAAAAATAAAAATTAACAGACATTGAATACAACCACATTGTGAACTAGGGGTTTAAACAATGGAATAAGGATATTTGGCACAGGATGACTGCGGATTCAGCTCAGCAACAATGGCTGTTCTGTAGCCTGTGTGGTTTAAGCATTGCCTCGTGCGTTACTGCAAACAAAGAATTCTTAAAATGGAGCAGAGCAAAGGAAAAAAAGTGGTTGGGTTCACATTTACTGTAATATAAATACACACACACATTTCTGCAGATGTTATTCATTGGCAGAAACTGCTGTACCTAATTATGCTGCAAGCTTCATAATATTTTAATGAGTTTTTGCTCTCTAAATAGCAACAAAATTGGGAAAGTCAGAAGAGTCTTTAGAATGAAAAAAGTGAGAGCAGAAATTTCGGGGTGGGTGGAACATGCAGTTTAAGGAAAAGCTTGAAAGAGATCAGGTAAAAAGTCAGGGAGAAATAGTCCACTTTCAGTAAAGGAAAATTATTTTCTCATCTTGTGGCTAGCCTTTGAATATTTATTTTAAGCCATTCATTTTGGTTAAAGTGTAATGAAAATGGGGATGGAGGAGTGGCTGACTCTTACATGTTGGGAAAAGGATATTTAGAGGAACTGTTGCAACAATGCCATTAATATATTGTGCCAATGAAAGTCTTGAAATAAATAACAAGCCATTTAATATATGTTGTAAATGTCATGATGATTTAAGCATTGTTAGGTATAGATTACATCTCTTTGCAGGAATGACGACGAGGTACTCGGTGGACTTTAAAAAAAAGTTACACTTCACTGGACTGAAGACCAGCAGTAGGCAGTGAAAGACAGATCATTATTTTAGAGCTCAGTGCCTTAATGCTAATGAAATTGCAATGTGGGAGATTTGCTTCACTGTAGCTTGGCATCTCCTCAGCATGTGGAACAAAAGCCTTGTTCCACAATCACCCCATTACGCTATATTCTAAATGTCTTTGCAAAAATAAAGGAAACTCAGTTTCAAAAGCTCTGACTTTATGCACAAGTCTTTTATAAATCAGAATTTTGCTCTGTAATGAAAGAGACTGGAAACAGAGACAATCCTTTATTTAGCAGAGATCCAACAGAAAGAGAAGTACAGTATCTCACTGAGAATCTGAAAATTAAGAGGGCAAGTTCTTTATATACCTATTAATGTACCACCCTATTCCTTTTCTGATTTAAGACAAATGGTAAATTTTCATGTGATTTTTTTTTGTTGGACAAGAATCAGGCTTGCAAAACAAAGTAAACATTCACTATTGAAAGCTACTTAGTGAAATGGAAACTGCAGGTGATTTTGTGCAAATGGGCCGGAACTGAATTCATGCAAGAATGCAATCCAAAGGGATTGTGGTGCTTTGTTTATGGAAGCTCAGGTTCCAGCTTGAGAGACTTTATGGAGCCAGAGCACCCATGATGAAGAGCCACAGCACTGGCTCATAACATTAAGCCATTGTTTTCAAAATGGGTACCCAAAAATATGTGAGAACTGATCCTCCAGTTATTCCCAGTTTTATTTTTAAAATATCTAGATTATTCTCTGCTTTTTCATGGAGCTATCAGTGGTTCCCACTCAAGAACCTGATCAAGCCTTACAGAAGTGTAACTCATTGCCCCAGTACATGGCCGCCATTTTGGCACCTGTAAGCCATTTTGAGTTCCATAATGCAAGAAACTGAGATTTAAATGTAATAAACAGAAGACATTAAACCAAACAATGCAAAATCAACATTAAAAGCAGTGCCAATCAGCAAGCTAAAGCACTGGGGATAAACAAAATTGTCCAAGGTTTTAACTTGAAAGAGGTAAAAATCTAGCTTAACCCAAAAACTTTCCAGGATAGTCTGAAAGTGTGGAGATGATGATTATGATGAAGAAGAAGAAGAGGAGGAGGAGCAAGGAAAGATATGCCTTGAAGAAACATGAAAAGCTGTTGAATATATCCTATCAGAGCACAAAATAAGCTGGACATGACCATACAGGTTCATGTAATTATCTGTTTGTATATAAAGTATGCTGGTTACAACACAAGTATGACAAAATTTGTCCAAAGAAAAACTGGTTTCCATAGCTTCAGTATATATATATATAGGATTGTGAAGCAAATGGGAAAGATGCCATTGATTTTTTATTTACTCTCATGTACATTTATGCTGTACACTCAAGTAAAAGTAAAATAAATAGCATTTTAAAACAACAGATAGAACGAATAAATAGGGGCATCTGCACTAAAACTCAGAGGTGGCTTTTAAAAAAAAGATAACACCCACCCTCTTATGCAAAACATCATTTGGTGCAATAATACAAAGTTATGGCAGAGCCAAAAGTTTCCTTAGTTTCAGTATCAGTATTATTATGAGGCATGTAGGGTTGTAGTGTGAAAAATAAAAGTCCAAACCCCCTTGGGGAACTAGTGGCACGGTTCCTTAATTCCTGGCCAATGTATCTAAGATTTATTTTGGCCTTCTGGGTTAATGTGCACCAGTGGTGCAGATAATTCAATCTATACATTTATTCACAATCCGCCAGTAACTGATATGATAATCAAATGAAGTATTTCCTTTGTGGGTGAAAGCAGCATTTCAGAATTTGAGATGAAGCTTCAGGCTCAGAAGACTGATGGGGGGGGGAGGCTTCAACTACTAATGAACTCTGAGAATGGTTACAGTAGCTCAGAGAACGTCGACAGCCAAAATCAATGACATGTGGGGCACCCATGATCTCCAGACACTTTTCCGAAAAGCAACTGAGGCAAATTTCACCAGAGCAGAGACACTGGGGAAGGAGCATTAACCCTTTTCTCTCATAGAATCATAGAGTTGGAAGGGACCCAGTATGTCATCTAGTCCAACCCCCTGCCTGTAGCAGGAAATCCTCCTAGAGCATCTTCAACAGGGGATGGTCGAGCCTCTGCTTGAAGATCCCCAGTGAGGGAGAGTCCACCACCTCTCTTGGCAATCTGTTCCCCTGCTGTTCCCCTCACTGTCAGGAGTTTTTTCCTGATAACCAACTGGAATTTCCTTTCTTGCAGTTTTTACCCATTGAATCTAGTTTTGCTTTCAGAAGCAGCTATGAACAAATGACCCCCTTCCGCCATATGACAGCCCTTCAGGTGTCTGAAGAGGGCAATCATGTCTCCTCTCAGCCTCCTCTTCTTTAGCCTGAACATCCCAAGTTGGGGGACCTTTTCTCGAAGGGCTTCCCTTCCATCCCTCTGATCATTCTTGTCGCTCTCCTCTCGACTTGCTCCAGTTTGGCTGCATCTTTCTTAAAGTGAGGTGCCCAGAACTGAACACAGTACTCAAGGTGAGGTCTGACCAATGCTGAATAAAGAGGAACTAGAACTTCTCACGACTTGGAAGGTACAGTCCTCTTAATGCAGCCTAAAATGGCATTTGCCTTCTTTGCAGATGCATAACACTGCTGAGTCATGTTCAGCTTGTGGTCCATAGTGACTCCATGATCCTGCTCACATGTTGTGCTGCCAAGCCAAGTATCCCCCATTTTATACCTGTGTTTTTGGTTTTTATTTCCTAAGTGCAGAACCTTGCACTTCTCCCTGTTGAAATTTATTCTGTTTGTTACAGCCCAGTATTCTAGTTTATCCAGATCCTCCTGGAGGTTTCTCCTGTCTTCTAATGTGCTTGCTACTCCTCCCAGCTTGGTGTCATCCACAAATTTGATCAGGCTCCCTTCCTATATCACTTCCTCCAAGTCACTGATGAAAATATTAAAGAGAACCGTGCCTAAGACAGAGCCCTGGGGCACCCCACTTGAAACCAGCCTCCAGGTTGACACAGAACCATTTACTAAAACCCTTTGAGTGTGGCTGTCAAGCCAGATGCAGATCCACCTAATGATTGTCACATCATGTAATCCATGTGACCTAAATTTAGGATTGCCATAATTCTCTTCCATGAAATCAGGACAGGACTGTCTGTTCTGTTTGCTGGTGTGTAAACACAATCCCCCAAAATCAGGATTGTCCCTGTTTTGGGGGACATGTGGCAACCCTATCTAAACTGCCCTCATAAAATAATTGTTAACTTTGTAGCACACATGCACACATGTTGCACATAGAGTTAAGATAATGTGGAATAACCTTGTGACACATCTAAATTTTCTGACTTGTTCCCAGGGTCATTCAAGGACCTGAAGGAGTTTTGTGCAGGATGGAGTCTGAAAAACTGCCCTGTCTGATGTGAACAGTTTCTTTTTCTCCTCTTCCTCCAAAACCAGCTCTCAAGTGTACAAACAGAGGGCAACCTTTCCACAACAAATAGGGCTTTTTTCAAAGAGGGCCACTGGTCTTTCACAAAAGGAGCTCCCTGAAATAGCACTTTTTGCATTTCCCAAGAAAACCCTCACATTACTTTGTCACAGCTTTGACTACACCACTCCTTTTTTCATTCATTCTCCTTTCGCATCATCTTATCTCCCAATGTTTATGGTTTTAATCTAAAGCTCTGCACAAGGATCTGTCAGATTTTCCTGCAATTCTACTGAGTTTGAAACTCATGTTTTCAGATTTCTTTTAAGCCTTATGAGTTGCTTGGATGAAGCATGCCAAGAACGTAATCAGTTCATCATCTAATAATGTGTTGTGCTGGTAATGAAGTGAATTTTAATTTCACTTCTTATTTATAGGCTGTTTTGGAATGGACTTCCGGTTATTGAAATATGTATTACTATGTTGCCAATAGCAAAACTACATGTGAAGCCTTCACATCCAGTGTGGGTCCTCCGAACCTTTGATGAATCAGACATGGTCCCAACTCAGTCCGCTGGAGGCAACCAGACCTCAAAATGCCATACATTGCAAAAAATGTAACTTCCAGTTTCCTGGGGAACTGAAGTAGTATTTTTTTCCAACCAAAAAGTTCATTTTGAAACCCACAGATGGTGCAGGTATAAGTGATTTATCTTTGTAAGCTTCATCAGTGGCATAGCTAATGATTGTGTAGCCCAGTGCAAAGCTCAAAATGTTGCCCCGGAAGTGATGTCACAACCAAAGGTGATGTTATCCCTGGGTATTTTCAAAAAGAACATTTTTAAAAATAAAAATAAATTTTTAAAGAGAAAATTTTTTATTAAAAATAAAAATAAATTTTTTAAAAAGAAAAGAGGTAGAAAAAATATACCTCTTCCTCCTCAGCTGTTCACCAACCATTTGCTCTGCTAATAGCATGGCTAACGCACTTATTTGCTATCTGGAGTCAAAGATTTTGGGCACAATCCAGAGTAACTACGGGGAGTCCTTTGCTGTGGATTGCAGTCTGAATTTCCCATAGGTTTTCATTAGATGGTGCAGTAACTACGGGTACACGTAATGTCTCTTACGTGCTCCCATAGTTACTCTGGATTGTAGGGTTTGTTGTCTACCCCATCAACAAAATCAAATTTAATTGAGTAAAATAATGAAAATTGTGTTTCTTGTCATTGGTTAGGAAAACTTGCCTGGGCAAAGAGGAACAGCTATTCTTTCCCTGCTACACATAAGAGGAGAACTTTAGAAGTGCTTGTATACCCAGTTAACATGGGTAACTGTTTTATAATATATGTACTGGATATGATATGTATACCGAGTGTTGATTCTTATCAACACCTTATTAGTTCCATACAGTATCAGAATTACATCTCATTGGCTTTCAGAGCAATCAGTATCATAAGAAATTTGAGTTAAATAAATCCACTTTTTGTTCCATAGGCCTTTCTGTTTTCATTTTTTAGTTAATTAGCCATAACTCTTGATTGAATATAGATAATTCAATGACCTTTGTTTCACTGCATTAATCATTAAATTACCTTCCAACAAGTTATATGTTGTTGATGTTATCAACAACTTGTTGATGTTATCATTCATACATACTCCATTTTTTCACAATTTTGAACACTAGTGTCAAGCTCACCTTGTAGCACTCCTAAAGCTTGTAGCATGGTGCAACTGCACCCCCTGCACACTCCCTAGTTACGCCACTGAGCTTCAGTAAGCATTACAGTCCCAATTGGAGTGTTTAAGAGGCCAAAAATTGTAAATTTAATTATCTGCAGTTTCCACAGGGGGTGCTTACTGAATACTGATCCGTTTGGGTACTGAGGCCCTACCTGTATGTAAATCCAAATATTAGCTTCCCATTAGCACAGCAAACTAAGGCATAATTTTTTGGGGGGGGGGGATGCCTTAAAATATATATCAGTTATCTGGACTATTTTGTCTATTTTTTGTGAATGAGGATGCTGAAACTCTAAGGAATCACACATGAGACTTGAAAGTGATAGAGATTAATATCACACAAATTATTTATGATATCCCTAAAAATTTGCCTATCTAGGTATATGAGTAAACAGCTCATTACTTGCCCACTGACTTCTATCATGGATGGTTGTCAATTCTGAAGATGGTCTGATTTTTTGCTTCACAATGTTTAATACTCATGAACTTTTGTTCTGTTATGTCTTACTCAAATGGGATATTAATATTGATATTTATTCAGGGTTACAAGCAGAAATCAATGTCTTATTCATTTATAAACATTGCAGAGTAGCCTGAATCTCATTGAATTTTAAATGATCTCAACTGCTACATGCCTAAGAGACTTTACTAGCACATGTATGATATCCTATGCAAATTTAAATCACTATAATAAAAATACTGGTTTTTATACAAGCCATTTGGGAAGTGTCCAATTGAAATAAAGGGAGCAGAACTTAGTTGGTTAGGATCATACCTTAAGTCAATAAAACTGGATTGAGGACAGCCTGGAGAAGAGAAGGCTGAGAGGAGACCTGATCACCCTCTTCAGATACCTAAAGGGCTGTCATATGGAGTAGGGGCTCATTTGTTCATAGTTGCTTCTGAAAGCAGAACTAGAACCAATGGGTACAAACTCCAAGAAAGGAGATTCCGGTTCAATATCTGGAAAAAATTCTGGGCGGTTCGGCAGTAAAACAGATTGCCAGGGGAGGTGGTGGACTCTCCCTCACTGGGGATCTTCAAGCAGAAGCTTCACGAGAACCTGTCGGAGATGCTCCAGGAGAATTTCCTGCTACAGGCAGGGGTTTGGACTAGATGATCTACTAGGTCTCTTCCAACTCTAGGATTCTACAATTCTAAGATCATATTCCTATTGCAAAGTTGCAATTTTCGTGTTGTAAACCCCAACCATTAAATTTTGGGACTCATTGAATTTGAACCTTACTCAAAATATCCACTTAAGCATATTGAAGACCAAACTGTAAGCTAAAAACATCAATTTTCTTTTCTTTTTTTTGTTTTGTTTGGAGCACGATCCTAATCATGTCTACTCGAATGTAAGCCCCATTGTGTTCAATGAGTCTTATTCTCAGGAAACTGTCTGCAGGATTTCAGCCTTACCCTACAATCCAGAGTAACTATGAGAGCACATAAGAGACATTACGTGTACCCATAGTTACTGCACCACCTAGTGAAAAACCTATGGGAAATTCGTATTGCAATCCAGAGCAAATTGTTCTTACACCGGAGCAAGGACTCCCCATAGTTACTCTGGATTGTGCCCTTAATCATAGTTTGCTAGCCAACCACATATATTCTGTAGAGAAAATATACAGTATCTTTTAATTTCTCTCTACCTGACATTTTCTGATACAGGCCTGCAGCTGACAAATGGAATTAGGGAGAAATCCTCCAGATGCTTCAGAGCACAGATTATGTCTTCATACGTGTTTTGTTTTTGTTCCAAGGGACTGATTTCTCTGAATATCCCTAATATTTGCAGAACTATAAAATAATGATGACAGACAACAAAAAGAGAGCACGCTGGGGCGGAGGGGATAATGGTGGAATACACTAGGAAAAGGTGCTCAGGGCATACATTGTGTATGTGTACTCTCATTTGCTGCTTCTTTCAAACAAATGTTGTGCTGGTGATCACTGGCAAAGCCATAATTGGCTCAGTGACAAAGTCAGACACTAGGAATCACCACAGTTCACCTCCAGAAATTGGAGTGGCAGTAAGCTTCTCCTTCTCCCCCAACACACCACTTTTATTTGGAAGAAATAAATATTGCAGTATAACAGCATAATTCTATCCTCTTGCAATAGCATTCTGTGGGCCAGTTGGAAATCAGGTTGGCTGGAAGAGGTAATACAAATTGGATAGTTCTCTCTGGATAGGGCCCCTGGGGACCTATTCAGATCTGTGCTAGATCTTCTGCTTGCACCATTTTGTTCAGATGAACAGGGTGAGTGAGGCCTAAGATGGAGTGATAGGATCAGTCACTGCCACCGTCACCAATATCTGCCCCCAAGCTGTCCCTTCAGTGAGAAAGAAAGAAAGAAAGAAAGAAAGAAAGAAAGAAAGAAAGATATGCATCCAAAATCTTGCTTGTTGCTTTCAGTTATAGAAGATGTCAAACATTTTAAAAATTTGATTTTTCTTGGGCAAAATATAAATATTTTCTTGGGCAAATACTAATTAAAATTTGGCAATGGATAAGGGGGATCAGGAAGGTCCAAAACAAATTGAAGAGAGAGGGAAGAGAGTTAGAAGCAGTGGGAACTGCTTTCACCTCCACTGCTTGTTTTCAGTAAACAGCACTCATATTTTAAAATAAAAAAGAATTATTAAGGCTCGATTGCTTTAACTCATCGCATATTCAGAAACTAAGCTATGCATATGCACCATTGGTTTCCTCCTTGTGTTACTGCTTAGCAGGGCTAATACTAAGCCTTGAAGCTTTTTTACATAAATAGGATGACAGCTCAAAACAGTTGGGGGTGTTTTGATTGCCAATTTAACTGGTGCTTAAATTAGTGGGTATTTAAGTGTTACTAAAACATTTAGGGCCCTATTCACCAAGGCATCAGCCTTTCTCATATTCTAATGCTTTGGCATGATGTTTAGTTTGTTTTTCGGATGCTGTTTTGTTAGCACACATCTTGAACAGGATGTCAGCTAACTGCAATTAAGAAGTCCTCCGAAATATTTAAAACTCTAGCATGCATAGTAGGGTTTAGGAGAAAACATTCTGTGTATCCAACAGTCTCCGACTGTGCGAGGTCGGCAAAGCCTTAGATGATCAGGTGTTCTAGCATGTCTAGGAATGCTGTAGAGGCCCATAGATGAAAAAAAAAAAAACACTTGGGGGGAAAAAGAATTGAGCAAGATTGTCTCTGCAAACTCATGAATCTTAAAGTGATGTAGGCTGCAATCCTAATATCCAGTTAGGCCAGCCTAAATCCCAGAATAAATCCTGTGCTGACTTGGGTGTATCACCAAAATGCCAGAAGACGCTCCTGGAGGAGGGTTAGTCCAGTACACGCACATGCGGTTGCCACCCTGCACAATTTCAGGAATGGAAAGACTGATGAGTTGTGCTAGTCTAGGTTAGGACTGCTCCCATAATTTCATGCTTCCTACCTTTTTAGATACATTTCATGGTTTATGGATTTTTGATGTATACATACAATGTACACATTGCACATTCAGTGTTTATCATATACATGTATAAGTGTAAATGCATGCACATCAGTGGTGGGCTCTAGCAGGTTCACACCTACTCTATAGAACCGTTTGTTAACAAGAGATAGGACATATAAAGTTTAAAAATAGCCATTTAAAAGTGGCTGCCAGGTGGGCATAGAACTGGTTGTTAATTTATTTGAATCCCATCACCGATGCACATGACAAACACATACCTTTGTTACTCACATATAAGTCATTCTCACAAGAAGGTCAGGGACAGGTTTTGTTATTTAGTTATTTACATTTATTTAAAAGTTAAAAATTATTTAAAATTTCTTTAATTTTCTCTGAAAAACACATTGTGAACTTTTCATTGAAAAGGAGTATATAAGTACTATTGTTGATGATAATATTTTGACCCAAAAATAATAATGGAATTTTGGATAAGTCTATAGGACTGCAGTGGCTCATTATTTGAACGCTGAGATTAGATCACTGCTTGATCAGAATTCCATTCAGCAAGTCAGCAGTTCAATACCTGCGTAGTATAAGATAGGATGAGCTCCCGTTCCTAGCCCAGGTTCTGTCAACGTACTAATTCAAAAGCATGTAAATGCAAATAGATAAATAGGTACCACTTTGGTGCAAATGTAAGCAGTGTTCCATGTGTCATGCCAGCCACATGACCACAAAACTTCCCACCGAAGTAGTACCTATTTATCTACTTTCATTTACTTGCAAGGCATGCCACCCGGAAGTAGGTGGAAATGACATATCAATACATTTTTGATGATTAAAATACCGTATCAAACTTGCACCTTTTCCAGCTGAATTTAGTGTCCTAAATCAGGGTGTGGATTAGATTCAGTGGTGCATTAGATTTGAGTAAATACGGTAATTTGATTATAGATGTAGGACAGTATATGGTTTGTTTACTATATTGTAATAAAAATGGAACTTAAATCAATTGTTGTATAAAGTAGTGCAATTAGGTAAAAATCATAACACACGCCTACTGTATTATTATTATTGTTGTAAAATTAAATTTATACCTGCTTTGCAGCTGTGCATTAGATTAAAAACCTTTTAAAATCAAGGAGTGCATTAGATTTGAGTAAATAAGGGGACATGGCTGCGATATGCATTTTGGAGATGCCCTCTCAAAGATACCTGCTACACCCAACACTGTACTTTTAGATTGCTAGTTAATAGGCAACTCATTTATTTGTTTTGCCGTGAAACAAATGTTCTGCCTTAGAGCTGTGAAATCTGGAACCAATGGCAATGCTCCAGTATGGAACTGTAACCTTCTCACTAGCAGGCAGAATCCTTTGATCCCAAGGTGGATCATCATTCAACGTACTGTACCTTGCTCCAGCTTATTGTGGTATTTATGTGCCTGGTATGGAGTGTGAATGAGAATCTGGGGTGGGAGCAGAAAAGGTGAAAAATATTTTCCCTACCTTGATTTTAGTTTTGATACATTGAAGCTCTTTGTAGGCATTCAGTGGGGTAAAAGATCTGCATGGAGGGGATGAGGACATGTCATAAATGCAAGCTCTTCTCCCAGCTTACATGTGGGGTTTTTTTTGGAGAGGAGGGACAAATGCAGTGGAAAAGCTTTGACACAATGACCATGGCTTTTTGGCCCGGTTACTGCTGCGCTTGCAGAGCAGAAATAGTTGATTCACAGCCTGTCAACCCATCTGATCCCTGAAGCCATTTTTTTCTGGCTTCTTGTGATTTTTTTCTAGATGTAGTAAAATGTTTGTCCATAATTTCATTCATAAAGAAAAAAATCCAAGAGTAAGAAACAGAGATATTCCACAATGCAGTTTTGGATGTTGTATGTATTGCAAACGTACATACAGTGGTGCCTCATGTAACAAATTTAATTTGTTCCAGAGGCATGTTCTTTATGTGAAACATTCTTTATGTGAAGCGGATTTTCCCATAGGAAATAATGGAAACTCAAACGATTGGTTCCAGAACCCAAAAAATATTCATATAAAAATATTAACTATGTAAAAATGATGACAAAACACTGGAATTGAATTCAAGACACTATAATATAACACAATTAACTGTAATAAAACACTGTTATTTACTGTATGTACAGTGATGCCTCATGTAACAAATTTAATTCGTTCTGCAGGCATGTTTGTTACGTGAAACGTTCTTTACATGAAGTGGATTTTCCCATAGGAAATAATGGAAACTCAGACAATTGGTTCCACAACCCCAAAAATATTCATATAGAAATATTAACTGGATATAAAAATGATGACAGAACACTGGGATTGAATTCAAAACATGCATTCAATGTGCATGACCTTATGAAGTCTACTTAGGCTGCATTCTTAAACACACTTTCCCAGGAGTAAGCCCCATTTAACACAATGGGTGTACCTAACCTAGACATGATTAGGAGGCTGCAATCCAAGACATCTTCAAAGTGTCTCCCCACTTTCTCCTTCTCTCCATCCTGAGCCTCTCTCTCCCCTGCTCCCTTCTGGCTAGCCCTGAGCTGCTTCCCTCTTCTCCACTGCTCTTCTCTCTCTGCCCAGAGGACACCTGGCCACAGGAGGAACAGCATGGAAGTATTGCTTTCACTATGGGCAGATGCGCTAGGCAGTCCTGACGCTTTTTAAACAGGCTGCTGGCCAGTGCATCTGCCCCAACTGCCAACGAATGTGTTCTTTACATGAAGCACAGTTTGTTACGTGAAGCAGAATCCTAGAGAAATTTTTGTTTGTTACATGAAACATACTTTACGTGAGGCGTTGTTTATGTGAGGCGCCACTGTATTTGCAGGCCATAAACACACTGCTTAGAAGTGAGCATGTATTTCCAGTTGTGGGAGGGCTTTCTATCTTGGCCATGACCCAGTAAGTGATGGGCTGATAAAGTTCCCCTCTCCCTTGATCAGCACTTGCCTTCAATGAATATTGAAGGGGATCAATCAATTGAAGAGGATCAGTGACACTGAATATTGGGGAATCAATCAGTAGGTTGATTGGTTGATTTCTTTTCATGTTCAGGAATTGTTGCTGCTAATGAATGGTGATTTTTGTGTTGTAAGCAGATCTTGAAAAAGACCCTCATCTGTTAGTCTTCCAAACTACTAAATGTGCCAAAGTACTAAATGTGGCTTGGGAATCTGAGCATGTGAGTTTCACCACTGTGAAGACTGAACTGTAAGGTCATAACTCTGCTTGCATGACAGCCAGAGCTTTGGGTGACTAAAGCTCTTCCAATTATTGGTCCCTTGTCTAGAGATCAGAATGACCGGATTCCCTCCTGGAACAGAAGTATCTGCCTCTGTGTCCAGTTCTGGTCACCACATTTCAAAAATGATATTGAGGAAATGGAAAAGGTTCAGAGGAGAGCAACCAAAATGATTGATGGTCTGTGACACCTTTCATACAAGGAAAAGCTACAGTGTTTGGTCTAGAAACACTTCAGTCTAGAAAAGAGGTGCCTTATAGGGTGACCATATAAAAATGGAGGACAGAGTGCCTGTACCTTTAACTATTGCATAGAAGATGGAATTGAGGCATGTTTAGCTCATCATAAAAGGGTTTTAAAAGCAGCACCTGCCTCAATTCCCTCTTTTATGCAGTGGTTAAAGGTACAGGCCATCTATCCTCCATTCTATATGGTCACCCTGGGCCGCCTGCCTGAGAGAGGCACATGATTGAGTCATACAAAATCATACAAAATTATGCAAGGGATGGATAGAGTGGATAGGGAGATGCTTTTTCTTTTCACATAACACCAGAACACTAGAACTAGGGGTTTTCTTTACCCAGCATATAATTATAAGGGATGGATAGAGTGGATAGGGAGATGCTTTTTCTTTACACATAACACCAGAACTAGGGGTTTTCTTTACCCAGCATATAATTAGTCTGTGGAATTCCCTGCCATCGGAAGTGATGGCATCTAGCTTCACAGATTACAAGCCATGAGGCATATGTGTGTATAGATGCAGGGGAGGGCACCTGGATGCAGTTGTCTTATGTGCTCCTTGAGGCATCTGGTGGTGATACAGAAAGCTGGACTAGATGGGTCTTTGGCCTGATCCAGTGGAGGCTCTTCTTATGCTCTAAAAATAAGGTTTTACCATCTCAGAAAAGCAGGCCTATCAGCCAGGAGTGTGAGTTCCTCGCTGCCTGCTAATGAGCACGGCCGGCGAGCAAAACAGATCAATACTGACTTCCATTTGTGCTGTATCTAAATATCTCGGTGTTGGTGTGGTCAGCCAACACTCATATTCTGCCTTTGTTTTGTGCCACACTGGAGATGAATTATTCATCAGCCCCCATTTTCAAGGCCTATTATGTCTGGGGGTAATGGCACTGTGGCTGGCGGCACCGGGAAACCTTGGCGCTTGGCTTGAGGCACGATGTTGTATGCCATCCAGGGGCTCATTGTGTGCTTTTTGGGTTAGTGAAGCAAACCCAGGGAGTTAACAGTGGCATCAGCTGTGGAGGCAGCTGTTTTGCCCACCCTCTGTGCTGGAGGAAAATGTACTGCACATCCCCCCCCCCTCCAATAGAGTGCAAATGAGGAGGAGGAGGAGTGGGGGAAAGATTTGGGGATCAAAGAAAGATGAATGTTCTACAGTCAGAGCTGCTGTTCAGTTCCCCCTCTTTGAACACATGCTGCAGCCTCCCAAACTGCTCATGAGTCATTCAGTTGTCATAATTTATGTATCTGAAGTATTTGCTTGTGAAATTCCAAAATGATTTATCTTTGGTTATTGCTTTATTTACTCACTTAATAGATTGATTGATGTGCCCGTATCCCTCAGGCAGTGGAGTCACTCTTTTCTTTAAGGACTAGATTGCTAACAGACAGGAGTTTCACAGACACACTAAATCAGACCTTTATTATTCTGTGTTTATAATGAGTTCCTGTTGACCTGATTATAGGATCCGTTGTCTGCTTTGACAATCCTACACCAAATACATGGCTGGATGGAACATTTGCAAGTGAACAATTGTTCTGATCACTGCAATCATGAATGAGAAGGATCAATATTAATAATAATAATAACAAAAAAACCTGCAAATCCTCCTGGAACTCAAGCAGTAATTTTAAACCAGCATAGGCACCTAGAGTAAGCGGTTCTCTCAAAGAGCCCTGTTCTGAATCTAATTCAGTCATTCCACAACAATGGGAGTTATTACAATTCCATCTGGTATCATTTATCTGCAGATGAGAGACATGCAGGCGGAGAGGTCCACAATCTAATTTACTAAAATGGTGGCTTCAGATTATCTCCTGCTCTATTTGGTCGTTCAGCTCATTTTAATTTTGAACTGGATCCTTGCCACTAGAACAGAGGTAAATGATTGCTGTGGCATTGGAGACTTCTGGGTAAAAGGAGTTTTATGAACGACTTATAAATATTTTTTATCAGTGGGTTTCATGCTTTTTCTAGCTTATTATTCATTTTAAGGAAGCCATTTTGAAAAGTATGTGCAAAACTGTTGACTTTGTGGCAAGTCAATGTCTGCAGAACATCTCTTATCAATTTTTTTGATGCTCTTCTCTTGACAATAACACTAATGTTAGTTGTTACTGCCAAATGTTTTGGAGAGCTTTCTCCACTGAAGCTCACTAGGTTCTTTCTCTGGGCCAAAAGGTATTTACATTTACTTTTAGCTAGAGAGCTATTACATGTAACTGATTTCCAAATACTCAAGGTGAGTGAATGGGCAAATACTAAGTTGTATGGATGTAGTTTTGGGCCAACTGGGCCAGAGAAGCAGCAAATCCAAGGTGCTACTGTTTTAAGCGACACAAAAATCAATGCAATGAGTGAAGCTTGTTCATTATTAAAGCACTTTGAGCACAAGCCTAACCATGTCTACTCAAAAGTAAGCCCCAATGTGTTCAATGGGTCTTACTCTCAGGAAAGAGTCTTTCGGATTGCAACCTTCAACAGGTAAAATTTGCTGAACTATTTCTTTACCATGTTTTATAAGGACCTCTTTATTCAGAGAGCTCACGTATCTTCACGAGAACCTTAAACTGTGATTTAAGGTTCTAATCTCATAGTTAGTGCCTTATTAGCTAGAGAGCCTCATGGATCAGCAGGAATTTGAACCCAGTTCTTCCCAGGCCAACTCTGACTATAGTGTTGCTGATCATCAAGTACCCTTTTCCATTGCTGAGAGAAAGATGGAATACAGATTATAATGGCCCAGTCCTATTTGGGCCAGACAATTGGGGCATCATGCATGATCCACTAGCAGTGTCAGCCTTAGGACAATTGTACTCCACTCCAGATATGTGCAGAGCCATGTGCTGCAGGAGCACCAATAAGAAAATCAGAGCCTTGTCACCCCTGCCACAGGCCAGACACCCACTGAGGAAGGATGGAGAGTGCGGGAGGTGAGAGATGATGAAGGGGTGAGTGGGATGGGATGGGATGGGAAATGGGTGGCAGTGGGGCAGAGGAAGACAGATCTTATCCTCCTTTCTGGAGCTAATGCCATGGCATGGGTCTGTGCCAAGGTTTGTGGAACAGTGCCAATGATTTCCTACCAGAGGGGTCTCTGTGGTGTGAAATCTTATCCTCAGGTAAGGAAACAAATGCAGCAATAGCCATTTTGGTGTAGTGGTAGTGGAGGTGAGGAAGAAGAATAGGATGGGGTTGTTTACAAGTTGTCAAAGGCCAGGGAGAGGGGAATGCCAAGGCAAACTGCTCTTGGGTTTGCACTTGATGAAATTAACCTTTCTCCTTTCTAGTGAAGCCAAGTCTGACTTAATGAGTTGTGGACCAACAGTACAGTGACTGACACAATTTGGAATCAGTTCAGATTGAAGGCTTACCCTATAAAAACAAGAGATGTAGCTGAAAGCAATCATATTATGTATCAACAAAATCAGCAAATGCTGACGGAGACTATCTGAGCACCTTGCTTAAAATTTCAGAGAGCTGAGGAGTAACATGGAACTGGTTGCAGTAATGACAAGATAAAGTTACTGTGGAATACTTGGGGGTAGCTATACTAACAGAAATCCCTTTTGATTGCTCGTAAAAGGGAATGATCAAATAACCAGGCACATTATCCCAAAACCCTATTATCAGGACTTCGGCATGGCCCCCATATAACCCCAGGTCAGCGTAACCCTATGTAAACATTTCTCCCATTTACCCAAACTTCTCAGTTTCTGGATATTTTGAATACCCTTAAGCCATCTGGCCAAATGTTACAGTGGTGTAATTCAATAGGAGCGGTGAGTTGATTTTTTTTGTTATTTTAAAATAATTGAACTTTCAGCTTTCATACTCATACTATTCACTAAATGCAATTCCTTCGCCTTAAGCTTAGAGAGTATTTGCAATATGTATACCTATCTTCTCTGGAATATTACCCAAAATAGTGATTGCCTATATTGTTGTAGTACTACTTGCTGTTATACTATAGGATTTCAAACTGTATATTTTTTTGCAGTGATATTTCAATCAATTATTTACACACTATGTTGCACAAGAGCTGCAGTGGCTCAGTGGTTAAAGATGCTGTGCTTTCAGGGTGACCATACAGAATGGAGGACAGACTGCCTCTACCTTCAAGCATTGTATAGAAGAATTTATGCAGGTTTAACTCAACTTAGAAGGGTTTAAAAAGCAGCATCTGTCAAAATTCACTCATCTATACAATGCTTAAAGATGGAGGCTGTGTGGTTTGAAACCTGAAGGTTACAGGCTGTCCAGACCTCCGGTTTTCCCAGACACCTCTGGTATTTATTACCTTGTCCGGGGGAGTAGGGATTTCCCTAGCCCTAAAACTCCAGTTCTTAACCCTTTCAGTGCCTCTTAACCCTGCCTCAGCCAACAATTCAGGCTGTGCTCCACTTCTAGACCTGCAAGGTAACTCTTGCCTGGGGATACTCTGATTCCTCTTTCCCAGTCCTTTACATCCTGGTCCTTCTGGCTCTCCACAGTCTGCTTTTGCACTCTGCACACCCTCGGGGCACTGCAGATTTCTCTTGGTGGTTCCAGATTCCACCTCTCTGATGCAGAGATGTCCTCCTATCCCCCTCCATGCTTGATATCTTGCGTGTGTGTGTGTGTGTGTGTGTGTGTGTGTGTGTGTGTGTGTGTTTGGGTCTGAACCACATACGTTGGAGTCATTGTGTTATGCTACTACAAACAGTTGCTTTAATGTCTGGGTCTGAATCATGCATTTACAAGGTTCTCAATTTTAAAGGGTTGAAATTAAGTACAGGAAAACAATATAAGTATTTCTGCTTTATTTTAACATGTCCTACATGTGTCCTACATTTTTGTGGTGTCCTTCAATTTTTTAAGCACAAAGGAATTTTAGGGATTTTAGGTGTTAAGGGATTTAGCATTTGTCATCTGATCAACCTGAGCAGAAAACTTAGTGTCTGGGCATAAAAATAAATATCTGCTTTTATTTTCCATAATGCCAAAACACAAGTGTCAATTTTTCCCCAATTCATTCAAACCTGAACAGAACCTACATGAAGCTGAATGCCTCAGTTGGCAAAGTTGTTTGGAAAACTTTGGGAACCCCCAAAATTGGTTCCACAACCCCCAAACCAGACTGGGACGGGGTGAGCGGAGAGTTCATCATTTTTCAATTTAAAATAAGTAATATAGTGTAATACATTATGTACAGCTTATTTTTTTAGTGTTTTTAGCTTATTTTAACATGTCCTACATTTTGTCCTACCTTTCCGGGTAGGGAGTAGGAATTTTGGCCTTGCTGTTCAGGGATTTTGTGTTTGGTGTCTGGTCACTCTGCCAGGTTGGCGGTTTGAGACCTAAGTACTGAAAGATGGAGCTCCCATCTCTTTTCCCACTCCTGCCAGCCTAGCAATTTGCAAGCACATAAATACCAGTAGATAAATGGGTATGACTTTGGTGGGAAGATAATAAGTATTCCATGCACTTTGGTCTTTAGTCATACCTGCCACATAAGCACAGAGATGCATATATCCTACATTTCAACATCTTGAAGCAATGGCTACATTTATGTCTGCGTGGCTGAAACACTATTTCTAATGGCCCAGTAACATCTCCCACCCAGTAGTGGAGGCTGTAGGTACACCAGTGGAGCAACTACATGTCTTATTTGCCAGTGGTGATCAGGCATGCTGGGAGATGTAACAAATTTTTTTGCACTCTCCAGGTTCTGCATGGGTTCCTATGGAACTCCTCAGATCTGTGCCATCTCTTTTGCTGGCATAGATCCGGGCATGTTGAGCCCAGGATAGGGATTCTGATGCTGTTGACATCAATGTTACTGAGATCTTCCCCCACATTTATCCACACTGTAATGCCCCTCTTCCCACTGCCAGCAGAACTCCATCTGCAGCTGGTCTGAAATAGTGCTAGTACTGGCCTTTGCATCAGCTGCAGTGACAAAACCTTACAGTTCACCACATACTATGAGGATAGGATTTGGGTGTAAAGTAATTAACTATAAATATAATTATTTCCCAATCTGGGGGTTGCAACCTCCCAAAAGGTGGTATTCTCAACCTTCATTTGACTATCCTCCTCTTATGGAGGATAATCATCCTACTAAGGGCCTATATACATTCTGAATGGGAAGAGGTCCATGGGGGAAAACCATGAGTTTCTTACTGCAGTGGTGACACCAACCCACTCTGATGCCACTGGGGGTTTCCCAACTGAAATAGACATAATATGATATGACAAAAATCCCACACCTTGGTCCAAGTGGCTTGTACTGGGAGCCTTGGCCTCTTTATGAAGTGGTGCCTTGACATTTTTCCCCACCACTTCCTTCCTTGTGTGTTCAGGAGACCCTGAACCTATATGATTTAGTCCTAAAGAAAGATGACCTCATAATCAAGAATCAAGCAGAGCCACAGATGCTTGAAGAAGATAGCTAGATTTCATTAGTGATAACAGGAATATCTACATTCTACAACATGTCTGCCTGGGTGGGAATGCAGAAAGGAGTATTCAGGTAGAAACATGCAATGGGCTGTTGCAATCTCCTCTTAAGTACTGACAGGCACATGTATCACATTTGCTCCTGGGGACAGCTTTGAGACACCAACAGAGGGTTCATTTCAAGGCACACAGAAATGGATACATTTCAGGAGTCGATCTGCTCCTTGGGAAAAGAGCCAGGCAGGTGTATCCTTAAGAAACACCTTCAGCTTTGAGAGCGAAAGCCACTGTGTTGCAGCTGCATTTACTACAGACCTCCTACTTGTGAAAAATTTTGTTTTTCAGCCTTCCTGTTTGTTTGTTTGTTTGTTTGTTTGTTTACTTACTTATTGCATTCATGTCTCACCTTTCTCCCTTTCAGAAGGATTCAAGGGGAATCAAGGGACACATGCCTATCACATATGAGGTTGAACAATATTGTCAAGGAGTGTAACATACCTATCACCATCTGACATCGCACCATCACAAGGTGGCTAGCTGCAACCTCTGGATATAAACTGTGTTCACCTTAGACTTCTTCTGGTTTTCAGACTAAATCATGAATTCTTTTGTCCTGATGCTTAACTGAGATGCCCAGCACAGTGTCCCCAGATGACCAGAAATAACTGAAGGTCTCCAGAAATACCTGACGGTGGGGGTTACCGGACAACCAGAAAAACTCTGCCTTTACCTGGAACCTGGCATGCAGGCAGCCATCTTAGAAATTGTGCATGCATCTAGGGCTAAGATTATCCCGTTGTGGGAAAATCTACAGGTGGGACCAGAAGAAGGCGCTCTCCCTGCCTCATGGCCAGGCCAGAGTGTTCCCAGCAGCCTGAGCAGCAGCAGCAACCTCTGCTCTGTTGCCACCTACCACTCGACCAGTGTCGCTCCTCTGGGAGCAGCTGCCAGACGTCTCCCACCTGCCTAGCCACCTCAGCCTGGAGCAAAGCTGCTGCCATTGAGGGTTCTGCGCAGTATCTTAGCTGTTCCTAGCAATGTGCTTTTCTGGATCGAGTGTTCTGATGTCCTTCCTGGAATCTGTTGGAGCCATTCTTCCAGCTTGGGTGTCACAGCCCTTAGTGCTCCAATCACTATTGGGTTCACATTCACTTTTACTTGCCACAGTCTTTCTAATTCCGCCTTCAAACCCTGATACTTTTCCACCTTTTTATGCTCTTTTTTCCTGGTGTTGCTGTCATTTGGTATCACTACATCTATTACCAGGGCTGTCTTCTGGGCCTTATCTACCACCACAATGTCTGGCTGGTTAGCCAGTACCTTCTTGTCTATCTGGATATGGAAGTCCCACAGAACCTTAGCCCTATCATTCTCCACAACCTTCAGAGGGGTCTCCCATCTGGTCTTGGGAGGGGTTAGTCCATAGACTGAGCAAATGTTCCTATACACGATGCCGGCTACTTGGTTGTGCCATTTAATGTATGCTGTTCCTGCCTGCATCTTGCACCCTGCCACGATGTGTTGGATTGTTTCTGATGTTTCTCTGCACAGCCTGCACTTTGGGTCTTCTCTTGTATGATAAATCCCTGCTTCTGTCGATCTGGTACTTAGTGCCTGTTCTTGTGCTGCCATAATGAGGACTTCAGTGCTATCTTTGAAGCCAGCTCTTTCCAGCCACTGATAGGATTTCCCAGTATCAGCGACTTTGGTTATCTGGCGATGGTACATCCCGTGCAGGACACGTATCTTGCCAGGACACTTCCTCAGTTTGATCTTCCTTCTGTATTTGCTGTTGCTGTTGTTGCTGGAGACATTCTCTCATCAGCTCATCTTTGGGTGCCATCTCAGTGATGTATTCCTGGATATTCTGGGTTCCATCCAGGATAGTAGTTTTGACCCTCATCAGACCCCGGCCGCCCTCTTTCCGACCAGTGTACAGTCTCTGGATGTTAGACTTGGGGTGGAAACCTCCATGCATTGCGAGGAGCTTTCGGGTCTTCCCATCGGCCGCCTCCATTTCTTTCTGTGGCCAGCTTACTATGCCAGCAGGGTATCTGATGACTGGCAGCACATATGTATTGATGGCATGTATCTTATTTTTCCCATTGAGCTGGCTTTTCAGGATCTGTCGTATTCTTTGATGGTACTTGGATATTGCTGTCTTCCTTGCCTCCTCTTCATGATTTCCGTGGGATTGTGGGATACCTAGGTACTTATAGTTGGTCTCTACATCTGTTATGTCCCCTGTTGGTAGTTCTACCCCACTGGTCTTAACCACTTTTCCTCTCTTTACGATCATTCGGCTGCACTTATCCAGGCCGAATGACATCCCAATATCCTCACTGTAGATCCTTGTCAGGTGCATCAATGAGTCGATGTCTGGTTCATTCTTTGCATACAGCTTGATGTCATCCATATAGAGGAGGTGGCTGATGGTAGTTCCACTCTTGAACTTGTACCCATATCCAGTCTTTGCTATTATTTGGCGTAGGGGATTCAGGCCTATGCAGAACAGCAGGGGAGACAGTGCATCTCCTTGATATATGCCACGCTTGATCGATACTTGTGCTCATTCTTTTGAGTTGATTTCCAGTGTTGTTTTCCATTGCCCCATGGAGTTCTTAAGGAAGGTCATTAAGGTCTTATTTACTTTATATAATGCCAGGCATTCACAGATCCACGTATGTGGCATTGAGTCGTAGGCTTTCCTGTAGTCAATCCAAGCTGTGCACAGATTAGTCTGTCTGGTTCTTGAGTCTTGGGCTACAGTACTATCTATGAGCAGTTGATGTTTTGAGCCCCTGGTACACACACACACACACACACACACACACACACACACACACACACACACACACACAGAGTGGTACTTCACTTAACAAGCGCCTCGCTTAACAAGCGCCTCGCTTAACAAGCATTTCACATAGCAAGCAAAAATTTCCAAGAAATCTTGTTTCACATAACAAGCTCCACTTCACTTAACAAGCAAGAGTGCTATGGACATGCGTGCTATGCAGCCCTGATGCTCCGCGCAGAGGCTCTTTAGAAGGGCTGCCAGCCAGCACTGCTGCCTCTAACTGCCCCCAACTTGGGGGCAGTTGCCAGGAGGTGCCAGAGGCAACTGCCCCTAACTGCCGTCAAGTGCCCCCACCAACTACCTTGAACCTCCAGCAGCAGCCCAGGTAAGCATCCCAGGAAAGTGTCTTTGATTGCAGTCTCCTAACCATGTCTACTCAGAAGTAAGTCCCATTGTGTTAAATGGGGCTTACTTCCAGGAAAGTGTCTTTGATTGCAGCCTCTTAATCATGTCTACCCAGAAGAAAGCCTCATTGTGTTAAATGGGGCTTACTCCCAGGAAAGTGTCTTTAGGATTGCAGCCTAAGTAGACTGCATAGGGTCATGCACATTCAATGCCGGTTTTGAATTCAATTCCAGTGTTTTGTCATCATTTTTACATCCAGTTAATATTTTCATATGAATATTTTGGGGGTTGTGGAACCAATCATCTGAGTTTCCATGATTTCCTATGGAAAAATCTGCTTCACTTAAAGAGCATGTCTCCAGAATGAATTAAGCTCTTTATGTGAGGCACCACTGTGTGTGTGTGTGTGTGTGTGTTTATATATATATATATATATATATATATATATATATATATATATATATATATATATATATATATATATATATATATAAACACACACACACACACACACACACACCCCACCCATGGAGGGTGAGAAAACAATTTTTATTTATATATATATATATATATATATATATATATATATATATTGCACTTTTCTGGATTGAGTGTTCTGACATACTTCCTGGAATCTGTTGGAGCCATTCTTCCAGCTTGGGTGTCACAGTCCCTAGTGCTCCGATCACTATTGGGATCACATTCACCTTTACTTTCCACATCCTTTCTAATTCCTCCTTCAAACCCTGATAGTTTTCCACATTTTCATGATCTTTTTATCCATGCAAAAATTGTTGCAAAAGACTGTGGTCCTTTGCAAAGATGTTTTCTGCTACAGGCAGGGGGTCCCTTCCAACTCTGTGACTCTGTGTTTGGTGTAAAAGCCTCCATCTGGTCCCTTGATTGAAAAGATCGTTGCAAAAGTCTTGAATGTCTTAGATCGTTGCAAAAGGATGTCTTGAATGTCTTACATTTTGAATGAAAAGATCGTTGCAAAAGGATGTCTTGAATGTCTTACATTTTGGGGGTCCTTGCATCTTTTTGACATGGTCAACCAGATTGGGTTATGACATGGTCAACCAGATTGGGAAGTGGTTGAGTAGAGAGGTCCATCAGTTTTCAATTTAAAAAGAAGTAATATAGTGTTGAAATTAAGTACAGGAAAACAATTTGAGTGTTTTTAGCTTTATTATAACATCCTACATTTGTCCTACATTTAAGTCCTACATTTTTATGGGGTAGGAATTTTGGCTTGGATGACAGGTATTTTGAAGAATTGGGGGGATTTTAGGTTTGGCATCTGGTCACCCTGTTGGAGCATCCTTTTTAAAGTGATCAAGTCCAAAAGACAGCACTGGAATTCTGCATATAAATTTGGCATGTGCATTTATAATTGTTGGTTTAGACAAGATACAAGATATTTTACAAAGCTTCAAACACTAATTGCACAATGTTAAGTAAACACTGCACAGTGCACAGTGCTGAACACACACAGCACAATTCTAACCCTTGGTTAGGCCGGCACAAGTCCCGTGGAGGCCTGGGGGTTTTGAAAAAGTGATATAAGGCATTTCTGGGCCACTCTTGGGTGGGGGGTTAGGCCAGGGTTAGGCCACGTGTGTCAGGATCCCTTTATCACCATGGAAATGGAGCGATGGGTGGGTTGTGCTGGCCTAAGAGCACAATCCTAACTATATCTACTCAAAAGTAAGTCTCATTGTGTTCAATAGGTCTTACTCCCAGGAAAGTGTCTTTAAGATTGCACCCTAAATTGGTTAGGATTGCGCCACAGTGTCAAATAGATCTGTGCATGTCCATTCCATCCCTATATGTATGCATGCAGAAATGCCCATCCCTACAGTTGAATCTAAGTTTTGGGGAAGTCAGAGAGTATTATTTGATTAGTTACTGACCGGTATATTACCTTTAAGTATGGTACCTCCAAACACTATACCAACTACCTCTAAGTGCTCTATTTGGTACTTGGAGGACAAAAATAATGATTCGTGACAAACACTTGTTTTTCTTATGAGACATCCAAATAGCTGGCTTTTCCATATTATAAAACCAAAGACTGACAGTTGAATCCTATGCAAGTCTACTGAGAAGTAAGCCTCGTGTATTTAATGGAAATTGCTCGGGGGAAGCATTTGTAGGATGGCAGCCTAAAATAACTGGCAGCATTGGATTGGGTCTCTTACCAAATGTGAGATTGTGAAATATGTTTTGGGAACTCCAAGGAAGTGCGATTGCTTAATTTTAACAGTCATTGAACACAATCCAGAGTTAGGGCAGTGAGAAGGGCTCAGCTGGGCTGCCCCAATTATTCTGAATCCAGAGCAGAAAGTTATGGTGCATCCACAGAGTCAAGAAGCCTGGGCTGCCCTAACTGCTCCATAGCATGCTCAGTAGACATCAAGTGACACCTGGTGAGGGCTTGAGACCCCCCTCAGATCACACTGAACAAGGAACAGATGTGGTGCCTGCCTGATGAGACTGCCAGGACATGAATACAAGGGGCTTCCTGGAGTGGCCTGCTGTACCCCAGGTTAATGGGCTGCCATAGTTGTGCCATATCTTGAAGTTGAGAGGCAGGGGTTGCAGCTGGTCTGGCCATAAACTCAGATGTTTTTGTCAACACTGTCATTCTTACTCTGCCTTATAATGGACCCCTATGGATCTACTCATTACTATACCTGCTCCTGAGGTGGTATAACTGAGGAGCTGGAAGAGGGCATTTCTGCTCTCGAAACAGGCTCTGAATACGGAGTAACTGCTCTGCCGTAGGCAATGCTAAACATGCCCTCAACATGCCTCTCCTGAACTGCCTAGGCAGGCCAGCCCAGGTTCATCTGTCTTGAGGAGGCCTATCTTGCCTTAGGGTGCAATCCAGAGTAACTACGTGGAGTCCTTGCTCCGGTGTAAGAACATTTTGCTCTGGATTGCAATATGAATTTCCCATAGGTTTTCACTAGATAGTGCAGCAACAATGGGTACACATAAAGTCTCTTGCATGCTCCCGTAGTTACTCTGGATTGTAGGGTTAGACTGCCCCAAGCCTTTTCTGGCATAACTGTGCTGCCCCATCTTGGACTTGGGCCACCCAGTGATAGTTAGGGCAGTCCAAGTACACTTCTGGATTGTGCTCCTTGCCACATTTCTGCCAGAAACTTACCCCTCATCTGTGCCAGTGATAACATATAAAGTAGTTCGGCTGTCAGAAAGGCCAAGGTGTTCCCACTGGCATCAATGCAAGCGATAGCATGTGCCCCGCCAACTAGACCAAGGGCAGGGGAATGTGGGGAAAAATGGGGAGAGGACAGGATTGGAAGCACGCACTATATCCTATCCACCTTCTCACGCCTGATACACCAACACTAATACACTCTTTTGCCAGCATTTTAATTGGTGCACATCTGAGTAGACCCACTGCACTTGGTACGGCATTCCATGGAGTAAGGAAATGAAAATCTCTTTACCTTGAGGAGATCTCCAGCATGCAAGACTCCCCCAAGCTCAATGTTTCTCTGGGGGAATTTAGTTAGGATTGAGCTGTTAATCTTGCAAAATTAAATAAATAGGTCTTTGTTGTTGTCCAATCCTTTTTCAACTATCTGAGTAGGGTGTCCATGGTTTCCTTGGCTTTTTGTTCTCACATCAATCCTATGGAGTAGTATGGACTGGAAAGGTTAACTGGCCCAAGGCCATCCAAGGAATTTCATGACTGAGTGTAATTATTAATAGCTCCAAACATCATCTGAAATGCTATCCATTTCACCACACTAGCTCTGTGATTGGGTACCCAAACACATACCTATATTTGGTATCATATTTCCAAGATTATCTTTTAAAAAATGAGGAAATGGCAGTTAAAAAGAAGTGCCATGGTCAATGGCAACAGGAGACTTCCAGTAAATGAGAACCTTGCCAAAATGGTGATGCGTCTTTTTTCAGTGTCATTTTATTTAAAATACCAGCTATGTCTAAAAACAGAATTTTCCCTATAACAACATTACAGCGTGCCCACTGGAATCCCTTAATGCAAAAAAATATCAAATTGATTTTCCTCAAGAGATTATCTCTACTTTTGCAATGCAAATATTTTCAAGTGTACTAAACATGTTCTAGCACCTCAACAGAGACTAAAGTATTTGCATGCAAAACTACACAGAGTAGGCAGACTGGCACAAGCTTATACTAGCACCATATGTGCTAAAGAATTTGAGCCAGGAAACAACTAGTGTCTGGACACGATTTACAATTAAAATTTAATTAGATATTGTAATTCAAAAGAGATCCTAAATCGAAAGTTCCCATGAAAATTAATGTTGCATGACAAATAAATCTCAGGCCCCAAATTGTAGATTTCTTGCGCACCCTAATTCAGCTCAATAAAATAATATGACTCATTTTTAAATTTCTTGTTACTAAGAGGGATGGCACTCCAGCAACCAGATGCTCGCCTTGCTTTAATCATGTCAAATTTTGGCCACTGCAATTTGCAGTAACAAATTTTGGACTTGAGGCTTAGTTCTTATGGATAGAATGGAAGATAAACCTTCTTCCTTCATTACAATGGCTCATCTAACTTAACATCTTGTCTCCAGCAGATACCAGTTTGGGATACATGAGCAAAGGATTCAAGAAGTGCAATGATGCCAAATGATTTCTACCATAAGATTTCTCAAACTTTGAATGATTATTTACTGAAGAAAGTCATAAGGAAATGCCAAAAACTAAGGGCAAAATCCATAGCAGTTATGGGTCCACGCAGTTACGTCACTCTAGTGTTACCTTATGAAAAGTCACCTTAACTGCTCTGGAGCAAAGGGCTTAATTTGACTTTAGGATATGGGCTAAAGTCACATGCAAATCAACAGGAAAGACAATTTTAAACGTTAGACTAGCAGACAGAAGTTGAAAGAATGAAGCATGTTTTGAATTAGTCCTGGGTATTATTGAAAGTTGTTGAAAGAGTGGAACCATCAGAAAATGAACCATCAGAAAGGGGTCGACATCTATAATCATGTGAATGTTATTGAGCCAATCCTGCTCAAGAAAGAGGTGTCAAGTGGATCATATATATAGGGGCTCCTGTAACCATAGATCCTGTATCCAAGGTTCACTTAGGAAGTTTCCCCAGGCCTCCTAAAATTGAGGTGTCAAGTGGATCATGAATATAGGGGCTCCTATAACCATAGATCCTGTATCCAAGGTTCACTTAGGGCACAATCCAGAGTAACTACGGGAGCACGTAAGAGACACTATGTGCACCCATAGTTACTATACCACCTAGTGAAAACCTATGGGAAATTCATATTGCAGTCCAGAGTAACTTGTTCTTACTCCGGAGCAAAGACTCCCTGTAGTTACTCTGGATTTCACCCTCAGGAAGTTTCTCCAGGCTTCCTAAAATTAGACTTAAGGAATTAAAAACTTCACTTCTGGTTTCACAGAAAAACTGGTTTTTGTGGGGCGGCTTATGTTCATGGCTTCTACTGTTCATGTAGATGTTCATGGCTTCTACTGGGCTCAGAGGATTCTTTCCACCCCTCTCTTCTGGAGGGTGGGAGTGCATTCCTTGGCATCCACAGTTTCAGTTAATTATGGGAAGTGGGATTCCAGAATGGAACCGTTACATATATCAGCATACCTGTAATACTCAAATTTGTAAATGCTGTCTATATGGAATATTTTGGTGGTGTGACTGAAGTTTTGGGCAAGTTTTGTCTAAGTGCTTTATAACTGGCACCAGAGATCAACCAGGTCAGGCACTGGCTGAGGGTCCGTGGCCTCCTGTGCCCCACTAAGCTGATCTGATGATTCACAATTGTAGATAGCTGATGTGTGACTCATGGAAATATCTTAATGCTCATACCAAAAATCTAGAGTTAATTTTTACTCTAGTCTTTCACAAATAAATTCTTTGTTCATTCAAGAGTCTAGACCAGGGTGGGAAAACCCTGGCCAGAGGAACCATTGCGGCCCTTGGAGACGCCCAATTTGGCCTACAGTGAGTCTTCAGTCTCCAATGCGCCTCTGGCCCATTGACTGTTAGTATGTGCTCGCCCATGGGTGTTATTTTAATCCTACTCTGAACAACTTATGCCCCCAAATTAGCATATCTTCTGGCTTGGTCCTTATGTTTTTAATGTGCAAGAGGTGTGTGGCAAACCGTTGATAGTTCTCTTGTGATTCAACATGCCTATATTATACAATAGTTTTCATGTGTATTATAAGTAGGTTTGGTAGGATTCATTAATTCATATAATTTCTGTCTCTAATGCATTAATTTATATAAATTTATTCAAATTTAAAATTAGGGTTGCCATATTCGCCTAAAAACTGGGACTGTCCTGGTTTTGGGGGATTGCATTCACACTCATGGCCCAGTTTTGTGGAAGAGAATTATGGCAACCCTATTTGAACTGGAAATTAATTATTTTTTCCAGGCCCTAACAGGGTGACACAGAGATGATACGGCACTCCTAAACTTTTGCCCACCCCGATCTAGACTCCAGCGCACTGCCAAACTCATGCAGCAGCTGCCTATGGTTTAGAGCAAGGGCCTCCAAAGTTTTTTGGCAGGAAGGCCACATCATCTCTCCAACATTGTGGTAGAGGCCAGAAAACTAATTTACATTTCAAATTTGAATACATTTACATAAATTTACATATAAGAATGTATTGGAGTGAATTACACGGATTGCCCAAGGGCCAGATAGAGGGGTCTCACCAGGGGCCACATAGAGGCTCACCGAGAGTCACATCTGGCCCCGGGCCGGGGTTTGGAAACCCCAGGTTTAGTGGGACAGCTAATTAGTTTCTGGATAGCTTCATCCTTCCTTGCCTCCCTATTGGCCAACCAGCTAGTTTATGTTCTCAAACAGCAGTCTCTGCCACTTGCTAGTATCAACTTGTAACACTATTTAGGACCAAACAAGACACTCTAACCAGTGTTTCTCAAATATTTAGTGTGGGACCCACTTTTTATAATGACAGTCTGTCAGGACCCACCAAAAGTGATGTCATTACCAAAAGTGACACCATCAAGCAAATATATTTTTAACAATCCTAGGCTGAAATCCTACCCACATTTACCAAGGAGTAAGTCCCAGTGATTCTCATTGTTAAAAACACATATGCAGTAGCCTGTTAAAAGAACAGATCTGTAACATTTTCAACAAAGCTGTCACAAACCATGGTAGCATTATGTCACATGTATAAAAAATAAAATACTGAAATGAATGGGGACCCACCTGGAATTGGCCTCCAACTGACATAGTGGGTTCCAACCCACAGTTTGAGAAATATTGCTCTAGCAGCCTATGGCTTCTGCAATCCTGGTTTACCATCTCTGCAAGTTCTGAGTGATGTCCCTAGCAGTGCAATACTAACTTGCGCTGCATTGAGACTGAGCTTACTTGCGCCGATCCAAAGGTTTGCCATAATTTTCTTCCACAAAATTGAGACAGGACCCCCTATCAAGCTTGCTAGTATGTGAACGCAATCCCACCAAATTGGGTCAGTCCTGGTTTTCTGGGACATGTGGCAACCCTACTGATCCAGCACAAATTTCTGCTCTGCCATCACATGACAGGGAAGGCTCTGGAGGTGGCCTATTTCTAAGCACACTGGAGTCGCCAAGGTTGTTCCTGGCTGCTTGGGGGTTCCTGGCTGCTTGGGGATTTGACATAAGTGCTGGATATGAGCCCTGCCTCCTTCTCCCCACCATTTTTTGGCCTTACCAATTTGACCCCCTTTGAATTACACCAGGTGTAATAATATTTTACCCTATTTTATATTATTTTACACTCATCATCACCCCATATCCACCATAGAAGGCAGCACATGGCTCCATGGTTCATTGTGTGTGTGTGTGCATGCGCGCACGCATGTGCGTGTGTGCAGGTTGGGTGGAAAAACAGTGTAGTCTATTAGTGATTTTGTCTCAACACAAATGAGGTTGGCTCTTTAAATTAAAAGATAAACATCTCTTCAGTAGCAGTTAATGGCTTAAAAGCAGCCTGCTTAACATGGCAATGGGGCAGGCAATTAAGCCTGAACCTATAAAGGTTCAGGAAGCATTCAGCTTTGGTTTCAGTTTTCAGCTGGGAAACTTCCCTTCCCTTCCCCTTTGTGATTATTACATTAATACAAAGTGATAATCACTTCTGAATTGCTTTGTAAGGGGAAATTTCTGTCTCTGAGCTGAAACTTATTTGTTTTAAGCCACTTGAAAGGAGAATGGATTCGTGTTGATTCATTGTCTGCCTTGTTAACATGGTAAACAATTGCTTTTGTATAATGTGAATATGGGTAACCACTGAAGTTCCTGGAACCAAATGTCACAGATGATGAGGTTCAACCTGTATTAAGATATGAGGCTCTGAAGCAGTGGCACTACTCTTCTTCTTTCTACCAATCTGCTTCCTATCAGGAAGTGAAGTGTTACCAGATATCAGAGCCACATATGTTGAAGTTACCTGTCTCAGGAGTAGCAGCATGTGCAGGAGGAAGGACAGAAGTGTCTGGCAAAAATCTGCTTTTTACCCACTCATCTCTGACCATATTTCTTAGCAGTGTGCCAGCATACACCTTCTTCACTCCATTTTTAGCAGCACATCCATGTTCTGCCTTCCACTGTAAGCCCCACTGTATTCAATTCTTTAGGATTCAAGCCATAGAGAGTAAAAGCTGATATCGTACTTTGAAAGGGCTGCTAAAGAGACGATGCAAGATAGTTTCTGAAAAGCACTCAAAAATCTTCCAAGATACAGGCTGGTGGGGATTATTTTAGCTGTTCTGCCCCCTCCGTCCCTCCAGGGAGTTCTGTACCATGGACAAAGTTCTTCCTCTCTGCCTTTGTAGCCTCACAACAGCCCTTCAAGGTAGGCTAGACTCAGTGAGACTGGGTGACTCTGAGTTACCCCATGAGTATATGCTCTCTCTCTCTCTCTCTCTCTCTCTCTCTCTCTCTCTCTCTCTCTCTCTATATATATATATATATACAGCATATATATAGCACTCGTATTTAACATTCATTTTTATTATCTCAATAAACCATCAAATGGACAGAACATCACATTTCTTGCCGGTATAAATTGGTCTCACCCCATTGACACTGACAAATTGAGCGAATGGGCTTTACCAAAAGACAAATGTGGTTTGGAATCTACTATAAATTTTCACTTCTTAATGTCCCCCAAAAGGCAGAATTTAAAAAAATGCACCAGTCTCTCCATATATTAGAGTAAGCACATTCTTGACCCGACTAAAATAGCTTTAGTTCATATCCTTCCATTTTTTAAAATTCCCATATTTTGTTTTTATTCAGTCTTAAGAAAGCCACGAAGAGGATTTCTTGCAAAGAAGTTTTGTTAGAACAGCCGTTATTATTGATGCATGGACTTGGAATGAAGGGGAAAAAAACAAACAGAGCCACAAAAGTTCTGGAAATGCACAGAAGTGTCGAAGGTTTAATGGAAATCATCCACTTTTACATGTCTCTCCTTGCATATTAATACCATTGCGTTTTAAACAGTGGTTTGATTTCAAACATTGAATTAATTAAGTGACAAAAGAAAAACAGCATCAGTTCAGTGTGCCAAAACTAATGCCAACAGCGCTCTCTACTGGCGGACAATGCAAAAAACAGCCACTTGGAATGAATTGTAAGCTCTTAATATGATGCTTGTGCTCAGTATGCTGTGGCACACTGGTGTGCAAGTGTGCCACAAGACTTTGGAAAGAACCATTTATTAGGAGGGAAATTGGAGGATTTGAGCCCCCAATTTGAGCACACCAGCAGTATGGTGTGCCTTGTCAATGGTCCAAAAATTGATGGTGTGCCTTGACAATGTTAGCACCTTGTCTTTGTGCCATGATATGAAACAGGTTGAAAAACACTCTTAGGCTGCAATCCTAATCTCCAGTTAGGCCAGCCTAAGCCCTGGCATAAGTCCTGTGATGACCTGGGAGTATCATGAAAGTGCCGTATGACACTTGTACACCACTCCTGGGGAGGGTTAGGCCAATGCACATACATGTGCTTGCCTCCCTACAGAACAGGAAGACTGATGAGTTGTGCAAACCTATTAGGATTGCACAGTTAGTCACAGAGCACTTTAGCAAAACAGGCTTCTTGAAGAAGCCTCCCTTGAGCTGCTATCAATTGCCGAGCACCTGTGTTCCCTTCTTCCTATCATAATACAAGATGAGGAAGGAGAAGGAGTGGAAGAAAGTGGGTGGAAATCTTCTGCCAGAGGAACTGCTTCAGTTGGCCTTATGGATGGGCTGGTCCTGTGCAGCAGTCTTGCACAAGATGTGACTGCCAAGCTCATGCAAAATATTAGCCTCATAGCAGAGCCTGCCAGATGCTCAGCAATCCCTTTTTGCAGTCTCCATGAGGCAGCAAATTGGTGTTTCCAAAAATCAAGACCTGCACTCTCTGCATATACTTGCTCTTAATATAAATTGCTTCTAGAACTCTACTAGATCAAAAGGAGGTGAGTCTAACCAATCTGTTTTGCTTCAGTCTTTGGATGATGAATGGAACAATGTTAAAATTGTTCATCAATGTTAAAATTTTCATCAATGACTTGGAGGAAGGGATACGGGGGAGCCTGATCAAATTTGCAGATGACACTAAACTGGGAGGAGTAGCAAACACATCAGAAGATAGGAGAAACCTCCAGGAGGTTCTGGATAAACTGGAATCCTGGGCTGTAACGAACAGAATGAATTTCAACAGGGAGAAGTGCAAGGTTCTGCACTTAGGCAATAAAAACCAAAAACATAGGTATAAAATGGGGGATACTTGGCTTGGCAGCACAACATGTGAGCGGGATCTTGGAGTCGCCGTGGATCACAAGCTGAACATGAGTCAGCAGTGTGATGTGTCTGCAAAGAAGGCAAATTCCATTTTAGGTTACATTAAGAGGACTGTAGCTTCCAAGTCACGAGAAGTTATAGTTCCTCTTTATTCTGCATTGGTGAGACCTCACCTTGAGTACTGTGTTCAGTTCTGGGCACCTCACTTTAAGAAGGATGCAGCCAAACTGGAGCAAGTCCAGAGGAGAGCGACAAGAATGATCAGTGGGATGGAAGGGAAGCCCTACGAGGAAAGGTTGGGGGAACTTGGGATGTTCAGCCTGGAGAAGAGGAGGCTGAGGGGAGACATGATTGCCCTCTTCAGATACCTGAAGGGCTGTCATATGGAGGAAGGGGCCAATTTGCTCATAGCTGCTTCTGAAAGCAGAACTAGAACCAATGGGTACAAACTGCAAGAAAGGAGATTCCGGCTGGAAATCGGGAAAAAATTCCTGACTGTGAGGGCGGTTCGGCAGTGGAACAGATTGCCAAGGGAGGTGGTGGACTCTCCCTCACTGGGGATCTTCAAGCAGAGGCTCGATGAGCACCTGTTGGAGATGCTCTAGGGGGAATTCCTGCTGCAGGCAGGGGGTTGGACTAGATGACCTACTAGGTCCCTTCCAACTCTATGATTCTATGATTCTATGAAAATCACTGTATCAAATGTACCTTTGTATCTCAGTAAGGGATTCACTATTTGTTAGTGTTAATGTAGAATTTTTGTATTTTTTCCCCACCCCATGGCCATTTAAGATAGCATAGGCTGTCTCAGCATAAGCTTAGGTCCAGCAGCTTGTCCAAAGTGAGGAACTTTTGGCCAGTTTGTGCTCATAACAGCAAACAATGTTTGCTATCTATTTTAGTGTACGCTTACTAGTTGTTCAATCAGTATGTTAGCTCAGTTGTTAGTAAGTTGTTAGTAGATTGGATGATTCTTTCAGCTCAGTTGTTATTATATTAGTAGATTGTATAATACTTGACTCATCTAACTAGCCTACAGTATAAGAAATATGCATTCTCATAAAGTATATGCTGGTTCTTCCTTTGCATCTGAGACAATTTCGCATTTCTTTTCATTATCTGTGGGTTGAGTTCAATCAAAATGCCCTCATATATACTGTAAGCATTTACGTTCTGGTGTTGATACAGAAGTTATTTGAACTGTGATGAAAGAACATATTTTGAATTCTGCCAGATGTGAAGGAAGGTGCAAAGTCATACAACTTTCAAGAATAGTGCCTGTCATGTATGTCAGGAAAGTGCACCAGGTCATTACCCTTTCAACAGGTGTTACTTTAACAGATGACGGTAAATGTTCAGCTGAGGTTTAGTTGGTGCAGCACCATCAAAGCACCCTATGCTTCTCAACAGAAAAAGAGAAAGGCCCCCTCATCTCCATACCTACATGAGTATCATCATCTAATACCAACATGAGTCCTCCAGGAAAAATGATCTCATATTGGCATTACATTCTGCATTTGAGAATGTTCAACATCATTGGGTGCTGATTGGAGGAGCTGGTGAAATAGTGACCCATGATAACAATACCACTAAAAGCTCAGGGGCAGAGCTCTGTCCAAGGGGAACCCCTAAAGTCACAAGAGAAAGCAATAAATTGGAAGGATGAAGAAGCCCTTTGCTACTGTTTTAATACCTTCCAGGCAAATCCATGAAAACTATATGTGAATCCATAGTATCTGTGTTGACCTCCATCCTGCCTCTGAACACCTGAAACAACATTAGGCAGGCCTATCCAACTTGACGAGTTGGGACTGACCTCCTCCCTCTTGCTTTTGGTCTCTTTTTCATACAGCCGTAGAGCTTCCCAGCTTACATCAACGGAAAATGTAACATAACACTCGGAGACTTCTAAATATCTCACTTGTTTAAATGAGTGCAACTTGACAGGGCTGATGTGATAAAACAATGTAAAGAGTTTTACAAACATTTCGCTTGAATGACCGAGGAAATGGAGTCTTGACTTTTAAAAGAGGTTTTTAAAAAGGCATAGAACAAATTGACAAGGTGATCCTTAACGAGATCTGGTTGCTGCCAATCAGGCTCCAGCATGCAGTGCAAACCACTTCCAACCTGGACGCCAGCTTGGATTTAACATTCATGTATCTGATCTGTATTTATATCTACCAAAATACTTACCTTTTCAGCCACTAAGGGCACAATCTACTGGGACATTCTCTTGTGCAAGTTTGGCATACAAGAAGGTGACATTGATCATTGATCAGACTGCAATCCTATGCATAATAACCTGGGATTCCGCTCCAGAATATTGTGGAATTGTTTCTAAGTAAATGTATATAGGATTGTGCTGCAAGACTTGTGATTGTAGCTGTTGGCTACAAGTGGAGAGTTCTATTTAATTAAGCCATTTCTGCCTCTCAACACAGGAAGAAAAGCTGTTTTTTAACTGTAATTTTAAGGAATGCCTTTTTGTCCCCTTCTCCAAAGAATTTGCAGGTTCCTTCTCATTTGAAGAGGCCATTCAAGTTCAGGCAAATCCATGTATAAAAAAGTGTGATGGGCCTGTATTTTTAAATGGTTGCCTAATTTTTAAATTGCATTTGTTTAACGTGAAAATTGTCATCCACAGAAGTTCCTGGAACAAAACACCCATGCATGCCAAGACTCAACCTGTAAACTTGTGAATTTTTTTAACTAGATAGGCTGTAATGACTATTTTAATTTTTAAATTGTTGTTAATAATGGGAAAGCAGGCATAGAAATTTCAAACCTCAATAAATTATTTTCAGTGGGTAGAGCAGTGATCCTTCCTTCTGCACTTCCTTCCTCCCTAGGTAGGACTGCCAGATTTTCTTTTTCTGGCAAGGCTCCTGTGCTTTTATGCCCTGAACAGGCAGTAATGTGAATGTTCCTCAGATTTGTTTCATTTTTGACTCTCTGAAAAAAATGAACTCTTTTTGAAACTGTAAACCTGTTGTGAGTTCACATAAATAAAAGCTGTCTGGAAAACGGAAAAGGTGATTACTACTTCAAAATATCCACTTAAATTTCTAACCACCATAACCAGCCTTTCTGGGTGATGCTCATGAGATGCACAGTATTTGGGAGTGGACCCACTGGGATGGTTTTTGGGCTTGCAAGTACTCTTACATGACAAAGTTTGGCTTTCCACAAGAAGAGCTGACATTTCTGACATTGGGCCAAATGTTAACATATTTCTAGGGACCTGCAAAAGGCAAGGTTATTTTTCCTTTCCTTTGCAGGTCCCTACATATTTCCTTCTGGGTTTCTTCCTCCTCATCTTCACACACCCTAGTTCAGGAGTAGCCCTTACTGTTATGCTTTCTTTGCTTTTCGTTTTTGACTGTGTACCTAGGGAATTAAAGTTTTTGAGAGGCGAATAATAATCCTTTAGCAGGGTCAGTACTTTGTTCCATAGGGAAATTGAGGCAGCTGATTTGGGGAACCATAAAAGTCAGTTACATAACAATATGCTTTTACTATTGGGTAACACAGGATGGGGAACACAGGCACTATTTGGCTTTTTCATCTCATCAGATAGCGAGCTAGATAGCTAGACAGACAGACTGATTGATTGATTGATTAAGTGATTGATAGGCTCAGTTTGTGCCTCACCCTGCCATCATTCCACCCTCCCCTACTGTACCTTCTAGAGGCTGATCCACACAGTGTTTCACTTATCACCCGTGATGGCACATCCTTCTTTTCCTAGTGTTGAGACTAGCATCTAACTGGCACAGGTCCAGCAAGAGAATGCCCTATGTTTCCAGTGTCATAAAAAATGCTTTACAACACATTTACAGCACCCAGAGCTAGGACTCAGCACTGCTTCTAGGAAGCTTCAGGATTGGGTCCTAAGTTGGCTGCAAAACTTACTTCCTGAAAATCTCATCTGCAACTGGGAATGATCCCCCAAAGGGTCTCATGTCATTGGACCTGTGTCATATCAAATGTCATACCCTATGTCATACCCAAGCCACCTTCGGTATCCTTTTTAGGTAGGAAGGTGGGGTATAAATCTATAAATAAAATAATAAATAGTTAAGTCTCTAAAGGTTGTTCTCATTGGCCCCTGGTGTAAAGGAGCACCACTTTTTGCTGTTGGTAGGCTTGGGACTCCATGTGGTGTTGGCATTTGTCTTTTGCTTATCACGGCCTTTCTTTGGGAGTCATACAATTCTAACAATGTAGCTTATTGAGTAATTTTTCTACCCTGACTAATCCATTTTAATCCAGAATAACCTGACCTGACCCCTCACTGCATTCATCATACTGGATACGAAACCGAGGCAAAACCGCACAAAAAAAGTATGTTATCCCATTTTTTATATTCTATCAGCATTAAATAGGCTTTATCTGCAGGATTGTGTAATGGGATGGTCACCTGAGCTCTTGACTTCCCACTTCTGGAAATCTAATGAGCTTCATGGCCCAATGGTTTGGCTCAAGCCAAGCCTTTTATTTACCAGTATGAAGAAGACCAAAACAAGGGAACAGTGGTAACTGCATCTAAATGACCTTTAGCCCCAGTATAGGATGCTTATGCACTATAGAAGCTTCCCATTGTGATAGGTGAGTCTAAAACATGTGAAAAAATATGCAGAAAATGCCTGGTTTCTCCATAATTTTCTGCATTAGGGACACTCAGGATGGTGTAGTGCAGGGTTTCTCAATCCTTAGTCTGGGGACCACTGGTGGTCCTTGGCAGCTGCTTGACTGGTCCACGAGAGGACTCCTCTAAGTTCCTCTTCCGCTCCTCACAGCAGGAGGGCTGTCAGAGGATTGCAGCCTCAGAGTCCAATCCTATGCCTGTCTACTCAGTAGTAAGTCCCATTGTAGTCAGTGGAGCTTACTCCCAGGAAAGTGAACAGGATTGCAGCCTCAGAGCCCAATCCGATGCCTGTCTACTCAGAAACCCGTTGTAGTCAGTGGAGCTTATTCCCACAAAAGTGCAAATTAGTTTGCAGCCTCAGAGTCCAATCCTATGCCTGTTACTCAGAAATAAGTTCCATTATAGTCAATGAGGCTTACCCTACAATCCAGAATAACTACAGGAAGATGTAAGAGGCACTTACTCTGGATTGCTCTATGCATTTCCCATAAGTTTCCCATAGGTGGCACTATAACTACGTTGGGGTAAAAGGTCCCGTAGTTACTCTTGATTCTAGCCTCACTCTTCAATAAGAGTGACTACGATGGCTTTGTGCATCATCCATTGAAAAAGGTTGAAAATCCCTGCTCTGAGTAGACATGCAGTGAGACATTGGGTTCTCACCAGCAATCTTATAAACAAGAAACCTAGCAATAGTTCTATTATAATAGATTTACAGCTGGAGGCAGGTGTACTATGCTCTGGGTTGGAAGCTCTCCCTCCAGGTCGCCAGAGGCAGAACTCTCCCCCCACCCCTGGGCTGGTACCTAGAAAATTTGTTTTCCGTAGAACTGGTTCCTGGGGCCAAAAAGGTTGAGAACCACTGGTGTAGTGGACTGAGACCCTGAAGATTCAGATTCACCTCCCTCTCATCCATTAAGCTTCCTGGGTGACACTGGGCGAGACAGCCACTCTCAGCATCACCTATTCACAGGGTTGGGGACAGAAGGAGGGGAAACACTAAAATTTTGTAAGCCACCTTGGGCATTTGTGTTGGCATTTGAGCATTTGTGTGTGTGAAAGATGAGGTATAAATCCCTTAAATGAAATAAATAAATTTCCACCATAGTAATACAGCACATCTTAAAACAAACTCAGTTCAAATGTTCAGATGAATGAATGAGCGTATCTTGGGACCATGTTCAAGAATGGTTTCTTGGTAATTTCCAAGAGTGAACACTGAAACATAGACAAGTATCCTAATGTGCAACCATCAACTTGTCATCAAAGAGAATAGGGCGCCATGTATACAGGTCACTGTAGTTCCTTTGGAACATGACTGTTAACCATAGTCTTACTTTGACTTATTTTTAATTGATCCCATTTGATGTCAGTGGAACTTTAGCTTTCTCCTGGAGTCCTGCCTTCTACATTCCAGTACAGTCATGATTATTTGCAAGTCTCTGTTTTATGCTGACAGATTACTGGCATTACTTCTTCTGGTGAAGTCTGTTGCTAGCAATCTAGTCCATTCTTTCTGGAACTCCTTGTAAATGGACGAAAGGAAGATTTATTATGATCAGATCCAGTGGAAATTAGAAAATGGGACTAATGGAAACCATTAATGTTCTCTCAACAATCAGATGAAGACTGTAGATCAATATGGCGTATTAATGGGTTGGAAGAGATTAAATATAATATAAACATTTTTCTCATACAGCAAATGCATAGAGAACGATAAAGAAAAGAACTTCTTTCTTATGGCAAAGAAATCTTTGCTCCTAAATCATGTTGGCATAGAACAAAGCAACATTAAAATTGTTTTGTCACATTTTAGTAAATTACCAGCCTGATCCTAACCCATAGTGGAAAAGGCAGGCCATTTGGTCTGCCCCAAATGCTGTGCACAGATGGACCTGATTGCCAGAAACTTGGAATATGGGGAATTAATTCCCTTTACCCAGTGTGGTGTGGCAGCTGTTCCAAAGGTGCTACTCAGATATGTGCCACTGAAATTGGTGGTGAAGATCCAAGCAGTCTAGTGTAAGGCCAGGCTTAGTGCCGAGGCTAAAGCATTTTAAACAATAAAAAAATTCCATGTATTTTATCCATCAAAATTGAAGTCAGCCATAGTTTAACATTCAGCTGTCATCATCAGCATCCCTGTATACAGGAATAATACTACTCTCTAGCTTCAGTGACCACTTGGTTTGCCACATCAGCCCAGCATTGTAAACAAAGCATTGACTCCTTGTGATTGATAAAAGTGTTGCATTTCCCAAACACGTTCTATCTAAACTGCAGAAGAAAGCTTCAAAATTGAAGGAAAAAATAAATTGTTGTTGATGTATGGTGAGATCAGCTGGCATTAGTCATTCACAAATGTGGCTAACTGTGCTTCCATTATTGATTTATATGGATCAGACCAGCATTCAGTGCCTATTACAAAATGAATATGGCTGCAATCCTAACCTCCATTTAGGCCAGCCTAAGTCCTAGCATAGGTCCTGTGCTGACCTGAGGGTGTCACAAAATTGCCATAAGATACTTCTGACCCAATCCTGCGGGTTGGTTAGGCCAGGGCACAGGTATACACAGACCACAGAAAGATAGGCTAGGTGAGTTAGGCCAGCCTAAATTTTTAGGACTGTGCCCTATACGAGCTTAAGGAAATAATGAAGGTTTTAATGTGGTCACATTCCTTGGAACTCAGGGAGGCCTTGTGACTGAAGGGACTTCTCATCATTTATAAAAATGTTGGAAGATGCTTCATTTGCTTCTGTCAAGAATGGTTTTTAATCTAAAAATACCTTAAGTTGGCTGTTTCTCTTGGATCTTCACCTGAGGAAATGCTTATGAAAACAGAGGAAAGTTTGAACCAACAATAAGCTGACTATGCCTTGGTCTTGTATAGTTGATGTTTGAGTTTTTAACTTGACTTTTTCCATGAATTCCCAATATATTTCACATTTGTAAAATATGAGTACATACTAAGACTACCTTAACTGTAGGTCCAATTAATCTCTGATAGGGACTATGGTTACTATGGGTACTATGGTTGTTCAGATAGGGACTAAACAACTTTCTTCAGAGTAAGACCCATTGAACACAATGGGCTTAATTTTAAGTAGACATGTTAGGACTGTGCTCTAAGAGCATGCAGTCTTGACGAACAGAAGTATCTTTAAGAATTTCTATTCCAGGTGGCCTACAAAAAAAGGTGAATGATCCACCATTGTATAGTCTTTTAACCACACACTTTACAAGAGTGTGGGGAGAATTGGTAGTCCAGTGGGAGAGAGAAAATAGTCATCTGACCAGGAGAAGAGACCATGTTCAGCTATATGCAACCTCTTTAAGTAGCTGGCACCCCAGTTAACAAACTAAACACTACAGCAGGGTTTTCCAACTGTGGGTTCATAAGCCCACATGGGGTGAGTGGAAACCTGAGCCCTCCCATTCACTCTTGGTCTAGTTTGGCTCCACCTCACAGCTATTCTGGAAGCCAAATCACTAACAGGGATGGTGGGGAGGTTTATCTAAGTCACACTGGACTGGTGATCCATAATACTGGTCTGTATGGAACACATAATGACATGCAGAAGCCCCAGAAAACCACTTGTGGTTTTCAGAGAGCCACTTCTAGTTTACTTCTGAAACATGGAATGCCTGCAAGGCCTGCGGACCTTGCCAACCGGGTTACCAAAGTCAGTAGCCAACCTGGCATGACCCAAAAGGCCTTGCATAACCCCTAGTAATTCAGAAGAACAAGGAAGGGTTATAATGCAGAGAAGGTCGGTAGCTAGTCTTAAATACCATATTTACTCAAATTAATTCTCATCTTTTTCAGCCAAATTTAATCTCCATAATTGTTGTGCGCATTGGATTTGACGGTGCATTAGATTCAAGTAAGTACAGTATTTTGTTTATAAGTATAGGTCAGTGTTTAGCAGTTTTCTCTGTCGTAATAAAAAACATAACATAAAGCCATCATTGTATAAAATAGTGTAATTGGGTAAAAATCATAACACAAATCCACTGTCATATTATTATTGTCATATAACTCATTGTTTAATGCAATAAAATTAAATTTTGCACATGCTTTGCAGCTGCAAATTACAATCGCCAGAAAACTTTTTTTATCGCAAGCCTTTTCAAATCAGGGTGTACATTACATTCAATGGCACATTAGATTCAAGTAAATATGTTATTTTAAAAGAGGGAGTCTTCCAATGAACGGACCAGAGCTAGTCCAGCCACTGGTTGGTGCCTGAGAAAACATGCCAAATGATGCTCTTTCTTACCTGGTGATGTTTCAATCTTTTCTTCTCCCCTCTCAGAAAAAGAAATTCAAGATGGGACATTACAAAAGCATGGAAGAGAGGAAAGTTGTAGGCTATTCCACTCTCTCCCCCTCTTCCTTTGATCACTTATTGCTTGTTGAATAGCTTATTGATCACTAAGGCACTGTGTGAGCCCACCAACATTTAAGAATTATTCATCTGTGTTTTTTTTAAATAGTTGTCTCTCCTCTTTTTTGCCTGTAAAGATATAGGAATTAAGTACAGTGGTGCCTCACATAACAAGTTTAATTCATTCCCGAGGCATGCTTGTTACATGAAACACTCTTTATGTGAAGCGGCCTTTCCCATAGGAAATAATGGAAACTCAAACAATTGGTTCCAAACCCCAAAAAATATCCATATAAAAATATTAACTGTTTATAAAAATGATTACAAAACACTGTAATATACAGTAACACACAACACTGCAATAAAGAAAATACTGTACAGTATTGAACTGTACTGTACCTTTGAAAACCTTCATGTCTGGTTATTATTCATGGCTGGTTACAGAGAAGGGGACGACTTTGGCTGCAACCCTAAAGACACTTTCCTGGGAATAAGACCCATTGGAAACAACGGGGCTTACTTCTGAGTAGACATGGTTAGGATTGTGGTCTTTAATGGGTCACCGCTATCCATTGGCTCAATGGAATCTTTGTCTTTTTGTGCGACTTTAACATTCCCAAGTTCTGATGGGGAGCAACACTAGTGTGGTCAGCTGGAGTATTATCTGAGTCATGGGATTAAGATATGATTTTCAGGAGAAAGGGTATAAAATGAAGGGCCTGGGAGCTAGTGTTTGTCTGTTTGTCCCTTGAGTTTGCTTACTACTCATTTGAATTTTGGAATTGGTAGGTTTTTTCAGTAATCTGGGGTTTTACAGGAGAAGGTTGGGTTAGAGATTTTTTAAAAAACTGGTTTTGTGCCCATCTCCATACTTAATGACTGAGAACCTTTAGTTCTCTCTTATGTAAAGTTGTGGAATAAATATCTAGTTCCTTGTGTAGTTCACTTAGTTTCTTGTGGAGTTTATTGTCTATGATTTTCAGATACACGCTCAGCCTACATTCAGTGGGCTTGAATACACTTGGTCGTAAGAGCACTGAGGTATGGCTATGCTTTTTAAAAGGGCTGCTGGCCAGCACATCTGCCCCAACTGCCAACAAGTGTGCTTGTTAAGTGAAGCAACACTTGTTATGTGAGGCAGAATCCTAGAGAAATTTTTGCTTGTTATGTGGATCACTTGTTAAGCGAGACACTTGTTAAGCGAGGTACCACTATAGTTGAAAAGGCTGAAGGACTTTTACAAGCGCTCAGAAGGAATGCTTACAGCCCCCTCCAGTGGTGGGGTTCAAATAAATTAACAACCGGTTCTATGCCCATCTGGCAGCCACTTTTAAATGGCTATTTTTAAAGTTTATATGGCTATTTTTAAACTTTATATGTTCTATCTCTCGTTAACAAATGTAGGTTATATAGAATAGGTACGAACCTGCTGGAGCCCACCACTTCCTCCCTCCAAAAGTGGCATTTGAGGACATACACACACGCATGCACACAGACACACTCCTTGCAAGCAAAATGAAAAGCTTTTTGTTTGGAGGGGATGGGGGGAAATAGTAGTGAGAGAAAAACCAGACAGACAGGCAGTGGTGGGCTCCAGCAGGTTCACACCTACTCTATAGAACCAGTTGTTAATTTCTTTGAATCCCATCACTGCAGACAGGTCTATTGGCCATCTAGTTCTAAAACACCAAATGGCAGTTTAAAGCATGATCTGGGAAATAGAAATTTCGGTTGCAATTCTAACCTATGCTAGCATAACTCATTGGTCTTCTCATTTTCTTGGTGATGTGGGGAGGCAAGTGCATGTCTGTGCACTGGCCTAACCCTTCCCCAGGGGTGGCATAGACATGTTTTACAGCACAGTTAGGCTGGCCTAACTGGGGATTAGGATTGCAGTCATAGTATTTTATTAAAGCAGAGAAAACTAGAAGTACAGTAAGTTCCCTTTTTTATAATGATGCTTTTTTAAAAAAAGATACATTCCTTTAATTCACAGATTTGTCTTTGTTGTGAGGATGTTTTTTGAAATTATTAGTAATGTTGCTGACTGGTGTTGCTAGGCAGATGAAGGGGAAGTGGCCTGCATTGGGTGACATGCACAAAGGGGGGCCTCTATCCTGATTTGCACCTCCAGGTGGGGCCTAAATCCAAGTGGATTTATTGGAGCTATACTTGCAACCCCAGAGAGGGAGAAGCTTCCCTTTCCCTGTGGTAACACAGTGGTAGTCCAGATCTTTGTGCTGGATACAGTGCAGGCTGAGCCAGCCTGCCTGAACCAGCACAAGCCAGGATTGTGCTGTTAGTGTCATATATTTTAAACAATAAAGATAAAATACAGCCTAATCTCCTTGATGAAGAGAAGGTTTATTGCTGATGTCAAGAAAACAAAAGGTCAAGAAACAGTTCCCATCAATATAATGACTGTGGACATTTTGAAGGCAGACAAATTAATGGGGAGAGAGGCATTTTACTCCCTGAGTGGCTAGCCATCTATTGCCCTTCCCTTTTATGTCTCACCCCAGAATAATTGCTCTGGAAATGCCAATTAATTGTGCAAGCCTACTCAAAAGTAAGCTGCTCTATGTTCAATGGAGCTTGCTCCCAGGGGGCAATTACTTAAGACAGCAGCCTAAGTAAAGTGGGTCCTCCAGTTCTTGTCTCAGAGTATTTATTTTCCTTTAAAAGGATGGCTCAGTGTCAAGAGGAAACAGGGTATAAGGTAGCAAGCCATTCTCCATTGTATTGTGATACACTCCAGGAAAGAGTGATTAATCAAAACCAAACATGTATTTGTCAAGGAAATTGCATGGAAGAACGTTGCACTTTAAAAGGCCTTTACATAAAAGAATGTTTCACTACTCCCGGTTCAGACTCGTGACTTTCTCTCACAGCTTTGCAAACCCTTCTATATTTTTGATGAGTAAAATAGGTCTAGTAGTCGATACACATGACAGAATAAGGTTGGAACAAGACTGCAAAACAATTGATGGGCAGTATTCAACAGATCAAATTGAATACAGTAAAACCTTGGATTGAGAGTGTTTTGCAAGACAAGCAAACATTTCTGATAAATTTTGACTTGATAGACATGCGATGACTTGATAAACAAGCAGAAAAAATAGTCCTGGCCGGGATACAGCTGGTTTTGGTGTTTCGCCAACAACTGCTCAGCTTCTCCTGAGAGACCAGCCCATGCATGTCCACGCAGAAGTAAGCCTATTACAGTCCACGGAGCTCACTCCTACAGTGTGTAAGGGGTGCAATGGAAAGGAGCCTGAGAGACCTAGCACTGCATAAAGTAAACCCTTTTAGAATAAGCAGGGCTCACTACTGTGTAAGGGAACAGATTCTTTGTTTTATTTTTCTTTATATTTTGAATTTTCTTTATTATTTTTTATTATATTACATTATTGTAAATCATTTTAATATGAGTATTTTTGGGGTTGTGGAATAAATTGTTTGAGTTTCCATTATTTCTTATGAGAAAATTTGCTTTGATGTACAAGCATTTTGGATTATAAGCATGTTTCTGGAATGAATTATGTTCATAAACCAAAGTACCACTTGTGGGGCTGTAGAGGCACCAATGTCTTGCCACTCCCATTATTTTCCATTCCCTTTACTGGGAGGCCAAACCTGGGGTCCACCCAGGAGGGGCCAACAACCAGGAGTAGAGAATGGGAGGGAGGGGGCTACAGCACTCTAACCCTCCTCACCCAGAGCACTGTTTACCACACTCTTGCTAGGCTGTTTGGTCTCTTGCCCCACCTTATCCTCAGTGTTCCTTCTTCCCCTTTTGTTACCTTCCCTCATCAGCCTCACCTCCGTTAACCTTCTTTCCCATGTGCCCTTGTCTGCTCTCCAGACCCCCTCCACACCTGCTGTCTCCCCTTCTTTTGGACCTCTTGTTTCCCCACGTGTCCTGTGCCCCCTCTGTCTTCCCCCATTTCCTCCCCCTGATCCTTCCCCTGAGCCCTCCCAGCCTGCTGGATCCCACTGATGCCCCCACACCAGGTGCCTAGCCAGTGCTGGGACCCACGAGACATCCCTGTGCATGCTCCGTCCTTCTTCTGGGGGCTCCCTGGGTCCCCCCAACATCACAGGGGCCTGGCTCCACCCTTGGACTCCGACAACAGGGATAAGGGGGGGGGGGGGCTGCCCCTGACACCATTATATAGGAGATTGAATTTTAGAAAGCTCACCTTCATGAAAATATTCTCTGCAAAAAGAAAACCAACAAAGTGTGCAATTCTTAGCTAGGCCAGCACAACTCATCCATCTTCCTGTTCTTGTGGTGATGTAGGGTGGCAAGCACATGTCTGTGCACTGGGCTAACCCTACCCAAAGGTTATGATACTTTTGTGTGTCCCCTTGGTCAGCACAGGACTTGTGTCCGTGCTTAGGCCAGCCTAACTGGAATTTAGGATTGCAGCCTACAATTTGTACCCATGTCCAGTGTTGAAAGGGGACCCAGAAATTTCCTGTGATGTTACATTTTTCCTATCTCACCCAGACTCCCTGTTCATGCAGAATGCTGGGGATGCTACTGTGGGTGCACAGCATTGGCAACTACCTCCACCATATGGACCAGGCAGAGGAATACATGACACTGTTTCACACTGTTGAATCTGGGAGGAAACTTGCCTGCCACAATACCTCTTTTGCTTCTGGATCCATTTTTGAATGGTTGAACTATAGCTGCTGCAGAGTCAGTTTGGTCCACAAAGACACTTTCCATTTAAGTATGAGCTTAAATAGAATGATGCTATTTTTTCAATGATATTATATATTTAAAAGATTTTAGAGATACCATACTGTACTTAGGAAACAATAATGAGGCCTCATCTGCTGTAAAATATAAATACCTACATCACATACCTTGGTACATTTTTGAAGCAGGGTATAATCAAAAAACACATATCATGACAATTTGGTATTTAGAGCAAGAAAATATTGGGGAAAACCCCAAACATTTAACATGAACAAATTTATAAATGCCATTGACACAGCTTACCCCTTTGCTGTGTCTCTCCTGCACAAACTGATATTAAACTTTGCTAGCCTTGTTGTCTGCCTGTTGACTGCCTCTTCCCTTGTTCTGTCCCTTGCTTTTTGGGGCCTCCTTCCATCTCTCTCCCAGTGCAAGTATCTTCTCCCATTTATTTTTCACATGCCTCCAAAGAACAGATCTCTAACCACTGTGTCCATGTGCTGTGTTTCATCTGCTTCAAGTTCCAAGAGCTTCCAGAGGAGCTAGAAATTTTCTGCTGCATGGCAGTTTTTCTGGAGTTTGCTCATCAATCCTTTCAGCATGAGCTGGGGTGGGGAATAGAGAAAATACCAATCAGAAGTCCAAACATTATAAAGAATGACTAAACTTTAAATTATATTTTACCAGAAAAAATAATTCACAATATTTGCTTTGGTTCCTAAACTAGTCTTCTTAAACGCCCTCACAAAACAAGAAACATCTGTTTATTCTATCATTGGTTTAATCCCTACTCATCCATGAAGTTCACTGGGTGGCCTTGGGCCAGTAACAATCTTTTAAACTGTTTTGGCAAGGTACAGAGGCTGAATTCACATCACTGACAACCTTTTCTTCAGCCATTATTCCCTCTTGTATGCCTTTCACTGTGTATTGAATGGGTGCTGTCTCACATTCACAAGTCCTAAAATTGCTTATCTCTGTGAATGTAACTTAAAGCTTGACTTGACCTAGGTTTCTCCTGTACTGAAGCAGATGTGCTACTGCTACTGCTGCATCCCATTGGGGAATTTCTGGTGCAATGGTGACGCTAGGCCTTGTGACACCCCTCCAGCCGGGTGCCCCATCCTTATCTTTCAGAGGTGGAGGGTCTACCTGAGGGACCTCCTGTAGCCAACCAATTCCTGAGCATGCTGGGCAGCGATGGGGCTGGAAGCCTTGTTGTGGAGTGATCCCTGCCTAAGGTTGGGTAGATGTGGAGCCACTTAACACCAGGCAGCAATTGATCTGCGACACCCACCAACCTGGCTCTGGGTAAGAGCATGCACTGTGGGTAGAGGGTCTACTTGAGGGCCCTCCTCAGTGCATGCTCAGGAAATGGGCAGCTGGCAAGAGGCAGCAGCCAGGTGTGGGTCACGGCCCAAGGCCAGGGTGGTGGATGTTTTTGAACCCCGCCTCATAGCTTGAAATAGTACACTTATAAAGTACTTTATGACACTTTTGCGATGGCTTCCACTCTGCAGCCTGGGCCATGAGGCCCACTGAGCCAGCATTTGATAGGAGTGGGCTGCTCTTTATCCAGCTACATTGTAGCACCAGGTTTAAACCCCCTTTGCACAGCTAGGCAGAGTGGTGTCTCCCTTTGTCTAATGCTATTTTGGAACAAAAAAGGAGGAATTGATAGCAAATGACATGATTGAATTCCAAATAATCTGGTCCTGCTGGAGGAATTGAGTTTCCTTCCCACCCCTATCTTCCCCATGGGACACAAAGTAGTGAAAGGTCAAAGTAGTGAAAGGCACAAACAGCACATCAATATATCATCAAGAACATATTTTTTTTAAACGACATAGGCATTTTTCCATTTCCTGTACCAATCAGGCCTCACAGCATCCTTGTACGATAGGGAACAGATAATAACACTGCTTGCTGTTTATCCAACATTTTTTCCAAATGCTCAGAACATTTCCAATATATAAGTTTTGTAACAATGCAAAACTAGGTCAGGATTGTGATCCTCATCTTTAGGTAGGACATGTGTTAGTAGCAGTGGTTAAGGCACCCAAACAGTAGTTAATAGGAGGAACCTGGGGAATTTGTGGCAGTGGTGAGATTTATCAGCATTCTCAATAAGATCAGGCAAAACTAGCTCATCTTTATACTAGAAATACTGGGGGGGGGGGAGTAAGACTGTGCATACAAAGTAAGAAAAGAAATCTGATCAAATTTGGTGGTGATGTCTTGCTGCTGAAGGATCTGGGATTCCATGAAGTCCTAAGGAAAACTATTTTAAAGTTAATGGAGAGACTGATTGGTCTTCACATTTTTATTGAATCTGAAATCTGACTCTCACATTCATATCATCGGTGGAAACTCAAATTTCAGAACTTGTCTCAGAGTTGCAAAAACATTGTTTTTTGTTTTCTTTGACTGATGCTTGCACACTCAAACTACATAGGTCAATGACTTGAGTCTCAGTCTACTTACTCTGATATGAATCATGAATCTGAAAAAAACTAGTCTGCTTACTTTTTTACAGCATAAAAGACCTTGTAGGGCTATCATTCAAACCAGATAAGTAGCCAGGTTCCCACTTTGCATTGACCCATAGAATAAGAAATTCCATCTTTGTGTATGAACCTCCATGATGGAATGAAGCTACAATTTGTCATAAATGGAAACAACATAAAGATAAGAGCTATATGGTATGAAATAATTGCTAGAGCTGTGAAGTACCATGGGATACCATGGGATGCAAAGTGATTTCTATCCCCAGTACACTTAAAACCTATCATATTTGTCTAATCTTTTCACTCTTAAGGGCACGTCTGCATGGGGGGCAGTGGGAGGCTTCAGGGGGTTCTCGCAGGTTCTATAGAACCCTTTGCTAATGAGTGCTTGGTTCTGAGAACTGCTTACTAATGGGACATAGAACCTGTTGTTAATTTAGGTTATTAGGACACAGAACCTGTTGTTAATTTATTTGAATCCCACAACTGGTGGGGAGCATCATCATCCTGTGCTGGAATAGCCAAGTCACCATGGTAAGGGAATCACAGTGGTAAGGGTAAGAGTTGATCAATTCTGTCCTCCCCCTACTCCATTGGTGTATCTACATCATTCGGCACCAAGTGTCCACAAATTTTTTATCACCCCATATGTCAAAAATTATTTAATAATCAACATTAATTAATACAAATAATTAGATATTAATTAATATTTTCATATTTAAAAATCACATTACCAATGAAACCTCTGCTATATTTTTGGGCGGGAAGTGCTGAAGTTGCCTTCTGGAGCGTTTGTTTAGCTCCACTTTCAGTGGATTGGGATCTTTCTGATGGCCTTGCATTCCCCTGTGCCTACAAAGTCAGCAAAGGCACCTTTGCTTACTCACAAGTAAATGTGGCTGTGTAGCTGAATTCCATTTTCCATAGGGCTCAATGCAATTATCAAGAACTTCCTTCTGGGTTGATTTGTGGGGGCTGCCTTCATTGGATGAAGACCATTCTGGGTTTGCTGAATTCCTCTCAGTCTTTCCAATGAATTAATGCACATTTGCCTACTTGCAAATTAAGGCACAACATGGCTCAGTTTCACTTTCCATAGGGCACTGTGCATTTATTTATTTTGGTGTTGTTTTTTTTTGCTATATCTTTTGATAGGAATTATATATTTCAAAGCTGTTTTTTGCATTGGATTCAGCTTGAAATTACCCATCAAATGATATATGACTTGATGGGTTTACTACAAATGATCCTAGCAACGTTAGCAATTTTTGTAATTTTGGTCACCCCCGCGTGTGTCACCCCCTCTGGGTGGTACCTGGGGTCCCCACTAGAAACACCACTGTTGCACTCAAAAATGCCCCTCTTTACTCTGGAATACTCTTTTGCCATTCTCTACCACCCACTTTGCCCCCCATCATAAATGTATCACATGTAGCCCATGCAAGGGCTGGATCTGACCTTCCCAAGCAGGTATGTGCTTCCAAGCTGGCCAGATGACTTCTGAGTTGGTACAAACGTGATCTTATGTGACAGTCAGGAGTTGGCAAAGAAAATTACCAACAAGGCAGTTCATAATAAGGCTGTGAGAGAAAATGATTGGTGCAAATATTCATAGTGTTCAAATCACTCCGGTCTCCCTGGTGAAATATCTGCTTAACAGCTTCCAGAATCTTTTTTTCTGTTATTGGGAGACACTCATACCATTTTTCACTTAGACCCCAATCCTATGCATGTCTACTCAGAAGAAGTAAGTACTATCATAGTCAATGGGTTTACTCCTGGGAAACTGTGGAGAGGACTGTAGCCTCAATTCGTCAGTGAGATCAAAACAGTAGGTAGCAACAAAAACTGCCACCACTTCATAGCTGCCCCATAGCTAAAAAAATAAAAAGAAAGGCAGATGAATAGCGCTCTGATCAGATCAAAAGTAACCCCACCACATCTGCCACCAATTGATCCTTGTCTTGCAGGTGGTCTTGTCAGCAAATCAACTGGGTAAATGAAAAACACTCTTGCCATTACAGGTGGTCCTAATAGCTTATGCTTTGGCCACCTTGGCAGGGTGACTAAAGCTAAAGAAATGTGTTCTGGTGCCAGGATTGCACGCCTGCCAATGCTGGAATTAGTTAAAAAGAAAAAGCAGCTTATCAAGTTTAATGAGAGATGGTTGGAGGAGAAAGAGAGGACTCTGGCAATATCTTCCTGAGCGCACTGATGTGCTGGGACTGTGCTGGCGTCAGATGCTGCAGTTCTGCATCAGAGGGGAAAGAAGAACAGAGAAACCTGCTTTTCAAAGTACAAAATGGAATGAAACTAGTGGGTGAAGTGTTAGGGGGCATTAGGAGCTTCTAATTTTACTGTTTACTTTTTACTTCTAATTGTGCCCACTGTGTTATTTTATAAACTAGTTGCAGATCTGATTATTGTGCTACCCTAGAAGGGTGGACTGCAACAAGGATACTTACTCAGCCATAATGCAGTCCCACTTTTTGGAACATGCAACATTTCTGAGCAATCTGAAAGCATTCTGATGTCTCATGAGCACCATTAAACAATACTTCTGGTTTTCCAAAGAAAATCAGAAGCATTGTTCACAGGCATTCAGTAAGCCTCCAAACACATTTATTGTGTCTGCAGGAGCAGTATAGGACTCTGCCTGCCCAAGAACATTTACGCTGCAATCCTAAAGACACTTCCCTGGGAGTAAGACTCATTGAACACAATGGGGGTTACTTTTGAGTAGACATGGTTAGGATTGTGCTCTTACAGAGGCTGGTGGCAGCAGTAGCAGCGGTGGAGATGGCAGCATGTTGGGCAGTGGCGCCCTGAGAGAGCCCAGAGGTGTTGCAATGCATTTCCTTAACCAAATAAGTTTTCCGTTTAGGAATCTCTGAACCAGTTGACAAAGATGGTTTGACTTTTTAAAAAGTCTTTGCAAGACAGAGGCAGTGCATGAGAAATTCATGTGGCATTAATTTTATTCAAAATTATGTCATTTATGAAAGATGTGTTCAGCTAGCTAATTTCCTGGCTGTCAACTGCCCTGGCTCTAACCTCAGCTTTGCTAGTGACCCTGTCTCCAACCGCTCCCCATAGTTTGCATTTAATTACAGAACACATATATAGAATGTGGAATTTTTACAACTGATGATGATAAGACACTAAAATCTATAGCCATTGTGAATGTGCAGTATGATAATCAGAATCTTTATTGTTGCATAGCCTCATGGTACTGTTGAAAAGCATATTTCTGGTATATCTCCATAAAATCACTCCTGTCTCCCTGGTGAAATATCTGCTTAACAGCTGCCATCAACTTTATTTTTTCCTTGTGTGTTTCAAAACGGGAATGAAGCTGGAGGATAGTACAGCTGGTAAAACACAGTTAGCACAAGGAAGCCTCTGCACCGGGGGATCTAACTTTGGACAGTCGGACTATGTGAGCCTTGCATGATGCCTGGCTGGGTTGATGCTGGAAAACCTGGAAGTAATTAGTTGTGTTGTATTGATTCGCCTCCACACCAGCTGATGAGCAAAGTTGCATTGCAGTGCCTTCCAAGCAGGATGGCCATGCAGTGCTGGATTAGGAAAAATGAATGATGGGCTTGATGCTACAGAACTGGCCTAATAGGTCATGTGTTTGGCCACCATGTGCTAGTACAACAGCGAATATCACAGAAAGTATTCTCCAGGAATCTTTGGTAAATACACAACCAGTAATCAAATGCATGCACATTTGTGTCATCCATCCATTTCAGTGATAACTTTGATAAATGATAACAGCAGTCATGTCCTGTTACCTACACTGTTACCTTCTCATCGAGGTGGTACCTATTTATCTACTTGAATTTGCATGCTTTCAAACTGCTAGGTTGGCAGGAGCCGGGCCGTTGATGGGAGCTTAGTCTGTCTAGGCAGTAATCGGGTCTCAAATCACTGACCTACTGAGCTTCAAATTGACAGGCACAGCACCTTTAAGCACAAAGCCAACTGCAAGCCATAATAATAATAATAATACTGTACTATATTACATTACCATATAATTAATGATGAAAAATATCAAAAACTTACTTAGGAGCTTGTGGGGCTAAATTCAAATATTTCTATGCTACCCTGATAGTCAAGGTCTTCAGAATTTTAGAAATAAAAATTATTATAATTGTTTTGTAGAATGGAAAGCAATAAAAATGTTTGCTTAAAATGTATGAGTAACTGATCCAATGGTAATTTTAATATTAAAAAAATTCAAAATCTCTGCTGCAGAGTGCTGTTTGGCAAGAAGACCAGAGTAGATTACAGTACACTAATACAGGGGACCCTTAAACACAGGCCCCAAAAGGGAGTGATTGGTCCAATTGGCTTAAAGTCGGTCCTGACAACTTCACACAACACCCAGAATTCACTAACTGTGCTTTACTTGTTTATGTGCAAGTAAATCATGTCTTCATGCTGAATAGGTATTTCTTACATATTTCTCTGTAGCCAAGAATAGAGTCTGTGCCTTTGTTCTTCGTCTCAGTCTGATCTGTAACTGAACCAGATTGCTTCCATCATGGATTCTCTTACTCTTTCATCTTAACCATGCAGCCCCTAACAGAAGAATCCCATTTTCCTATGCAGCATTCAGAAACCTGCCTTTCTTGTCTTGCTGATTCTACTCACTATTCTATCCATTTCTTTGACATTTACAAATGAGCCCCATCAAGTATTTGTTTTCAAATCTGTCCACATTTAAAGCTTCTTTTGTCTCTATGCTTCCTTGGTTCTCTCATTTATCACTGCAATGACAACTCCATGGAATGGGGCTAGCCCGTTAATGGGCTGGCCCTTTTGCCTCCCCCGGCCGGGATGGTATGGCCGGAGGAGATGCTTGCAGCCTACTGGCTGCTATGGCCAGGGGGCGGCGCTGGAGGGACGCTGTAGGCGTGCTGCCTGCAGCGTCCCTCCAGTCTTCGCCAGAGAGTCGTCTGGAGCAGACGTCTTTCGGACTGCTCCCGACGGCTCTCTTCAGGGGCCTTAAGCCCGCGGCGAGGGCGAGTAGCGGGGAGGGTCGTCTCCGGACGCCCCCGCTTAGTCTTGTGGCTGCGGCCGCACGGTGGTGGCTTTGTCCACCCCACCCCCTCGGCACCTCGTCCTCCGTGCTTGTCGCGGACCACGCGCTCGCCTTGGGGCCCGCTTAACGGGCGGCGGGCGCCATTTTGTGACAGCGGGGCGCCATTTTGAGGCGCGCGGAGCGGGTGGCCGCCATTTTGAAGCGCTCCTCGTGGCGCGGCGGCCATCTTGAGTGCTCCTTGGGTGCTGCTGGTCTGCTGCTGGTGCTTTGGGGGCTTGTGGGAGCTGCGCAATTTTTCCTTCGCATCTTCAGGAGTCTTCCTGCTGCTGGCCTGGGTGATCCTTGATCCTCTGCTGCTGGAGCAGCCCATATCCTTTTCAGTGTCAATAAAGCAGAACATATTTTGTTGTGACTTGTTTGGTTGGGAACCATGGGCAAGAGGACCCAGAAAAGGGGTGGGAGAGCCCCTCGCCCCCCCACCCCGCCCCCGCCTCCCCCTCCCGAACCAACTTCCTCGGACGAGGAATGGGAGGCTATGGATCATAGGACCTTAGTGGAGCGCTGTAAGGCGCTGGAGAGGGAGGCTCGGGAGCGGGCTGAGAATCGGGATGCTGGGCCTTCGGCTCCTGTGCCCACCCGTACCTTCACGAGGAAGGGTCGGGGGGCTTTAATGTTTTCGGCTCGCCCCTCCAGGTCGGGCGGCCGGAAACCTCAGGCTCCTCCTGTGGAACAGGTTCCGTTGGGTGTTACAGGGGTCCCGGCTTCCTCCTGGGGAGATGGTGCCACAGGTGAGGACTCTGAAGCTGATGAGCCTGAGGTGGTGGGTTGTTGGGAGGAGTGTCCGGTCATTACACCTCCTCCTCCCAAGAGGGCTGCCCAGATGATGCCTTGGTGGATGCCGGGCTGGGGGTGCCCTTATTATTCTTGGCCCCCAATGGGTTTGGGGGCTTATGAGGGTTCCTGGTTGGGTATGCCTCGTCCTCCCCGTGCCAGAAGCTCTGAGGCGGATCGAGGACGGGGCATGCCCACTTGGGAAGAAATTTATCGGCTGGCCAGACATGCTGAGTTTGAGGACGGTCCTGAGGATCGTCCTTATGGCAGCATTGATCTGCCACTTGGCGGACATTTGGCCATGTCCGTCAAGGAGAAGATTTGGAGGGGCGACTATGTCGACCTTTTCAGTCTTCTCCATGTGGAGCCTGAAAGGGTGCCAAGAATTGGGGAGCCAGAGCGCGATCAAGAAGCGGCGAAGCGCCGCAAAATTGATCACAATTGGACCAATTGGCTATATGGATATTGCATCTATATGGCCGTTGTTGTCCAGCTGAGGCCCAAGAGGGCCCCGGCACTTATAAAGTATTTGGATATTGTGCACCGGACCCTACGGGACTTTGGTGGCAATGCTTGGCTTTATTATGACCAAAATTTCAGGATGAGGGCAGCCAATGACCCTTCCCTGGATTGGTCGGTCCCGAAGTTTGAGCTATGGATGCAGGTTGTGGCTACTGCCAAACCCATCCAAGGTGACCGCTCGGATAGCGGTCATCTTATCGCTCGCAACCCTTCGTCGCTACCCAGGGCGTCTTCGGGCGCCCCGGGGGTTCAAGGACAAAGGGCTTGCTACGAGTTTAGCTCTTCGGGGACTTGCTCCAAGACCAGCTGCCCCTTTAGCCACCTCTGTGCACTGTGTGGCGGACGGCACCCCGCCAGCTCTTGCACGAAAGGGAAAGGTTTTAAGGGTGCAGGGCCAAGAGGGGCCAAAAGAGGGGGTGGGGGTCAACCACCTCAGCCACCCGCAGCTGCGGGAAAGGGGGCCGACCCCAGTTAAGCTGTCCGTGTTGACTGCTTTGTTGGAGGCTTACCCTGATAGGGAAGCTGCTCAGTTTTTGTTGGATGGTTTTGTTGAGGGTTTTCGAATTCCGGCCCCTCGCCCGGAAAATGCCTTTTGGGCGGCGAACCTGAAATCGGTACAGGGTATGGAGGTGGTTGTGCGGAAAAAGTTGGCCAAGGAAGTTGCAGCAGGCAGAGTACTTGGTCCTTTTCCGTCCCCTCCCTTTCCGAATTTGAGGGTTTCCCCTTTGGGAGTCGTTCCCAAGAAGGCCCCGGGTCAGTACCGGTTAATTCATCATTTATCTTTTCCCCGGGGTGAGTCCGTTAATGATGGTATCCCTCCTCACCTGTGCTCGGTTAGGTATACTTCCTTGGATGACGCGGTTCGTCTTTTGCGGACCTGCGGGTCTGGGGCTTTGATGGCCAAGACTGATGTGGAGTCAGCCTTTCGACTGCTCCCCATTCATCCGAGTGATTTCTGCCTGCTGGGTATGTGGTTTGAGGGTGGGTATTATGTTGACAGGGCTCTCCCTATGGGGTATTCAGTTTCTTGTTCAGCCTTTGAGGCTTTTAGTACTTTTTTAGAATGGGCTCTTCGATCCCGGTCCCCTTTTGGGAGAGTTGTTCACTATTTGGACGACTTTCTCTTTATGGGGGCGGCGGGCACTGACCAGTGTGACCAGTTGCTTGCCTCGTTCAAGAGCCTTTGTTCAGAGTTGGGAGTTCCCTTAGCTGAGGAGAAGACCGAGGGGCCGGCCACCACCTTGACCTTTTTGGGCATAGAGCTGGACACTTTGGCTCAGTGCTCCAGGTTGCCTTTAGAAAAATTGGTGACCCTGCGCAACCTTCTGGCTCAATCCTTGAATGCAAAGAGGTTGTCGCTTAGGGAATTACAGGTTTTAGTTGGACATTTGAATTTTGCTTGTCGGGTGGTGGCGCCCGGTCGGGCTTTTCTCAGGCGCTTATGTGATGCTATGGTGGGCCTGACGGCGCCGTACCATAAGATTAGGGTCTCTGTGGCCATGAGGGAGGACATGAGGGTTTGGTTGACCTTCTTGTCTGACTTTAATGGCACTTCTTTTTGGAGGGAGGTGCAGGTCCTCCGGGCTGACTTGCAGGTCCATTTGGATGCTGCAGGCGGCCATGGTTTTGGAGTTTACTTTCGGGGAAGGTGGTGTGCTCGTCCTTGGCCTTCTACATGGACGGCCAGTGATGTAGTGCAGGATCTTACCTTTTTGGAACTTTTCCCGGTTGTTGTCGCGGTGCACATCTGGGCAGACCAATTCCAGAACTCTACAGTTCGGTTTTGGTGTGATAACCAGGCTGTAGTACATGTGCTTCGCAAACAGACTTCTCGTTCTCCACGGGTTATGCGTTTGGTTCGTGCCTTTGTGTTGCAGTGCCTGCGCATTAACTTGGTGGTGTCGATATGTCATGTACCGGGGCTTGAAAATGGGGTTGCCGATGCTCTGTCTCGTTTTCAGGAGGAGCGCTTCCGGCAACTCGCCCCGACTGCTCTTCAGGATCCGGACCCCATGCCCGAGTGGCTGTGGAGCCTTGGACCGTGAGAGCGCAAAGGTTGATTATGGGGTCGCTGGCTCCTTCCACAAGGAGCAGCTACGAGAGTAAGGTGGGAGAGTTTGAGGCCTTCTGTCGGGCCAAGAGTGTGCCTGTAGAGTGGCCCTTACCTGTAGAGATACTGCTCAGGTTCATGCTTTCCCTTTTTGAATCTGGCCTTCACCCAAAATCTATCTCTGTGTACCTGTCGGCCTTGGCCTTTGTGGCGGGCTTGAGAGGGGTGGTTGATATTACACAGGACTTTAAGGTAAGACGCATGCTTGAAGGCATGCGTAGGGGCAGACCTTCGGTTCCGGACCAGCGGAAGCCGGTAACGATTAAGATTTTGGGTGGTTTAATGGAGGCCTTTGGCCTGTGTTGTAGCTCTGACTTCGAAAGGGACCTCTTTCGAGCAGTGACTTTGGTTATGTTTTTTGGAGCGTTTCGGATCAGCGAGGTTTTGGTGCGGTCTCGTTCGGCAGACCCTGCCTGGGTGCTGTGGTGGTCGGACGTGACCCTGGAAAGCTCGGTCTGTATCCTACGGCTAAGAAGATCCAAAACTGACCAGAGGGCTCGGGGATTGGTTATCAGGTTGAGAGCTATTCACGGCCACGCCCTGTGCCCAGTGAGGGCCTTGAGCAGGTATAGGGACAGGGTGCTTCATTTTGTTGGGCCATTGTTCCAACATGCGGATGGGACCCCGCTTACGTTTTTTCAATTTCGGGCCATTTTTGCTTGGGCAGTGACTCATCTTGGTCTCTCCCCGCAGTTTTACAGTGTCCATTCCCTGCGAATTGGCGCTGCCACCTTAGCATCTTCCATGGGGCTCCCTGAGGAGGTCATCAGGCGCATCGGAAGATGGCGCTCTGGGGCCTTTAAGTATTATGTGCGCAAGTGAGGCTCAGTGGAGCTCATTTGCCTGTTTTTGCGTTTACTGTTACTGCTACGTTGCAGTTGTTTAGTGACCTTCTCTTTGTTTATGTTGCAGATTCCTCATCATCAAGACCTCTTCGTGTCCTGGTGATTGGCCACTCCATCCTCTTCTGGGCCCGGAAGTGGGCCGAACGCAGTGGCGGCGGCTCCTGTCTCGGCCTCAGTCCAGACGTGTGTATTGCCTGGGCTGTCCAGAGGGGAATGGGGTGGGGTCAGCTGCTGCCCATAGTTAGCGGCTTTTTACGTGACAACCCACCCCCTGATGTTTTGCTGGTGCACCTGGGTGAGAATGATCTGACCCAGACGAGGACTGTGGACCTCAGGGTGCAGATCGTTCAAGACCTGTCACTTGTAAAGTGGTGGTGCCCAGCGATCCGGTTTGTTTGGTCCTCTTTCCTGCCCAGGAGGGTTTGGAAGGGGGCTAGGAGCATCCGGAAGATAGATCTGGCCCGTAAGAGGGTCAACGCCTACGTGGCGCATTTTGTTGAGAGCTGGGGTGGGTTGGTGATTTATCACCGTCACGTCATGTGGCAGCTGCCCCATGTTTTTAGATCAGACGGGGTCCACCTTAGTGATTTGGCCATTGAGGAATATGTTTGGAATTTAGTTAAGGGGCTGCTGACCTGTCTGTAATGGGGCGGTGGAACCATGTTCTAGTCAGGTTCCCCGTGTGGCAGGTGTCGTGCTGGAGTAGGCAGGATAGGCCTTCGGTGACTGCCTGAGACAGCAGGGTCAGTGCTACGCATCTCTTGCCTATTGGTACCAGACCGGACGTAGGTCGGGATGGCTAGCCCTGTACCTGGGAAGTTAGGCTTGGTTCGGCCGGGCATTAATTCGGGTGTACCGAGTGTTCAGCTGCTTTGATTGACCAAGCACCCAGCTGTCTCGACCTTCGGGTCGGTGTTGATGGGTACCCTTGCGAGGGTGACACCTGAGCCAGGCTTTCGCCATCCCTTATTTTTTAGTTACCAGCACGACAAGTTAGCAGCCCCTTTTGTTGGGTTAAATATGTTATATTTTAATAAAGTGGCCATTAAATCCAGCATCTGTCTCCGGCTCCTTATTCTCGGCGTGGGGGGTAATACTTTATATTGGGGTACCATGTTTGTTCTTCCAAAAGCCTTTCATGATTTCACAACCTCACCATTAGAGGACCATGATTTTGGATGTTCTATCTCTCTTGTACTCACTTATCTGAGAGAGTCATTACTATCCAGGATTGGGCTGTTGGCTGGAGCGTGTTGTGACAGCAGTTCGCTGTTGCAAAATAAGAACATAAGAAGAGCCTACGCTGGATCAGGCCAAGGTCCATCTAGTCCAGCTTCTTGTATCTCACAGCGGTCCACCAGATGCTTCAGGGAACACATAAGACACCTGCATCCACGTTGCCAACAAAATGGCCACAAACGGCTTGTGGTGGTTACTATTTGTTGGCCAAAATGTTGGTGGCCATTTTGGGTGCACTGTCACAAGAGACAGCAATGCTTCCTGGCTGTCATGATTCCCTCTGCGTCCACCAGATTAGGTAAGGCAAGGGTGGGCAGGAAGTGAGACAGAGGGTGGGAAGGCAGGGGGAGTGGGTACATTCCGCCATGATGGCATGTGCCAAATCCTAACCGTTCATTTTGCAGCATCCCTAACCCTTTTTCTTGGACTAGTGCCAGCTACAGAGCTGACACTCACTGCAGAGCAAGAAGTTTACTAAGGGGAAATATTTCCACTTTTCTCTTGAAAGCCTTGTGATCTCCCCCATCTCCCCAATGTATACAGTGTGTCAGGTTTTAGCACAGCTGCATTGGCCAGAGGGTAGGGAAAGACAATATGATTGGTTCCATGGGCCTTACTTCTGAGTAAACATGTATTGTATTGCACTGTTTGTAATGAGTAACCTCTATACTGCATTTTTCAAATATAACCCCTTTGCACAAAGTATGCACAAATCAAGAGGCACCACATGCAATAAAATTCAATGTTCATATCCCATAGAAAACAACTCCCCAAGGTTAGCAAATCCAGAATACACTATGCAACCTAGTAAAACTGACAGATGGAATTATACCAAATAAGCCCAATGCCTTATGTCACCCAAAGAGTCTCAAGAATCAGAGCCTATGGCTGCAATTCTAATGACGCTTTCCTGGGAGTCAAACCCATTGAACACAATGGGACTTACTTTTGAGTAGACATGATTAGGATTGTGCTCTTTGTCCACATCTCACACACAGCACATGCACACAAATACAGATATTTTAGAAGGGTGCAGAACTCAAGGTACTTTGCTTGTATTATAGAATCTAATTTGGCTTCCTTTGAACATTCTCAGATATTTGTTCCTTGTTTCCTTGCCATATATAGGGTTCCTGCTTGCTTCCTCACATACCTTTTGGCCATGACATGTTTTCCTGGCTTAGCATATTGCTGCAAATTCAAACTTTGTATCTGGAGAAATTAAATGGTTTTCTTCTGGCTGCACTTTGCAAATGCCCCCTCCCTAGAAGTACTATCTCTGGCCTCAGTAAAACTTTTCACAGTTCATGTGCAGGAAGGAGAGGAAGGGCATATTGCTAAGAGAGAAGATCTGGCTTCATAACTTTGTGATTCACCTTTGTGGTTCAGAACCCCAGGCAACTACATTGTTTGTTGGGGTGACAGCAAACCTTTCTGAAAGTTCTTGGCATGGTTTAGTGGAGAATGAAGCCAATAATTTTTTTAAGCATCAATGACACATAAATGAATCATTTATATCATGTGACTGTGTTAGGATGTCTAACAGCCCAATCCTATCCTTTGTCAGCCTGTAGCATGCAGTATCACTTAAAGTGTACGTGCTGCATACTATAGTGGGGTGGCATAATCAGGAAACCTGAGAGAGGTAGATTAAAAAAACTTGAAGTTTTTTTTTAAGATGATGGCTACTTTTTCATGAAAGTGATCACAGAGATTCATAGGTACACATGAGGTAGCATAGTTGTATGAAATGCTGACCCTTGCATAGTCATGTGCCAGGATCTGCTTCTCCCAGTTCCTGGACTGGAAAAGCCATTCTAAGACAGTGGTACTCCAAGAGGGGGTTGGGACCCTCTTGGGAGGGTCACAATCTTGGATCAGGTTGTCATGAGAGCATGCGATCTGCTATGAGAAGGAACAGGATCAGCAACAAGACTTCAGGACCGTTGGCAGCAGTTTTCTACAGTGGAACTTAGCTGAAGCACAAGAACGAGGGGGAGGTGGCACCACAGATTGCAGCACATGCCCCATTTGCACAGCTGCATTAGGGCTGAAAAGTTGGATAGGATTAGTCTCCCAGTTCATGCAGACATCCCTCAATTCCTGCTAACCTGCTCCACCACTGAATTTACCAGAGTAGCCACTGCGTGTGGGATTTCTGTGCGTGCTTTAGAGAGTGCATACCAGTTTTGGATCAAAGCTGTAAAATTTGTTTGATCCAAGTGACCCAGATCCAGCATCCCACCTCCTAACCAGTAAACCTGGCCATAACTCAAATAAGGATTTACCACCCATCAGGTCTGGCAGAACAGTATTGGTTGTTGCTAAGTTTTCACTACATTGTTGTGAGCGCAGGGACTGGGAGTTATAGCCTTTCATTATGGAAATATCATTTTAAACTCGATGGTATTTCTTTATTAGTTCTACGTTTCCGCACTGTCAGTGAAAAAGTTTCCACTGCCTTTGAAGAGCTGTGTGGTTCTCTTGCACAATAGTAATTTAAGTACAGTTATATCACAAATGCATATGAACAGCTGGAGGAGCCATTCAGAAAAGGAAGTAAACTTGGTTAGGAAATTACATTTTAAGTTGTCATTACATTTTAAGTTGCCCAACAGTCTGGAAACACACACACACATACACACTAGCAGAAGTTAGTGGTATATAAGGTATTGTGCTTCTTGAACACTTTTTAAGCCATTTTATTTATTCATTTTCAATGAAAAATATCACAAAAAGCCCATTATTGAATAATAATTGGGACATTAGAAGTGTAGATTCATAGGCCAAGTTTTCCTACTCAGGTTTCTCTGCTGAATATTTTAAAGATTTGGGACACCCTAATAGAGGCAGGAAAATATTAGTCACCCAAAGATGCCTTTTATGTCTTGTCAAATCCATGTAATAGAATATAGGACAGGACGCATTAAGGTTGTTCTCAAAGTGAAAAAAAACATATTGGGAATACCTACAACATTTAAAATGAATTTGTGAGCACCTTCTCAGACAACACTTGAAGAAATTGTGGTGAAGTTTTTGCCAAAAATGTAGATGTGAATACTGAAATTCTTCAGGGAAGTTTCTAGATATTTCTGAATGAATAAAATACAATAGGTTAAGAAGACTACTGGAAGAGTGACTTTCTGTTCAACATGAACTAATTCCTTCTCCAATGCAGACTCTCCAGTGATATATGTCCTGCATCCTGAGGGGTTCAGTCACAGAGGCATCCTTATGGTACAAGAGTGTTTGGCTTGTGATAAGCCAAAACTACCCCTGGGTGTCTGTGGATTTGTGTCAGCCATTTTGGAAGAGGAACAGGGATAGGAAAAGGTATGGAGATAGCATTCCAGAGTATCACCTCTCCCTTGCCGGTTCCATCTCCTACCTTCCCTTTACTATCCTTTAGACCAGTGATTTTCAACCAGTGTGCCGTGGCACACTGGCGTGCTGCAGATAGTCCTCAGGTGTGCTGCGGGAATTTAGAGATTGACATTCATTAATAGGAAAATTGGGGGATTTGAACAGTCTGGTGTGCCTTTTCAATGGTAAAAATAACTGATGGTGTGCCTTGACAATTTCAGTGCCTTGTTAGTGTGCCATGAGATGAAAATGGTTGAAAATCACTGCTTTAGACACACCCCATTCCTCACTCTCCCTGATCCTTTCTCCCTCTGCCCATCCACCATGATGGCTTACCTGCATTTCTGCTAGTAGCCATCAACAGCAGTGGACCTCTAGCATTGCTGTAATTTATGGTGGCAGTTTAGGAATGATTTACAGTGGTGTGCTTTGTTGTTGTTTAGTTGTGAAGTCATGTCTGACTCTTCATGACCCCTTGCACTGCAACACACTAGGCCACCATGTCTTCCATCAGTTTCCAAAGTCTTTCTAAATTCATGTTCATTGCCTAGGTGATACTATCCAAGCACCTCATCCTCTGTTGTCCCCTTCCCCTTTTGCCTTCCTTCTATTTGCCATGAATTGATAGGACCCAAAGCCATGATCTTGGTTTTTTAATGTTTCGCTTTAAGCTGTTGCATTTTCTTCTTTCACGCTCATTTAGAGGTTCCTTAGATCCTCCTCACTTTCTGCCGTCAAAGTGGTATCATGGAATCAGAGTTGTGTACTTTGCCTGCCACCAAATATTGTATTCCATCTATAACAGAAGACCCACTTGCACTGTCATATAACCCAGTTAATGGATCATCACAGTATTTTGAAGTTCCTATGTGTCAGTTTTCCTTCTCTCCTTCATTTAGAAGTCCATGGTGGAAGTCAATAATCAGTTCAAATGATGAGTGAAGATTGTTTGGCTGATATCGAGAAGTCTGTACGGCACAACCTGTACAAAGTGTTGGCTTGCTTCAGCCATGAATCAATCTGAGAAGAAACAGAAATGAAATTTTTTATAAATGCTAAATCAGGATATAAGAGACTATGGAATTGTGAACTGTGTGGCACATACACACAAAAATAAATACTGTAATTCTCTTTCCCTCCCTTTCTTGATAACATCCAATAAAATTGATGGATAGCAGGACAAGTTGGTTGAAGTGCAAAAGAAATTTCTTCCTACAATGACCAATTAAGTCATGGTATTTAGTATTTCCTGTACTGATAGCCATACTGTGGTTACATAAAACATTATGTTTAGAACGGTGGTGGAATTTTATTCAATCTGGTAAATGGTAGCTGGATTGGGCTCCTTACAGTGGGTTTAATCCTCTGCTGCACCATGACCCTAGTGTGGATTGGCAGGGGTGGCAGCAGAATGCCAAAGGGTCAACTTGGCTGGCCACCTTCTGAATTCTCAGTACTAAATAGCCCAATGCACCACATGAAGAAGTGTGATTTTCTATAACAACAAAATAAAAACACAACCAATTTTATGCACTTTTCATTTTTTAAAAATCCCTCCCTTCCCAATCTTCCCTTCCTAATCTTACCTTCCTAATCTATTTATTATAAATAAATAAATAAATAAATAAATAAATAAATAAATAAATAAATAAATCTGAGAGGGATGTGCCACCATGGGAGACATGATGGTTAGAATTTCAGCTTGCCTTGTTGCAAGGGCTATCATTTTTGAGGAGCATCATTTCTGTGGGGCTTCCAACCCAGCAGTGAACACAGCATCTGGCATTGACATCACTCTCAACTGATTCTATCCCCCCCATCAGTTCCACATTTGATGTGACCCTTTCAGGCAGGGTGACCAGATGCCCAAACCTCAAAAGGAGGACAAGGTCTTGGATTCCTCTCAGCCTGGCCTTTCCGGAAGTCAATGGCACATTTGCCTACTCACAAGTAAAAAAAACAGGCCTTTAGCAGTCTTGAAAGACTGGTATTGTGCTTGGCGCTGCATACGCTGCATGCAAAGCACGAAAGCCTAGGTTGGATTTTATGGAGGAGAGGCTGTTACCCAAGCAGCAAATCCCCCCTCTCCACGCCACTGAATTCGTCCAATAGAAAGGCAGAGCCAATACAATTGGATCCAGCTGGCGTCACAGAGCTGGGCTAAGGACAGGAGCTCACCCTGTCTTGTGGGGCCAACCCGGGTCTCGAACCCTGGCCTGCTGGTTAACAGGCACAGCGTCTTAACTGCTTGCGCCACCCACAGCCCAGTAAAACCACGATATTGGACACTTTCACTTTCCCATAGAACACAATGCATATTTTTTATTTTAAGTTTTTTGGCCATAATTTTTGATGCGAAGAAGATATTTCAAAACTGATTTTTGCATTGGATTCAGCTCTTCAATATTAATCAAATGACATATGAATCAAATACCATGAATCAAATATAGGAAACCACACACTATTGCAAAATTCCAAAATGAAGCCAAAATGGAGGACAATGAAGCCCTTTTGGAGGACACCCAAGGAAGAGGAGGAGGAGGAGACTGAAAAAGAGGACAAATATTGAAATTTACAGTCATATGATCACCCTGCACAGGCTCACATTGTTCATATGAGCAACATGGGTGGGTGACAAGGCCCCAGGACACAGCATTGCAGGAAGTAGCCATGGAAAGTAGCTTATGTGAAAAGGAAGCTGGACTAGATAGGCTTTCTGTTTGTTCCAGCATGTCTCAGCATGACATTCTGATGACTCTGAATGCAGAAATGCTAGCTAAAGGGTGGGAGCATCCTTATTGTCCCCTTCTCCAAAGGAGATACACAACATGTTAAGGTATGGCTGGAAGGTTTTGGTGGTTGACTTTCCCAATTAGGTATAGAGCCGCCGTTTCCGCCAGCACATTCTTCCACAGCTTCATCATCTTGCAGAGTGCACCAAAAAAGAATTTGTACATCTGCTGGCGAGGATCATCCCATATTTCTCTTCACTGACTAGATGACATCTCATTTAATTAGGTAAAGTCCAACTCTTAGGACATCCTGTACAAGCAATATTTTTTATGTCTGAATACCTCAACTGTGAAGACATAAAGCTCCTTAGTCAAATTACACACAAAACCCAACCACAAATTAATTTCCTTAATTTCCCTTTGGCTAACTGGTGCTTTTCTGTAATTCAGATTTAGTGACTCAAACACAGCCGCAGTTCCTTCAGGCTTCCATTGTCCATATTTTCTTGGCAGGTTGCTTGCCAGCTCCTTTCCTTTGGAATTATTTTGTATTAATTATATTGCAGCACACTTAAATCTGGCTTATTGTTTTTGCCTCCTCAGGAAAGCTCTGGGTTGTTATATTTCACTTCTGTTACAAACAGATAATGCCGCATTGCTGTCCCAGACATCCCTTGGGGTCAGATGTTTATTTAAAGATACCCATATTCTTGGAGACAATACCTGCCATTAAAAAATAAACTAAAGACAAGGTGTCTTTGGCTTATAGACACAAAGCATGGTGTCATCTCTAAACCATCTAGGTCAGTGGTTCTCAATCTTCCTAACGCTGTGACCCTTTTATAAGTTCCTCATGTTGTGGGGACCCCCAACCATAAAATTATTTTCGTTGCTACTTTATAACTGTAATTTTGCTACTGTTATGAATCATAATGTAAATATCTGATATGCAGGATGTATTTTCATTGTTACAAATGAAATGTGTGTTCTATGCACACGTTGAACACAATGGGATTTATTTCAGAGTAGGTATGCATAGGATTTGGCCCTGAGGCTGCAATCCTATCCACATTTACATGGGAGTAAAGGCCCCCCTGACTATAATGGGATTTTTTTCAGAGTAGGCATGCATAGGATTGGGCCCTGAGGCTGTCAGTCAGCCCCAATGTGCGCGTAGCTACAGCCAGAGGTTTGGCAAGCCTGACCTGGCCCCTTGCAACAGGGGTCTTTAGGTGACCCCCCAGGAAACCTCTAGGTGGGCCCCAAAGGGGTCCCGACCCCCACTTTGAGAAACACTGATCTAGGTGATTGTTTTTCTTTCTTATTTTACCTTTGGAACAGAACTTAGTCAGGAAATAATGAAGGAAGTCTTCATGAATGACAGTATTTGCATTTACTGAACTTCTCAAGCAACTAAAGCTTGACTGCTTGAAACCTTTTATTTGATCCAATTGAAAGATCATAAAAACGGTCTCTCTTTTGAAAGGCTCTTCATAGCTCTGCCCAGCCTCAAAAATACTGAAAAATACTTTATGATGTGGTGTCTGTTTATTTAAGGAGCATGTTCCATTTTTTAACCAGACCTCAAAGCACCTTTATCATAGATGTGCAAATGATTGCACTCTTTTCTGGACCAGACTAATGTTGGGATGTTCAATGTTCAAAGCTTACCTCAAGCTGAATTTATCTGACGTGGATATAAGACTACATAACCTATAGGTTGCTGGAAGGACTACTCTCCTAATGTAAAGGGCTACTCTGAATGCTCAAAAATACTGTACAGATGCTTAGTGTCATCAGCTTTACCTTTGGCAGAGCTCTCCAACCAAGAGTCAGGTCCTATCCCCCACCATTTTCCCCAACTATGCTGCATCTACATTGACAGAAAAGGTACTGTCTTCATATCCTGATTGTGGACTTCTAAGGCCCTTCTTGAATTGGACACTGTGAGAAACAGATTTGCTAGACTAGAATATAGTCCATTTTATTGGCTCTCAGCACAATCAAAGTTGGGTTTTGAGAGTTGCAGAGTGAGAAAATATGTCTTTACCCAGCATGTGGTTGGTCTGTGGAACTCTCTGCCATAGGATGTAGTGACAGCATCTAGCCTCAGTGCCCTTAAGAAGGGTTTGGACAAATTCCTAGAGGAAAGGAACATCACTGGTTACAAGTCAGGAGGGGTGTGGAGGGGTGGACAATCTCAAAATGCCTGATGCAGGAGGGGCACCTGGATGCAGGTGTCTTATGTTCTCCCTGAGGCATCTGGTGGTCTGCTGTGTGATACAGGAAGCTGGGCTCATGGCCTGATCCAGTGGAGCCTCTTATGTTCTTAAATCCATTTTTCCACGAGGCAGTTGTGTTTTCCATTTTCTTGTTAATTGGCACAAACCTTTGATAGAATACAGATATTTCAGTTTGACTAATGTCATTCCATTCTGCAATCTACATAAATTACCTTTCCATTGATATATAATATGATGATATTATTCATAATACCAAGGTTTTCACAATTTTGACCACTGGTGTCAAGCTCAGCTTATTACCGACCTAAAACATGTTCACCTGTGCAGTTGTTACACCCTGCACCCACTGGTCTCCTCAGAAAGCATTCCCTTATTCACAGTTGATTGCCTATCAAATTTGTGAGAAAAAGTCTCCAGTTCAAAAGATTGCTTACAATCCCTGCTTGCTTTTCAACTAGGAAACTTTTCTAGAATTATTGTAACTATAATTTTTGTATTGTAACTATAATAAACAGACGTGCATTATATTCCCCCAAGAACTCTTGCATTGTATGGGCCCACTATTTGCTACTTTGCTCTGTATGTATTTTTCTGGTAAATAAAATAAAATCAGCATCTCTTCAAAAGAAGATGGTAGGAATCTATCATTATAAGTTTAGAACAATTTATAATACAGAATATCTTGCCAAAGACTATGTTCAGAGTACAGATGAGATGGCTTCAGTTCATGCTTGGCAATTCCTTAAATATTAGCTGACAGAAGATATATTTGATTATTTTAGCAATTTTATTCTGCATAAAGAATGTACTTTCTTGTCACATTCTTGGCTTTTAAAAGTAATTCTATAAATTGCTGTTCTTTTGTACATTGTCATCGCCTTTTTAAGGAACATTGTTTTCTTCTCTTCCGTTATCTTTTAAAATTTGGAAAATGCAAAAGTTTGACTTTAGTTTTCACCCTTTCTGGCTTATGATGGGATTTACACCTTTGTTTTATGCACTGAATTGCATTTTTTGGTATGTGCTGTTTGCTCCTAACTGTGCACTGCCTGACAGTGAAATCTTAAGCCTGGTTAAAGTATTGGCATCCATCAGTCTCGAAAGGCTATGGTATTGTGCTCAACACGAAGCACAAAGGTCTTGGTAGATTAATATGGAGGATAGGCTGTTACCCAAGCAGCAAATCCCTCCTCTCCACGCCACAGAAATAGTCCCATGGAACGGCAGAGCCAATATGATTGGTTTCAACTGTGTTGTAGAGCTGGGCTAAGGACAGGAGCTCACCCTGTCTTGTGGGGACCCAGGTCTCGAACCCTGGCCTTCTGGTTAACAGGCACAGTGTCTTAACCACTTGCTCCACCCACAGCCAGCACCAATCTCAGCACAAGTTGAGGGGTGTTGCAAAAATGCTATAAGTCATTTCTGTACCATTCCTGGGAGGGTTAGGCCATTTGCCGGCCTCCCCATTTCTAGAAATTTATTTCCTTGAGCATTTTATCTATAAATTTCAACTTTTATAACAGAATGTAAAAGGCTATTTTCCAATTGCTGTACATTGTACACATGTAAAAGCTGGCCTGGAGACTGTAGACAGACTGTATGCAGTTCAGTTCTATGCATGTCTGTCCAGAAGTAAGTCCCACTGAATTCAAAGGAACTCCCTTGAAGACGAGTGTGCGTAGCAGTCACAGATGCTCACATATTATGTTCAATGAATGCACAGTATGCACAAACTGTACATTGAGATGCAAAGGTTCCAGCCCTTGGATTCGCTTTTAAGCTAAATGGGCATAAATTTAATGTACAAATTCACACAACATACTGAATGTAAAATATAATAGTGTGAATAGCCATCATCACATTTGCACAGATGTTTACAAGAATGCATGCATAATGGGGAAGACATTGGTGCGTATGATGCAACAGAGATCTGTTGTCTTCTTCCTTTGATGGTTTACGTTTGCATAGAGTTCATAATTCAAAAATTTTTACATACTTGACAAGATCTGATGGGAGTGATTTTCAGAAACTTTGAATGAACCCTTTTAAACACTTGGTTATGTGTTTCTAATGGTTTATCACTGGGACAAAGCCAGAAACTTACAGAATGCAAGAAAAAGTGAAAATCTCTCCTTACAAAAAAGGAATAAAATAATGGTTCAATAATGTTAAGCTCACCAAATGTGTTTCCAAATAATATTCTTCCATTTCTCTGTTGGATGTGAATAAATGGAGGTCAACGTTAATCCAAGGAATTTAAAATACAGCAAATACAGAATTTCATTTACTACACTTTATGGGTTTTCTAAGTCTCCAAGGGATGTTTTCATCTTTTATAATGTGGAACTGCTTTGTTTTGGCTTGTGGGTTTACTGCTATTGACTCAGAAAAAAATGGGGATGGTTGGTGCCAATTTCTGTTTGTTAATTTTGTGAAAATAATCGTATAAACTAGCAAGGATTTGAAGCACAATTCCACAGATTAGTATTTGGGTCACAAATTTGAAACTTACAACTAGTGACCTAGTTCTATAACTAGGATACAAAAGATAAGCAACATTATATTAGGAGACTAAAATACAAGATGGTAACTTTTCAGATAAATATTACTGTTGTAGTCATATACAGTGGTACCTCGCTTAACAAGTGCCTCACTTAACAAGTGATCCACATAACAAGCAAAAATTTCTCTAGGATTCTGCCTCACATAAGAAATGTTGCTTCACTTCACTTTTAAACTGCACACTTGTTGGCAGTTGGGGCAGACACGCTGGCTGGCAGCCTTTTAAAAAGCATCAGGGCAGCCTAGCGCACCTGCCCAGAGTGAAAGCAACACTTCCATGCTGTTCCTCCTGTGGCCAGGCGTCTGCTGGGCAGAGGGAGAGAACAGCAGTGGAAAAGATTGCCAAGGGAGGTGGTGGACTCTCCCTCACTGGGGATCTTCAAGCAGAGGTTCAATGAGCATCTGTCGGAGATGCTCTAGGAGAATTTCCTGCTACAGGCAGGGGGTTGGAATAGATGACCTACTAGTCTCTTCCTACTAGTCTCTTACTAGGATTCTATGATACTTTGAAGAGGGAAGCAGCTCAGGGTTAGCCAGAAAGGGGCAGGGAGAGTCTCAGGATGAAGAGAAGGAGAAAGTTTGAAGCTTTGAAAGTGTCTTTGATTGCAGCCTCCTAACCATGTCTACCCAGAAGTAAGCCCACTGTGTTAAGTGGGGCTTACTCCCAGGAAAGTATCTTTAGGATTGCAGCCTAAGTAGACTTCATAGGATCATGCATATTTAATGCATGTTTTGAATTCAATTCCAGTGTTTTGTCATCATTTTTACATCCAGTTAATATTTTATATGAATATTTTTTTGGGTTCTGGAACCAATCATCTGAGTTTCCATTATTTGCTCCCCGCTCCTGGAATGGCTCAGAGGGGAGGCTGTTGCTTGAACACTGTGGCAAGAATCCCTGCAAAACTTACAGACCAATCCAGAGTAGTACTTGGGTTGCCTTGTCTATCACTAGGGTGGAGCAACTGCAAGATGCTCCACCCTAGTTACTCTGAAAAAGTCTTATGGGCAGCCTAAGGTAACATAGGGTGCCCCAAGAGAGGTGGACCTGGGTTGCCCAGATTGGGGCAGCCTTGGCAGTTCAGGAGTGGCATGTTGAGCATTTCCTAGGGAAGAGCAGTTACTCTGTACCCAGAGCCTATTTCCAGGGCAGAAATGCCCTCTTCCAGCTCCTCAGTTATACCACCTCAGGAGCAGGTATAGCAATGAGTAGACCCATAGGGGTCCATGATAAGGCCTAAGTAAGAATGGCAGTGTTGACCAAAAATCTGAGTTCTTGGCCAGCCCACCTGCAACCCCTGCCTCTGAACTTCATGACATGGCACAACTACGGCAGCCCACTAACCAGTGGATACAGCAAGCCAGTCCAAGCATCCATCCTCCTCTAGAGGTACTGCAGCTGTAACTGGTTGTCAGGAACTTCTAGGTTTCCTTATAAGGCAGGCACCACAGCTGTTCCTTATTCAGTATGATCTGAGGGGGGCGGGTTTCCTCAGGAGCAAGTCCTCCCCTGGTGTCACTGACTTGGTGCCTACTGAGCATGCTCTGGAGCAGCAAGGGCAGCCCAGGCTTCCTGACTCTCTGGATGCAGCATAACATTCTGCTCTGGACACAGAATAGTTGGGACAGCCCAGCTAGGGCTCTCCTCACTGCCCTTACTCTGGATTGTGCTCTTAGTGTTTTGCTCCCCTCTGGCTACAGCACTGGCAGAACTGTCAGAAAATGAACCCTCAGAATGTGGCAGATTCCTGTACATAGAATTAATTCCCAGAGATTTAAGTAGGATTTACTTTAGGGCAATGACTTTAATATCAGGACGTGTGTCCAAGGCTACCACTGAGGGGTTACGCCAAGAACAGATTTGGTTAGCTGTGCTATACTTTATCAACAGTTCCTCTTCAAAGACATTGGAGATGTGTCACCTGTGAGTCATGCTCATAGCTGGATGGCAGCCTGTTAGCATTGAGGCTCTGCTTCTTGGAGTCAGCACAAATGAGAGGACACTCGGAGGCTGATTGATGGGAGCTCTCCTGAAAGTGAGTGAAATGAGCTGCCTGCAGAGAGTCTCTCCGGCAACCTCAGGCTTTTTGTTTTAATTGGAAGAGGCCCGATTGACAAAGTCAAAATAGAAGAGGATTTTTTGGCAAGCATCAGAGCACAGCATGTACAATGAGGAAAAATAGTCTCCTTTTTGCTCTATTTTACCTCTACATCCAGGTTGCTGCTGGATGATTGGGGTGTTTAGCCAGGGCTCAGTTCAGATGCCTAGTCCTATATGTCAGGAGGACAGCAGTTGTGTTTTTCTTACTTATGGTGCAATCCTAACTTAGGCCAGCACAACTCATTGGTCTTCCTATTCCAGAGGTGATGTAGGAAAGCAAGCATATGTCTGTGCACTGACCTAACTCTCCCCCAGGTCTGGGGCAGAAGTGTTTTACAGCACTTTTGTGACACTCCAGGTCAGCACAGAACTTATGCCAGGGCTTAGGCCAGCCTAAATGGAGGTTAGGACTGCAGCCTAAATTATTCAGTGCACTGTCTCAGTGGCCACTCCTCCTCACCTTTGGAGCCATTCAAAGTTGCAAGAAAAAAGTAGAGGATATGCTGGAAAAACCTATTAGTCTTGTGTTCTAAGTAACTACACTGCTGGAAAGACAACTACACATTGTAGTTCTGTGAGCACCATCCATAGGCACCATTGCCACCATTTTTTTAAGATGAGAAACAGGAGAGAGATTAAGGTGGGGAGAGAGGCTAGCTTTTTAGTTAGCCCTGAGCTCACATCTTGAGTTGGAAGAGGCGGTAGCATTGTGACTGCCATCATACAACAGCCCTCAGTAGTTGTCTCACAAGTGGATCTTTCTGGCCAGGGCAGGAAAGAAGCTGAACAAACAAGGCGGGGGCAAAAGAATGAGTCTTGAAATGAATGCATAGAGAAGGAATGCAATGGTAGTGTTTTATTTCTCAGAAACGTTATTCATATGTAAAATCATAATTTGTCTCTCATCTTTTGTCTTTCACTCATTTTCTCTGCATTTTTTTAGTAGTTTCCTCCACTTTTAAAAAATAACACCAGTAGAGAGAAAATTTAATAACATGTATTAAATAAAATTTAATGCCAGTAAAGAGAAAATTTAATAATTTTTTTTAAAAAATAATAATGTGACCATATAGAATGGAGGACAGAGTGCCTGGACCTTCAACCATTGCATAGGAGAGAGAATTTAGGCAGATTTGACTCGACACAGAAGGCTTTAAAAAGCAGCACCTGCCAAAATTCCCTCTTCTATGTTTAAAGGTAGAAGCATTCTGTCCTCTATTCTATATGGTCACCCTGTCCCTCCCCCCAAAAAACAATGTGTATATATTTAGAAGGATTGTACCAAGCCAGGGGAGAGAAAGGTAGGATTTTGCCTGTCAAGCCCTCTGTGTGTGATTTACTACAAGTTGTGGTTTTATTTTCCATTTTTGTACAATTTGTTCAGCCTTCCTCATTTTGGATTTTCTATTTCTTTACCATTCTATTTCTTTTTGTTGTTGTTGTTCACTTGTTTGAGCTTAAAACACATTGTGGTTGCTTTCTCTCACTTGCATGACTTGGAAGATCAAGGTCTGGTTTTTCCTATTTTCTTTCCAGCTTTCTAGCTTCAAAGCAAGCCGGGTGGTATGTAAGAGAATCTTTGGGAATTAGGAATATTACAGATGTAAAAGATAATTTATCCTTATTACTATATGAACTAGTCCCAATTCTCTGCCAGTAATGTGATATCCCTATTCCCCCCACAAAGCAGTTCTTGGATTCTAGCTATGGCATGGAATGTAACTATGTCACTATTTTTAGAAGGCTAGATGGGGCCATGATTTAGCTAAAATTGGGAAGAGGCAGATTACTCTCCCTTTTACTCTATAATCTGAGCCAGTGATTTTCAGTCTTTTTCATCTCATGGCACACTTAACAAGACAGTGAAATTGTCAAGGCACACTGTCAATGCAGGTAAGCCATCATGGTGGATGGGCAGAGGGAGAAAGGATCAGGGAGAGTGAGGAATGGGGTGTGTCTAAAGCAGTGATTTTCAACCCTTTTCATCTCATCACACACTAACAAGGCACTGAAATTGTCAAGGCACACCATCAGTTATTTTTACCATTGAAAAGGCACACCAGACTGTTCAAATCCCCCAATTTTCCTATTAATGAATGTCAATCTCCAAATTCATGTGGCACACCTGAGGACTATCCGCAGCACACCAGTGTGCCATGGCACACTGGTTGAAAATCACTGATCTGAGCACTGGGGAGAGGGAGAACCTTACCGTGAGTGAGTAGCAGTGTTGGGAACTTGACTCTGATGACTCGGATTTGTGTCACAAATATTCATTTTTTTCCACTGTTTTTTTCCCTGAAACTGAAAAGAAACTTGTGGAAGGGCCCAATGAACATTCAGGCAGGCACACCATCTAGCAGCAGCTCTGCGTCTCTGCATGGACCTGTGGCATGGGTTTATTTTTTGGGGGGAGGGGCTTGACACAAGTCCTATCAAGTCAAAAAGGTCGCAAACCCAAAGACTCATAAACTGTCCCTGTTGTGACTTGTTTTTGAGTTGAATCATGGGGCAGTGATTGTAGACTTGACTTGAGTCAATGCAGCTCTTACCAACACTGGTAGCCAAGCCCTAAAGTGGCTTGGAACAAACCAATCTTGGAACAAACTTAATTTATTCCATGATTCTAGTCACGAACCAAACTGGTTGTGAACTGAATCAAATTTCCCCATAAAGTTCAAAGTAAATAAGGTTAGTCTGTTCTGAACCATATTTAAGATTTTTAAAACCATAAAAATATGAAACAAAGTACAGTACAGTATGAAGAGAGTGAACACTAATCTTGCATGAGGCAACTTCTGGTGTGGAGAACAGGAAGGTGGGTGGGAAGACTTTGGAGAGAGAGTCCCCCTCCATAAGGGCACTGGAGAGATCTCCTTCACAGGTTTCCTCTCTTCATAATCTCTTAGCTGCAGGCTCAATTTTGACGAAAAATGTGTCTAATGTCACTTGTTTTTTTTCCTGTGCTACATGACCCTCTGGAAATGAGAGACCACCTCATCATTCATCAGATTCAACGCTCTATTTGTTACAGTAATGTTGGCGTGGTGCTTCACACAGAAATCCTGGCACTCATTCCATTTTTCAATGATGGATTTTATCACATCATTGCAAACCTCCTCCTTGTCTTCCTCATCCTCAGTGTTCCTCAACAAGTGCCTTCTAGCTGCTCACTCTGGAGTTCAGCAAGTTCGTCCATCATCAGCTCCTCCTTTTTTATTTTTTATTTTTTGTAGTTGACTGTGATCTCAACTACAGGAAGCCATGACCACGTGTCAGAATGGGGAAGATGGAACCTAAGGCATAGTTTACGAACAGAAGCAAAATTTGGCAAACTTTCTGTTTGCAAGCCAAATTATTTGTGATGGAAGAAGCGTTCATGAACCAAGGTATTACTGTATGTTTCATGGCAGAGATTGAGTATTCTGGTATCAAGCTACCAAAGCAGAGAGTAGACAGCCAGCAAGGAAGTGAAAGAAAACAAATAAAGCAAAGATTCCTGAAGTGGTGTGGATGTGTAGGGGGAAATATCTTTCTATAACCTACAGTCCCCCCCCCCTCCCGGATGATTGATGCTTTCACTAAGGGCACATACGGAATTAAAACTTTTCAAAATTTAAACATACCAAAGAAGTGCAAGCCTTGTGATGGACAGTTGTATCATTCAGTGTTCACAATGTCACAAGCAAAAGCAAATACTGGTCCATGACAATCATGCGACCAAGTTTTAACCTGAAACCAGAATAGTAATGTTTCTTTCAGTTCAAGCCTAAGCATGTCTACTCAGATGTAAATCCCATTGTGTTCAATAGTACTTACAGGAAAGTGTGGTTATGATTGCAGCCTTCGTTGGGAAATGAAGCAACAGGCACAGCCTTTGCAGGTCCAACCTTGTTATGCACTGATCTTTCTTTAATATATGGATTTGTCTCAACTCTGCAAATGAAGACAAATGTGCCCTAAAGAGGGAAAAATTGATCCACTTAAAATTCACATGTTTTAAAACAGCTTTCTTTACTGTTGTAGAGATAGTCATATAAGCAATCATGCAATTCTTTAAATGAGCTGGGTAAAGGCAGGGCATCATGACTGCCTCTATATAACAATAAGAAAAGCTAATTAAAAAAAAGAATTGTAAATATTTTTTAACTTTTTAATTTTTAAACTGCTTTCATTTTAACATTAACTGCTTTTGAGCACAATCCGAACCATGTCTACTCAAAAGTAAGCCCCATTGTGTTCAATGGGTCTTATTCCCAGGAAAGTGCGTTTAGGATTGGAGTTTTTATTTAACATTTTATTTAACATTTTTGGTATCAGCAGGGAGCCCCAAACTCAAACTCCGGTGGCTATTGAGGCACACCTGTTAAGAGCCATAGAGGAGCATGAATCCTGGAAATGGGACTGTAAATCTATTTTTTCACTGGTTTCTGTATCAGAAATTTCTTATTCCACTGAGGATTCTGGAATGGAACCCTAGTGGGTAGTGAAGGACAACCAGTGCTAGAAAAATGCAGTATCTTGGCCATATAAGTGCACAGCTTTAAAGAAAGATGTCTGGAGCTCATACAACAAATGAGTAACTAAAAACTGCATATTTACTGCCTGAAAGAAACAGTCCTCTGGAGGTCCTTAGACCTCGTGGTCTCCTTATATCAACTTGTAGAATAAAAAAGTATACTGGACCACATAATGAACAGGGAAACTTTTTCTTTCATTTTGTCAGTCGGTTTAATGACATCTGCTTAATGACAGTGACATCTACTGTTCCCAGATAATCATAGTTTTGCACATTTTATTTCATATGTTCTGTCATTCCCAGCTACTAATTTCCTGAACAGATTTCAAATAGATTTTCCTTTCCTCTTAAACCGATGGCATTTTATTACTTCAAAAAAGCTTAACATGATTTATCATGAAAGAGCACATTATTTTTTACAAGCAATTTTATCAATCTCATTGGTATCATCAAAATACAGAAAGAATAACTCAAGAAACCATAAAACCATGCCACCTCTCTCTCTCTCTCTCTCTCTCTCTCTCTCTCTCTCTCTCTCTCTCTCTCTCTCTCTCATTTATGTATCAGGACACAACCTTAACCTTAAGCCGGTTCGTTCTTAAGCCAGAGTTCTGCACATAAATATTTGGATATGTTTGCATTATTTCCAAATCAATATTTCTTTGAGGAGCCACTTAGAAACCTGTCATCCCTTCCCTCTTCTCAGGTGGTTATTCTAACTAGCACTGTTTTCTAATGCTCACAAACACATCAAGAATGTCTAGTTTCTAAGGCAAAAACATTGGATGCCCTTTGATTGATTTCAGCATGTTGATCTTTTTGCAGGTTCTGTGTGCCATGTTGGTTTCCAAACGAGAAGCCCTGAGAAAATTGAGATTATAGTAGGAAATATTCAACATGTTGTATTTAAGCAGGCCTCCGTCAGTCTTGAGAGACTATGGTATCGTGCTCGGCGCTGCATACACTGCATGCGAAGCACGAAAGCCTGGGTTAGATTGTTATGGAGGATATGCTGTTACCCAAGCAGCAAATCCCCCCTCTCCACGCCACTGAATTAGTCCAATGGAAAGGCAGAGCCAATATGATTGGATCCAGCTGGTGTCGCAGAGCTGGGCTAAGGACAGGAGTTCACCCTGTCTTGTGGGGCCGACCCGGGTCTCGAACCCTGGCCTGCTGGTTAACAGGCACAGTGTCTTAGCCACTTGCGCCACCTGCAGCTATTACTATAGTTATATAAGATACTAGCAAAATGTACCCACGTTGTAGGAGTAAAATACCCCCTTATCCTATTCCTCCATTGTGCATCAACCCCCCCATGTGCAACAACCCCAAGCACAACACTCCTCCATGCACATCAAGTCCCCCATGTGCAAACCCCCATGCACATCACACCCCCATGTGCATCACCCCCCTTCATATGCATCACACCCCCATGCACGTCACACTCCCCCATGCGCAACACCCTCCATGTACATCACCCTCCCTCATGCGCATCAACCCCCCATGCACCTCAAACTCCCATGCGCATCAACCCCCCTGTGCAACACCCTATGTGCATCACCCATGTGCATCACACACACATGCACTATACCCCCTCCCATGCGCATCAAACCTCCCATGCATATCAACCCCTGATGCACAACACCCCCCCAGGCATATCAATCCCCTAATGAGCACCCTCTCTCCCAGTGCATCAGGCACCAGGCCCCAAATTGGATGGATGTCAGTAGTTGTCTGTGTTAAGTATAGGACAAAAACATATTGCACCCATTTTCACCCCCTTAAAGGGTTAAATTTCTCAAATTTCTCTTGGTGGGTGTTGATGTCACAGAAGGAACACCCTCCCCAAATTTCAGGCTTCCAGGTGCATGTTGGGGCAGAACATCCATCAGTCACCGTCTCTTCAATGCAAAGTATAGGGAGGAAAACGGGTTGCGTCCCTTTTCACCTTTTCAGTTGGAATTTCCAACAACCAATTCTTAGTGTGTGCCTCCATCACAAAAGGAACACATTCCCCTAATTTCATGCTTCCAGGCCTGTGAGTGTGTGAGTGAGTGAGTCAGTCACTTTTCAGTTTTTTTATATGTATAGATTCATAATATTCAGGCAGCCCAGTCTTATTCTCCTTGGTGCCATGGGATATAGTATTGTCAAAATGGTCACAATTGTATCCTGCTGGGAGGCTTGGGAAGCTGGAAGTCTCCTCAGGGGAAGGAGACATTTCCTACCTTACCAAAGAACAGCCTGGCAATGGGACTTTTTGAGTCTGTGACTCTGGAGTCTCTGCCAGGGTGATCATATGACCCAAAGTTTCTAGATTTGTCCTCTTTTTTAGCCTCCTGCCCGGATGTCTTCCAAAAGGGCTTCTTTGTCCTCTGTTTTGGCTTCATTTTGGAACTTTGCAATAGTGTGCAGTACTCATGTAATATGTTTTTTGGATTTGTATTGAAGAGCAGAATCCAATGCAAAAATCAATTTTGAAATATCTCATTCCTATCAAAAGTATGGCCAAAAAAACAAAAATAAAAAATATGTATTGAGCTCTATGGGAAAGTGAAAGTGCCCAATATCACAACTTTACTTGTGAGTAGGCAAACGTGCCATTGTCTGCCAGAAAGGCCAGGTTGACAGGAATCCAAGACCTTGTCCTCCTTTTGAGGTTTGGGCATCTGATCACTCTGGTCTCTGCACTTCAAGAGGCTTTCTGTCCCTGCAGGGAACAGTGGTCACTATTTTCATGCCATGATTCTGATGGGCACTGGAACCATAGGATTGGGCTGCCCCTGTATACGATATGTATGGTTAGATAATACTGTTTTTGGTCAGGCTGTTCTGTGTACCAGATTTCTGTGATAGTGGCAAAATCTGGAGCATCTTGTTTTCTTTAGTTTTATTTTTGCCAACAGATTTCATTTACTGTTGGAAATTAATTGTTTTTTCTGCTGAGAAGAGCTGCATTAGATGATGTTGGCGAAAGTAACATTTTGTTCATATTAGTGGGGTTATTCAGCATTTATTTTAAGAGAAATTAGCCACATCCTCATTGAGAATACTCCCAATTTTAGTTTATTGTGCCATCTGCCAAATGTAATGTGACTTATCAGTCCCTTTTGTTTATTTCCTTTGAGTTTTGCTTTAAAACTCTATCAGATTTATTCTTTTTGTGATTGAAGATTCACTTATTGAATATAAACAGATGTTTGCATTCCTTAAGTTCTAGTTGTGATTCCCTCAAGGTTTGTTGCTAGACTGGTCTCTCAGGAGAGGCTGAGGAGACGCTGGTGGAGTGTTGAAACCAGACATCCGGGACTAATTTTTTGCTTGTATTGCAAGACATCACTTGTATATCAAGTCAAAATGTATTAGACATTTTTGCTTGTCTTGGAAAACATTTGCTTGTCTCAGTGCAAATTAGAGTGCAATCCTAAGCATGTTTACTCAAAAGTAATCCCTGTTGTGTTCAAAGGGTCTTACTCCAAGGAAAGTGTCTTTAGGATTGCAGCCCCACTCACAATCCAAGGTTTTACTGTACATGAGAAAAACTGAGGTTTTAACCTACGTTTTTAGCTATATTTATTTATTTTATTTGTGTTCACAGTTGTATGTTCTTATGGGAAAAGTGTAAGTTTGTTACTTGTATTTTATTTATTTACTAGCAAAAGGCATACCCGCGTTGCGGGTGTAACTTCCCCATACAACATCCTCCACAGCGCATCAACAACCCATGCGCAACCTACCCCCATGTACAACATTGCCCTGTGCACAACTTCCCCATGCGCATCATCCCTCATGCGCAACTTCTCCCCACACGCAACTTCCCCCGTGCGCAACTTCCCCCGTACACAACTTCCCCCCATGCGCAACTTCCTCCCATGCGCAACTTCCCCCCATGCGCAACTTCCCCCAATGTGCAACTTCCCTCCATGCGCAACTTTCCTCCATGCGCATCATCCCCCCATGCGCATCGTCCCCCCATGCGCATCGTCCCCCCATGCACAACTTCCTACATGCGCAACTTTCCTACACGCGCAACTTTCCTACATGCGCAACTTCCCCCCATGCGCAACTTCCCCCCATGCGCAACTTCCCCCATGCGCATCATCTCCCATGCGCAACTTCCCCCATGCGCAACTTTCCTACATGCGCAACTTCCCCCATGCACAACTTCCCCCATATGCATCATCCCCCATGCGCATCATCCCCATGTGCAACTTCCCCCATGCGCAACTTCCCCCATGCGCAACTTTCCTACATGCACAACTTCCCCCATGCGCAACTTTCCTACATGCGCATCATCCCCAATGCGCAACTTCCCCCATGCGCAGCATCCTCTCCAGTGCAACCTCTTCCTCCTAACAACATCCCCCAGTGCACCAGGCAGTGAGCACCAAATTGGCTGGATGTTCTTCAGTCTCCCATGTTAAGTATAGGACAGAAACACGTTGCCCCCTTTTCAGCCCCTGAAGGGTTAATTTCTCCAGATGGTTCTTGGTGGGAGTTCAGGTGACAGAAGGAACTCCCAGAATTCCATGCTTCAGGCCCAGCAGTTGGGGAGGAATGTTGATGAGTCAGCAATTCTCAATGCAAAGTATAGGGAGGAAAACGCGTTGCGCCCCTTTTCACCCCCTTCCGGTTGGAATTTCCAAAAACCGGTTCTTAGTGCACCCCTCAGTCATGGAAGGAACACCCACCCCAATTTTCACACTTCTAGGCCCAGCGGTTTTGGCAGGGCGGTGATGAGTCAGTGAGTCAGTGAGTCAGTGACTTTTCTCTTTTATATATATAGATTATATATGCCGAAGACCTTCAACGACTTATGGACCGTTTTAGCAAAGCCTGCCAAGACTTTGGACTAACCATCAGCCTGAAGAAAACACAAGTCATGGGTCAGGGTGTGGACTCACCTCCCTGTATCACAATCTCTGAACATGAACTGGAGGTTGTCCATGACTTTGTGTACCTTGGCTCAACTATCTCTGACACTCTCTCCTTAGACTCTGAGCTGAATAGACGCATTGGTAAAGCGGCTACTACATTCTCCAGGCTTACAAAGAGAGTATGGCTTAATAAGAAGCTGACGGAACATACAAAGATTCAGGTCTATAGAGCTTGCATCCTGAGCACACTCTTGTACTGCAGTGAGTCTTGGACCCTTTATGCATGGCAGGAGAGGAAGCTGAACACCTTCCATATGCGCTGTCTCCGACGTATTCTTGGAATCACCTGGCATGACAAAGTCTCAAATGACACAGTCTTGGAACGTGCTGGAATCTCTAGCATGTTCACACTTCTGAAACAGCGACATCTACGCTGGCTTGGGCATGTCGTGAGAATGGCTGATGGTCGGATTCCAAAAGATCTCTTATATGGAGAATTAGTGCAGGGAAAGCGCCCAAGAAGGAGACCACAGCTGCGATACAAGGACATCTGCAAGAGGGATCTAAAGGCCTTGGGAATGGACATCAACAGCTGGGAAACCTTGACCTCTGACCGCTCAGCGTGGAGGCAAAAGACCCAGCATGGCCTTCTCCAACTGGAAGAGGCACTTGTTCGGCAGGCTGAAGCAAAGAGACAGACCCGAAAGCAGCGAAACCTGGGACCTGGGCAGGGGACGGAATTTATTTGTCCTCAGTGTGGAAGGGATGGACACTCTCAAATTGGCCTTTTTAGCCACACTAGATGTTGTTTCAGGACCTCCAATCAGAGCACAATACCATAGTCTTTTGAGACTGAAGGATGCCAATAATAAAAAAAAATATATAGATTTATTTATTTATTTATTTAATTTAATTTAATTTATATCCCGCCTTTCCTCCCCTGCAAGAGGGAGCTCAAGGCGGCTTGTAGCCCCTTCTAAAGGCAGACAGGGTCACTTTTACCTCAGTTTTTGCTTTCTTTTTGTTCCTCTGCTTTTGTTGAAGATGAAAAGCCAATAGTAATGAAAATAGAGTTAATTTACTTGGGCTGCAATCATAACTTCACTTACTTGGGAATAAGGCCCATTGACTATAATAGGGCTTATGTCTGAGTAGAGAGGGATAGGATTGCTCTCTAAATCTTATCTCTTTTCATTAGACTTCCCTTTTTCTTTAATAAATTGTTGTAATGCAAAAGTAAATGAGTTTTTTAGAATTTGATAAATTCATATCATATGTTCATATATTTTGTATTCTGTTTATTGGAATTTTTTTTAAAAGGAAAACCATTTTCCTCCCAACATGAACTGGTAAGCCTAAACATACTGTATGTACTTCGAAAAAATGGTTTCTGATTTTCAGACTCCTGAGGATGCATAAAATTGAGAGCTGGATATTCCCTCTGAATTGAATCTGCTCATTTAAGATCTACCTGCGATGGTTTTGAAGGAAGGTTGAATCTGGGGTCTCGGAGTAATTATCCTGACCAGAAACTACCAAAAGAGGCTTGTTATGGTTTGGTCATCTTTGGTACCAAAAATTACCATGGTAAACCTGAGAATTCACAACCTTTTGACCATTTTCATGTTACCAACAGAGGTGGAAATTAATATTTGTTCACGTTTACTGGGACAAGTGCCCCCTCCCCAAAGCTTCCTCAGATCTGAGCCAGCAGTTTTGTTCATGCAGGACTGAAGAGATTATGAGAATGGGAATGTGAGGGGAATGGGGATGGGATCCTGGTGGTACAAACAGTAGAGTTATATAACTATATCCAAAACAGATTCTTGAAAACTTGACAGCTTACGAAAAAAAACCTCCCTTTCCCTGCTGTTACACAGCCAGTTTTCCTATGTAGGTCTAGTCTTAACCATTATCTAAGTATACAAAAGCAGATAAGCAGCACCAAGCACTGTTCATAGTGTGTGTTTATAGCAAAAATGGAAAGGAGCAAGAAAGCAGAACTGCCATTCCCTTACTTCAGTGAGACTTCTGCAATTGCCTTCTCTCCCCATAGGATGCGGCCATGGCATATGCTCTGATGGTTCAGCTTCGTTGGTGGAGGAATTTTTCATTAGGATTGGACTGCTAGTTCTTGATCTTGTCCAACTTGCTCTTTACAACCTTCCTGGCTCCAGTTGTTAGATCTCTCTTCAAAAGCACAATTGGAACTTAGGATTTTTCGTCAAAGAAATTATGATTTACCTGTCCTGATGCACATGGTGTGCATAACATTTTTTTCCACTTGATAGCAGGGACAAAAAAAGCTTTGTAAGCTTCCCAAGTGGTGTATGCACAGAACTAATATTTGTTTGCACAGATCACCACTTGAAGAACTATATTTACAGGTATGCCACCTGTTCTTATCACTTGGTGAAATATCATTTGTCTTTACTATTCACTTTGAATGCAATGAGGAAAGGGTGGAAGGTGGTTGAAATAAATTGCTACACCAATATTTTAAAAAAGCATTTTTGTTGCCTATACATCGATATTTCTTACAAAATGAAGGGCTTACTGAAGAAAAGATCGCGTGTCTGGAATCTGCCTTCTTAAGACTGAAAATACACAAGAGTTTGTTTTTCAGGGGAATGGAAACTATTTGAAAAGACATTCAATCTGAAAAAATGAAAAAGGTTGAAATGAGATTGATATAGAAATCTTCAGGGCCAAGTGCAAAATTTAAAACTTAATTTTGCATTTGACCCCCATGATTTCCACCTCTCCATCTCTCTCTGTCTTATAATTCAGGGCCCACTGAAATCCTCCTACTCATGCAATATCAAGTGTTTGATGTATTAGCCATTACTTTTCTCTTCCTAGCACCATCTGTTTCGTAATCTTAATGTTAGGAGAAGGGTGGTTGAAAGGGGGAGTATGTTTTAGAGTCCAGGAAACAACTACAGCACCTACAAGTCCAGCTATATCACATGTTCTGCTTGGACTGTGACCCATGAGCTCTTTCTAGAGGAACGTCTTTGAATTTAGCAGTCTGTAACTGGAGCATGACAAATCTGTGGTCACCTTGGGAAAAGCAGAACTGTTTTTAAAGTAGCCTTAATCTGACCAAACCAGACTTTCCTTTTAGGTATTTTGTGTCTGAATGATCTATGATAATGTTAATGGGCTTTGTCACTTATTTGGATGCACCACTCTGCCAAGGGCAAGGCCTGTGGTTTCAAACAATCGTATTTGTGTAGAAAGAATTTCTCCTTTATTTTCCTGCAATTTCTAGTGATTTTGTTTTTGCAATTATAAATAATTAACATTTCTTTAATTATGTTTTTATTTTGCTTTACCTTCAAGGCAGGTTTTTTTTTCTTTTTTACCCCTGGCATATGTGTAACCTCCAGTAGAAAATTAAGAGTTATGAAGTTATGTATCCGGGGAAAGCTCTGTTCCTAAAAAATTCTTAGAAATGCAAATCTATGCAATTCTGATGCCAAAAGAGCTGCTCCAGTAAGTGAAACTAATGTGTTATACTTGCCAGTACAATAATCCCAAAAATGGAATGGATCCCAAACAACAAAGTTCTGAATCCTAAGTTTTCTCAGAAGTAAATAGGGTGTAACCCAAAACAACTAACTTTCTTCATGAATTTGAAGCTGAAGATTTTTCATGTGAAAATGAAAAAAGAATCTCACAAAATGCAAATTTCTATTTTTCAATGAAAGTTATCTCCAGAGACCTGATACCTTTGAATGGTGCTTTCCCATAAGTCTTCCAATAATTACAAGAGTCAATTTGGCTGCTGGTTGAATTGGAATAAACTAACACCAGTCATGAACATTGCAAACCAAATCACAGTATGGCCAACTTAAACTTCTTTGGATAAAATAAATCCACAAGACACTGCTGTTACTTGAAAATAATGAAGTGTTCTTATATCATGACTGACTGACCCTTGTACCCAGATGCTGAATGAGATCTGCTTGCCCCCTTCTTCTGCCCTATTCCTATTTGATTAGAAAACCTTATAAGTGTCTTTTGAGAGACTTTGAAATCAGTATCACTACAGGAAAAACTGCATACTCAAGCCAATAGTTTGTTTTGTGGATTTTGTATCTTCTTCATTTGGCTCACAATAGCAAATATCTTCTATCCAGTATCCAGCATCTTCTAGTTAATAACTCGAGTTCCTGGTCAATCCTTCAGTTGAGATTATTTGATTGGGCATTTCAGTCCAGCAGAGGTCAGATTGGGATGCCAAGAGGTTGTAAATTAAGGTAAGGTAAAGGTCTCTGGCAGGTTGCTCTGCTGCCTAAACAGGTAACAGCTACAGCTGTTGGGTGTGGTGCTCATCCCCAATTCAGTCAGGACCGAAGATGCCTCCTTGGTCACATGGCCATGACCGAAGACACCTCCTTGGTATGGATTGTTGTGTACCTTACCGAGGTGGTAACTATTTGCATTTCCATGATAGGTTGGCAGGTGGTGGGCTGATGGGAGCTCAGTCTGTGTTGCAGCACCCACGTCTTCAATTCTGGCCTGCCGGATAACAGGCATGGAGTCTTAACTAGTTGAACCACTGCAGTCCAAAATTACCTAAATCAGACAGACAATTGAGACATAGCATGGCTAGGAGTACAGTTCACATCTACAATTTTGATGTTCAGATGTGCATTAGATAACAGCAGCAGTCTAAACTACACTATCTTCAACATCAGGTCTGAACGTCGTAAATAATGGAAACAGCTTCGTAGTCAATTGCTGTTGCCAGATTGTTTCTGCACAGCTCTCTTCTGAGCCGTTCTTTTGTCCCTTGAAGACTGCAAAATACCACTAAAATAATAATAGTATAGATCAATATGAAGGCCAACTGTTATACTGCTCTCCCAATTTCTCTAGGTATGTTTCAGGGTGTCCTAGACTAGTTACTCCCCAATAATGAAGTGAGCTGAGATGATAAAAATGTGTTTTTCCCCACTCATTTCAAATCTGGGAAGGCCACATGTATCCAGAATTCAGACTACACTGTATCTTGTCATTTGGAAAGCAAGCCTATCTTCATCTTGCTTATCTGTTGCATTAATGTGGAGCAGTAATTTTCAATCTTTTTCATTTCCTGGCACACCAACAACGCACTAAAATGTCAAGGGACACCATTAAACTTTGGACAATTGACAAGGCACACCATGCTGCTGGTGGGGATTAAATTCCTCAATAACCCTATTAATAAATCATTTTTATCTATATATATAAAAGAGAAAAGTCACTCTCTGACTCACTGACTCATCAACGCCCTGCCAAAACCGGTGGGCCTAGAAGCGTGAAATTTGGGGTGGGTGTTCCTTCCATGACTGAGGGGTGCACTAAGAACCGGTTTTTGGAAATTCCAACCGGAAGGGGGTGAAAAGGGGTGCAACGCGTTTTCCTCCCTATACTTTGCATTGAGAATTGCTGACTCAGCAACATTCCTCCCCAACTGCTGGGCCTGAAGCATGGAATTCTGGGAGTTCCTTCTGTCACCTGAACTCCCACCAAGAACCATCTGGAGAATTTAACCCTTCAGGGGCTGAAAAGGGGGCAACGTGTTTTTCTCCTATACTTAACATGGAAGAATGACCAACATCAGCCAATTTGGTGCTCTCTACCTGGTGCACTGGGGGGATGTTGTTAGGAGGAATAGGTTGCACTGTGGAGGATGTTGTGCATGGGGGGGTTGGTGCGCATGGGAAAAGTTGTGCATGGGGGAAGTTGCGCATGGGGAGGTTGATGCATGGGGGAAATTGCGCATGGGGGAGGTTGTGCATGGGGAAAGTTGTGCATGGGGGGTTGATGCGCATGGGGAAAGTTGCACATGGGGGGTTGATGTGCATGGGGGAAGTTGCGCATGGGGGAAGTTGCGCATGGGGGAAGTTGCACGTTGTGGAAGTTGTGCATGGGGGAAGTTGTGCATGGGGGGTTGATGCGAATGGGGGGTTCATGCATATGGGGGAATGGCATACGGGGGAATTTTACTCCTGCAACGCGGGTATGCTTTTTGCTAGTTTAATAAATAAATATGCCAAACTCCCACAGCACCCCAAAACCCACTCATGGCACCCACTTGTAGTTAAACCCATTCATGGTTAAAAATGGCTGATGTGGCATGTGAGTGCCACATAGATGGTTCCTGTGGTGTCAGTGATGACAAATGTCATGCCCTCTTCTTTTTCTGAACTTCAGGAATACTTTGGTTTCCAAAACTAATTCTTTAGGTTTTTTTTTCCTTTAATAAATAACTCTCCAAGACAAGGAACATTAGCAGGCCTACATTCTTTTCTTGCAAGAATGCCCCACTTTGCAGTGAATGATTTGCTTGTTTTGACACATTCCTTTTTCCTGTTCATCAGTGGGAATGGTGAGAGCACCTACTACCAGTAAGCCTGGAGACATCCATGATTTTTTCTGAGAGTCTGGTGCTAGTACTTGTTTCACTGGTGCTGAGTTAGAACCAGTGTGTATTGGTACAACACTAAAAAGAAAAAAAGTTATTATTTTTGAAATCATTTGGGAAAGCCTCCAACAGCTTCCTTTGTTCTGGGAACAAAGAAGATACTTTCCCCTAGAATATAAAAGATTATACTATATAAGAGATGTATCATTTCCAGGATGTGTGGATACTCATCTTATTACTGACTTGAGTAACCAGGTTTCAAACATTGGCAACAACGGCATCCACAAAACTACAAAACACAGACAGCTCTGATACAAATGAAATGTGCATGTATAAGTGGAGCAATAATGAATCGCTTGTCCCTTGCTCCAATTAAAAGAATTGCAAGTGAAATTTAACATGATTGCCCTAATATGTTTACAGTACTCAGCACAAACATTTTGAAATATCAGATATCTGAAGCAAGTACATAACTCTAAGACATACCCCTACAATCCAGAGTAACTACGGGAGCACATAAGAGACATTACGTGCACCCGTAGATACTACACCACCTAGTGAAAACGTATGGGAAATTCATATTGCAATCCAGAGCAAATTGTTCTTACACCGGAGCAAGGACTCCTCATAGTGACTCTGGATTGCGCCCATAGGGTATATTAATATTTATTTATTTAGTTGTAATGATTTAAAGCCTCCCACATCACACAATCTTCGATGTGGCTTATGCAAGATCAAAACAATATATGAATAAAACACGAAGCAATTAAGACAACTATCATTAGCAGCATTGGAGCAGCTGCATTAGAATCAGCTCAATTATATTCTATTAAAAGCGTGAGTAAACAACACAGCACCTAAAACAAAGTATTGTGAACACATTGCATGCCAAAAGTAATGGACTAACATTTTGTGGAGCTATAGTGGTGCAAGCCACAAATTCACATGTATTTGAAATACAAATTCAGTTCCCAATCTACCATCAAATCATAAACCAGAATGTGTCTACCAACTACACCATAAAAAACACAGATTGTTCAGTGACATGCAGCACAAGCCTAATCGTGTCTACTCAAAAGTAAGCCCCGTTGTGTCCAATGTGTCTTACTCCCAGGAAAGTGTCTTTAGGATTGCAGCCATAGGCTTAAATCCTAACGCCCAGTTAGGCTGGCATAAGTCCTGTGCTGGCCATAAGGCGCTTCTGCTCCACTCCTTGGGAGAGGGAGAGGTGGTGGTTAGGCCAGTGCATAGGTATGTTCAGGTCTCCTCACACCACCACAGGAAAGTAATGAATGGTGAGTTAAGCTTGCCTAAATTAGTTAGGATTCTGCCCATCATATCCTAAACTGGCAATTCCATATAGTAATCATGACTATCTGGTTTCATATAAAAAGCATGTTTTACTGTATTTACGATACTTTGTGTATATAAGAAACTGATGGTGAGGAAGTAGATCATGTTGCAGTCTCCCAAACACCTGGTGTCCCAAGACACGTGCATTCTTTGCCACTGCCTAAGATGCCAATAGTGGGAGTATGGAGACCCACTGAGGCATCCAGAGAGGATGGGTAAAGTGTGAAACCGTTTAACATGTACTGCTTGCTCTGCTGGTGGTGGCTGGGCCTGCTGCTGCTGTTTCTCCCAGCAAGAACCAACATCATCTCCAGCTCCACTGCTGTGCTTGGACTGTGTCTGGGACTCCTGCAGCATCTCTCCCAGGGGTTAACACTCAGCACTTGCTGCTCTGGTAAAGGAGGTCTACCAGTGGGCATAAGAACATCATCTTCCAACTGCCAGACCTTGCTTCCCCCCCCCCCCCCGCTTCGCCACAGCTGCTGTGTAGGTGGGGTTTGGGGTAATTAGCATTTAAATTTGCACCAGTGATATTTACCATAATTGGACATCCAAAAAAGATCGTTTTTGGACTTTAGGCATTTTCGGAAGACATTGCTGGAACTGCCCACTTGGGTGGGCACCTTTCCCACCTGAGGAGGTTGCCACCCTCCACCCCGTTCTTTACCCTACACTGCTTGATATATTGTGAGGGTAGCAGAGGCACATGAGCCTACCTTTGTGAGAGAAGGAGAGTGGATTTTTGCATCTCTGCCCTCCTGTGAGAGAGGGGATTATAAAACTATCTATTATATTGGGAGAGGCTGGGTATTGGGAGTGGGTTGGAGAGTGGGCTGTTTTTAATCAGGGCTTTCTTTGAAAAAGGTGCTTATTTTGTGGCCTCTGGTCCAAGCCTCGCCACACTGGGGAGGCACTTGGGGGGAGGGAAATGGTGCCACCATCAACAGAGTAACGGGTCGTGGGAGATATGGTGGTGGGGGGATGTCTGGCCTTTCCAGGAGAAGGATGGTCAGTCACAGACAGACTGTCCCTCTTTCCAGCATTCCCTCCAGCTCTTGTACATCTGTGGGCCTAGGCAGCAGAGCCCTGGGTCTATAGGTGCTGCTCTTGAATGCCAGATCAGTAAATAATAAAACCTGCCTCATCCAGGATCTAGTCCAGGGTGAGGATGCTGATCCTAAGCGATGTTTCCTAAGCAATGTCTCCCAGCCAGCAGAGTCAAAGTAGCTCCTTGGTATATGGAGGAGCTGCAGACGATGAAGCAGCAGTTTAGACGTCTTGAGTGATGGTGGAGAAAGACTCATGACAAATTCAATTGAACACAGCTTAGAGCCCATTACAGGGCCTACTCTGTGGCAGTGATGGCAGCTACGCATTCCTTTTCTGCCACCATTCCGTCCGCTCAGAGCCGATCAGTGGAATTGTTCCATGTAGTATGGGGTCTTCTCCATCAGACCCCACAAGTTGATCAGGAGGAGCACATGGACATCTGCTGTGACATGTTCGCTAGGCAGTTTGCGGCTAAAATCGCTTGGATTCACCACAACTTGGATTCCACTTTAACATCTGGTGATATGCCCATGGCATCTGTAAATTATATTCTGTGGGATTCTTTTCAGCTTGTGGAGCCTGAGGATGTGGACAGGATCCTTGGGAGTGTGAGACCATCCACCTGCCTCCTGGACCCTTGCCCAGCATGGCTTATCAGATCTGTACAGGAGGGACTGGCAATATGGGCAGAAAAGGCAATAAATTCATCTTTGAGGGAGGGGGTGTTGCCTCCTTCATTAAAAAAAGCTGTGGTTCACCCCATCCTGAAAAAGCCCCCTATGGACCCAGTTATCCCTGACAACTATCGGCCAGTCTCTAACCTCCCTTTTCTCTGCAAAGTGATTGAGCGGGTGGTAGTGTCTCAGCTCCAGTGGGTACTGGAGGAAACTGATTATCTAAATTTCTTTCAATCTGAATTCAGGTGAGATCCCTTTCAGTCTGGCTTTGGGACTGAGACAGTCTTGGTTGCCTTAGTGGAGGACCTATACGGGGGACTGGATGGAGGGAGTGCATCAGTGGTGGGCACCAGCAGGTTCGCACCTGCTCTATAGAACCGGTTCTTAACAAGAGATAGTACATATAAAGTTTAAAAATAGCCATTTAAAAGTGGCTGCCAGATGGACAGAGAACCGGTTCTTAATTTCTTTGAAGCCCATCACTGGAGTGCATCCTTGCTAGTCCTCCTGGACCAGGGTGACCAGATGCCAAACCCAAAATTCTTGAACCCCAAGGCCAAAATTCTTACCTGCTTAAAAAAATTGCAAAAATGTATTTTTTTTATATTTTTTGTTGTTTTTTTGCCATAACTTTTGATAGGAAGGAGATATCTCAAAACCTATTTTTGCACTGGATTCTGCTCTTCAATATGAATCCAATGACTTATGACATGGTGTACTGTGCATCATCACGAAGTTCAAAAATGAAGCCAAAATGTAGGACAATGAAGCCAAAATGTACATCAACCCAGACATAAGGCTAAAAATCCAGACAAATCAGGGTTATTCTGGTAATATGGTCACCTTGTGATATGGACCTCTCAGTGGCTTTCAACACCATTGACCATGGGTGTCCTTCTGGGGTGATTGACTGAATTCGGAATCGGGGGCACTGTTTTACAGTGGTTCTGCTCCATCTTGGCTGGCAGGTCCCAGATGGTGATGGTGGGGGACTCCATCACCCAGGCACCCTGGTCCCTGAAGTGTAGGGTACTGCAGGGCTCTATATTGTCCCCCACATTGTTCAACATCTACATGAAACCACTGGGAGAGGTCATTCAGGAATTTGGAGTTGGGTGCCATCAGTATGCTGATGACATGCAGCTCTATCTCTCCTTTCGCCTGATACCAGGGGGATGTCTCCTCTTCAACAACCCCCATGCGCATCAACTCCTCCATGAGCATCAATTCCCCCATTCACATCATCCCCCATGTGCACCATTCCCCCATGCGCATGAACCCCCATGCACATCAACTCCCCATGCACATCAACCCTCCATGCGCATCCATCTCCCATGAACATCATCCCCCATGCACATCAATCCCCATGCGCATCACCCCTATGTGCATCATCTCTCCTTGTGCAACATCCCCCATGTGCAACCCCCCCATGCTTAGCATCCTCCCCAGTGCAAACTCTTCCTTTGAAGAACACCCTCCCAGTGCACCAAGCACTGAGCACCAAATTGGCTGGATGTTGGTTAGTCTTCCATGCTAAATATAGGACAAAAACATGTTGCTTTCCTTTTCAGCCCATTAAGGGTTAAATGTTTTCCACATCAGTTCTTGATGGGTGTTCATGTGACATAAGGGACACCCTCCTTGGTTTTCATGCTTCTAGTCCAGGGGATGGAGCAGAGCATCCATCAGTCACAGATTCTTCAATGCAAAGAATAGGGAGGAAAATGCATTGCGCCCCTTTTCACCACCTTCTGGTTGGAATTTCCAAAAACTGTTCCTTAGTGACTCCCTCCGTCATGGAAGGAATACCCTCCCCAAATTTCACGCTTCAAGGCCCAGCGGTTTTGGCTGGGCGTTGACAAGTGAGTGAGTCAGTGAGTGAGTCAGTGACTTTTCTCTTTTATATATACAGATTGAAATCATTTTATATGAATATTTTTGGGTTGTGGAATGAATTGTCTGAGTTTCCATTATTTCTTAGGGGAAAATTTGTTTCAATATACGAGCATTTTGGATTTCAAGCACACTTCCCAAACAAATTACAGTGGGACCCTGGTTTATGAGAATAATTTGTTCCAGAATTTGTTTACAAGCATAATTTATTGACTGTAATAGGCTTACTTGAGAGTAGACATGCACAGGCTGGTCTCTAGGAGAGGCCGAGCAGGCCAAACCATAGGCATAGACAGAGCTTCCCACACAAGATAGGCCAGTTGATTTAGGCTGGCCTTAATTTCTTAAGATTGCAACGATATTCACTTAATTTAAATGCTGGAACATTATTAAATTTAAAACTTTATTACATACAGGATGCAATCCTAACCAGTTTAGGGCATTGTATGTGCATGGGAATAATCCCTGTGTGTTGTATATGCGTGGGCTTAACCTCCTCAGGAGTGGCAGTTAGGCTGGCACAGGGTTGGCCTGGTGGTGTCACAAAAGTGCTGTAAGAAACTTCTGCGCCACTCCACGGGAGGTGTAAAGCCATAAGGGGGTGTTGCAAAAAGGCTATAAGGGGGGCAATTCTGGGGTTGGGGGGTTAGATCAGTGCAGAGACATGCGCTGGGAATGGGAACGGGGAGATTGGTGAGTTGGATTGGCCTGAATTGTGCCCTGTGTGTGAAAATCATGGCAACACTGTGGAGATCCCCACATCAAAGACATGTGGCAACAAAATAACCCTGGAGGAAGAGTGAGAAGATGCCCAACGTGGAATCAATCCGGGCAGCCCCAAGTGTTTGGCCTGCCTCCTTCTCTCCCCCCCTTTCTTTCCACAGCAGAAACTAGGGCAGCCTTGCATCCACAGCCCAGCCTGCTAGCCATTTGCAGGGCACCTCATGGGCCCCTCCTGTTGCTGCTGCTGCTGCTGTTGTCATGGTTGCTCTGCTGCTGAGCTAGGCGGGGGGGGGGGGGAGCAGGCTTGGCTCCCAGCCTTGAGATGGCTGAGCAGGATTAAGTTCCATGGTTAGCCTGCCTGGGTTGTTTATCCTCCCGTTACTTCACAGAGCTCTTCCCTGGCGCGCCCCCCCGCCCCACCCGCCTGGACAGACCAGAGAGGGAGGAAGAGGAGGAGGAAGGAGGGGGTCTCCCTCCCTTCCTCCCTGAGAAGCAGCCCAAGCGGGGAAGCAGAAGGCGTCCAGCAGGGCTCTGCAAGCTGGGGGTCCCCAGTGCGCGCGTGCGCTTTTACGCACCACACAGAACGCAGGACCAGCATCCAGAACCCCAACACAGGCGCGCGCTCCCCATTGTTCCTGAGGGGCTGCAGGGCTGCTGCTGAGGTGCGCTGGGACCCATTGCTGGGGGTGGTTGCGGGTGGCGGGCTCTCCTTCATCCCGCCTTCATTCCTCTCCAACCCACTCTCCCTCCTTCAGCACTGTTGGGCTGGCTCTGGCTCTGGCTCTCCCTGGTTTTGGTGGGGACCCCTTTGGCTGTGGAAGGGCCTGGCCTTGGTATGTGTGTGGGGAGGAGAGGAAGTGGGGAGGGGGCTGACTGACTGGCTGGAGCCGCCTCCCTTAGGCCGCCTGTTGCTTCTCCTTCCTCCCTGGTTGGAGGGGCGAACTTCCAGAAGCAGGACTGTCTGCAAAAGGGGGGGGGGGTGGATTGAGGAGAGAAGTGGCTGAATGGGTGAGGACAGACTGACTATAGTCCTGTTTTTCCTAAACATGTCCTCTTTTTTCAGCTTTGTGTCCTGGAAAAAAAATCTTCACTGCTGTCCTTTTCCTTGTGAGCAGGCTGTTTATAGCCTTCTTGTAATTAATCAATTATATGCAATAAACTTTTCTTTGTGGGCAGCCTGTATATAGCCTTCTAGTAATTAATCAATTATATGCAATAAACTGTATGTGATAGTTTTAAATGATATATAATATTTTTATATTTGTTTCAAATGATACATAATTTATTACTTACAGCTTAACATATATTACACACACATACACAAGTACATAAATACATGTGTAAATATTTCATATATTATAATATAGAGGGTGATTGAAAGGTAACTCCTTATACTGTAATTTTTAAGTATTTTAAAATAGGGAGTTACCTTTCAATCACCCTGTATGGATATATTATTAAGGCTGCAATTCTAAACACTTTTCTGAGAGTAAGTCCCAAAGAACAGAATGGGACTTATTTCTGAGTAGACGTACTTATGATTGCATCCTAAATAAGTAGTGTTTAAATTAATCCCATGAAAATAAAACATGTGAGTGATTTTGGATGCAAGCCTAAGCATTTCTACTCAGAAGTAAATCCCATTCTGTTCTATGGGACTTACTCTCAGGAAAGTGTGTTCAGGATTGCAGTCTTTAGTTCTGTTTTGTCATGCCTTACATTTTTCTTAGGTGTCCTACATTTTGAGGGGCCTTGTCCTCTTTTGTGGTTATGACATTTGGTCACCCTAGACAGGTTGGGTAAATTGTGGGCATTTACTGAGTTGCTGGGGGGGGGGGGGCATGCAGGAGGCTGGGGGTGGAATCTGCTTCAGCTCTGGCCTCTGATGGGAGGGAGATAGAGGTCAGCCAAAGCTTCTTTCCTCTTTGGCTGCTTGCCTTTCTCTCTTCTGCAAGAAGTTCCTGTGGTCATGCTCTGTACCTTCCCAGCCAGTGTTCTCAGTGCATGTCCCTCCCTCTCTGGATCACTTCTGAAAAGAAGGGAAACAAGTGCTGTTTCAATCTGGGTTTCTTTGGGAAATAGTGGGATGGTGCTGGTGATGCAGGGATCATGTTTTGTTTCCTTATCCAAGCTAAGCACTTCTGAACAGAAGAGAGAGAGAGGGTGGAAAGCAAAGAGTTACGTTTATTGATCATAAGTAATGATGCCCTTTATTTTATTTAAGAGATTTATACCTCATATTTCCCAATCCAAAGCGAATGTCCAAATTGCTTGTAAGGCTTTAGTTCCTCCATGTCTATTCAGAAGTAAGTCCCATTGTGTTCAATTAGACTCCAAGAAAAAGTGTGGATTAAAGCCTGAATGCTGTCTTCACAACAGTTCCTGCTATCTTCAGAACAACCCTGTGAAATAGGTGAGGTGAGGCTGAGTGATTGGCCCAAGGAAGCTTCATGACCAAGGAGGCATTTGAACTGGGATCTTTCAGGTCTCAGTCTGACTCCCTAATCACTACACCATCCTGGCTCTTTAAATGGAGCATCCCTCCCCAAGCAAAGTACTCTTGTTTGTTTTTCCATTTTCCCAACTCCTCTACAAACCAAACCGAAGATAGCTTATTGCAAGTGATTTTAGACCAGGCAACGAAACACTTTTGCTTTGGATCAGCTATTTACAATGTGCTGCATCACATTGGTGTGACATGAATGGTTTGCAGGTGTGCAATGTATATTTGGGGGAGGGCCTTTCATTAGTACTGCCAGTAGGGGGTGTGTGTGCCTCTCACCTGCTGCAACTGAAAATTGAAAAATAATTGATGGTATGCCTTAAAGGTTTGTCAACTGAAAAATAATTGATGGTGTGCCATAAAGGTTTAAGTGCCTTGTCAGTGTGTTGTGAAATAAAAGAGGCTGAAAGATAGTAACTCAGGGGACACTTCAGGACCACACTTCATTATCTGGAGTAACTCAGATAGTTATCAAATAATACAGCATCAAATAGTAACTCAGGGGATATACTTCAGGATCAATTAACTATGGTTGGACATCCACTAGCAAGATGTACCACGTGCTTGTGTTTTCGTCAGGGTAGAAAAAATTAGAAACTTGTTCAACTTGTCTTAAGTGTAGAACTCCAATTTTAAATTGCTGTTCTGTACAAAATCAAGAAACTCACAGCTAATTGCAAATATCATTTGTAATTGATAAAAATATTCATTTGTAATGAATAAAAGAATGTCAGTTCTGTGTTCTGGAATAAGATGACTAGCACCATATAGGTGAGATCCTGTACCTCTACATTACTGGGTCCAGAATAGCCAACAATCTGATTTAGAACACAAGCCTAACAATGTCTACTCTAAAATAAGCCCCATTGTGTTTAATGGGCCTTACTCCCAGGAAAGTGTCTTTACGATTGTTATGTTAATATTGTAGAAAGGGGGCAGGAGTGGCTCCGTGATTAGACCACTGGGGTTAGAACACTGCTTGACTGGAAGTCATCAGTTCAAGACCTGAGTACAGCAAGATAGGGTGGGCTCCCATCATTAGCCCAGCTCCTGCCAGCCTTGCAGTTTGAAACCATGCAAATACAAATAGATATCACTTTGCTGGAAAAGGCAGTGTCCTGCCGCCAGGACCCTGCAACAGGCCAGCCACGTTTCCCCATGTTGCATCCATCATGGATTGGACGACTCTAATCCACAAGCAGACTTCATCACCACATGGGACAAATGCTGTAGAAGTTGCCTTTTTTTGCCTGATTAAATACTGAAAATGCCCAGTACCTTATCCTTTCTTGATACATGACTTGAAAGGGTAGAATAATTAAGCCATTAAAACTTGATTGCATCTGATTGTGACTGCTAAGGGGTAACCTGTGTAATTAGATCAGCTCTTAATTTTACTTTCAGTTCTTGGTTTTTGTTTTCAAATGAGTGGATTGCAATTATCAGAAAATAATTCTGTTTAATGAATACTTAAGTAGTGTGTATCTCTTCTGCTGAATACATGGTGCAAAAACATTTGCCTAATGCAGCAGGGGACTGTTGAAGCAAAATAGAAGGCCAAATATTGTTTCAGCATTTCCAGTAGAAATTCTTGTCAGTTGTAGAATCCAGTTCTACACGGAATGAAATGCACTTAAGTTTACTTAACTCTGTTAGATTATGACTGTTGAATTGAAATGGTGCACAATATCATGTTCATCCTTTTAGTTTTTCTATTTTTATTTTAAATCTTCATTAGCAAGTCTGAGTGCTTTTATATGGAGGTGATGTCACTGGAATGTTAAACATTTCCCAACCATAGGATGCTGCTTAAAAGTTGACATATTTGTTATTTTTAAGAGGTGGATTCAGAATAATTTATACAGTAGCAAATAATGGACTGAATTCTTTTCTCAACTAGTCTTGCAGATCCTGTGGGTGTTCTTTAGAAGCCAGTTAAGCTTTCCTTTGTATGTGCTGTTTTATTTTTGATTACATCAATCCTTAATTTTAGTTGTTTAAAGTGCATTTAGATGTTAGAAAATATAATGAAACTGTGGTTTTGAAAACTGTTCATGGCGTCTAAGACTTCATGATATATATGCATGTATCAGGGAATATTAATTATATTTACTGGCTTGGATTATGTTGTGTAGCATGACCTTAGCCACAAAAATGTCTTGTGTTTTCTTTACAATGTAGAATCATTTTTAAAGTATAGCACCACATTCTCAGAAATTGTGCTTGATTATATACAATAATCTCCAGTGGTTCAGTGCACTCATTTAAATAAATGCCAGCATATGAATGGACTTCAGTGTGGTATAATCAGGGATTTTTCTATATGCAAATAATAAAACCATAGACCCTAAAATTATAGGAGGAAGAGGATGACAGGTGAACCTTAAACATGTGATGGTAGATTTAACGCATTCTTTGTTTCCTCTCATACAGAGAATTGCTCTATTAGCAAGTTCTGTGATATTGTACTGGCATCAGTTACTGGGTGCCTCCATTTTGGAATGTGGCACTCAGGCTGTATTCCACATTTTCCTCGAAGTAAGTCTCATTGAACACAATGGTACTTAATTTGAAGTAGACATGGAGGAGCTCTGGCGTCACAGTGATGTCACTCCCTATTTGATGTCACTTCTTGCCATGTCATTACATTTAGGTTGATAACATCACTTCCAGGAGGTCCTGGACAGATGGGGTTCCTGGCTGAAATCCTCAAGAATCACTGTTTTACAGTGTCAACTCTGTGAGGAAACTGGCCTCCTATTTAAAATCCGTTTATCATGAAAGAATGTATAGAAGCTCAAGGACATAGCTATGGGACAACAGCTGCTGTTTCTGCAAATAAGCTTTCAAAAATTTCTGGGATCTCAGCTGGCCTCATAGAGAGTAAAAGATGGAGATCAGGTCAACTACATGGATAGATCGGAGCTCTGGAGATTTTTGGTTTTTCACCCATCTCAGCCACACACAAATTCTAATGATATAGTAATTGGCCATATGTTTCACTGAGTTAAAAGTTAAGCATGGGTTAGTGGAACTGTCCTTGTTCTGATAGATCAGCAATTTTCAATTCTTTTCCACTCATGACAGACACCCTGAATGCCAGGATAACATTATCAAGGTGCACCATCAGTTTTTTGATAATTGACATGGCACACTTTAGAGCCAGTTGGGCTCTCACATACCCCAAGAGCCCTTCTAATGTATTAACTTCTCCCAAACTCTTGTGGTACACCTGCAAACCATTAGTGACACACCAGTGTGCTGCAGCACAGTGGTTGAAAATCACTGCTATAGATCTTTGTGCATGAGGCCATGTTGATCTATAGCAGGCATGTCCACAGGTAAATTGTCATCTACCTGTAGATCATGGAGGGGTCAGAAGTAGATCACCAGCCCACTTGGCTCCATCTCTCCATCAGCTTGCCTGACGCTAGAAGAGAGCTCGAGCTGGCAGGTCATCTGCCGATGGCTTGCTGCTGCTGCTGTTCCTTTGCCTGTCTTCTTTCCCTGCCTGTGGGAATCTTGCCTGTGGGTGTATTGGGGGTGCTTGTTTTTGTGCCAATAGTTTGTGGGTACCCCAGGGGGACCGCTGCCGGCGCTCCACAATGAGACACCACAGGCCCAGTGACATACCTAGTCTCCTGCCTCTCAGAATCACCCGTTTCTGCCCCCACCCTAACACCTCTTAGAAGTATGTTATATACCAGGTGATATCCATTCGTCTGGGTGTTACCTGAATACACTTACCATTTGTACTTTCCAATTCCATTTCCCCTTGCAGTTCTTACTGGATCTTGGTCTCTCTGTTTTGTTTGTGCTTAATTTGCTTAACAGCTGATCACATCCAAATAAATGACAGAAGTTTCATTAAAAATGGGGTAGGGGAATCTTCTAACTTTATTAGGTTAAAATTTCATTTGAAACTAAATTGAAACTTAATTTTCATGGTGGTAGATCACTGGCACTTTTGGCTGGAAAAAGTAGATCACAACCTGTTCAAAGTTGGACATGCCTGATCTATAGGATGCAAAGCATTGATATTAAACAAAATTAAGACTAATTAACACATGCACAACTTGGTGTGGCTGCAATGTGGCTGCAGTGTGGCTGTGAGGAGTAATTCTGCATGGCAAGCCATGTGTGTAAAGTGGCTCTTTATGTAGTTTAGGAGATTGTCATCATGCCAACAACTACACAGTAAAGTGAAAAAAGGGTGAGAGTTTGTGGTGGTGTGGTGAAAGCAATCACAAACTCTTTAGAAAGCCACTTTACCTAAGTGGCTTGCTCTAAAGTCAGAAATTGACACCTAGGTCCAAAAATATGGCTATGTTTTCAGTTAGTGACAATATGGGAGAGTGCATATGTTGAATGGGGGTTTGTTTATGTATGTTAAAGTGGGTCTAATTTCAGCAAAACCAGGTTAGAATTCTGGGTTTGTTTGGACGGTAGGAGGTATATTTAGAGATGGTGTGTTGCTACTAGTTTCCTATAGCTCTGAAGCCAAGCGTCCACATGACTTAACTGTGCATTTTGTCACTAGTGGAGACTCTTGTGTTTTGCCTGGTATTCCTTTTATCTGTGATTCTCTTTATTAGAGGAAATGGGCTTTTATATTAATTCTTTGTCAGCCCAATATTAATGAACTTCCCAGCATGATGTTGCCATAATGCAACTCTAAATTAATGGAACAAGTTTTTCATTACCTTAAGTAGGCCTCTGTGACTCCACCTCCACCAAATCCAGTGCACATTCCTTAGAATTGGGCTTTAAGTTCTTATGTTATCCCAGTACATCTGGGACCATTCAACTGCCTGGTGGGAAGGATAGTGGTGAGGGACTTGACGCTTGGGCTATTAATCTGAGGGTGCAATCATGTTCAATTGAAGACAATCCTAATCAATTTAGGCTAACTGTTAGCTCCCTGTTCCTGTGGTGGTGTGGGGAAGCTGGCACATGTCTCTGCATTGTCTGTGTACTGGCCTGATCCCCCAGGAGTACTGGCTTATGGCATTTTTGTGGCAACCCCAGGCCAGCACTAGACTTGTGCCATGACTTATGCCAGCCTAACTGGGGGCTAAGATTGCAGCCTGAGTGTACAATTCAAACCAATTTAGATGAGCCCAACTTGCATGTCACCCCATTCCTGTGAACTGGTCTAATGTCACCCCAGGAGTGGTATAGAAGTGCCTTACAGCACTTTTGCAACACCCTCAGGCCAACATGGGACTTGTGGTGACTTGAGGCTGCAATCTTAACTTCCAATTAGGCTGGCGTAAGTCCTGGAACAAGTCCTGTGCGGGCTTGGGAGTGTTGCAAAAGTGGCATAAGTGATGGGTGTTCGACCAGTTCACAGACTTGAGCCAGCAACTCCACATGATTGTGCTGCCTGGTGATTTGGGTGTGCCACCAGGTGGCAGACTGCAGGCTTGTGCTGGGCTCACTCTGGCACTGGGACTGAGATAAGGCTTGCTAATGTGCCTTACAACATGTTTGTGAAAGTGTGAGCAGGTAGTAAGCAGGTGCACAAGGCTCAGGATTGGGCTGTAAATAATAACTCTGTGAAAGGAGAATAGCAGGTCTCTGTCAGTCTTGAAAAACTTTGGTATCGTGCTCAGCACTGCATACGCTGCATGCGAAGCATGAAAGCCTGGGTTAGATTGTTATGGAGGGTAGGCTGTTACCCAAGCAGCAAATCCCCCCTCTCCACACCACTGAATTCATCCAATGGAAAGGCAGAGCCAATACGATTGGATCCAGCTGGCATCGCAGGGCTAGGCTAAGGACAGGAGCTCACCCTGTGGGGCCGACCCGGGTCTCGAACCTGGCCTGCTGGTTAACAGGCACAGTGTCTTAACCACTTGTGCCATGCACAGCCACGAAAGGCTGTGGAATAGGAAAGAAGAATAGCATGAAAGGAGAATAGCCCTACCCTAAATGCTAGTATAGATAACCTTTATCCTTCTTCTGGGGTTTTACATCTTTGATGTTGATAGCAGTTTGGGTGGGAAGCTTAGGATTGCACTGTTAGTGTTGTACATATTATAACCAATGTTTTGGTTATGGGCTGTGGGTGGTGCAAGTGGCTAAGACACTGTGCCTGTTAACCAGCAGGCCAGGGTTTGATTTCCGGGTCGGCCCCACAACACAGGGTGAGCTCCTGTCCTTAGCCCAGCTCTGCGACGCCAGCTGGATCCAATCGTATTGGCTCTGCCTTTCCATTGGACTAATTCAGTAGCGTGTACAGGGGGGATTTGCTGCTTGGGAAACAGCCTATCCTCCATAACAATCCAACCCAGGCTTTCGTGCTTCGCATGCAGCGTATGCAGTGCTGAGCATGATACCATAGTCTTTCAAGACTGACGGAGGCCTGCTTTTTGGTTAAAAAAATCTATACAATATAGCACTTTTTTGATTGTTTGTATATTCAATATTTTACTTTGCTAATATGTAAATATTATGACTAACAGCCCCAACCTAAATATGTTCACATGAAAGATTAGTCATCACATACTAAATGTTTGCATTGCTTTTCATATTTCTTTCTTGAAAAACATACAGTGTAATTATTATGTACTGTGATATAATTTAGTATGAATTTATTATAATTGCAAGATTCTTACATATTTAGCTTATAAATAATATAGGGCACAATCCTAACAAATTTAGGCCAGCCTCAAATGACATACCTTTCCGTGGTGGTGTTGGGAAATTGGCATATACCTGTGCACTGGCATCATCACCCCAGGAGTGGTGTATTGACACCCCCAGATCAGCACAGGACTCACGCTGGTGCTTATGCCAGTGTAACTGGAGGTTTGGATTGCAGCCTTTGTCACATTTCTACTTAAAATATAGCAACTTTGAAATATCAATCAATCAATAGTATTTATATACCGCTTTTCAACAAATGTTCATAAAAAGGTTTATAGAGAAAATGAAATAACTAATTGCTAATGGGTCCCTTCCTAAAAGGGGTCACAATCTAAAAAATACAAAAGAACACCAACCAAAGCCACCATAACAGACATTGCTGGAGTGAGGAGAGCCAGTTACTCTCCCCCTGCTAAATAAAAGAGGAACACCCACTTGAAAGAATGCCTCTTGCCCAGTTAGCAGGAGAGTATATATACTCTAGCTTGTATACATATGTATAAATATGTAAATGTGTGTGCACATACGGTATATGCTGCTGCTATCAGAAGCCATATATAGTGGTGTCTTGGTTTACGAGCATCATCCGTTCCAAAAGCATGCTCATAATCCAAAATGTTTGTATATGAAAATGAGCATTCCCATAAAGAGTAATGGAACCACATATGATTGGTTTCAGCCTCCTTCACTCGCCTCTTCAAAGCTGCAAAAGTGGCTGTGAAGGGGCAGGTGAACAAGGTGCATACCTCCTCACCCCCTCCATGCTCCTTGGAGGGAGGTGAACAGAACCTACTAGATATGCATAATAGATATGCAAATTAAAGCCACATAAATTAGAACCCTGGCAATATCAGATTTATGCTGCAATCCTAATCCCCAGTTATGTTGGCCTGAGGCCCAGCACAAGTCCCGTGCTAGCCTGGGGGTGTCACAAAAGTGCTGTTAAGGCACATCTGCACCACTCCTGGGGGAGGGTTAGGCCAATGCACAAACATGCCCTTGCCTCCCTACATCATCATGGGAAAAGGAAGACTGATGAGTAGTGTGGGCCTAGGTTAGCTTTGCATCTTAAAAGATATTGAGTGAAAAAAGAATCAGTACTTAGTAGTAGAAACCACACAGAAAAATCAGATATAGAGTATCCCTCAAATCCAGAGTAACTATGGGAGCACATAAAAGACTTTACGTGCACCTGTAGTTACTGCACCACCTAGTGAAAATCTATGGGAAATTCATATTGCAACCCAGAGTAAGTTGTTCTTACACCGGAGCAAGGACTTCCCGTAGTTACTCTGGATTTTGCCCTATGTCTTAGGGGAGTGAGTCAGAGACACCATGAGAAATCTGCAGTGATCTAACATGCATGAGCTTCTGTCAATGAAAAGATATGGAGCACTTGCTGCTCTTAAAAAGGGAAAAGAAATACCTGTGAAAGAGAGCTCATTCCCCAAGGTATCCAAGCCAAAAGTCATTTAGGGCTTTTAAAGGTAAGAACCATCAATTAGGTTCAAAGCTAACAGGCAAACAATGGTGATAATCACAAGTTTAGACAATTGACCCATAGACATTATAGTTTATTCTAGTCAGTAGACAAACTCTCTCTGAACTGAAACTTCTAAGTTATCTCCAAAAGTTATCTGGCATATAGATAATTGCAATGTTTGTTTAAATTACTTTTATCATCCTTATGTCTCTTGTACATATGGGAGATATGTACATATGTACATATGAAATGGGAGGTTAACAAAGCATGGATTATTGTTATCTTTACCTTCTGATGGAATTCTGGAACATACAGTAATATGATTCTTTAAGACAGGGGTCGGGGAACTTTTTAACCTATTACCCCAAAATAAATTTAGATACAGCGACGTTACCCCCTTGATTTGAGAGGAAGGAAATCAGGCTGCAACCCCAGCCAGTTTCCTGAGAGTAAGCCCCACTGAATTTAAGGGGGTTTACTTCTGAGTAGACACAACTAGGATGGAGCTTGGAGAGGTTTTGCATAGAGGCTGCAACCCCACAGTTTCCTTCTCCTCCTTTACCTTGAGGTCAATGAAGGAGAAGGTAGTAGTTTGATAGGTGCAGGCAGTGGGACCACAAGGTGGTGTGCAAAATGGCCTCTACTGAGAAGCCTAGATGGGGGTCTTCTCTAGCGGCACTGGTAGGGTCAAGCGATGTAGCGCCGTCTCATCCACAGAAACAGGAGCTCTGGCTTTTTTCCCCACCTCTGGGGAAGCCTGAGCACGCCGTCAGCTCTTTGTCCCTGGTCTCTGGGACCGAGCCACGTGGCTATGCGCTGGCTGGCTCTGCAGGAGTCTCCGAGGCCAGCAGCAGGAAGCAGGATAGGCAGGGGAAGAGATAGGAAGGAGATAAGAATGCTTTGAAGAGCCAGAAGAGGGAAGGAGAAACTATGGATGGTGCCCTTCCACAGAAGGTGGTTCCTAGATGCTGCCTCCCGCCCGCTCAAGAACAAGGACAGCAGCATGCAAAGCCCAGGATCAAGAACAGCAGCACACCTAGTTCAAATGTGACAGGATCATTCTGGCAGCGCTGTTACCCTCAGAAATCTCAAAATTACTTCATCTGGGGTATTTTATCCCTGTTCCCTGACCTCTGCTTTAAGATATGCTTCTGTGGATGCAGTCCTAAACTACCTCGCACAACTCATTGGTCTTCCCATTCCTGTAAGTGCTGTAAGACGCTTCTGCACCATTCCTGGGGAAGTCCCAGATCAGCACAGATGCCAGGGCTTATGCCAGATGCCAGATGCCAGGGCTTAGGCTGGCCTATCTGAAGGTTATGCCCACTTTCCTGAGAGTAAGAATGGGACTCACTTCTGAGTAGACACGTTTTGGTTGCAGCCTTAGTTTCACTCTTTTTTTCTGGTTTTTTCTCACTCTTCACCATAGATTGCTTGTCTTGCAATGAACTGTGTATTCTTATGCCAAATCCCTACTTCCAAGTTCCCGCATCAGATCTTTTAACTTGAATTTAGTTAATTTGAATTTAAAAAAATTTCTAATTAAAGCTAGAAATTAACATAGGTGAATAAATTTCACATTCCACCCCTGAGTGTTAGAAGATATGCTCTGTCTGTTTCTGATTTCAGTGGATAATGCCTGAATTTTTCAACCTTATCTTTGAGTCTAGACGGGCTAGAAATTCCGTTAAAACAGCAAAGAGAACTGAGATTTATTTAATGCTGTCTGCCATATACCAAAGTTTTGCTTGCACAGTGTGATGAACACAGATGTTTGATATGTACTAATCCCTGACCATATCTATCTCCAGGGAATGTGTACACAGATTACCTTGCTTATGTTCCCATTTCAGCATCTTCTTCCTGAAAGTTGCTGTGTGCTGCATGCTTTTGCTAACAGAGATGAGGAAATATATGTATGTGTGAGAAAGAAAGGTCTTTACGTATAAGACATTATTTATGTCTGGGCAGGAATGACTATGTGGTGGTTCTGTGAACAGCATGCTGGCATTTTGTTCTGGCCTGTGGAAAAAAAATTGGCAATGTGGCTAAAAAGAACCTCCTGTTTTAACACGAGGCTATTTTACTGTAATGTCCAAGCCACCTAATGAGCCTGTGGGCCTGTGGGAATTAATCACCATTAATTCCTTCAAGTCTTTGAAAATGCCATTGCTGCAGATTTGACTGCAAGATAAAGCCTATTACTGTATTGCATTTTTCTGTCTTGGGCTTTGTGTGTTGGTTAATCTGGTGCCATAAACCTGATAGTTTCCAAGATATTTATCTAAAATGAGTTTGTGAAATATTGGAGTACCAATTAATAAAATGCACATTGAAGCTTCTGATAGTAATTGCACTCTCAAACACAAACTAATGGTTTTAATAGTTGTTAACAGATGCAGTACCTCTTTCCTTTTTGATTAACTATTGAGTATTTTGTAAAATCCAGTACAGTCATTGAAATTGCTTACAATATGTACAATGTTTGGAAAATACTGAAAATCCAGAACTTCATAATCAGAGGACCCAGACCTCCGTTGTGCTGTGAGATCCTCCTGTGTTATAAAAACCTGACAAAAGGTTATGAGGAGTTACAGAAAAGCAACCAGTTTGGTCCTACCGCCTGTGTTACTTCAATTTTTTGTTCCGATTCCACCTGCTACTGTTTTCTTTCCCATTGTTCTTTCTTTTTCTTCATCTTTAACTCTGGTACTATCCTTACCTTTTACATACCGGAATTTGAAAATTGCATTTACAACATGAAATTTACCGTATTTAAAGCCTCAATATTAAATACTGCAGCTATTTCATGCAGTGTTATTTATTATTAAGACCAAACTATCTTTCCATATGAAAAACTGCCATATTAACTGGTCATTTAATTTTAATATATAAACTAAAAATGCCATTATAAAATTGGTTTTTGCCAATTCATTAGCGGGGCAAGATACCAGTTTAGTCTTGCCTAATGTAATGTTACAGTTACATTGCAGGGATGTTTCAACTGTTTTAAATGTTTGGACTGAGGTTGTAGAGTCAAGATACCTTTATTGGCATTAACAGATAAAACAGTATAGATAAAAGAAATAACATCAGATTGTAAATTTGGTATATTTAATATTTTGCTCTGCAAATAAAACATCTCTCCAGAATTTTTAAGTGCATTGTTTGTTATTGAAGTCGATTCTGCTAGAACTGTCATTCTTGAATATAATTTTGAAAGAGTACTTGGTATTTTAGTTAATGTGTTCAGGATTTGTTTTAAAAATAGATCTCCCTTTTGTTCTCTTATAGGAGGCTTTGTATTGACAGTCACATAGTGGAGTGGAAACAAGCAGGGGCAAGTCATGTTGGAAACAATAGGTAAGCCTTGGTACTGAAGTGTAGTAGAAATTTAACAAACCCATGTCATCTCAACTTAATGATGTGCTATACGTTTCCTTGTGCTTATGTAATTGAGGGGCACAATCCAGAGTTAGGGCAGTGAGGAGTACCCTAGCTGGGCTGCCCCAACTATTCTGAATTCAGAGAAGAAAGTTATACTGCATCCAGAGAGTCAGGAAGCCTGACTCTCTGGTCAACATTGCCAATCTTACTTTGCCTTATCATGGACCCTAATGAGTCTACTCATTGTTATACCTGCTCCTGAGGTGGCATAACTCTTAGGAGCTGGAAGAGGGAATTTCTGCCCTGGAAACAGGTTCTGGATACAGCATAACTGCTCTGTCCTAGGCAATGCTAAACATGCCCTCAACATGCCTCTCCTGAACAGCCTAGGCTGCCCCAGGTAGGGCAGCCCTGGTCCACCTCACCTGTCTTGCAGCAGCCTATGTTGCCTTATGCTGTCCGAAGCCTTTTCCAAATTATTTAGGAATTTTAGGGTGACCTATCTTGCAGTTGCATCAACCCAGTGATAGATAGGTAACCCAAGTGAAATTCTGGATTTTGCCCTTTGTGTGCTTGGCAGGTTGCTTATTGGGGTGGATTTTGACAGTAACATCTGTTACATCTGAGTGGCAGTGGCTCTCCAAAGTAACTAGCCGAGATTGTTCTTAGCATTTGGTATCACGTGTCTTGTCTAACAGTAAATCTTTTGATTTAACCTGTAACACTTAGTATGAAAACCCTTTCTTGAATTTATGTTGAGGTTAGTTGCCCTGTGTAGACTGAGAAATCAGCATTGGGGTTGTTAAGACCCACAATAGATAATAAGCAGAGGTGGGGCAGAAGATGAACAATATGGGAGTGGGTAGGCAGTCAGGGAATATTTTGGTTAAGAAAGCTGAAAGGGTTGAGCATCGTGTATAGATATCAGATCTGGCATCATCCCTGAATCATTGCTTTTGGTCAGAGGAAATTCAAATCTAGATGGCAGACTGGAGTTGTTGGATCATATTGGTAGCAGAACATAGTGAATCTATGAAAAATGAAATATATGTTTAAATACATGTGGCTCCATCTCATTTTGTGGGATTTCTAAAGTGCTGAGTAACCAGTACTTCCAAATATATGTAAACACATACAGGAATTCAGTGACTGTTTATATTCCTGCAGACACTCACAGAGCCCTCCAGGCTGTGGAACGCCTGCAGGCAAAGTTACGGGAACGAGGTGATACAGCAAATGAAGAGAAGTTGAGTTTACTGAAATCAGTACTTCAAAGCCCTTTGTTCAATCAAATCTTGAATCTTCAGGCGTCACTTCCTCAGTCAAGAGATCAGGTAGGACAATAAAATTTTCAGGGACAAGAGCTGCTGGTAAGACATTGCCAAACTATCTTATCTGATAGCTCTGTGTGAATATCTGACTACAGAGAAATAAGAATGAATTTTTCCATTTCAAGGCCAGATTCAAAGATTTCTATTGAACTGAGAAAACTTTGTGTTCTTGAAAGCTAATAGATGCATAACTTTGACTGTTGCTTAAAGTTAATAATCTATGTAAGGACTGTCTTCACATGTGGTGCACCTCTTCCTCCCAAACTGAGACTGATCGCTGAGACTCTTCTCTCCTTCCCAATAACATTTGATAATAGAGGGGCAGTCCAATCCTAACAAAATTATCCTGAGCCAATGCAATGGCACCAGCATGTCTTGCACTGTATTCGGCTGGGGAATTTTACAAGATGGAAGTCTCCTCCAGGTAAAGGGATGTTTGAAACTTTGAGGAACAATCCAGCCATGGTTGAATCTGCTTCTGCAAAATTTCTGGCCCAAGTCTAAGTGGATCTGTATCAGCAGAGCTTGCCCAGGAAGAGGATAGGCAAAGGCAAGCGCTGATGCTGCTTATCCCATTCCCCCCTTCCATGGACCCAATTCATATTTTTGACTTGCTCTGCAGCCTTAAAATGGAATGGGAATGAAAAGTAGAATGAAAGCTAACCATAGAAAAGTAAACCATAGTTTATTTGATTTTTTTTAATAGCTGAAAGTGGTTAGGTACTATGCATACGTACAATGCATTGGATATGTATGCATTGGATACAATGCATGGATACGTATGTGCATTGGATACAATGCATTGGATACGTATGTGCATTGGATACAATGCATTGGATACGTACAATGCATTAGAACAAACAACTGTAAGGAAAACTTAGTGCAAAATTAATATTCATGCTTTTTAAATCTATCTCTCTCTTGTATGTGTTCTCTCTCTCTCTCTCTCTCTCTCTCTCTCTCTCTCTCTCTCCCCCTCCCCCCTTGCCATTAACCAACACTGAGAGTGAGAGAAAAGAAAACAGAACTTTTTCTGTGGTTGCTTTTTTGGTTGTAGGCTATGATGTATTTACATATTAAGAAAAAACATAATCATTCCATTGTAAACTGTTTTCTTTATTACAGTTTCTTTTCTTTTTTGTACTATCTACTTTTTCCATTTTGTGGGGGATTAGTTGGGAAAGAATTCTTTTCATAAGATATGGATTTTCATTGCATGACTCTAGAAGGTTGGAAAGCCCAAATCTTAGTAATTTTTTTAAAAAACAACTTTTCTTTAATATTGATGTTTAATTACCTGTTCTTAGATGCCTGTTGATAGGTGCCTTGTAAACCTCTTCAGTGAAATAAATGAGATGTGTTGTTTATGTTGGGGATGTTAAATTGCAAAGGAAGGAAGAGAGATAGGAGGAAAATCCCAGCAGCTAGGAACAGGAATGAACTGAATCAGTGCTTTCCTTTCAGAGTGCGAAAGTGGTACCCTGCCTTCAGCACTCATTTGCATGTAAGCATAAATAAGCAGGCACATATTTTTCCTCTAAGCATTGCCATTCTTTATTGGCTGTCTGTTCACTGACTCTGATGCCATAGCAAAAGCCCGGTGTTTGAAGATAAGGGAACAACAAAAAAGAAAAAAAATGTATAAATTCTGTTTTTGTGATATGGTGAACTTCTCAAGTCTTAATTTGATTTTTCTTATAATTTAAAATATTTAAATATTTAAGCAACAATCAGTCAGAGCTGGCAACATACCCTTCTTTCTATCACTGTTTTCTCACCCCCCCCCCCCACACCCTGTTCCATTGGAAAAATCTCAAAGCCGCACTAATGAGAAAAATCCCTCTCCTTGGCTATCAACATTCTTCAAATTTTTCTTGCAAGTTTGAAGATAGGTTTTGCAGTGTGGAAAAGTACTGACTGCAATGTAAAAACAGAGCTAGTCTTCACATGTACCAATTTGATGTTCTTTTACTACTTCCTTAATAATATATTTTAATCTTTCTCTTTTTTGGTAGGGTCTCAAGTTGTATTGAACAACTCCTAGCTTCTGCTTTATTTGTCACTGATACTTTATCTATCTTGACCTAAGGTTGAGTTTTGTCCCATATTCCTTGAAATGATTTGCAAAACTACAAATTTCAAAAGGACTATCCTGATAGCTGAATCTGTTGGAAAAATAGTTGAAAAATTAGTCCAAATGATAGAAAAATTCCAAATCATATTTGGTATAACATACAGCACAATCCAGAGCAACTAATCTGTCCACATAAGAGCCCTTGGGTTGCCCTATCTATCACTAGGGTGGAGCAACTGCAAGATGCTCCACCCCAGTTACTCTGGAAGAGGTTTAGGGCAGAGCAAGGCAAGATAGGGTGCCCTAAGAGAGGTGGACCTGCTCTGCCCTAACTGGGGCAGCCTAAGCAGCTCAGGAGAGGCAAGTTGAGGGCATGTTTAGCATTGCCTAGGGCAGAGCAGTTACTCTGTATCCAGAGCCTGTTTCCTAGGCAGAAATGCCCTCTTCCAGCCCTCAGAGTTATACCACCTCAGGAGCAGGTATAGTAATGAGTAGACCCATAGGGTCCATGATAATGCCCGAGTAAGAATGGCAGTGTTGACCAAAAATCTGAGTTCTTGGCCAGCCTAGCTGTAACCCCTTCCTCTCAACCTCAGGATATGGAACAAACTACGGCTGCCCACAAACCTCAGGATACAGCAGGCCACTCCAAGAAGCCCCTTGTATTCACTGTAGAATGTACTGGCATCTCATCAGGGACTCATAGACTCATAGAATCATAGAGTTGGAAGGGACCTAGTAGGTCATCCCCGACAGGTGCTCGTCGAGCCTCTGCTTGAAGATCCCCAGTGAGGGAGAGTCCACCACCTCCCTTGGCAATCTGTTCCACTGCCAAACCACCCGAACCATCAGGAATTTTTTTCGGATATCCAACCGGAATCTCCTCTCTTGCAGTTTATACCCATTGGTTCTAGTCCTGCTTTCAGTAGCAGCTATGAACAAATGAGGCCCTTCCTCCCTATGACAACCCTTCAGGTATCTGAAGAGGGCAATCATATCTCCTCTCAGTCTTCTCTTCTCCAGGCTAAGCAGCCCAAGTTCCCCCAACCTTTCCTCGTAGGGTTTCCCTTCCATCCCACTGATCATTCTTGTCGCTCTCCTCTGGACTTGCTCCAGTTTGGCTGCATCTTTCTTAAAGTGAGGTGCCCAGAACTGAACACAGTTCAGGTCTTCAATTTCTAAACTAGCCCCTCTCCCAATTGGACATGTGAGAAGAGAAGAGATTTAACTCTTGATGAAGCTGTGCCTATCAGAAGGGAGCTTGTTTATCTTTCCACATCTTCCTTTCATTTCCTTCTTCTAGTTTCATGTAAATAAAGAGTTTTCAAAACAAGTACTGCCTCTTTAGTTTTGTTGCTTAAAATGCTGATGCTCCCAAAATGCAGCCAAAGAAGGTTTTGCTTTTATAAGTTAACATTTAAAACCAACAACCAAAAGTAACATTTGTTTGTAATGAACGCTTAAGTACCCACATGGATGTTTTATCATTTGCTGTTGTATCATATGGTCGTTTTTTGTTTGTTTGTTTCCTGCCAGATTATGCCAATATTGCAGATGCTATATACAGTAAAGGGAAATGCAATTGTTGCAAATTAGCATAAGGCAATTTATAGAACAAAGCAACACTCCTTTCGTACAGTACTTACACAATCATTTTGCTATAAAGCTACTACATGCTGCAGTTATGGTGGTTTTATAATTGTGAAGCAGGACATTTTGTATGCAGTGAAAAAAATAACTGCGGAAGGCATGTTGTTACATGGCAATGATACACAAGCTATTCTTGATGTGCTGCATTAAAGTCAAGCCACATACACACGTACCCATACATGAGTAGCTCCAATGATGAGAGCTGTCACTCCGTATTCACTTGTTCTCTGTAGAATGATTTCATTTGAGAAGCATAGACTAATGTTATTTACTGCCTCATAACTGGATGCTATATCCAGAAATATTATGTATGTTGTGAAGATACATTTTAAGATTGTTGTGGTGTTGGTGGCTAATGAAATTTGGACTTGCAGAAAAGGTGATGACTATACTGCTGAATCACACTGACTCTTGCTATATACACTTGAGTACTGGAGAAATCTCTATGACATTAATAGCATAGACTCCCCCCTCTCGTTCTCCTTCTTTTTGGCCTGGTAATGATGCAGTGGGAGAGACTGTACAAAAGGTCTGCAATTGACTCCACTCTCACATTTCCAATATCCCTATGTATACATGTACCATAGTGGTGCAGAACAATAACACAAGGACCCAGTCCAACTTTATACTGAGAAAAGCAATGCATGTATAATTTCTGCTTACCAAGCACTTTTGCAGTACATGAAGATTATTGCATTCAAATTCTTAAGTAGCTGTAAAGTTTAGGGCTAGCATTCCATTTACCTTTCTTGGTTGGTATGGAAATAAATGAAACTCATCAAATAGATTATACATTGGAGTGTGTTACAGAAAGTATGGAAATAATAACAGTGTTTTTATCTGGGGATCTGTTTTCGAAGACCATAAGCTTTTCACGGTATATTGTCTTACATGATTTATTAATTTATTTAAGCAATTGATGTCCCATCTTGCCTGCCAAATAACGAGTGTTCCAGGTACAGTAGTTTACTATGCAGCAAAAATACATCATAAGAGTACATAAAGTAGCATAATAAAGCTATAAAATAGCTTTACACAAAGTATTTAAACAGTGATAAAATATTTATCAAATAATTGCAAAGCATTACAATAGTAGCAATGAGTTCTATATATACCCACAATCAGCAAGTAACTATCAGCTGTGTGTGGCTCTCTGCTATGTTATAATATCCAGCTGTGGCAACAAAGATTGTGAAGCTTGCAAGAGGTAATACCTTTGGTTAGGCCCTCTTTGTCTTTGGGTCTACTTGGATCTTGACAAGCTACTGTATATAGATGGTGTAGGTTTGAGGAGAGCTCTAGAGTGGGGTTGACAAAAATTGGAGGAAAGGAACTGCTCCGTGCCACTGCCACTTGACTGTCCCCTCCACCACCACCATCACCACCACCATGCAGTAGCCCAGCAGTGCATGATAGCGGCCTAGTTTTTGCACTGCTGTATGGCATCCTGTAATGTCAGAATGCTAGTGCTAGCAGTCCAGAGAGTCCATAGGATTGGGCCACTAGAATAGAAAAAATTGCTCTATTGTGGGTATCCAGTGCTAAAATATTTTTCCTATACCTTAATAGGATGAACTCATTTATTTCCCTGCTCGGCTTGGTTTTATCCCCTCCTTTCTTGTCCTAAAACTTTTGAGCAGGAGGCAGAAGCCACTTTGTCTGACATAGTCTGTTCATATTAAGCTAATCCCCTTTGATAATGCAACTCAATTTCTTTAATTGGCTTAAAAAATAAAGATCATTAGAGTAGAATGCCACTATCAATTATTGTGGATGAGATGGTACTCAATAATACATCAGGACTCCGCTCCAGTCTGTACTTACTCAAGCCTTTATTTTAAGGATTGCATCTCGAGGTTTTCTAGACTAACATTGATTAAGATTCTGTTCACTTTATTCTCTTCTGTAACTAACTTAAGCTAAAATCCTAACCAACTTTCCCACACTGACATGGCTGTGCCAGTGGGGCATATGCTGCATCCTGGAATTGGGTGGCAGTCATAGAGGCCTCTTCAAGATAAGGGAATGTTTATGAAACAAACAACTTTGAAGAATCTTCATTATATCAAAACGTATGATGATAAAACCAGTGGAGGCAGGTCGATGGTATATAACCATGCCCACCATTCATTCAGGTTGTTGCCCCACCCACTGCATGGGAGTGACGTGTCGGCCTCTGCACCAAGTGACGTGAACCACTGTCCTATTGCCCCATATATCAAGTCATCCTCTGTGGGCACAATCCAGAGTTAGGGCATTGAGAATGGCCTGGCTGGGCTGCCCCAACTATTCTGAATCCAGAGCAAAAGGTTATGCTGCATCCAGAGAGTCAGGAAACCTGGGCTGTCCGAACTGCTCCAGAGCATGCTCAGTGGGCACCAAGTTAGTGACATCTGGGGAGGGCTTGCTGTTGAGACGACCCCACTCAGATCACACTGAACAAGGAACAGCTGTAGTGCCTGCATTATAAGGAGTCCCTGATGAGATGCCAGTACAGTCTACAGTGAATACAAGGGGCTTCTTGGAGTGGCCTTTTGTATCCCCAGGTGAGTGGGCTGACGTAGTTGTGCCATATCCTGAAATTGATAGGCGGGGTTGCAGCTAGGCTGGCCAAGAACTCAGATTTTTGGTCAACATGGCCATTCTTACTCTGCCTTATCACGGATCCCTGTGGGTCTACTCATTACTATACCTGCTCCTGAGGTGGTATAACTGTGAGGAGCTAGAAGAGGGCATTTCTGCCTTGGAAACAGGCTCTGAATACAGAGCCTGCTCTTCCCTAGGCAATGCTAAACCTGTCCTCAACATGCCTCTCCTGACTGCCTTGGCTACTCCGGCAAGTGCAGCCCAGGTCCACCTGTCTTGGGGCAGCTTATGTTGCCTTAGGCTGCCCCAAGTCTTTTTCCAGAATAACTAGGGTGACCCATCTTGCAGTTGGGTCAGCCCAGTGATAGATAGGTAACCCAAGTGCACTTCAGGATTGTGTCCAGTTTCAGCTGTATTCTGCAGATAAGACCATCAGTTGCCCCAAGGAGGCAATACATGATAGTGACAGCCTGGCTTATGTCCTGCCTGGGCACATGCCAACATACTGTCAAGCCAACTGCAGCAAGAATTACTATCCACCATACCACAGTGAGGCTGCATATGGGATTAATGGGAGTGGATGTGGAGCAGGAGAATAGGAGATAAGAAAGGAAAGCTATAGGATGACTCTGCTGACCAGTTCCTTGGCCATATGCCTGTTGGCACAGCCAGTACTTACAGCCCTTAAGTGTCACTAGTGTCTTACCCTATATTTTGTTAAGACTTCGGTGTTTTTGCTCAATTTTGAACTTTGATAATATGTTAATTTTAGACATGATAATAATCTGGTTTTGATTTCTTTAAATGTTCTATTTTACAACTAAAATCCAACCATTTTGCCTGTTTTTTTTAGGTACCTGTTGCACCTTTCATCTCCACATCTAGTGAGCTCACACAGCTTCCCCGTCATTGTACTATTATGGGTCTTTCACTCCATAATGACTCCTATTTGTTGGCTCAGCAGAATGGCAGCCTTTCTAGTGGGCTAGGAGCAGCTGTACAATCTGTGACTCCTCAGATTAATGGGAAATCCTCCAGTGATGAATTTGAAACACTGATCAGAAATATGGCGCAAGTAAGATGTCATTTCTTGAATTAATTCATTGACATCATGGTCTGACTGAGATGTAACAGAGATTGCTTGTTTGCTTAGGCCATTTGAGAACCATCCATGGGCTTGTGTGCTTCTTGCCTATCTATTTTTGTCCTTTTTATGTGCACATAATTTCAATTTCTTGTCGAACTGAAGATACCATTTTCTGTCTACTGATGTTAATGCTCATGTTAGTTACTCTAAACCAAAGTTAGCAAACCTGCTTCTATCCATATTGCACATGGTTTGATGCTAACTATTGTTAGGAAAAGTGCAGCTATGGACATATTTGGCTCTGGCACTAACAGGAATGATGAAATGTCCATATGAGAGGAGGATATGACAAGCTACCAAGATACATAGTTTGTTTGTTTGTTTGTTTGTTTGTTTGTTTGTTTATTTATTTCCCAAGCTAAAACAAATGTTGAAGGCAGCTTACAAAGCTCCATAGCAGGAAGCAATAATTGTTCAATGGGCAGCCTGTCGAATCCTTTTCCAGTTGGGTTTCTTCATAGTGTGGTCGCCACATTTGATATCTGGTAGCTCAGTGGTGAAAGAGAAGCTGTGCTTTTCAACCTGAAAGTTAGCAGTTTGGCAGTTTGAGACCCAAGTACTGCACAATGGTGTGAATTCCTTCTACTTGCCCATCTCTTGCCAATCTAGCAGTTGGAAAGCATGTAAATACAAGTAGATAAATAGGTGCCAATTTGGTGGAAGATAATAGTGTTCTGTGCACCTTTGACATTTAGTCATTCCAGTCATGTGATCACAGAAGCATCTTTGGACAATGCTGGCTCTTCGGCCTTATAATGGGAATGATCTACTATCCTTAGAGTCCGTCAGGACTAGCAGGGCAGCCTGCGGGAAAAACCTTTACCTTTTCATGGCTTCTGAGCTTCCAGCAGAAACAGGTTCAATTTGGCCAAGTTGTAACCAGTAACACCTTCTGACTCTGTTGTGTCATGACAGCTTTATCAACTTTCAGTCTCCCATCCAAAATTTAACAAGGTTTGTTCCTGCTTAGGATTCTTCAGGCTGCCTTCAGCTCCATCATCGGACCACATTATATTTCTATGGTATGCCATGATATGATATACCTTATGATATTCCTTTATATGATATGATATACTCATGATATACCATGAGTATTTTTAATTGTATTGGATTCATTTGTTACTTACCTTTTTGAGTTTGTTGTTTCTTGTAAAATGTAAAATCTTGTTTTTACTGTACTTTTTGAATCTTATCAACACTTGTCTTGAAATAGTTTTTCTATGCAAAGATATCCAGCACTTGCTTTTTTCTTATTTGTAATGATGACGATGATACACCATTTATTATGGTAATCCCAGAGTTGCATATACACATCTTATTTGTAATCTCTTTACTTTTGAGAGTTACGTTACCCACAACAGTTTTGCACTGAGTTCTTGAATGTTGCTTTTGAATTAATTTCATAATACTTGTTTTGTTTTTGCTACAGGGACGTCTTATTGAGACTATAGAACTTGTGAAACCTCTCATTGGTGGCCTAGGATTTAGTGTAGTTGGCCTGAAGAGTGAATATAGAGGTGAACTGGGCATATTTGTCCAGGAGATTCAAGAGGGAGGTGTGGCACACAGGTGAGATTGAGATTATTCATATTTTTGGGATGGAAAATGTAGTAAGTGCAATGTAGCTGTTACCTATGAGTGACAACATGCCATTTACCAACCTGATTTATTCTTTCTTTTGTTCTTTCTTTCTTGATTGATTGATTTTGTGATTAGAAGAACAATCCTAACCATGTCTACTCAAAAGTAAGCCCCATTTTGTTCAATGGGTCTTACACCCAGGAAAGTGTCTTTAGGATTGCAGCCAATATACTGTAATTTTTTTCTGCAGAAGGAGCAGTTTATCCAATCTATTATTTATTTATTATGCACAGGGCCAGCTGTAGGAGTTGCAGGGTCCAATTCTATATAGCCTGTGCAAGTGGCCCCCTCACTGCATTCCCCTGCAGTTACACTCACCCCATTTGTTTTCCCATGACTACCTGACAGCATGATAATTAGATATTAAGTTCTCCATTAGACAAAAGAAAGTTAGAAGAACCTTGCTAGATCAGATCCAGGGTCTATTTAGTACAGCTTCCTGTATCTCACAGTAGTCCATTTATTAGCTACAGTGGCTCAAGGAACACACAAGACAACAGGAAACCTGCATTTTGGTACCACTGAAAGCATTTGGCATTCAGTTTACTTTTGCACCCTCCAATAAAGTGTTCCAAGTGGTCAATTGTATTGCATGACATCTACTGAACAAATTGTCTCTTTCATCAGTCTGGGGTAGGCAAAAAAACAACTTCCAATTTGGATGACAGAAAAAGTTCCTATTTGTCCCTCATGATGAGCAACCTGCTAATCTCAGACTGTTCATGCCTATCATGGCTTGTAACCTATGATGGAGTTTTCCTCCAGAGATCTGTCCAATCCCCTTTTAATGGCATCCAGGCCAGATACCATCACCACATCCTGTTGCAAGGAACTATGCCGACTAACTGTACACTGGGTAAGAAAATATTTAGGGGTTTTTTCCTTTCCTAACTCTCTCAAGACCATTTGCTTGAGACCATACTATAATTCTCAGTGCATATGGTCTAGTGGAGCACATTTTGGTACGTTCCTGATGTTGGTACATTTCTGCAGGGAACTCCGCTTCAGATACGAGGGAAAAAGGCTAGTGAGGGTCATTTTGACACCCCACCTGGAGAGGCTTACACATCACACCCCACCAAGTGCCACCCCCCGTGTCTCTTCATAGAGATTCACCTCCATGGAAGATGCCAGATACACTGCACACAGCCCGTTCCCACTACAGTACCCCTAGGCACTAGGCCCAATTGGTCCAAATGGCCCAAATAATGTGAAATCAAACCATGATTATATGTATTTTTCTTCATAATGTGACTAACATACTGAAACCCAAATGATATAAAAAGTCTCCTAATAAGGAATTTCAATACAGCCTGTTGTACTCCTGAAAGTCTTTTAAATCCTAGTTCTTTTATTAAACAGTTTGCCCCATTTACAGCCAAATACTATTCCAGCTGTCCATGCAATGTTGTATTGTAAGTCTTTTTGGGCGAAATCCAGAGTAACTGCAGGGTGTCCTTGCTCCGGAGTAAGAACAATTTGCTCTGGATTGCAATATGAATGTCCCATAGGTTTTCACTAGGTGGTGCAATAACTACGGGTACACGTAATGTCTCTTACACGCTCCCATGGTTACTCTGGATTGTAAGGTATTTCTGATCTGTAAATGATACCCTACAAACTCATCCAAGCAAACTGTTTAAAGAGATAAAATTCCTTTTTAAATTTCTGAATAGGATAATGATTTTGCTCTTGTAAAAAAAAAAGATTGAATACTCAATATTACTGTTACTCAATACTGCTGTTAATGACTTTGTTTAATGCAATAAATTGTATTGATTCTGCAGTCTAAACAGAAACATTTTGGTTTCTTATCTTATCATATATTGGTTGGTATATTCAGAATTGCAGGTGGAAAAAACTTTTTCTCATTTTTATCCTCTGTTGAAAAAGAACCCCCCCGCCCCAATTTGGTTAAAGTGTTTGGTTATGGGTTGCTATATGGGTTGCTGAATATTCAGCACTCAAGCTGGGAAGAAAGTAGAATATTTGGTCTGTTAAGCAGCAGGCTCAAATAAGAATAAAGTTCCCAGGCTATATCTTGAGAAACCTAGGAGCAACCAATGTGTAATATGCTTAGTCTCGGATGGGAGTTCAGGGAGAAGACGCTAGCTGTGGGGTGAAGCCAGGAGAGAGTGGAAGCAGGATTAGCTTCAAAGGGAGCTGATCACCAGGGTGCCAAGATAGCTGCTCACAGCAAAACTGTAGGGAAAGATTAAAAATTAGTTGGAAGAAATAGAAAAAACAGGATTAAAACAAACTACTTGGAAAAACTATCAAACACCATTGTAATATTTGATGGTAACCCTTATTTTGTTGTTTTCTTTACTCTTCCTATGCCTCTAATAGAGATGGAAGGCTACAGGAAGCAGATCAAATCCTTGCGATAAACAGGCAGGCCCTTGATCAGACAATTACCCATCAACAGGCTATCAGCATCTTACAGAAAGCAAAAGATATTGTGCAGCTGGTTGTGGCTAGAGGTTCTTTGCCTCAGCTGATCAGTCCTGTAGTTTCTCGGTCTCCATCAGCTGCAAGTACAATCTCAGCCCATTCCAATCCGGTGAGTACATCATATGCAGAAGAAAAAAAATGAATATGCTTTATTATATCTTGGTTGGTTGGTAGATGGCTGCAATTTAAATGCTGCTCTCTGTACTTTCATTCATATTAACTTTCATGGGTTAATAATCTCTTCCCTTAAGATACTGCTGCAGTATCTTCTCCCTGAAAATTAAGCAGGCAGTTCAGTAAAGTTGCATGTATGCAGGAAGCTTCCCACATTCTTGATTTGTCTTAGTAGTGCATAGCTAAGAGCGTGGGAAGCAGTCAAGGTCGTATCATAAACATTGCAGATTTATATGTCTGCTGTTTAAAAATGAGTTCTGTGCAGTAGAATCTTTGTTTGGGGACCGTATATGTAAAAAATTCCTCACGCAGATTGGTGCAATTCCTAGGAAGGTCTCCAGTTCTGCTGCCCATTCCCAGCAAGATACTGGCATAAAATCATTCACAATTCCTCTTATCCATATGGCCAAAGAAATGTTTACATCAAAACAAATACAAATCAAATACCTTTATTGGCATAAAAATAAATAGACAACAGGTCAGTAAACCTACAGTTGGATAAAACAGGTAAAGATAAGTTGTTGCTTCAAAACCTCCAAAGAGGCAATGTTTTCTGTAAGTTCCTGTGAGTAGGGAATGGTGGTTTACATTTAAAATCAAATCATACCTCTATTAGCATATAAGCAAATAAAGACAGTTGGGGAATAAACTTACAATTAACTTAAAAGTGGAAAAAATAAGTTGTAGCCTTGTTGCCTCCAAAAGTGCAATGAGAACACAACCTTGGCATAGCATCAAGGAGAGGAGAGAGAAGCCACAAGGATTTATGACACTGGAGGATGAGATTTATCAATGAGTCTACTAATATAGTAAGATTTTTGTTAGCGCCACGTAATAGAAATCACAGCTTATCAAAGTTAGAACGTTCATTGTGGCCAGCAAAAATTGGTCTATAAAAGAAGTGCGTATATCATGATACAACATGCGTTGCAGTAATGTGTTCCAGTGATTCCATTGTGTAAAAAGTCTTGAGAGTACATTCTGTTATTCTCCTAATCTTCTATTCTTCTTATAGAATTGTTATATATATATGAATTGTTTTCTCACCTTCCATGGGTGGTGTATGTATGTTATCCTCAATCTCGGGTCCTCTACCAGAAGCCTGGGAGTTTGAGGGTTCTGCGCAGTATCTTAGCTGTTCCTAGCAATGTGTTTTTTTGGATTGAGTGTTCTGCTGTCCCTCCTGAAATCTGTTGGAGCCGTTCTTCCAGCTTGGATGTCACAGCTCCTAGTGCTCCAATCATTATTTGGATCACATTCACCTTCACTTGCCACAACCTTTCTAATTCCTCCTACAAACCCTGATACTTTTCCACCTTTTCATGCTCTTTTTTCCTGATGTTGCTGTTGTTTGGTATTGCTACATCTATCACCAGGGCTGTCTTCTGGGCCTTATCTACCACCACAATGTCTGGCTGGTTAGCCAGTACATTCTTGTCTGTCTGGATATGGAAGTCCCACAGGACCTTAGCCCTGTCATTCTCCACAACCTTCAGAGGGGTTTCCCATCTGGTCTTGGGAGGGGTTAGTCCATAGGCTGAGCAGATGTTCCTATACACGATGCCGGCTACTTGGTTGTGCTGTTCAATGCATGCTGTTCCTGCCTGCATCTTACACCCTGCCACGATGTGTTGGATTGTTTCTGACGTTTCTCTGCACAGCCTGCACTTTGGGTCTTCTCTTGTATGGTAAATCCTCGCTTCTATGGATCTGGTACTTAGTGCCTGTTCTTGTGCTGCCATAATGAGGGCTTCGGTGTTATCTTTGAAGCCAGCTTTTTCCAGCCACTGATAGGATTTCTCAATGTCAGCGACTTCAGTTATCTGGCGATGGTATGTCCCGTGCAGGACACTTCCTTGCCAGGACACTACCGTGCAGGACACGTATCTTGCCAGGACACTTCCTCAGTTTGATCTTCCTTCTGTATTTGCTGTTGCTGTTGTTGCTGGAGACATTCTCTCATCAGCTCATCTTTGGGTGCCATCTCACTGATGTATTCCTGGATATTCTGGGTTTCATCCAGGATAGTAGTTTTGACGCTCATCAGACCCCGACCACCCTCTTTCCGACTAGTGTATAGTCTCTGGATGTTAGACTTGGGGTGGAAACCCCCATGCATTGTGAGGAGCTTTTGGGTCTTCATATCGGCCTCTTCCATTTCTTTCTGTGGCCAGCTTACTATGCCAGCAGGGTATCTGATGACTGGCAGCGCATATGTATTGATGGCATGTATCTTATTTTTCCCATTGAGCTGGCTTTTCAGGATCTGTTGTATTCTTTGATGGTACTTGGATATTGCTGTCTTCCTTGCCTCCTCTTCATGATTTCCGTGGGATTGTGGGATACCTAGGTATTTATAGTTGGTCTCTACATCTGTTATGTACCCTGTTGGTAGTTCTACCCCACTGGTCTTAACCACTTTTCCTCTCTTTACGATCATTCGGCTGCACTTATCCAGGCTGAATGACATCCCAATATCCTCACTGTAGATATAGATCCTCACTGTCAGGTGTATCAATGAGTCGATGTCTCATTCATTCTTTGCATACAGCTTGATGTCATCCATATAGAAGAGGTGGCTGATGGTAGTTCCGCTCTTGAACTTGTACCCATATCCAGTCTTTGCAGTTATTCGGCTTAGGGGATTCAGGCCTATGCAGAACAGTGCATTTCCTTGATATATGCCACGCTTGATCGATACTTGTGCTAATTCTTCAAGTTGATTTCCAGTGTTGTTTTCCATTGCCCCATGGAGTTCTTAAGGAAGGTCATTAAGGTCTTATTTACTTTATATAATGCCAGGCATTCACAGATCCACGTATGTGGCATTGAGTCGTAAGCTTTCCTGTAGTCAATCCAAGCTGTGCACAGATTAGTCTGTCTGGTTCTTGAGTCTTGGGCTACAGTACTATCTATGAGCAGTTGATGTTTTGAGCCCCTGATATCCTTCCAATGCCCTTTTGAGCTGTGCTCATGTTTCGGCTCTTATGCTTTTGCAATTTAGTGGCTATGATGCCTGATAGGACTTTCCATGTTGTAGAGAGGCAGGTTATAGGCTGATAATTGGATGGTGTTGTTCCTTTTTGCGGGTCTTTCTGAATCAGTACTGTCCTCCCTTGTGTCAGCCAGCCTGGGTGGGAGCCTGCTGCTAGCAGCTGGTTCATTTGCTCTGCTAGTCGTTCATGCAGTGCTGTGAACCTCTTTAGCCAGTAAGTCTGGATCATGTCTGGCCCTGGTGCTGTCCAGCTCTTCATATTCCTGATTCATTGCTGGACGTCTTCAGTTGTGATGGTGACTGGCTCTTGTTCTGGGATATATATATATATATATATATATATATATATATATATATATATATATATATATATATATATATATATATACACACACACACGCACACATATATATATATATACATATATATATATATATATATATATACACACATATATATATACATACATATATATATATACACACACACACACACACATATATATATATATATAAAAAACTGAAAAGTTACTCACTGACTCATTCACTGACTCACTCATTCATCAACGGCCAGCCAAAACCGCTGGGCCTCAAAGCGTGAAATTTGGAGAGGGTGTTCCTTCCTGAGAACCGGTTTTCAGAAATTCCAACCGGAAGGAGATGAAAAGGGGTGCAACACGTTTTCCTCCCTATACTTTCTGTTGAGAATCCCTGACTGATCACTGCCCTATCCCAATCCCAATTTGGGGAGTGGGTCCCTTATGTCACATGAGCACCACCAAGAATGGATGTTGAGAAATTTAACCCTTAAGGGGCTTAAACAGGGTGCAATGTGTCTTTGCCCTATACTTAAGATAGAAGACTGACTGACCAACATCCAGCTGATGCACTGGAAAGGAGGATGCACAGGGGGTGATGGTGTGCATAGGGGGATGATGCACTTTGGGGAATGATGGTATGCATGGGGAGATGTTGTATGGGGGTATTGTGCATGGGGGGATGATGTTCATGGGGAGACAGTGTGCATAGGGAGATGTATTGGGTTGATGCGCATGGGGGGTTGGTGCGCATCGGGGATGTTGTATGGGGGTATTGTGCATGGGGGATGATGCCCATGAGGGGACAATGGACAGTGGGGGGTAGCGTATGAGGGGAATTTTACTCCTGCAACATGGGTAGGTTTTTGCCAGTATTTTATGAATTTGTTTTAATAATCTTTGTTTGTAGGTCCATTGGCAGCACGTGGAGTCCATTGAGTTGGTGAATGATGGATCTGGTCTGGGATTTGGGATTGTGGGTGGAAAGTCAACAGGAGTAATTGTTAAAACGATCGTTCCAGGAGGAATAGCTGATCAGGTAATTAATATCCTATTATAATATTGTTTGCTGCTTCAGTGGAATATAATTATCCAAGTATTACCCAATAGTTATCCAGCTGTATTGTCGTGCAGTAGAAGTTGATGGTAGCATTTCATATGGGAAAATTTCCTCCCTCAATAGGGACCATGCCCCAATCCCAAAAGACAATTGCTAAAAGACTGTGCAGATGAATACATTAAACATAGGGAAACCCTAACACAAAGTTTTACACTTGATTCATCAAAGAAGTGAATGATTACATGACTACAATTGTAAATTATGAAATACCTCACTTTTGCTCTGAGGTAGTGGTGCTTTGCTGATGCAGAACTTCTAGGGAGCAAAAGTGAGGATTTTTGATGGATTGCTTATTTTTTTATAGTGCTTTTTACAGACAGCTATATTTGAGTGTGTGCTCTAAATGGACTGTTTGGATCCCAGTAGGATAGCATTAGGGCTGTGGGTGGTGCAAGTGGTTAAGACACTGTGCCTGTTAACCAGTAGGCGAGGGTTCGAGACCCAGGTCCCCACAAGACAGGGTGAGCTCCTGTTCTTAGCCAAGCTCTGCAATGCAGCTGAAACCAATCATGTCGGCTCTGCCGTTCCATTGGACTATTTCAGTGGCGTGGAGTGGGGCGATTTGCTGCTTGGGTAACAGACTATCCTCTATATCAATCTACCCAGGCCTTCATGCTTCAGGCCTTCATGCTTCACATGCAGCGTCGAGCACAATACCATAGTCTTTCAAGACTGATGGATGCCAAGGATAGCATTATAGTGGAAACAGGACTATTAGAAGTAAAGGAAAAAATGTTATAAATAGTTTTTAATATATATGCAATGAACATCTTGAGGACACTTGTTACTTTAAAAAATGCTGAGTGTCTCCTGTTCAAACCCTCCACTCCCAGATATTGGTTTTGTTCAGAATCATGATTTCCTGATTTGAGAGTCAGACTAGCACAGTATCTCTTCTGTCTTCTTCACCTGAAGAAGAAACCACCGTTTTTTGTTACATATGAATTTGGGAAATTGGTGGCACATGTTCCCGTAAACTCTCCTTGTGATGTGTAAACTTGGTTTTTAATCTGGCCATTGACTTGTTAAAGTCCTTATATAATAGTAATTACTTTTTCCAAGGTGTATGAGTTCAAAGATGGTTTTCTTTATTTCACTTTGCTAAGTAATTGCTTTCTTCCTCATCCAGCATGGTAGACTATGCAGTGGAGATCACATCTTGAAAATTGGAGATACAGATTTGGCTGGTATGAGCAGTGAGCAGGTGGCACAGGTACTCAGGCAGTGTGGAAACACTGTGAAGTTGGTTATAGCCAGAGGTCCATTAGAGGAGCCCCCAACACCAGCAGTTCCTCCAGGCACTCCAGTACAAACTTTTATTTCAGATAACCAGGTAAATGACAGTTTTAAGTAATGTCATTGACAATCTAATCTCTAGTATGGGTTCATCATTTGTTAAATTTCATCTGTCGTTTTCACATTTAGTTCTTAGTTCAAAGTATAAAAGGATTGTACTTTATAGTCACATCATGTTTTTATAAAAGTCCTCTATAATAGTCAGTAGAAAGTCTATGCACTGGAGACTCCAGGAGCCAGACGTACAAATATGCAAATAATTTCTAACCCACTAACCTCAATATGTCACTTGAATGGTGCAATAACAACAGCTGAGCAATCAATGTATTGCAACACCTCCTACTTACTCTGCGGCAGCCCTTTCAGTCCAGCTGGATTATTAAAACAGCTTCTCCGGCATGCCTTTCTTCTCTTGCTTCCCACATTCACCTCATCATCCCCAGCTTCCATCAGGCAGTCCAATTCTGTGCCAGCCGGCACACAGCTGCAGCTTTTTACCTAGGTCAGCTGCCACAACTTCAGCTGCTGCTAGTCATGTGCCAACGAGCCAGCTGCCATCTTCATTGCACAGAGTACCCGTCACTTTTCTTTTGCTGAGCTGTCTGTCTTCCTTTTGCTCCCTGAAAGTGCCTTCGTTTACCAATACCCTCTATATCCTCCTCAGTCACAATGGATTCCTTCTTTTAATGTTCTGAAAGGATGCCAAGGAAGGAAATGACCAGCAGGATGGGAGAAAAAAAAGAGGAGTTGAAGAAGGGTGTCTGCACATCAAGGACAACAGCGTGCAGTAACTTAAATATTTTTGTATTTAGCTGGAAAACGTTCTACATCCAGACCTGCAAGAGTAGAGTCTAATGGAGATAATGTGACAGCTGTTTAGCAGGATGCTGCAGCTAATTTGATTTTATTCAGCAGAATGAGGTGTCACACACTGGAACTGTGAGATTGTGAATAGAAATAAATAAAGGAACACCAAACCTGTCTGCCAGAGAGATGGTTTATTCCTGTGATCTTATAATTTCTCATTTCACTTATTCCATGCTGTTTTCAGGCAGGATCCTTCTAATATAATTTGAGCCATCATGTCCTATCAAATAAGTTCCTTTCAAAAATTGTACTTTGGTTTATAAATAAATCTTTGTTGTTCTAAATTGTAAGTTGGTTGTATGTACGGCTTTGGAACTCCCTCCCCTTAGAACTGAGGAAAGCTCCCTCATTACAGAGCTTCAGGCGGAGCCTTAAAACCTTTTATTTTAAAAAAGCTTTTTAAATGGGGCAGAGGGTGGGGGGGGGCAGTTTTATTGTTCTATTTTTATATTGTTTTTAACTAATGTTTTAGTCTGTTTTTATTGTTCTTATTGTATTTTAATCTAATTGTATTTTAATTATGTTTTAATCTTTATTTATGATCATTTTATTGGTGTTTTATTCTGATCATTGTTAGCCGCCTTGGGCTCCCTCTTGCAGGTGAGGAAAGGCAGGATATAAATTAAATAAATAATAATAATAATAATATGTTGCGTTTTTCTGGAGATGATAGATTTAGTAGTTGGTGGTTTTGCCTATTTGATCTGTTTAAAGTAAGCATAAAAATGTGACTGCAATTATTTTTGTTTGTATGCTTTAAAACCTATATTATACTCTGTCATGCCATAGCACACAGCACAACTACCAGACTGTATGCTACATGCTATTAGGGATACCAGATAAGAGAATTCAGTACTATGGTGCTAAAAATCACTGACAGCACAATCCTTTGCATGTCTAATCAAAAGTAAGCCCCATTGAGACTATGGGCACAATCCAGAGTAACTACGGAAGCACATAAGAGACATTAGGTGCACCCGTAGTTACTGCACCACATAGTGAAAACCTATGGGAAATTCATATTGCAATCCAGAGTAACTTGTTCTTACTCCAGAGCAAGGACTCCCCATAGTTACTCTGGATTTCACCCTATGGGTGTAATCCTAACCTAGGAGTAAACCTCATTGACTGTAATGGAACTTAATTCTAAGGATTGGGATCTTACTTCCAGGTGTGTATAGGGTTGTAGCATGAGAGGTCCAGCAGAACCAATGGAAACATTCCCCCTGTCTAGTTCTGGTATAGGTCATCACTAGGACTGCCAAGGTATCTTTCTCCGAGAAGCTTGAAGCCTGATTGAAAAAAACATATAAGTCTAAAAATGTCTTTAAAATCAAGTTACTGAAATTGTATAGCAGTGGTCCTGAAACTGGTGGGTTGCAACCTAGCAGTGGAACAAGGCTGCAGTTCTCCCTTAAGATGAGTGAGGGAGTAATCCTAACTAATATTCCAGCTCTCGGGTAAGGGAAATACAACTCCAAGTTAAGGGTACAAATATTGCCTGACTTTGAGGAGGCCTCCATGACTGCCCCCAACTGGCACAGCTATGGCAGTGCTGTATAGTTGGTTAGGATTGCACCCTTAGAAAAGTAAGATCACTTACCACAGTGATCATGGTAATACAAGGAGCAAGGGCTTAAAAAAATCTTACCTGGGGGGTTGCATTGGTGGGTTGGAGGGTGTGGGAGGCTTACAGCTCCCTTTGAGGGCTTCCCTGATCCTTCAAATAGCTCCAGTCACCTATTGAAGGATTGCCACTGGTCCAGCTTGCATCCCAGGAGGATTCTGGTGAGGAATTACTGTCTTCTACAGTTTGTTTACCTGACTGTTAGGGCTTGGATAAGTCATGAAACATAACTCTTTCAAAGGTTATATTTTTTTCTTTTTTTACCAAGAGAGAGGAAGAAACACAAATTGAAAGTGATGCAGATGGAAATACGTTTGATGTGGAGCTTACCAAAAATGTCCAAGGATTGGGAATAACTATTGCTGGTTACATTGGAGACAAAACCTCAGGTAAATCTTTGGAGTGGAATTTGGAATCAAATAGCCTCCCATTTTATATATGGAGGCTACATATCTTTCCTTATATCTGTATTACTCAGCCGTGGCTGGCATGCTGAAACCAAAATTTATGAGAAGGACTAATAGATGTTTTGGGAGAGTGACATAAAATAGTGTGTCAAGGAAGGATCTGATCTTGATCTGGGTGCTTCTCCTATAGCATATTAAATTGTCTTAGAGAAATATGACCTCTGTGCTGTGCAGTGTTGACCTAAATTGTCAACTTTAACAGGTTAAGTGCTTTGATTAGAATCTAGCATATAAATGAGGGTGAAGAGGTCTGATAAAGGCCATTATGGTATAGGTATGCTCTCTGCCAGGTCATAGGGATTTATCAACCTGTGTGCTTATACAGCATTATACTGTACTGATAATATCATTAATGCTAATATTGTAGCATTAATATTACTTTTATTTTTAAATCACAGAACCTTCTGGTATTTTTGTAAAGAGCATCACAAAAGGGAGTGCAGTTGAGCATGATGGCAGAATCCATGTTGGAGATCAAATTATAGCAGTAAGTAATCCTGGAGTTGTGGTCTTACTAGATCAGTGATTTCCAACCCTTTTCATCTCATGGCACACTAACATGTTAAGGCACACCATCAGCTGTTTTACCATTGACAAGGCACACCAGGCTGTTCAAATCCCCCAATTTTTCTATTAATTAATTACTTTTCCCAAATTCTCATGGCACACCTGAGGACTATCCGTGGCACACCAGTGTGCCACAGCACAGTGGTTAAAAATCACTGTACTAGATATTTGTTGCTGACTATATATACACTTATTCAGGGTTGTACTGGCTCAGCAATTAGGACGCTGTGCCTGTCAAACAGCAGGCTGAGGTTTGAGACCCAGGTGCTACAAAACAGAGTGAGATTCTGTCCCTTGCCAACCTAGCAGTTCAAAAGAATGGAAATGCAAGTAGATAAATAGGTACCACTTTTGTAACAGTGGTAATAGGTAACGATGTGGTAACAGATAACAGTTGTAACAAAGTTAACAGCGTTACATGCGCTTTGGCATTTAATCATGTTGGCCACATGATTTACAGAGGTGTCTCCGAATAGCACTGGCTCTTTGTGTTAGAAACAGGGATGAGTGCTGCACCCTACATTCAGACACAACTAGCAGTACAACCTGCAGAGGACATCTTTACCTTTTTATTTACATTTACATTCATTAATTTTATTTATATTTAAGATTCTATTGATAAATGTTCACTTGTTCAAATTATGAAATATTTTTATATTAACAAATTAAGGCTGCAATCCTAAAGATATGTTTCTGGGATTAAGACCCATTGAACACAATGGGGCTTACTTTTGAGTAGACATGATTAGGCTTGTGCTCTAAGTTTTGTTTCATAACATGAACTGTATCCTATACATTTTTTGTGGGTCCATCTATTTCCCGCTGTGGAGGTATGGGCCTAGCAGAAGGATGAACACAAGTTATAGTACAGAAGCAACTTAGAGCATTGTTTTTTAATTGGTTGTACACGTAATACTAGTGGTACATGAGATCTTGTTCAGTAATATTCAAGGGACACGGTGCCTGGAACTGTTACATCACTTGTGGTTTTGGCAGAAAAGTAACAGCTCTAAACAAAGCTTAGAAGCAGTCACTATGCCCTGTTCTGCAGCCGCTTGGAGCTTTGCTGAGTCACTGTGCCCTAGTTTTGTGAGAGTTCTTCTTCTCAGTTAAGAAGTGCCTTTTGAAGTTTGCAAACCTGGAAATGATATCATGGTCTGATGTTATTTTGCACATGTTGATGTTGAAAAACATGACATTGGCCACAATCCTAAGAAATTTAGGCTGGCCTACCTTGCCTGTATATCTTTCAGTGATAGTGTGGGGAAGTCAGTGTATGCCTAATCCCCCCAGGAGTGGGTCAGAAGTGTCTTAATGCACTTTTGTAGTACTCCCAGGTCAGCACAAGATTTATGCCAGGGCCTAACTAGCAGTTAGAATTGCAGCCTAAGACACTTCTGCTCCACTCCTTGGGAAGGGTTAGGCCAGTGCACAGACATGAGCTTGTGTCCTTTCATCATCACAGGAACAGGAAGACCAACAAGTTGTGCTGTCCTACATTAGGATTGCACCCTTAGAGAAGGTGTAGATAATACATGTGGGTCTGCGCACAGTTCATTGCCATATATATTTCTCTGTACTAAACTTAATAGACTTTTGTCTGCTTGCTACTGCTGATCTGTGCTTGGGAACATGGTTGCTAATATGAATTGTGCCCATATATAGACTTAAAGGTAACTACATTGTTGCCCCTCCGTGATCTTTTCCTGTGCGTAACAATGATTTGATAATTCCAATCATAACACCAGCAGCAGGAATATGTCAAATTGCTCTTATTCGTAAAACACTCACATGTTTACCAAGCAGAGAAGCCAAAGGTTGTGATGAAAACTATTTATGCACACTCTGCCTTGTGTTCTTAGATTGGCTTTGTATAAACAGTGTAAGCAGACTAAATCTGAATGTGGTTTCCAGAGGCATACATATTCAGAGACAGCAAAACAAGAGATAAAAGTGGCTGGTTGCCAAAATAAGGGCTAAAATTCTGCTAATATCTAAAATGAGGTTTGGCTTGTTTTGAATGGCCCAGTTCCTGCATGCATTTTCTCTTTATAGTGGCCTGTTGGATATTAACATATTTTAAATTATGCTGCTTAATTATTTGAGAGTAATATTATTTAATTATACAGTATGTATGGGTTGTATAGTACATGTATATGTATCCATTTATGTATATGTAATTGTAGTGTATGCATTATATTTAATTAACTTTATTTAATTATGTTAATATTTTAAAATTATCATTAATCCTTGAGGTGGATGGAACAAATCTTCAGGGTTTTACAAACCAGCAAGCAGTGGAAGTTTTGCGGCACACTGGCCAAACAATCCGACTCACGTTGGTCAGAAGAGGCCTTAAGCAGGAAAACCATATCCGGCCCCATGAGGACTTCAGTGGTGCTGTTGAAAAGGATTTAATTTTCCAAACTATGGATATTGGCACAGGCAAAGGTAATTAAGATTGGCTTTGCTTTGAATGAACTGGATTTCATTTTCCCTTCTCTGACATGCAGGCACCAGTGACTTTGGGAAATGTAGTCAGGCAGTCATGGAAACCAAATTTGGGTAGCTAGTTGGAATACTGAAAGCCGGGGCCTCTGGGGTAGCTTTTCAATTCACACAGCTAGCTAGACAGGTGGAGCTCAGGGGTCGCAGTGAGTGGATGAAACAGCAGAGTCAGGAGGAAAAAGCCTTTCAGCTTTGCAGTACCCTTTTTATTTTTGTATTTGGCTTCCAAAACTCTGTAATTCAAATCTGACCAAACAGGATTAGTGCTATTATAGGAAGAATTCATCCAATTCTGGCCGCTGATGTACTGTACACAGGCCAAATCTTCCTCATATTATTCCAGTGTTTTTTCTCTTTTTAGATAAAAGATCATGAGTTTCACTAACATACAGTTTTATTGCCTGACGATATCTAACTTCCCAGTCAGTGTAGATAAAGAAAAAAAAACCAGTGATTTCACTGCTTTGTGAAATAAGATAATAGAAAGATGTATATAAGATAATAGAAACAACATTTTATAGAGTTAAAGAAAGTGAGTAAAATAATAATTCTAATTAAAGTTGGTGATTGTGAATATTATTCCAGGATATGGCTGTTATTCCAACTTAATATGGAAGAAAGGAATATGATTTTTGTTTTGTGATGGAATGCCTTAATTTTTGCTACATCTGAAATATTTGCGTTAGAGATCTTTACTAGGTCAAATGCAATTAAGAGATGTCTACTATGCTTTTTTTCCAAAATTGAAAGACAATCCTAGATTACATTTCCCCTGTTCTTATGGGAAAAAAACATAGCCATAGTCAGATCCTGTAGTGCAATAGTTTTCAATTTTTTATGTCACCACCTGAATGAATGAATGAAACTGGTGATTTTACCCCAGGACTTGTGCTAACTGGGCAAGAGACACTCTCTTTTATTTAACAGTGGGAGAGTAACTGGCCATGCACACTCCAGCAATGTCTGTTCCAGTGGCTTCTGCTGGTGTGATTGTGAGCCCCTTTGGGACAGGGACCCATTAGCTATTAATTAGCTATTAATTTTTTTCATTTTCTTGTAAACTGCTTTGTGAACTTTTCAGTTGAAAAGCGGTATATAAATACTGTAGATAGATATAGATAGATCTGCCCATTCCTATTATGATGGCCAGCCCCGTTTTCCCCTATATCTTGTCTTCACTTCAACCCTGTTAGGTAGCAGCCAAAGCAGGATTACCCTGGGTGATGTGGGGCAAGACAGCGAAAAGTGGCTGCTGGATTTTATCACAAACTGAATTTTCATCAGGCAGTGTGGATTAGGATTGCAACCCATAGGTTGAAGATTGCTGATACTGTATTGGCTTCTGGTCTTCAGTAAAAAGGCAGTACTTGCGCTGCCACAGATATCTTGATGAACATTGGTATACCTATTGATCTTGAGAATATTCTTTTTCTTTTTCCAGAAAGCTGTGAGAGACAGCAGGGATCTCCGTTACTGTCATGCAGTAACAGTGTGGTTCACATTGGAGAAGACATCAGTCCCCAGCAATCAGGTCCAGATTAATAATAATCATAATTTTTTTCTCTGTAAAAAAACACTGGGCTTGAACTTCCTTGCATTTGTCTTTTTCCTCCCCTCTTCTAAGAGCTGTTTTTTGTATTCTCATAAAAGGCATGATTTCATTCTTGAGGAGGTCAGTATAGGAAATCAGTATAAATATATTTAGGGCAGCAGGCCTCCATCAGTCTTGAAAGACTATGGTATCGTGCTTGGTGCTGCATACGCTGCATACTAAGCATGAAAGCCTGTGTTAGATTGTTATGGAGGATGTTACCCAAGCAGCAAATCCCCCCTCTCCACGCCACTGAATTAGTCCAATGGAAAGGCAGAGCCAATACAATTGGATCCAGCTGGTGTCGCAGAGCTGGGCTAAGGACAGGAGCTCACCCTATCTTGTGGGCCGACCCGGGTCTCAAACCCTGCCCTGCTGGTTAACAGGCACAGCGTCTTAACTGCTTGTGCCACGCACAACAGTTCCCAGCAGCAGTTCCCAAACAACCAGTGCTATCTTCCCCCTTGTCTTTTGTGGTGGGTTGTGACATGTCTGGTCAGAATAACTTCCTGGGGAGTTGCTTGACCCCTGTTCTGGGTTGCACCAGGCCATCAACCCACTCTGTTGACCTCAGAATGGTCAAAGACTACTTTTGTAAAACTGGAAGTTTAGAAGTAGCTTTTGGAAGCTCCTGCAGGTGATTTTGAGACCCACAAACACTCACTGATTCTGAGGCTCAACACTTGACCTTCCACCTATGAGCACTTTTACTTTTCCTGTGTGAGCTAAGTATTTATGTAAAGGGTGTTTTGAACTTGCACCAGTTCCCACTGGTCACTCTGATAAACATAATGGCAGTGAAAAGGTCACCCTGCTATTATAGGACTTAACGGTATCTGGTGCTTTTAGCATGATGTTTATATCTTGTACTTCTTGGAATTTTTTAAATTATTGTTTTGAATATATGTATAGTCCATAATTCAGCAATAGACCAAGATTTGCTTGGTGAGGTTCTCCTATATATAGGGCTGGCATGACACCTCCCTGAAGACTGTGCTGTCCTTATATTTATTTTGCACTCATGTGCAATTTTTCATTCTTTGAAGTACTGATTTGACTAGGCACCTCATTATGTAGTACACACATTCTTTCACTTTTGTTTTCTAAGGATGTGTCTTGCTGTAAATGCATTTCAGCAGTATTTTTCTTCCTCATTGTTAATCTAACAGAATTGGACTTGCCTTCATAAACTTGTATTCTTCCACTGCCCTCTAGAGACCATATTTCAACAGTAGCCTCTAAAATTGAGATTATAATTTTTACAGATGAAATCCTAACACTGATTTAGAAAATTAAGACCATGTTCTTACAAGTGGCTTTGGTTATTAAAAGCATGCAAGTATTCATTGGCTTACATAACTCATTTATTTATTTCTAAATTTATTTCTATTTTTATTAGTAAAGAAATCTGGACAATGACGTATCTATAATTTTGTGCAACAAAAAATAAGGCTGCTTTGTGGCTTCAACACCCATTAAACTGACCACATCATCAGTGTCTGGCAGCCTACAGCTGTTGTATAAATGTTTTGTTTTGGTGTTTTATTTTAAATGCATGTCTTTGACTGCCTTCCATAACACTGAAAAGAACACACAAGTGTATTATAGTTTTGTATCCCCGTTCCCATTTTGACTCAATAGAGAGAAGTATAACTGGAAATATCTGATTATCCTGTAATACGGGAGTTGGTTAGTGTGATGATGAACAAGAAGAATTTTGGAATGTAGTTGTATTGTAGAAAGACAGAGTTGCATGCAATTTTGGCATTCACAGAAAGGAGAAGGTACAACAAAGGATAGCTAGAGAGAAATGTAGTTATTTAGGAACATACACTAATACAATTAGCATTCTTTGGAAGAGAGGAGATGAAAGATCTTTGAGTTAATGCAACTCTGAACTGAATAGTATGGGTGAGAGCTGAGAGGCTGTTTGTATTAGTTTCAGTTAGTATAAAGAAAGAGATGCAAAGGAAAGTTTATGGGAAATATTTTAAAATAGTCTTATCATAGGTAGCTTACTTATGACTTAGTGCAGAAACAAAGGAAAAAATTAAATAAAAATCTGTTGTAGGCTACAGCGTACATTTATTTGAGAAATCATTGTGGTGCCACTGGTGTTGCAATGTCTATGTTTAATTTTAAATAATTTTTATCTGTATTAATAAGTCTAATAAGGTTAACAGGTTTGTTATTTTTCATTCCCAATAAGCTGTGACATTCTAGAATGATAGAATCTTATACAGTTGTCTGTAAAAATTGTAAGAAGGCAGTTAAAAATGTCATTGCTTTGCTGTAGTAAACTATCATCCTCTTTTTTGTTTTTGTTTTTTAGGTTTCCAGCTAACTACTTTAGAACAAGAAATGGCATTGCAGAACAAATGGCAGATGCTTTTGGGATCAAATTATGAAGTTGTGGTATGTAAATGCACATGTAAACGTAAATGTAAATGTAAAGTTGTGGTATGTAAATGTGGTATGTAAATGCACATGTGGTATGTAAACGCATTATGGGCATCAGTGACAATGGCAAAACCATTGCATTGGTACTGTTTGACTTGCCAAACCAACCTGCATCTCCTGCACATGTTATTGTCTGGAATGGCTCCAACAGCAAATGGGGGCATTGTATAATACCTAAGCATTTTGTCTCCTTCTAGCTATGCTAATGATGCTTTCCTTTTATTTTTCAAACTTTACATTTATTGTTTTAAATCTTTAGTTTCTAAAACAAAAAAGCAGGAAGCAAAGTTGTTATTTAATCTTTAGGACAAACAGAACAAAAACAAAGAGTTCTGTGCTGTTATGGGTTCTGATCATACAGTGTTATTATTGGTGTCTCCTAAGTATCCTATGTGTATATATATGAAAGAGATTGATCAGAATTATTGTGAGGAAAGGGTCCAATACTTGGTGTGCCACTGTGAGGTACAAGAAGCTGGATTATAGGAGCCCTTGATTTATTCTTATGGGCTTTTCTTAATGTTATGATAGGTACACATAGGTATATGCATAAAGCATATAGAGGTTGAATCTTGCCCTCTGCTTTGTTTGATTCCAATCATCTCCATGAATGCCTATTTTCATGTTATATAAAAACAATTGTTAAGCATAGTAACAAGGCAGGCAATTACTCAATATGTATCAGTTTCCCTTTCAAGTCACTTAAAGCAGCTTTGTTTCAACTGGAAGCAGATGCTTCCCCTTACAAAGCAATTCAGAATTTATTATTGTTTTGTTTTCATGTGATAATCATATGGGGAGGGGAAGATCTCCCTTCCAGCTAAAACAGAAACCAAACTGAACCCTTTATGATGCCTTTCTCAGGCAAGCTTAATTGCTTGTCGAATGATAAGCAGACTGCTTTTAAGCATTAGCTGCTAATTAAGGGATTTAAAAAAAATTTAGAGACAACCTCTTTCACACTGAGAGTGCAATCCACAGTAACTACGGGGAGTCCTTGCTCCGGTGTAAGAACAATTTGCTCTGGATTTCAATATGAATTTTTCATAGGTTTTCACAAGGTAGTGCAGTAGCTATGGGTGCACGTAATGTCTCTTACGTGCTCCCGTAGTTACTCTGGATTGTAGGGTGAGACAAATTCATTGATAATAAAATACTCATAATCAGGTTATATCTGTATATTACTGGGCAGCATGAAATGATTATGCAGTTCACACATTGTGAAATCTTTTAATCTGTAACAGATTAATAATGAGCTATCCTGTCCATCAGTTTCACAACTGAAATGAAACATAATCAAAACAGGTAATCTAGTTTTACTTCTTGAAGGAGGCAGGAGGACTATACCTTCCCTAATTTTTTCTCTTCCCCTCTTCATGCAATAAATTCATTAAATGTCACAGAGTGTTGTGTGCTGTGGGAAGATCCCATGTCAAAAATAACCTGTATTGAATATAGGATTACAGCAGATCTATTATTTGAAATTTTCATTAGAATCCAGCAATTCCCTTGTATGGCATGTGTGGCTTATTTTGAAATACATAATATTTTCTGTCCCCTGAATGATATAAAAAGCATGTTTGCTATTGGTCCCTGGACATGGGTATACCTCCAGAGGGGGTCATTAAAGCATAATTCAGAAGGGTCATAACCAAAACTCTCATTCCCTGATTAGCACAGCTGTTCCACCACCTGGGAATTAGAAAACCATGGAGGATTATGTTGCCAGGTGTGCATCCTGTGTGTGCTTGACCGCTCCCAGAAGGTGACAGCAATGTGCAGTGTTGGGGTTAAATCTGGAGCTTTTACATGGTGGTAGAGACATTTCCGTTTTTGAATACTGTATTTGTTAGCCTTTGTTCCTGCGGCACCCATGGAAGCTGACTTCTGCTGTAACAGGGAGGCACAGGCCCTTTGATTGCAGCATTCATTCTATTTATTTGTAGCTCCCTCTGACTACCTTTCATCTTTGGGGCAGCTGTAGTTACCAGCATCTGTTACCCTTTGCAAAAGAGAATGGGACGTTACAGCTGGCTGCTCCCTTTCAGCTTACATTGTGATTCCATCTTGTTTTGATGTGAGAAATCAATGAGCATGGATGCTGTTTGAAAGAATTGAGCTTGTAGCTTGGAAAGTAGAGCATCTGTGACAAAATGTTATGGTTTACTACTTTTAAATGTATTTCTCTCTGTGTGTATGTGTGTGTGTGCACGTGCATGCGTATGCACATGAGAAAGAGAGAGAACAGTTTTGAAAACTTAGTATTTCTTATATTCCAAAGGTTTGTTATTTGAATTCTTTCTAGGTAGCTCATGTGAACAAGTTCAGTGAAAACAGCGGACTGGGGATAAGCTTGGAAGCTACAGTAGGACATCATTACATCCGGTCTGTTTTGCCAGAAGGACCAGTTGGGCGATGTGGCAAGCTGTTTAGTGGAGATGAACTATTAGAAGTATGAAAGCATTGCTGCCTTACTTCTGCTTCATTGTTATAGCACTCCATTGGGGTTTCTGTATTCGAATATTTGTGCAGGTTGATATCGTGCTACATGAACTTTAGAGAGAAAATCACTGATATAATGGTATAACAGTGCAGCATAATCAAGCGGTTAAGACGCTGTGCCTGTTAACCAGCAGGCCAGGGTTCGAGACCCGGGTCGGCCCCACAAGACAGGGTGAGCTCCTGTCCTTAGCCCTGCTCTGCAACGCCAGCTGGATCCAATCGTATCAGCTCTGCCTTTCCATTGGACTAATTCAGTGGCGTGGAGAGGGGGGATTTGCTGCTTGGGTAACAGCCTATACTCCATAACAATCTAACCCAGGCTTTCATGCTCACATGCAGTGTATGCAGCGCTGAGCATGATACCATAGTCTTTCAAGACTGATGGAGGCCTGCGTTTTTTTATAATCATAGGGATAATATACTGCAAAAGTCTGTTTTTCAGGTCCCATATATGTAAACTGAATTTGTAACAAATCTCAGAACTTTATGAGCAAGTTCTTACCATTAAGTTTTATTTGAGCTGAACAAATTCTTGGAAGGATGATGATAATTTTGCAATACATTTCAAGAGGTGCTCAAATTTTGGTGTCTTTTCTTTATTTCATTGGAATTTATTTTCTCCACCTTCATCCTACCACCCTCAAGTATAGTGAATTATGATCTTAGATCTTACAAACTTCTCCACATTTCTTTACTTTAATCATGGCACTAACGTTATGGCCCAATCCTTGCCACAGCTGGAAGTGGTGTTCCTGCAGTGGGAAATGCTTTATGCCTATAAACAGTGTGCTAACAGAAGGAGACGTTTCTGGCCTTCTTCCAGCAATGCCACAAAGGCCATACAGGCCAATGGGGGAATAGGATCACCTGCCAGCTCAGGTAGGTCAGGAGAGCCAGGTAGGGCGAGAACAGTGAAAGGAGTATGGAGAGCAGTGATAAGAGTGTGGAATGATGATGATACATTTTTTCTTTTTCATACTGCATGGAAATTTTGTTGGATTTTTTTGTTTCTAAAATTTGTTTTGCTTTGATTTTTGGAAGGTAAATGGAATATCTTTACTTGGAGAAAACCACAAGGATGTAGTAAATATTTTAAAAGAGCTTCCTATTAAAGTAACAATGGTGTGTTGTCGTGAAGCAGCTCCATCTGTCAATCAGTCTGTAATTGATGAGTGCCAAATGACTGAGCAGGTAATACAACATAACAATATGTGCCTTATATGTTTTGGATTGGCTGATTCTGTTCTGCAGATTTGTTTTGCTATGCATGATGTGGGTGTGCAGAAACCCACTACACTACCTATTGTAATGAAATGTGTGAAGACAGACAAGAAAATGCTTGCACACTTGAGATATGCAGGTTAATTAAACCATTGTGTCTTCCTTATATGTGTGTAAGTTCATTTAAATGAAAAAATGAACTTAAATTTTTCATTTGAGAGAAATTATCTTAGTTTAATATTTGCAAGACCTATCTATGTTGACAAATATGGCAACAAAAACTTGTATATGATATCTTTGGATTACAGGGGTACCATAACCAAAATTGGAAGTGACTTTTTTGGCCCACACGGCCATTCTGAGCTTCACAGAAGTCACAGAAAGATGTACAGAAAGACCCTCTGGAGGGTCCAGATCATGGGGCACCCCACGGCCACAGTTAAATGAAACCACAGATATGGAATCTGCTGAAATGGAAACTCCTGTATTAATATATTGGAATGTAATTCATTCCAATAATAGTGGTATGCATGATAAACAATATGCAACAACACAGCATTTACACTTTCATTTTTGGAAGTAATTCTGTTTTAATTTTTCCAGTCTCACATAGACCTTGGACTTCTTGGCTCCTCAGAGACAGATAACCCTGAACTGGAAATGGTTAATGTGGGCCAGAATACAGATGAGATTCCGGCATCTTCTTTGGCAATGTGGGAAACAGACATTCAGCAAATAGAGCTAGAGAAAGGGAGCATGGGACTTGGATTTAGCATATTAGATTACCAGGTATTTATTCTGAACTGCTCTTTTCAAAGAAAGAGAGAGAGCACCTTTGTCTCTTTTTTGGGGGGTGGGGAGTGGGGGGGGGAATCTGGAGAAAATGAGAATATCAGATCTTATTGTCCAATATATTACAGTAAATAAACTTGCCAAACTAGATTTAGGAACCTGATTCATTCATTTTTTTATTCTGAATGGGTTTTGATATCCAAGATAAGAAATCAGTTGTTGATGCAGAAAATTTTTAGCATCTCATCACATTTGTTAGTCTTCTAACTGATTTTGGGAATAACATTCGGAATGGAATACATTATATAATCACATGGTAGTGGTGATTATAACGCCTTGTACACAGTACAAAATTGCTGCTCCACCTTGTAGTCATTGGTCCGTGGTATCCAGTGAGGTCAGTTTATTCCCCATATTGTTTAACATCTCTGTGAAGCTGCTGGAAGAAGTAGTCTAGAGATTAGGGGTGTGGTGGCAGCAGTTTTTATCTCTCCTTTTCATCTGGTGAAACTGATGCTATAGAAGTTGAGAATATAGAAGTTTTATAGAACTTCTGATACTATAAAAGTTGTGAATCAGTGGAATCTCTGAATCTGTTTGGAGTACAGTGTCAGGCTTGGCTGTGCTAGTGGCACAAGGTATGACATTACATTGTTTTCACAGGAAGATTGGTTTGAAACCATAGAATTAGGAAAAGCGTTTAATATCAAATGCTTCGGTTGTAATTCTCTTCGGGGAAAGTCAGATTTATTGATTACCATATGTTCCTGTGTTTAAAAACCATTCTCTACAATGTTCATAAGGTGACAAATTGTGATGAGGTGCTCTAGAAATTTTAGCTACAGCCATGAATTATTTATCACAGCTTCCATTGGGAAAAACATTATTGATTTCTTCTGTGTGATTGAAAGAACAAACAAGCTTGGACACCTTCATAAAGGTGTGAGATACCTAATTCATTGCTTATTGGTTAATAAAGTGCCTCTTTACTTGAACTGCATGGGTTGAAGTGATTTATATCAAATGGTAGTGCTCAAGTGCTATGTTTCAGTTAGACTCTTCTTATATAAGTGGGTAAACCAAATATGTTAATTGTAGGGAAGCACACATCCGTTAGAAACCCTGCTGCCTGAGTCTGTCATTTAGCTTTCTTGATGTTTCACATGCTCACAGGTAATTAGGAAGATGAAAAATGTTGTAGTCACAATTTTATTAGTTGGTGTGTATCTGTTTTGCATTTTAAAACGTAGTTGGAATATATAGTGGTTCGTTGTTCATGGGAGCAGTCTTGCAGAAGCAAACTCCTATGTAGTACCAATCCATTCATGAAGACAGTTGCCTCTGGCAGGGATTGCCAACCTTCATCTGCCTGCACATCACCCTGCCTGTTAGTCTCTTGATTTGAAAATAGATTGAAATGAAAAACACCCTTGCCTACTGCTTTTCTCTCCTCCATACTTCATCCCCTCTGGCACTCCATTTTTTTCAAATCAGAAGAGAGGTTGAGGTGATGAAGGGGCTTGGGAAGCACTAGGTCACCTCAAGCACTTGGAGTCTTGGTCCAGTTCTGCTCCCATCTAAAAATGAACTTAATCACTTACTTCAGTGTTAGAGGCAGGTCCTTGACTGTATCAAAAGATACTGCCTGCAAAAAGCATTGAAAACTCTTACATGGATTTGTGTATGCTGTTTACTTTTAAAACTGAGAATATACACATCATCTGTTTCTCCACCCTCCTTTTCTCCTTTTAATAAGGACCCAGTGGACCCTGCAAACACAGTGATTGTGATCCGCTCTCTGGTTCCTGGGGGAGTTGCTGAACAAGATGGCAGGCTTCTCCCAGGAGACAGACTCATGTTTGTCAATGATATCAACTTGGAAAATGGTAGCCTGGAAGAAGCTGTGCAAGCGCTGAAAGGAGCACCAATGGGAACAGTTAGAATAGGAGTCGCTAAGCCACTGCCTGTAAGCATCTTAGGTTTATGTGTTTGAATTTCATATTTTGCAAAGGTACTGTACATGGCTATTGACAATCATTTGATTACTCAGCAGTGATGACACATACAGAGGAATGTGTGAACTGATTTCATTGAAAAGCATTGTGGTTGTAGTGCTATAAGAGATATACTGTATGGTATTTCTTCTCAGATGAATCATGCAGAAGTGTGCAAGATACTACTTAATGCTGCATTGTTCATCATTAGGCAAATCTTTTAATTGGCCTGACTGCTTCCCCCCCCCCCCCCCCCGAAACCTTGAGATTCCAAAGACAATGTAGTTATTCTGGGTCCTAACTAATATGTATAGATCATTTGTATTAAACCCATGTTTGCAAAAAAACAAACAAAAAAACAGATGGGCAAACATAGACAGGAAATGTGTTCTTATTGGTTTCCTAATAACAATATTTACTCAAATCTAATTAACCATCAAGTCTAATGTGCACCCTGATTTTGGAGACTGAATTTGGCTAAAAAGGTGACCATTAGATTCAAGTAAATACAATATATTACAATACAGCCCAATATATAAATTTTCCAACTGTTTCTTTTCAGGTATAATTATATTTATGATAATATTCTGGCTAATTTATATTATATGCTAGTGGTTTTGATTTCAGATAGGATGATTGTGCTGCCTGTTTTACCCCATGTTTTCAAAAGGACACATTTCTTGGTGAATCTATTTTACATGTGAACAAAACCAGTTATCATAGCCAGGGGGACAGTATGTATTAGACATGTTGCAAAGCACTGCAGAACCTCCCCCTCAACATTGGCGCCATTGTGTCCATGATGGCAACATGCAGGCACTCACTGTTGTATTGGCAAGTGCCTTCATGTTCTCAATGCTGCCCTAGATGGATCCAGGAACGAGGAAGGAGGGGACACTTCAATGGGATGCTGCAGTGCCTGTAATATCTAGCATGCTTCCTGACCTATGTTAATGAGAATGCAATCCTAACCTTAAATTCGGCCGACATAAGCCCTGACATCAATCATATGATGATCTGTGGGTATCACAGAAGTGTTAGGCAATACTGTCCCACTCCTGGATGCGTGGGGGGGGGGGTGTTAAACCAGTGCACAGGCATATGCCAACCTTCCACAGATATTCCAATTGAGTTATGCCAGTCTAAATTGGCTAGGATTGCTCCGTGAGCCACAGTGATATTATGAAATTGATAAGTTAATTTAGTCAGCAGTAGAAAAAGTTTGTGTTTTGGTAGAGTGGAATAGAGAGGTGATGGAGTTGTGAATGGGTGGATCATGTGGGTTTGGTGTGGTGGTTGTGGCTGAATCTTAACCTCCATCGTGGACCTGATACTTTGTTGCAGATCCACATGGACATGTGTCAATTATTTATCTAACAAAAGTTAAAACACACACCCCCTGCTGAAATCCAGTGTATAAAACTTACCCTACAATCCAGAGTAGCTACAGGAAGATGTAAGAGGCACTTACTGTGGATTGCTCTGTGCATTTCCCTTTGGTTTCCCATAGGTGGCATTGTGACTACGTCGGTGTAAAAGGTCCCGTAGTTACTCTGGATTGTAGCCTTAAGTGCATTGTGAATCAGGTTCTAAGCATGAAATGAAATTATTAGAAGGTAGATATAAATCATTCCCCTACTTGGAAAAACTTTCCGTATTCCCAGGTGCCAGTATTGGAACATTCGGTATCATCCCTGACCATTGGGGCTGAAAGGATATTTCAAAAATCTGGACAGCAACATCTCATTTTTCATCATTTTTTTCCACTCTTGTAAATCATTACACATGCTCGGGACTGTAATATCATTTCCAGTTATCTCTTTTCTGAGCTTCACGTCCATTCATCTTTCTAAAATTCCCTTTACATTACTCACACTGCATCTCCTGGACACTGGCCATCATCCAACTCAAGAGCTTCATTCTTTCTGCAGCTTTCACCAGAAGAGAGCTATGTTTCTGCTAAGGAAGAATCCTATATCTACACTGCCCATTGCTTTGAGGAGGAAGGGCCAGCTGATTCAGCCCTCTTCCATGCTGAACTGGCTCTGGTTAGTGGCCACTTCCTTACCATCATAATGTGTGAAAACACTTTTACTCAATGTCTTTGTATTGAACCATAATGATTGTCAAGAATCAATGCAGGAATAGTCTTGTTGCTATATTTTGTATGTTGTTATGGTTTAAAAACTTTTTATTGAAGCTTTAATAGTTACTGTCTTATGAGAGAAGTTAGAAATATCAGAAACTTCTCCTTTTATGTATAAAAATAATAAGTCAAGCAGAGTTTATATCTAGGAAAATACGACATAATTTTCTAGTACTTTTATTTTGGTATATTTCCCTCCATATAAAATAGTTAAATTGAGGCCGCAATCTTGTACTTTTAGTTCAGAGTAATTCTCTGGTAATTCACTGGACTTTTTGTGAATAAACAAGCATAGGATTAGGGCCAAATCTTATTCTTTTAAACTCCCCCCTACCAAGGCAACCATGCAAAAAAGCATATGGTGCATCCAGCTGATAGTGCGGAGACAATCCAAAGGCAAATTTATACTTATCTCTTGGTGAGTTTTGGCGTTGCCTGTTGGTCTCATCAGACATACACTGTCTTATTTGGTAGGGTATATCTGATGAGAGGAAAGGGTCAGGGAGCTACAAAAACGACAAGATAGGATATGGCATGCACTACTACCACTAGGACTGCTACTCCCTGTCTCCTGTCCCTCCTTCACTTCCTGCCAATTTACTTCCATTGTCTTAATGGATTGCCTATGGCTGTATTCCGGGATTGGGATGCTAGACAGTCAATCACCTATATGAGCCAATATATTTATCAAATGTACAAAGAGATGCATATGCCACATTACCATCTTTCTGTTTTTGTTGCATGTTTTTGTTGAGTTGAAGTATGTTCTCTATTATGTGGAAAACACTATTCTAAAAGCTAAATTTCCTTTTTTCATGGGAGGTCACCCATTGATCAAATAATGTAGTACATCATCCAGCCAGTGCTTATAACTTCTAAATCCCAGTGGTTTAGTGGGAGAGTTAAGCATGTGCATGCCAAGATTCTCTCTCTGTACTTCTGAAAAAAATCACTTAATGCAAATAAATTACTCTTCACAAAAATTAGAAAATAAAGAACTTATAAATTATAGGACCAATATTTTCTCAGATTATCTGATGTTGTAAGATATGACTTTTTTGTAGTCATATTTCCTCTGGCTTTAAATTTTAAAGGAAACATACAAATCTTTTTCATGCCATTGTTTCAATACATCTTTACGCATCTGATTTACACTGGAAAATTTCAGACATATTGCCCTGGAAAATGCTCTTTTCATTCCAAGTCCTAGATGAATCCTTAACAGTGAAAACCTTTCTTTACTGAGTTTGAATTATGCCTTTCAAGGAACCCTGTGATCTATATTTTTTTTAACAGTACAGAGGAATATCTACTGATAAAATTTCCAGGACCATCACAATATTATAGTTCCCAGAGTCCTTTGAAGTAAAACCATGGGGCTTTTTAGACTTACCCTTAGAACCACAGCTTTCATTTTGGGAAAAATATGATTTACAAAAATATGTTGTAGTCATGAGTAATACATGTAGTTGTAAAACTTAAAAAAACTTAAAGAACTTAAAAAAGAACTGTTTATTTTTAAATGCCAAATAATTTATAATTTTATAATTATAATTTAGACAAGTTTATAATTAAATGCTGAATATTTAAATAAAATAATTTCTATTGCCCACATTTTAACTGCCTTATGATATTTAGAACTCTATTAACAGGTTGAGGAAAGAAGCCATACTTTGCAGATAGGATAACATTTCATGTTTAGAATATTAGTTGCTAATTACAGAGGAAATATTAGTTGCTAATTATTAACAATCAGTGCAATCCTAAGCATGTCTGTTCAGAAGTAAGTCCCGTTGTGTTCAATAGTACTGACTCCTAGGAAAGCGTGGTTTCAATGCCAATAAATTTGCCATTAGTGTTGAACAAGAGTATTTTTATAATATACTAGCGAAATTTACCTGCCATTGCGGGAGTAAAATGTCAAGAATATTTGTGCAGTTGGCAGTGGGCACCACTGGGCAGCATCAACCCCCTCATGCATCATCCCCCCATACATCATTCCCCCGTGCATCATCCCCCATCCCTCCTTGTACTATCCCCACCCCCTTGCACTCTTCTCACCCATGCTCCCTTCCACCATGCACACCCACTGCTTCTGGGCACCACTGGGTGGCACTGAGCACCATCGGGCCCCACCAGGCAACCCTGCAGAGACCGGACACCAGCAGGCAGCGGGCACCACCGGGCACCAAATTCTTACATCACAGAAAGAATATGCTCCCTAAACTTCATGCTTCTAGGTTCAGGCAATGTGGCTTGGTCTCAATAAGACAGTCTTCAATGTTAAATATAGGGACAAAAATGTATTGCACCCCTCTTTATCCCCTTAGGGGTTAAATTTCTAGAAATCAGTTCTTAGTGGGTGCTCAGGTCACAGAAGGTATTCCCTCTGCAAATGTCATGTTTCTAGGTCTAGTGACAGGGGCTAGGCATTGATCAGTCATTGATTCTTCAATGTGAAGTATAGGGATAAAAATGTGTTACATCCCTTTTCACTCCCTTTTGGTTTGAATTTCCAAAAACTGGTTCTTAATGGGTGCCTTTATCGCAGAAGGAACACTCTCCCCAAATTTCACACTTGTGGGTCCAGCAGTTTTGGCTGGCCGTTGATGAGTGAGTGAGTGAATCAGTCAGTAACATTTCAATTTTCTATATGTAGAAGATTCATACTTGCTTTCCTATTTGTCTAATTGAGAGTCCCTTTAACTTTCTCTCTACTTCTGATAACTTCATTCAAATTTTGATACCTGTTATATGGGGGCTGAGGCCTATGGGAACAGTCTGCATATGTCAGCTTTTCATGCCTTCCTATATTGTCTGTAGGAAGCAGTTACATTCATTTGCCTTTTGAAAACTGCTGGAAGTAATAATGCTGGGCTAGAGTACTAATGCTCTCTCTAAGGCAGCTCTGCACCTGAAATGATGACATCCATGAGTGTCACCAGCCCTGTTGCAACCTGATTCATTCTCTGGCTGTTAGGAATCTCACATATGTAGCCATTCATGAGCATGCACACATATATGCACACATGCACGTGCACACACAGAATTTCTGAATTTACTGTAATATACGGTCCTTAACTTTTTATGTATCAAAATAGTATACACCAGCTACTCATTTAAATGGTTCTTCTGTAACTATCAAGACTAGAAAAACCCTTTATAAAAAGCGTGAAAATAAAATCCTTGGGGTACAAAAATTCATACCAGCTAACACAGAAAATTTCATACCAGCTGGCATATAAATATTCATTCATAGCAAAGCATAGAATACCCAAAGTTCTGCTTATAATACAGACAAAATAATCTGGTAGATTTGACTGTAGGCGCAATTACCTATGGAGTTGTCCTCCAAAAGAATAGGTGCTTCCATAATGCTACCATTATCTTTTTCCACTCCTGTTCATTCCAAAACAGCTTTCCTTGGACAAGTAGTCTTATGGCTAATATTTCCTTTAGGCATGATTTTTACTTTGTATATGCATGTTTTTTTTAATGTAATTTGTGTTTTATTTCAGTCTGATAGAAATATGGGATTACATCCATGGGTTGCAATCCTTCTCTTATTTTAAGTGAATAGGGATGTTGCTATTGACTTCAATATCCTTGCTATCTGTATTGTTCAAGTTTAGTGTAATTTGGTGGGTATAATGCTACGTCTGCAAAAAAAATGTACTTACTCTGCAGGGACATATTCATAACATTCTTAAATAGAATTATAATTACATGAGTATCAAAGAGGGGTTAATAAATTAGCAATGCGTGATAGCAGATGTGATGAATTATAATCTTCAACCTTTGTATTGCATACAATAACAGCTGCAGCAAGACAGGCAAAACATTTAGAATCTCAGGTGTATAGCCTGCTTAAAATATGCAGTATATTCACCTTTTAAAACATAACTTTTAGAGAAATTTTTTGGGTGCATATCATTCTTACATTTAGCAAGAAGGCAGTACTTATTTGCTGATTATTTGCAAAAGATTATTTGCAGAAGGAAATTAGATGGAATGAAATAATTTTTCTCCCAGAATCCAACACTGCTTATCTATGGTTGATACACATGCAAATTTGGTTCCAAGCTGTGTTCCCACTTGCACTTGTTCACTATGAAACATAGAGTTATGGAAGTATTAATAAAACCAGGAAAATACTCCTTGCTTCTAAGAAATTGTAAAACTGAAAACGCGTTCTACAAAGCAAGTTAACAGGAAGTATATAGTCAAAGATGCAAGTGTTTGAGGCTTATGTTATATGAGATAGTAAATAGCCTGTCTGATTAAATTGCCTTTGCTGTTAGGTGGACTCGAGTGAGACAGATCTAGCGGAGGAGTCCACCTTTGAATCACAGTATTCCCCAGACAATGATGGTACCTTCCAGTCTGCAGTTTCAGCTCTGCAAGGCAGCTTCTGTACTGATGATCTGAACTATAATCTTTCGCTACCTTCTTCAATTCCCAAGGTAAAAAAGAAAAAAAAATCATTTTCTTGATGGTGATAATGTGAATCTGCACATGAAACTGTTTGTGGCTGGCTGTGGAATTAGATGTAGAGCTGCTAATGTTTCCACAGTTGGTTCCATCTGTTTATAGGTTTGTTGTTATTAGATTAAAGAGCAATTTCATTGAGGTAGAAGTGATTGAACATCTTTCAGTCATTGGAATAAAAATATTTGATATATTAATTGTGATTTCTTTTGTTAAAGTTCAGATAAATGGCTTATCAAGATACTTTGGAGATGATATAATTTTGAGGTATCCTATTAGAACAATTTGACACATCTAAATTGTTACAGGACATTTTCCAGAAGGTTAATATAAAATTAATGAGGATTGCTATGTCCGCAACAGTTTAGGCATGAAGAATAACGCATGTTTTCTCAATTTCTTTAATTGCAACCAATTAGTTACTATAATTTTTAGTAAGTGATCTTCGAAAATGATGTTATAGTTATAGCAGCACCAAAATAGTATCAAAACCCTGTCGTTTCAACAGAACGATCTAGTTAATATTTAAAGTTATACTATAAACTGACCTCTATATAAGAAAAATGTATTTATCCCATACCCATATATAATTCTTTTCTTTAGCTTGATGGTGTCTTTTATTTTCTTTTCCATGTTTTCCCCTTCATTTCCTGCAAACTGTTAATTTTTTTTAAGCTTGAATAGCTCCATGTGTTTCTTTGATACTCATGATGGTTGGTTGATTGATACTCATTTCCTTGGTTGGCTGGCAGTGTATTTTCTTTAAAAAGAGGAGTTTCTCCTTCTCTCACACCTGAGATTCACCAGCTGGCTGTATCCTTTCTGGAATGTGTTTTAGCCTTTACTGGCCATGGGGCTGACAGCCGGAGTTTATCCCCTAATGGAATTTTCTAATCCACAACAGAATGTACCTTTGCCGTGCCAGTGAGACAGATTGCATTGTTTAACTTAGTAATTGTTACTTAAAAGGATTAGGCAAAGTGCATCCTGGGAAATGTGCATTTTGCAACACATCTGGTCTATAGAAGATGTCACATTTGTATTTCAAGAAGAGTCTGTTTCATTTTCCACTTTGGGAGAATGGAAACAAAATGTCAGCAATCCAACTTATTAAGATTTTTTTTTTTTCATTTTGTACAGGTGTAAATAGCAACATAAGGAGCAAAGCTGTAGTATTTATTACTGGATCATGGCCACAGTGAATTTCTGTGGAGGGTGTTTTTTCCTGTTCTCTGCTGGAAGATGAGGCATGTCCAGTATTTGTCTATGCAGGGAGCATTAGACCTGGGTCGGCCCCACAAGACAGGGTGAGCTCCTGTCCTTAGCCCAGCTCTGTGACACCAGCTGGATCAAGTCGTATTGACTCTGCCTTTCCATTAGACTAATTTAGTGGTTTGGAGTGGGGGGATTTGATGCTTGGGTAACAGCCTATCCTCCATAGCAATCTACCCCAGCCTTTTGTGGTTTGCATGCAGCGTATGCGGCGCTGAGCATAATACCATAGTCTTTCAAGACTCACGGAGGCCTGCAAGAAGCATTTTCCTTTGTACAAATGAACAAGAAACCCCTATGCATGTGGTTTGGTATCACAGATTCAAGTTTTTAAAGAAGACCACAGCAGAACAGGAATACAGCCACCTCTTGATTTACTTAGGGATTGTGTTCTGAGAAATATATCTGTTTATTAAAACAGCATAAATTAAAGTCACTGCTCTTATAGGTACCATTATAATTGATGTGAATTAGGGGAAAAGTCAGTGGACACTTATGATGACTGGTGACTTCTGCTTGCCCAAGGTGATGGGCTTCGAAGGAAAGCAAGTGGGACTAGCTAAGGATGTTGATGGTTAGGAAATCTACAAGGGATGCTGGTGAAGAAATTAGGGAAGCTATATATGGCAGCTATGTGGACACATTTTCTTTGTCTCCTTCTTCTCTTTGGCTTTAGAGGAGCAGCTCCCCCCTCCCAGGAAGCTGCAAGTATCTTATGGGATTGCTTATTGGCAGCCAATTTAGCTAACTTAGTTACTAGGTAATTGCATTACAAAGCTGTGACTGTACCTTTGCAAGGAAATAATTGACCATTTTATTTCAGAAATCGGCTGCATAAATTAGACATCCAATATTAATTTGTAAATTACAATATTTCTGAAACCGTGTAAAGTAAATTGTATAGGATTCTGTCTTTTAGTCAGTCAGACCATTGGCGTGCTTTGTAGTGGTTCTCTGGGGTTTCAAACAAGAAGTTTTCTCTGAAACATTGAGCAAGTGTAGTGTTAAGACATATTATTTGATATACCTCTACTGTCCTTCTCTTTCTGACTGTTCATTTTCTTGATGGTTCTATGCTTCCCACACTTTTGAATTATACCCTGAAGTCATTCATTCAAAACATGCTCTGTTTTTTCATTCTCTTTCTCCTGGTCTAAAGGCTAAAATTGCCTCCCCCATGTTGATTTGCATGTGATATTGTGATTCAAATTGTTTTGGAGTGTGTGTGTGTGTGTGTGTGTGTGTGTGAGAGAGAGAGAGAGAGAGAGAGAGAGAGCACATACACAAACTTTTGCTCCGTATCTATCCCATTCTTGAAGGCATTAGTGAGAATCCATTTGTAGAAAACCTAGTGTGACAGCAGAAATTTGCAAGACTAAAAAGGCATTTGCAATTTGCTAACTAAAAAAGCATTGGAAGAAACATTTGGAAACTAAAAAAAAAAAGACAGTGTTCCTCTTTTCAGTTGTTTCTTCTTTTCAACAGGGCTCCAGTCCCTAGCTTGTCTTTTAAATATGAGTCCAGTATATCTTACCTATACTGAATGCAGTGCTTGTTTTGTAGGCTTTCGTTGTACTTGAAAAATGAATTGTAAAAGAAGTAGAACACAACACAGCCACAGTGTTGCATTGGTAGTGGGCAGGGGGTGGATACCAGTGGTAGCATGATATAAATACAACTGAATAAAATACATCTGAGATTTTAAACATCATTTAGTAGCAAATCTTAACAATCAGACCTAATGATTAATTTTTTTTTCTTACTAGAGTTTTGAAAATGAAACTTCAAATACCTCAATCGGTTACCAGTTATCTGAACAGAACATCTACAACAGAGATATATTGCATACAGGTCTAGAGAGAAAACCTTCAGATGTATGTGTGGAACAGCCTTCTGGTTTTACAAGACAAGATTCAGTATTACATTCTCCAGAAAAGCAATTTGAACATGAAAGCACAAGTGTTTGGAGAGATTCTCACCTAATAATCTCACATAAAACAAACTTAACTTCCAGTTTGCCAACTGAGCCTATTGGGAAAGTACGTATTATATGCAATTGAAAAATGTAGTTAGTCTGTTCAGGGATTTTGAGAATGTATGCACTTTCAAGAGTGATTCCCCCTCCATAGTATTAAAGCCCTAGGGATACATGACTGGTTCTTCATATTTAGATGTACTCTGAAACAACAGGCTGATTATGACAGTCAGTATAGGTCTACGCATGTATCCTTTCCTGACCTTTAGCAGCACAAGTTTCTCTTGTTTACTGGATCTGAAGACATATGAAGTCAGTAGGTGTAGAGAGTTCAAGTGACACTCATATGGCAGAGATCTATTTCAGAGGACTGTGCTTTGGGGCTGACAACATAGCATCTGCAAGTTGTTATTCAACAAAATTGCTCTGAATTGTGAAAATTTGTAACTTCCAAGGTAATCTGAAGGTATCATAATCTTATAGTAATGGATTTGATGCCTACTGAGCAGATTGGTTTGCTGGTCAATATATGAGCAGTATAAGAATACAGAAGGTTTCAGGCATCGTGAAAGGAATAAAAATTCATTTTATAGGATTTTTAAATTCCTATAAAAATCAAGTGGTAATGGAAGCTTAAGTATGATTCTGCAAGGAAAGGGTAGGAGAATTACACATTCCCGATGAAGTTCATAAACGATGAGGTAAGGAAACTGTTCTGGGGACAGAAACATAACAGGATCCTTCATTCTTATTGGGAAGACCAACCTTTAATATACGTATGTGTGTAAAAGATTACACATCTTGTTACACATCAAGACAAGAGTAGGAGGGATTATGATATAGGGTTTGTTGCTTATAGCCTGCCTTTATCATTGTACTGCTGCCTCATGTGTGGGAAATTGTTTTGTCTCATCTTATTCACTTTAATGGAATTTGTCTGATATTTTTGTTTATTTTTTAAAAACTTAGTATAATTAATTTAAAGGAAAACAAGAGCTCTTTAAGCAATCCACTTATTGTATATATGCTTGGAGTTTGGAAACCATCTGTAATTTCTGAATCATCCAAAATCTAATCATGTTTTTCATATCTCTACTATTACAAATTGACACTGTGTTTTTTCTTACTAGGATCAAGTGTTCTTGATGGAAAATAATAGTCTAACACATGCTGGGAAGCATTCCACAATCCCAAATACAAGCAAAAACAAGTTTGAGAGGACTATTACTATTTCAAAAGGCAATTCAAGTTTAGGTATTGCATCTAATTTGCCTGCTACAAATAATTTTCTTGTTTTTATCCTATTTGCCTAATTTCTCTACAGAATGACCTATGTGATACCTATTTTGTTCCAAGTGCCAGTTTTGGTACACAATCCCCAATTCAGTTTCATGTTACCAAGAGATTCATAGTACAATCCTATACACGGCTACGCAGAACTCATTTATGTCAATGGAATTTACTCCCAGGTAGATGTGTATAGAGGTGCAGCTTCAGTGTATAAGCTCAATTCCAGGATGAATAGGAGCTGTCCTCTCAATTGAAGCAGTGGCATAGGAATCCCATCTTTATATGAAAAGAAGAAGAAGAATAGTTCATGGGAAAGCACATTCTTTGCTTGAAGATCCCTAGCATCTCCAGCTAAAGTGATCTGGGTAACAGTGAAATCCTGACACCTTGAAAAGCTACTCCGAATAAATAAAAATGATCCATTTGAACTAATGATCTGACAATATAAAGCAGCTTACATAAAATAAAGAAGACTTTGCAAGCATGGAACTTTTCATACCCAACTACAAAAAGTAGCTGGACTGAAGCAGTTGTGAGAAAGAACCTATGTAATGACACAAAATGGAATGTGATGGTTCAGGAACATATTCCTCTTCGGTAGTGGAATTAATGTGAACACATTACCAGTGTAAAAAAAAAAAAACATATAGGGGTAGCTTCTTCTACCGGAGAGCTGTTGTCACTCAGCGTATATGATTCTGGTAGCTTCTACCAATCAAACTACATAGTTACCACAATGCGGTCTGAGACCTGAAGAATATAAAAAGAGCCCCATTGGATCAGGCCAAAGGCCATCTAGTTCAGCTTTGTGTATCTCACAGTGGCCCACCAAATACTTCAGGGAGAACACAAGGCAACAAGAGATTGCACTAGGTTAATAGTCTGTCCTTACTAACCTATCTACCTAATTCTTATAATTAGGGTTTGGAATTTGTGAACACAGTATTATTTTCAATATCTAAATTAAGAGCAGCCGTAACTTTGAAAATGGTTAAAAAGTCCAATCTTATCCAGGGCTTACAGTGGCAGATCAACCTCCATAAGCCCCAAATCGATAGTATGAAAGCCTTATAACTGTTGTGTGATGGTGCAGATCTGAGTAGCCCCATTAGCTACTGGCCGCAGGCTGTTGCAGCAGTAGCCTATAATTTGTGTTGAATGTAACGTGAATGAAATGTTTTCCCTTGCCTTTGGCTGGTATAGCACCAGCGTGTACCTTTTGCTGGATCCTGTGCGGGTATGCCAGTCTGCCTGTTCCAGTACAAGTTAGGATTGCACTGAATGTTTAATTATCTCTGCTGAGCCAGCTGCTCCCCTCCCCCAAATAGCATGCAGTATATGCTCCTGCAGCAGTGCTGTGGGCTAGAAGGGAATAGAAATGAGCCTGATGTAAGTCTCCAGTTCAGCATCTCTTCAAATACCGGAGAGCTGTTGTCACTCAGTGTATATGATTCTGATGCCCTAATCCTATCCTTTCCCTCCTGGTGCAAGTGTGCCACTGGAGCATGCGCAGTATCATTGGCCCATCCATCTCTTCTGGGTAGGGGAACCCTTGTTCCCTTACCCAGGAGTGAGCTACTGATATAAGAATGCTACTGCAACGAGTAAGCTACTGGTACTTAGACCTGTGCCAGAAATTTCACTTGTGTGGATCTGGGAAGGGAGATTGAAACTTAACAGAAGTATAAGATATCAGTGGCTCTCATTCCACTCATGTTCTGGTCTGTCTCCTCTGCTACCATTCAGAACTTGTGGTGGCTTGTCTACTCCCAACAGCAGATTGCCTTTGCAATCACCTTAAGCACCTGACAATGCCAGAATCCAAAGGGCACAATCCAGAGTAACTACAGGGGAGTTCTTGCTCCAGTGTAAGAACAATTTACTCTGGATTGCAATATGAATTTCCCATAGGTTTTCACCAGATGGTGCCGTAACTACGGGTGCGCGTAACGTTTCTTACGTGCTCCCGTAGTTACTCTGGAACACTGAAAAATTAGTCTGTGAGTTAAAAATTCCTGTAGTTGTTAGGTTCAAACTACTTTTTATCCCACATTTTGTATTCAACAGTTGCCTAACAAGCACAATAATCCATAGTTTGTGGGTCAGAGGTTATTATAATTACTCTATTCATATTGAAACAGATTTTGTATTTAGAAGTAATTTTTGCATCTGCCTGCCCACGGCAGAAATGTGTAGTTCAATTTACGGCTTTGCCATAGGCCAAAATTCGACACCATATTTCAAAAAGTTGCAGACTGATCTCCTTGCTCATTTTTTTCTTTAAGGGATGACAGTAAGTTCTAATAAAGATGGCACAGGAATGATAGTCCGGAGTATTATCCATGGCGGTTCCATAAGTCGTGATGGACGAATTGGTGTAGGAGATTGTATACTCTCTATTAATGAGGAACCTACCACTAATTTAACTAATGCACAGGCACGAGCCATGCTCAGGAGACATTCTCTCATTGGACCAGAGATTAAGTAAGTATAATCTCTTATACGAATTCATATACGGTCATATAATTTGTAAATTCTATATAAATTTATGTTATATAATTTTTATATTTTATTTATTAAAATTTATGTCATATAAATTAAAAAAGAGAGTTTTTCATTGTCTTCAGAATCCTGTCCCTTGTAGATTGCCCTGAACAGAGTCCACATGCACAGAAATGCCTATCAGCCAAGCTGAATTTACTAGATGGAAGAATAAAATTTCAAGCAAAAACTCATCTAATTTTGTAAAATGATAACATTTAAATATTTTTTTGTATCCAAAGTTCAGTTTACCAGAAATATATGTATCATCCATGTAAGATCTGAGATTTGTGTCATTTGTAGATAAAGGTTTTTTTTCAATAATATCAATTAAAACTACAATCCTCTTCACACTTTCCTTCGAGTAAATCAGTGGGGCTTACTTCTCAGTAGACTTGCGTTAGAGTGGGATGTATGAGTGGTTAGATTGAACAACCACCCTCACAGCCACAGAATATGGATTGAAGAAATGAGTATCTATCTATCTATCTATCTATCTATCTATCTATCTATCTATCTATCTATCTATCTATCTATCTATCTATCTATCTATCTATCTATCTATCTTCCAGTCATGCACTTAATTTTTTGTTCAGAGCACGAAAACAGATGTGTGGCTTCCCCACAATGTGTGGCTTTGCTTCTCACTCCACCTTACATTTCTGTAATAATATTTCTGGTTTTGCTTTGAACATCAGTAGCAACAGCTGCTTGTAACATCTGCCAGATAATTACTGAGCTGATTCGGAATTCACCTGCCTTTACTGAACGTGTGGAGATGAATCTCTGATCAAGGAATAAAAGATTGATTGCAGTTCCATTTTTCATGCTTGTTAATAATCACCGCTATACACTCCAATAAAGGGCAGATGCTTTCTGGTGGGAGGTGTGGATAGAATGGAGGTGGAAAGGGGGGAAGAGGAAAGAAAATAGGAGTGCACACTTTTAACTACATGTGCACACATCTCGCATTCAGCACAAGTCACTGACATTTGTTAACACCATTGTAAAAAGATGCTGCGTCGTATGCTTCACATTCTAGATCTTCTCCAACACCTGCTGATGATCAGGCCCCCTTTTATGTGTGAGTATTGGTGATTTAAAAGCTCATTATAGCTCTATGTTGCAACTTGTCTATTAAATCATTCATGCTTTTATAACATCCAAAATAGCTGGGATATATCCAGATATAGGTGCAGAACTATATACACATGCCACACCACACATATAGATGCTTTCATGTAATTAGAGGCTATTAACAGAATTGATTAGCTGATTCATTACCCAGTTAAATTAAAGATTACAACGCACAGGTAGTGTCTGGAAGGCATTTAATGAAGCTAATGGTTTCTCCTTAAATGGCACAGGCCATGCTGCACTATAGGGGAAATTTCATATAACGTAATTTTCTGTTATACATGGGCTGTGGGTGGCACAAGTGGTTAAGACACTGTGCCTGTTAACCAGAAGGCCAGGGTTCGAGACTTTGGTCCCCACAAGACAGGGTGAGCTCCTGTCCTTAGCCCAGCTCTGTGACGCAGTTGAAACCAATCATATAGGCTCTGCGGTTCCATTGGACTATTTCAATGGCATGAAGAGGGGGGATTTGTTGCTTCTGTAAGCAAGCAATAAGACTATCCTCCATATTAATCTACTGGTCCTATCCTCCATATTAATCTACCCAGGCCTTTGTGCTTCACATACAGCATCAAGCATGATACGATAGTTTTTCAAGATTGATGGATGCCAATATATATAATTTGGCATACCCCTTACCCCTTAATATCTTGTTGCAGACAAGACAAAATATTACAGGCAAGATAGGGTTTCACTTGACATGTGACATGGTTCAGTAACACAATAAACAATTTTCTTCTATATTAAAAGTGAAGGTACAGTTTACTCTATATTTGAATAAATGACATATGGTTCTTTTTAACAAGATCATAGAATGGTGATCAACCATCCTCTTTTAAGTAATGTAACTCAGTAGGGCAGGATGTACGTTGCACGCAAAAGTCCCAGGTGCAATTGGTTGTATGTACTTATACATCCTACATAAAACATCTCACCTAAAAAAATGTCAATGACCATCAGTCAGTACTGAGCTAGCGAGACCAATGATCTAACCCTGTCTAACCAGCTTCTCCTGTTTCTATGTAATTGTAGAGTAGTCCACATATTATTGCTTTTTTGGTTTTAGTATCTCATTCTCCTCTTTGTCCAGTTAGCTGGAGTTTAGGGTTAGAACTGTATTTTGGGGGAAGGGTGATACTACTTGTATTTTAACTGGACCTTACAGTTGGAATGTGGCTATATAAAGAATTCTCACGGAAATATAGGCCTCATGGAGGCTTTCCCATTGATAAGCATCCAATATGTTGGTTTAATTTTTCAAGGTATCCCTTTCCCTTCCATTCTATGCAATTTAGTGCTATGCTCCATTGCATAGTTTCGGAATCACTGTATTAATGGGTTCAGTATGATTTTATAATATGCTTTTTCAGCATTACACACATATTGAAACATGAATTTCAAGACTAGTCAAACTACTTGAATTCCAGAGAATTATAGAGATCAATTGATTAAATGTAAATGTTCTAGTCTTCAGGTCACTTCTTCCTAAAATGATAATCCCTGATATAGTTATGGATGTACTGATATCTGGATTAATCTCACGTTCATATTTTCTGTGACACTAATGTTTATTCCCTCCATTATGTAACAAAAGCCTGTTCAGTTATCAAGCCTGTTGATTGTATTGTAATTTGTCCTGAACGTGATTGCATATTTCATTATTTGGTATGTTTCCATCTTAGTAGCTACAACAGATTTTCGTGTGGCTGTTGGGTCAAGCATGCAATTGGTTTCCATTTCTGTTGCATGCTGCATCTTGTTTACATCCCTGTCTTCTGACTTCATTTGATTCATGACAAGAATCTGCTTTAACTTTGCAGCTTTTTGAGTTCTGGGCTGATGTGCAGTAGTTCTTCACAGCTGTAGGTTTGCAGTCTGTTATGGCAACTGGGAAATGTAAATTACAGGGTCCCTTCTTTCTTTTTACTAAACTCTTCTTAAATTCAGTTTCAACCAGTGCTGAGTAAATTATGTGCAGCTGGTAAATTCTGTGCTGCTTCTGTTTTCCAGCCAAGCCAATGACCTAGAATTTGGGACAACTGTCCTCAGTTTTCAGAGAAAAATCTCATTATAATATTGGCTTCCCACATCTCATCTACTAGGGGTCACATTTTTGGGCCTGATTCATGTATTGGTAACTTTTAAGGGCAAAATCCAGAGCAGTTACAGGTCCACACAGTTACATCACCCTCTAGTGTTATCTTATGGAAAGTCACTTTAACTGCTCTGGAGCCAAGGGCTTAATTTGACTTTAGGATATGGGCCTAACTCCCCCACCCCACAAAATCATTTTCATTTATGTTCATTGTTTACTTTTTTCTAACTTGCAATAATTTTAATGTTTTAAAAGGATTCTTTTCATTCCTATGTATCACCATCCCTCCTACCTTGTTAACCGCTGTTGCTTCTCTCTTTTTAAAATGATCGATTAAAGAGAAACTCTTCCCAACAAGACTGCGTTTTATCTGAAATGGATACCTGCAGATGGCGTGGGTAATTCCTAAGGATGTTTTCAGAGATTTTTATATCAAACACTTCATCTTATTTCCAGAGTGAATCCAGTGTATTAGGAATTGTTGTGGATTTTAAATTGTGAATTTTGCACTTTGCAGTTCATGAAATGCTATAAAAAGTTATCTTAATATGATCATGTTCAGGAGTGCATCAATATTATTCTGTCATGTTTTACCAAAATGCAGGAATATACATGTGCATTAGAAAAATACTGCACAGAAAGACATACATATGTCCACATCAAGATTGCTTTGTTGCAGAGGTTTTTCAGTATACCAGCAGGTAGACCCCTGGGAAGATAGTGGTGTTTGAGCCAGGATGTAACACTTGTGCTGGATCTTGACTCTGTTCCTGGTAGTCAGGTGCAGCTCCTGTTTGCTCAAATCCGTGTCACCTATTTAGATGGCAAGATCCAAATAGAACCTGAGGTTAGACCAAACCTGCCCTTGGACATAAGGCAAGCCGGCTGAACCTGTTTGAGTGCAATTTAAGATTACCCTGTTAAGGAACTATTTCTTTTTCACACTTATTTCCCAAAATTATTTAAAAGAATAAAAAAAAGCAGGCCTCCATCAGTCTTGAAAGACTATGGTATCATGCTCAGCGCTGCATACGCTGCATGCAAAGCACGAAAGCCTGGGTTAGATTGTTATGGAGAATATGCTGTTACCCAAGCAGCAAATCCCCCCTCTCCATGCCACTGAATTAGTCCAGTGGAAAGGCAGAGCCAATATGATTGGATTCAGCTGGCTTCGCAGAGCTGGGCTAAGGACAGGAGCTCACCCTGTCTTGTGGGGCCGACCTGGGTCTCGAACCCTGGCCTGCTGGTTAACAGGCACAGCCTCTTAACCGCTTGTGCCACCCACAGCCCCATAGAATAAACAAAAGTAAAGTGAATTAAAATATTTAAACCAGAGATTTAAATTATTTTTATTTTTCTCATTTTTACACCACCCTCCCTTACACTCCTCAGAGTAGTGTAGATAATGCCTCTTCTCCTTTTATTTTCACAACAATCCATGTGAGGTGGGTGAAAGTGAGAAATAGTGACCGTGTCACCTAATAAGCTTCATGGTTGGTATGGGATTTGAATGTGAATCTTTCAGATCTTTCAGACCTAAGTCAGATTCTTGAAAAAACTACAACATCCTAACTCTATTAATAATGACAAGAATAAATTAAATATATTTTAAGTGACAGGGGAAAAAAACTCCCATTAACTTTCAAAACTATGAGAATCATAGGCAATGATTCTCTTTTTCAAAGGCAAATTGCCTTTTTCAATTTTGTTGCCATTGTTGAGAATCTCCTGCACTGAGTTCCAGCAATCTACTTACAGGAAAAAAATTATGGCATTTGTAACAAAGATTTTCTACTAGTTTAAAACCTGGGGAGGGACATAAGGCAGAAGAAACTCTGAACAGTATTCTGATCCCAAGTTTCCACTTGCCTCTGGGTATCACTTATAGCAGTTTGGGTATTTTCACTCAGTCGTAGGGCCTAGTATACAACCCAGTTGTGTCTTCCATGTTTCTATGTTCTTGGTTTTTGAATAATTGCATTTCCAGTGTATTCAACAGACTATTCAACAGACTATTGACTTAAAAACCCAATGCTTTGTTGATATTGGGTTGTGATCATAGCCTTACAATATCATTTGCCTATTTCTGAACCATTCTCCAGACACCTGCAGCATCTTCATTTCATTATGGTTTTTTTGTGTGTTTCAGCATTACCTATGTGCCAGTAGAGCAATTAGAAGACTACCAGGCCAGTTTAGGCCAGCAGCCAGAAGGGACAATGCAAGTAGATGTTTTTCCGTCCCATGCTGTCAGGTAATTAACTATACCCTGTTATTATAACCAATTGGATATTCTTTGCTTTAATTTTGCCCATGCATTTATATCACATTGCTGGAATGCATCTTGTTGGAGAAAGCTTTTGCAAAAAATGACAGCAAAATGCCAGATTTTGCTGTGGAGGGGATGGAAACAGACAGCTCAGGAGAAGTTAATATAAATCTTTTATTTGAACTCAAGGTAGCCTGCCTGGTCTCACTGGTTCTCTTCTAACCCATACCAGGTCTTCATGTGGAGCAATGCTAAGGAAACTTCTAGGAGAGTGTCTGGCCTGGGAAGAGAAGATACATAGTGTGTGCAACTGCCACTGCAATTATCTTCTCCTCCATCCACTTGTCCAGCTTGCTACCTGTACCTGTTCATTTACAATTCTCCCCTGAAGTCCCCATATCTGACTTACTGGCAACAATGTGCAAGGGAGGTTCAGTGGGCTCTTGTTACTTGCTCATGGACTTCGGCCATTTGTCTTGGCAGCTGCAACTCTCCAAACAATAGAAGTTGCTTTTCTGCTGTCAGTTCAGTCCAGAATTGTCTGCATAAACCCCAGATTTGATTGGGCTGTAAATATAGTTCATTTATTGAAGTCCATGAGATTTTAAGACATAGAGCTTATTATTGTCCAAGAGCATCTATTCTTTGTAGCTCTCTAGTGTCTCATACAAAGCAAAACAGAGTAGTAACAAGTATGCATTCTTATGAGAATGGCAGCATAGATATCTAGTAATATTTTTGGAATAATCCAGTTACTGAGCAATTCCAAATTAGAAAGCTCTTCCTTAATCTAATGGATACACTGAAGGTAAATTACATCTTGTCATAATTTCCCAAGTCACTCCCTCCCCTTTTTATTTCCTCAGACCTATGGCTGGTGTAGGGTTAAGGAAACCCAGAGGCAATCAGGGAGTCTGTTGGAGGGTAAGGGAAAAATATTTACCTTTTGCTGGCCCTCTGAACTCTCAGCACCACCCACCACCATGAGATGCAGCATGCTTTCCACCATTGCAACTGCAACAGCATTAGTGGTGGAGCATTAAGCAATTTGACTCATATATATTTTTTAAAAAAATATTATGTGGAAGTGAGGTATGATTTTAATATTCTTGTTTATAAATGCTTCAAACATCTAAAAATGTATTATTTATTTATTACTGGATTTGTATTCTGCCTTTCACCCCGAAGAGCACACAGTGACTTTTCTAGCACCTAAAAATGCTGCACATGCCTTTTTTCATGAACAGAGAAATACCAGAACTACCAGAACGTGAAGAAGGGGAAGGAGAAGAAAGTGAACTTCAGAATGCAGGCTATAGTAACTGGACCCAACCAAGGCGGTATGTAGATGTTCATTGTATCTCATATACCTCTTAGCAGTTTAATGTGGTGTACTAGAGGTGCATCAGTTGTCTCAATTATGTGAATACACTGGGATACATTCACCTGATAAATGGATATTAAGATCAATGGAATTATTATTTATATATTGAGTTGTTTCATGGGCAGTGAAAGTAGATCACTTATTTAAAAAATCATTTTATTGAAACATGATTAGGTAAGGAGGAATGCCTGACTGAAAGACTTATGGTGTACTCCTTTCTAGCATTTTTTGAGTGTTCACATTCTTCCTTCCCTTTATAAGTCATGATCAATGCTTATGCAGGAGAGAAAACTCCCAAACTCTGATTGAATATGGATAGGCTTTGTAGTACTTATACTGTCATTATACAAGTACTGCTGAAATAGCCCTTTTGCAGCAAGTTAAATACAATGCATGTATGTTCAAAATCAGAAAGGTATGATATTTAATTATACCAGTTATTTGTAAATGGTAAGTATTCTAACTGGAAAAACTGAAAGGAAAGTCGTAGTGATTGCATAGTGCCAAAAGAGCCATTTATAGTGTCCAAGCAAGAGGTAAACAGTAACTTTAGAGTGTAGGTGTAGAACTGCATGTTATTCTGTTTGAAAGCAGTGCTGTTGTATTCATTGGAAACCCTTGGACTTTGAGTCAGAATCAATGAGCAGTGGTATTTCATGGCTTTTTGCTTTCATGGAATTCCTTTTTTTAAAACCATAATGTGTAATGTGTTCCTGAATAGATGTCCCGCTTTTCCTTTGATCTATCGCCTCTGTTCCAGGACACTAATGAGCACGGTTCCCCATATCATCTGTTCCTTTTTTACTTCGTTAACACTTGGGCATGCTCAAGTGGTTTGTAAAAAGAAAACTGGCTATGACAGTGTTTCAGAGAGTGTGAGTTTCAGTAAGCGATGGCCAAATCACACAGACATTTTAATATGATGCTGATGTAGTGAAAACCACAACAAACTGCCAGTGGCAAGTCTGTGAATAATAAAGCACTTGTCGAGACTGTGATTCAGGTTTGACCCACTTGTTGAACATTTTCCAGGATGTGGGTTTGAAGAGCATTATGGTAGTTGGAATGGCAGTGGCCAAGTGAGAAACTGCTTAAGTTTTTTTCCCCCACAAGTTTTATTTCTATATTGGCAGCCCTCATGCTGAAATAGCCAATTGACACCAGTATGAATCTCTGTCATGACCTAGATTTCATTTTCAACTGCAGTGATGGAAAAATGCAAATTTTTACATGAGAACCAAAACTCTTGAAAATCTGGCTCAACCCTATCAAACCACTTGAAATGTGCACAGCAAAATTTCAAAATACGGAACCAGTAATGTAGATGCAGTCTATTTTTCATTGTAGGGTTGAACTCTGGAGAGAACCTAGCAAGTCTCTGGGAATCAGCATTGTTGGAGGACGAGGAATGGGAAGCCGTCTGAGCAGTGGGGAAGTCATGAGAGGCATATTTATCAAACATATCCTTGAGGACAGCCCTGCCGGCAAAAATGGAACCTTAAAAACAGGAGATAGAATTGTAGAGGTAATGTGATGCTTTTCACTTAGATGTATGGACTGGAATTGTAGAAACATTTATCATAAGCTTTATTTTATATGCAGATGATTTTAATAATTTTGAGAAGTAGAGTGCCTGAGAAAACAAATGCATTGCCTGACTGATCAAAGTCAGATGAGATTATTGTACAATTGAATACATTTTCAGATTTATTTTCTTACACGCTGATTTGTATCCTTGCAAATACCATTATTCCAACTTCAAAAATTTTACCAGTTTAGATATTTCTTTCTCTAGGTCTAAAATATTGTTGTTCTTCCAAATTTGTGTATCCAGGATGATTAGTTCTCTATTAATCATTGAAGGTTATTAAAAAAGTAAAGGTAGCGCTTGGTCTGAAACACCTCCTGTGTGAAAAGCAACTAACAAATAACACGCTGTGTCTTGGTTTCCAGCTTCTGTCGTGGCTGGCATATGAAGAGCTTTGTAACACTAACACTATAACTTTATTTTCTTTGGGTGCCAAAATAAACATTTGAGTTCTTGCCTGTTGTACCTGTGTGAACTAAAACTTTCTTTAAAAGATCAGCCTTCTTTGTAGGGCTGTTTTTTCCAGCTCATAAGAAAAGGGTATTATTTTTCTTTTTCCACCCATTAAGTATATACTTAAGAAAAATAAGAAAAATATATATACTTAAGAAAAATAAGAAAACTTATTTTTGAGTTTTCTTTTATTGCTTTTCTGCATATAACAATCCAGTGAAACATGTAAACACCATCTTGATTTGTAATAATGAATTATTTATGTCTTATTTGCAGAAGTGATTTAGAAACTTTGTTCCATGCTTGCATATTATGACTCATCCTGAAACTTTTCTTTGAAGAGAAATAAGCTCCCATGCAAATTGAAATGGTCAGGTGGTTAGGCTGTTTACAGAGTTAAAAATATTTTGAATCTATAGAGCTCTGATAAAGAGCATAATGGTTCACACCCATTACCAATCCTGACACCCAAGTCAGTGTTAGTGAGTTATGTTAAACCAGTGTGAGTGAAAAGAAGCTTACTGTGGTCATGTGGGCTCAATGGTAGAATATGTGGTTTCCATGCAGAAGACCACTTATTAAGACCATGCAGGTTAACAGACCTTGGCATTTCTCAGTAGAGCAGGAAAAGATCTCTGGAAACCTTTGCCATCAGGTTTGCCACCAGGTCAAAAAGGATAGTGCTGAATTAGATACGGTGCTTTAATTGAGTAAAAGGCAGCTTTGTACGTCTCCCCAATGCCTCTTATCACAGAACAGGATAGTGTAGCCCAATTACACTACTTGTAGTATGTACATTCTCCTGTAGATCCATTACACTAAATGCCAACCTGTTTCTGAGGGTACTCTAACATTTACTGGAGGCTTGGGGTGAGGAATCAGTGGTAGGGGCATTAAAGTTCCCTTTCACAACCTTTCATCGGTTTGGCTGCTACCCTGTATTTCTATATTGCTAGTAGAAGAATTAAGGCATAGAGAAAGGTGTCTGTAGCAGGAACATTTTACCATATACTCCTAGCTTTTTCTCTAGACCATTCCATTGTCAACACAAAATGCAAATACTGTATTAATGATGTTATTTTTGAAATGGCACTAGGAATTAAATGCCATGGTCTCATCAAGAATATACTGTACATGTCCCTCATTATCCACTAGGGTTCCATTCTAGAACTTCCTGTGGATTAAAAAAACAGTGGAAAAAAATAAATTTAAAAACCCACTTCAGGTTTTTAGCTCCTTCCTTGCTTCTAATGGCATACAGTTCTGCCTCAATACCTGCAGGAGTTTGTTTCTGAAACTCCCTGCTGATACCCAAAAATGTGTTAAATAAAAGCAGTTCAAAAGAATAAAAAGTGTGTCTTTTTACAGTTGTTTAAAAACTGCTTTTCTTACTGTTGTCAATAGGCAGTCAGCAATTAGAGAGGCAATAATTAGAGAAGCAATAATAAGAGGCAATAAGTCAGATGTAGAGAAGCTCAGCTGAAGAGTGGAATACTGCTTGCATGACTGCCTTTCTTCAATAGTAAAAAAGCAAATTTTAAAACTGATGTTTGCTGTGGCCATTTGTGTTGAGTCAAATCTGTGTATAAAAAAATCTGTGTATAATAATGTAGGACCTGTATGAGGTTTGATTGCTTGATTCACCACTTCATCTGGTTTGCTACTTTAAAAAGTTTTGGTATTTCTGTTCATAAAATATTTAAATGCATTAAATTACTGTTTAAGGGTGCAATTCTGACCTAGGCTAGCACAACTGATCAGTCTTCCAGTTCCCATGGTGGTCTAGGAAAGCAAATGTATGTCTGTGCATGCCTAATCCTCCCCCAGGAGTTTCCCAAATATGCCACTTTTTTGATACCCTCAGGTCAGCATAGGACTTATGCCAGGGCTTAGGCCTGGACTTATGCCAGCATAGGACTTATGCCAGCCTCCTAAATGGAGGTTAGGATTGCATCCTAAATTAGTAACAAAATTGAACAGGTCAGACACATTTCAAAGACCCCTTTTCATAGGATTGTTGCCAATTGATTTAAGATTCTCAGTTTTAGTTTTTTTTCTTGAAATGCTACGTTGTATGTTGTCTTGATAATATCAAAACATTGGAACTATTAAATTAGGATTAAAGAGCACAATCTTAACAAATTTAGACTGGACTAACTTACATGTCATATGTTTCTGTGGTGGTGTGGAAAGGTCAAAATATGCCAGTGCAGTGACCTAACCCTCCCCCCCCCCACAAGTGGGGCAGAAGTGCCTTCCAACACTTCGGTGACACCCTCATGTCACCACAGGACTTATGCCTGAGCTTACACCAGCGTAACTGGATGTTAGGATCATAGCCAAATTATCTTAAACGGAGAACTAAACTTGCCACTTAAGAGCCCAATCCTATGCATATCTACTCAGAAGTAAGCCCCATGAGAGTCAATGAGGCTTACTTCCAGGAAAGTGAGGTTAGGAGTGCAGCCTGATGTATTTTTTTGTTAGCTGTTTACTCACTGAGCATCAGAGGACTTAAGACTGATTGCTAGAAATTTCTGCTTACCTTTTCCGCTACATTGACTATTCTGTTAAGCCAGGCCTTCCGATTTCAGGTGGACGGGATTAACCTGAGAGATGCGAGCCATGAACAAGCTGTGGAAGCCATACGGAGAGCAGGCAATCCAGTAGTCTTTATGGTACAAAGCATTATAAACAGACCAAGGGTAAGCATACAAACAATGAAAAGAATCTATAGAGCCAATTGAGGGGAGAAAAATGGAGCATCCAAGATGGTGTTGATTTGGGGAGGGAAGCAGGCATTCCCCTATGTGGCCAATACTGTCAAAGCTAAGAGAAATTTGTTTAGGAATGTAATTACCCCCCTGATCTTAAAAGAGCTTGACAGTCTTTTAATAATGTGCATGTGGTGAACAGTGCATACCTCTAATCCAAAGGAAGAAGTAGGTGCCAAATCATAGCGTTGCAGAAATTGTACATGCAAAATATTTACAGCTATGTAAATATACAAAGTTTCTAAGGGCTTTTATTTTTGGTACCAGGAGCATGCTCATTCAATGCACCTGAAATTTCACTAGTCACACAGTACATAGCTGCACATCTCATCATAATTTCCTATAATGAGACATCTGGCTGTACAGAGGCTTCACTGTTGCAACAGGACCCAAACTCCCTGAACACAAGCCTAATTTTTTGTTCTAACACTTCTTCCTATTCTTTTGTTTATGCTGAGACACAGCTCAGGAGTAATAGAAGCTTATTGTGGAGAAGTATAGAGATGTTTATAATTCTACCCAGTGCACTGCATGGGAAACGCAAAACCTTTCAAAGTAGTTTTAATATAGTTGCTTGCATCCATTGAAATTAGACTTCCTCCTAGTAAATTTGCTGTAAGCTGCATGATTAATTTACTAGCTGTTTCCTAACTTTTTTATTTCCCAGCCAGAATCTCTGTATTGCTCTTTACCGTCTTCTGCTCCCAGTGGGCAGAAACCTAATAATCCATTTTACCATCAGTCATCCCAGGTAAAGTTGCATGGAGTAGCTTTGCTCGATGTTGGTGATTGATATGAGGGATGCTAATCAAGTCTTGTGCATTTGCTGTGGTATGAGCAAGATATCTGCTTTATAATTGTTTAGGACACAAACGTAGTGCCATTAGTTTGTGCTATTTATGTTTGAAACCTTCTGTTAATGTTTACAACAGGCTCAATAAGGGGATTTCCAGTGTTTGGTTATAGACGCCCAGCTGGAGAGCTTACCATGTTATTTATTGAAAGTTGCCTTTAATGAGGTTTCATAAAGTGAAAAAACAGCCAGCAGCTGTCTCAGTTTGATGTCGGTTGAAAATAGTTATGAGTATAATACCGAAGTACTGTTATCCATATCTTTGTTTTATAACAACTTTGGATTTGTTTATTTTGTTGAGGTTTTCTTTTATTTGCAAAGGATAAAAGTCTCAGTGACAAATTTATGTGTATATATTGTAATGTTATGTAATGTTTGTTATCTATTTTATTTGCTAAAGTTGAATTGTAAATCCAGTAATTAAGGAAAGCATTTGAACATGCTGATCCTGTCTTAGTTCACTTGGAAGTAAATCCCATTGGATTCAGTGGAACTTACTCCTGTCTACAGAGGAGTATCTGTTAGGAGGTCAGGATTGGCCCACAGATTTGTACACTCTTTTATCCATTCTCCTTCCTTTGGATTTCTACATTCCTCCTTTCTTGTGTGGGGGAAATCTCTTTTCTCCCGCAGTTTTGGCTTCTAAACTATACATGATATTTGAAGTTATCTAATCAGGTGCTAATTAATCATAGGTAACTTGATTGGCAAATTTCTAACCATGTTTCCAAACTGTTGTTTAAAGCTATCTATTGCAAACAAAAATTAAAATAAAGGCAACATAGTGTGATGGTATATCATGATTACTTCAAAAATGATTTGAATGGGAAGTATCACACAAATCTGTGGGTTGTTCCTAATCTTTTATCTGTTATGAGATTAGTTAGCAATACATTTGCACCAGGCCTATGTTTGTATTGTTCTGATATGGTACTACATCAGGACATTTATAGTGTTCAGGGGCAAGTTGCTCATTGTACTCTTGAAATGATAGCTATTTGATGTCACAATGCCCACTAATTTGATTACAAAGCTAAAGTTTCAGAAATAGAGACTTCCTTTTGCAAATTGGATCAGGAAGGCAGCATCTAGCAAAGATTTGGAAGACTCAAGCGTATCTATTAAAAGGCATTGAATGCTATAAAAACTACATTATAGCTAATTCACACATGCCTATCTATTTGATCTGATATCACCAAGTAACTATGAATCTCAACATGTGAATTGCCTCTGTTTAAATGTATTGCCATTTGAGGTGCTGAGCGTCAATATGGAATCTTTGTTATATTCCATCCATGACCCCTGTTTCACACATGCAAGTCATCATTTGATGTTGGAATCACCAAGCAACAAACATGCATGTGTGAACATATCCTAATATACCTGCCTTTTTGTTAGCAAGTCCCTTTCTGTTTCTTTTGTAGAACCTCTCTATGTCTTACCTGCAATACAGTCCTTGCAGTAAGCCTCCTGCCTTCAGCAGCACTAACCCTTTTGTTGAACCTCTGCAATTCAACACTAACAAGGTTGGATGATGAGTGTTTGCTGTGGTCTCAGTGAAAATGTATATGTGTGTTTCTCTTTTCCATCTCTTCCTCAGTTAATGTTTTTAACAAGCTAATAAGCCAGAGTTTAAGTGGTACAAATTATCTCTCTGTGAGGAATAGGTGTAATACTAAGAGCATGGGATTCTTGTCCAGTTAACTTCTCCCTTTGGCTGTGACATGTGGCAGTGGCTGCAGAAGCAAAGCCCTTTTTGATTTACAACCCCCCTTGCGTCATTGTTACAGTTTGGTGGAACACAAAGCAATGAATCCTAGTTGTACTGTTTTATGAGGAAATTTGGATTATGAATTAGATAAAACACCACAGCTGTGCTGATTGGCACTATGAGAAGAAGCATATAATGCTTTTCAAAAACATTAAAAGAAACATGTTATTTTTTCCTCCTAGAAATTAACAAGTACTAAATATAGATAATGTAGAACATAAATGGCAGAAATTGCAAGCTAAACAAACTTGTTACACAATGTTTCATTGAACTCTGTAGGACTGAGTGTGCTTCACTAGGTGGTATTTAATTTTCTTTCTGAGGGTTACTGTGATCAGTGTTGATAATTTTTATCTGATATCAGTAAATTTGAAATGTACATGCTGTTTGCAAAGATTTTTTTGGTTGGGGTCATAAATAGTATTTGTGCACCCAGCTAATGACCAGTCCTAACCAACTTTACAGCACTGGCTTAATTGTGCCAGTGGGCATAGGTTGCACCCTACAGTTGGGAGGCAATCACGGAGGCATCCTCAAGTGTTTGTCCAGTTACCTCTGAGTTGTATTGCTCTGTTGCTAGTGCTGGAAAGCTGTTTAGGATTCCACCCACAATCCAGTAAGGTTTTTATTCCAAAAGATCCCAATCTTATACTGTCAGAAAGGGTATGTTGTCACAGTATATGTTGTCACAGTATAACTTAGGGAGATATTTACTCCTTCCCTGTGTCTTTGCTGGAGAGGAGCTGGGACAGGGATGTGATCCTTAGGATCACACCCCTGCAGGGGAAAGGGGGAGCAATTTTCTGCCTTCTCAGGTTTCCTGCCAGTCTGTGCCATAGTTGCGGGGGGGGGGGAGGCCTGGGGGGCACTCAGGAGGCCTGCAGGTTACTTGGCAGACCGCACCATGGCTGGAAAAAGGGAAAGTTTTTGGCATGATTCAAGTGGAGGCTTGAATCAGGTGATTCATAAACTGACCAGCAACCCACCAACCTGGGAAGCACTTGATCTTGCTCGCTTAAGAAGTAGAGAGGGAAGAAGGCAGTAACGTGATCCCAGACTTGTGCTGCTGCTAGGAACAGACAGTTTTTACTTAAAGGATAAATTTTCCTCTGTCTTTGATGTCTTCTGGGGAAGGAGGGGAGCCATGCATACGAAATTATAGGGCTCCCAAGTCTTTTTTAAAAAGTTAAATAGAAACCACTTCTCGTTTCACAATAGAAAAGTAGAAGTGAGTAGAAGTGAGTAGAAAAGTAACCCCTACTAACTGAGCAAGAGGCACTCTTTCAAGTGGGTGCTCCTCTTTTATTTGGCAGGGGGAGAGTAACTGGCCCTACACACCCCAGCAATGTCTGTTCAAGTGGCTTCTGCTGGTGTTCTTTTTTGCATTTTAGATTGTGAGCCCTTTTGGGACAGGGACCCATTAGCTTTTAATTAGCTATTATTATTTTTCCATTTTCTTTGTAAACCGCTTTGTGAACTTTTTAGTTGAAAAGCGGTATATAAATACTGTAAATAGAATAGAATATCTTTATTTTTAGATTTTTCAAGGTTTGAAGAGACCTGTAAAATGCAGAAATGATTTCATTGCTGCCTTCTTCCCATCTCCTGAAAGACTCAGTGTTTCCATACTTCCAAGGAGTAGTCTGTAAAGCACTAGGTTAGAAAACTAGAGGTAAATATTATTTGTCAAATAAGTATCAGACATTTCTTCCAAGAAGCTCAGTGTAGCATAGGCAGATAATTTGCCTAGATTCTCAAAATAAAGTTACTCATACATGTTACACATTATTTGAATGTACGTGCAAAGGACGTTACAAATAGAAACAGGTGCATAATTGCACCTTTTCAGATATCAGGACTGTTTTTGTAATTTCTCAAAGGAGAAATACGCAATAATTAAGTTCTTTTATGGCCTTCAGAGACATCTGTTGTATGGTGCCATGACAGTACTGGTAATAGATCACAACTGAAGCCATTTGATATCGTTTGAAGTTAAATTACTTTAGACTTTATACAAAGTCCATGCCCATTTAATGTGGCTTTGCACCAAGGGTACTATGTTAAATAGTATGCTGTTTTCTATTATCATAGGATATGCAGAATCCAATTAGATTTACAACCAGTTGCTCCCCATGTAACCCCTTTGCTCCTACACCATTTAAGGTTTGTCTTAATTTGTAGTTACTACCTTAGTCTGTCTGTGTGTGTCTTAATCCTTATGTGTTCTCTGTTTCCATGTTTTGCTTGGCTCTCTGCTAATCTCAAAAGGGCTACTCGTACCTTCCAAATGTAACTACTTCTTTAAAAGTGATGTTGCTGTGTTTGTGCATGTGTGTGCACTGTCAACCAAAATACTTGTGTGATGTCCAAAGGATGATACTCCTAAAGATTCAGAAATTATCACATTTTGTATGTTAGTTTATCATGTGATATTTAACTGCTGTACAGCCTTAAACAAAGAAGAAAGTTATCGTATCTCTGTAATAACTCCTTAGTTCCACACCTCCAAATCAGCCATACAGTTCCATGTTTTTGTAGACTCTCTTCTCACATTACAGTGCTTTAATAGTTTGGGAACTGTTTCCTATAGCATAGACTGAAGTATTTGGTGTTCAGTGACAGAATTCGGTCAGCACATCCTACCTTCAACACAATTCCTGTGGAATTATGGGGCAGAATGAGAAAGCTGATGCATATTTGTGCACTGGACTAAGTCCTTGGGTGGTATAGGAGTGCCCTACAGAATGTTTATGACACCCACTGGCCGGTGCAAAAGACTTGCGCCAGTCTAACATAACAATAGGATTGTGCTCTGAGTAAATGTGTTGATTGTGCTCCCAACCTACATATGGGGGTGCTGATTGTGCTTCCATCCTACATATGTTAAATAATAGTGGCAGTAGTGGAAAAGATTTGATAATGTGCATGGATTATTTCAGTTATGTTTTGCTCCTCAGAAAGGTAGTGATTTAATAAGTAGAATAAGTAGTGATTTAAAAGAAGGCTCATGGGCAATCCAGTCATATCCCTCACAGTACCACTGGGTGCAGAGGGAACAAAAGTGGCAAAGCAACATGGCAGTGGTTGTGGAAAGGAACATTAAAGAATGAAACAGAAGGCCTGTTACTAGCAGCCCAAAAACAAGCACTGCAAACAAATGCGATAAAAGCCAAAATAGACAAGAGCCAGAAAGACTGCAAGTGCCGGCTGTGCAAGGAGGCTGAAGAAACAGTGGAACACATAATCTGTGGCTGCAGAAAGATCACCCAAATGGACTATCTGGAAAGACACAACAAAGTGGCTGCCATGATATATTGGAATCTGTGCCAAAAGTACAACCTAGTCACAACCAAGAATTGGTGGGACCACAAACCAGAAAAGAACATCTAAACTTAATAGGTCTCCAGAAGATCACAACTGCCCAGTTACAAAAAGCTACACTATTGGGAACGTCACACATGTTGAGACGATACCTTTGTGATTCCTAGTTCCTTGGATAGGAACCGAATCACAATAGATCAAACACCTGGCGATTGTGAAATAGTACATAATAATAATAATAATAATAATAATAATAATAATAATAATAATAATAATAGGCAAGATCACCATTGACAAGGTCAAAATTGGACAAATTCAAAAGGCTACCCTGCTTGACTCAGCAAACATCATATGCAAATACATCACAATGTTCTAGTCTCCTGGGCAGGACCGGACTAGTGATTGGTGCCAAGTCCAGCTAAAGAACTGGCTGCCGTGACATGTGATTGAGATTGAAATAAAATAATAGTAAAACATTCAATGGAGATAATTTGTTAGTAAACAAAGTAGCAATCAGATAACCAATTCTGGGTTGTGCTCTTTTGGTTGCTGGTATGAGTGCAACTTCTCTCCATTGAATGGTTACTTCTAACAGTCATGAGATGTTCAGTAGGATAATGAAATTATTACATATAAAATTCCTTGCTTGTGCATGTGGTCAGTGGTGGTTAAAAAAAGGTGTGATCTTGAGATAAGACATGAGTCTGGAAAAAGTAAGCTTCACTTGTGCCTGGGATTTGAAACTCAAATCTCAACTTTCATCAACTTTCCTTTGATTGGTTCCTTCTGCTTAAAGCTAAGCAAGAAATACGTTGACATCTTCAGTGTCTCTTTATAATGTTCTTAAGAATAAAGATTCAGTTTACTTGTTAAGAGCAATATTTTTACTGGGCTAAAGCTAGCAGAGAACTTTGAAACAGATAGCCAGAAAGGATGTGTTACAGGAAAAAAAAATTGTTACAAGCTGGGGAGATAACAATTAAGAATGCTTAATATACTGTAGTGATTATCCACACCTGTAAAGGAAGGGGATAGTGGAGAGCCCCTTTAAGAATCCTGGGGGATTAAGAAGAAGGGAGAGGAAGGAAGTCAAGGCTGGAAGGTGCAACTTATTTCGGTAAGGGAAGTTTAGTGAGTTTTTTAAATTATTTTCTCTTGCTGTGCTTGGCTTCTGTTGGGTAAATGCTTGTGAGCATATGTTTTGGGAGTATCTGGTTAGAATATTAAGTGTTGTCTTTAATTTCTAAGATATTAGGGACCCATGAAACCTTTTCATTAATTCTTTTCAGAGGTTTCCTAGTTGAATTAATAAGGGGGCTCATATTTTCCCAGGGGAAGATCAACCCTTTTGTTACAGGATGAGCTTCCCATTTATATCTTACACAAGAGAAAAGCGTACCCGTGTTGCAGGAATAACATTTCCCCATACGCAATCCCCCACGGCGCATCAACACCCCATGCGCAACTTGCCCCCATGCGCAACTTGCCCCCATGCGCAACTTTCCCCATGCGCATCGGTTCCCCGTGCGCATCGGTCCCCCGTGCACAACTTCCCCATGCGCAACTTTCTCCCATGCACATCAGTCCCCCATGCACATCATCCCCATGCGCAAATTTCTCCGATGTGCAACTTTCCACATGTGCATCATCCCCCCATGCGCATCATCCCCCCATGCGCATCACCCCCATGCGCAACTTCCCCCACGCGCATCACTCCCCCATGCGCATCATCCCCCACGCGCATCATCCCTCATGTGCATCATCCCCCCATGCGCAACATCCCCCCATGCGCAACATCCCCCATGTGCAACTTCACCCATGCGCAACTTCCCCCCATGCGCAACTTCCACCCATGCGCAGCATCCTCGCCAGTGCAACCTCTTCCTCCGAACAATATCCCCCCCAGTGCACCAGGCACTGAGCACCAGATTGGCTGGATGTTGGTCAGTCTCCCATGTTAAGTATAGGACAAAAAAAGTTGACTCCTTTTCACCCCCTTCCAGTTGGAATTTCTGAAAACCGGTTTTTAGTGCACCCCTCTGTCACGGAAGGAACACCCACCCCAATTTTCACGCTTCTAGGCCCGGCGGTTTTGGCAGGGTGATGATGAGTCAGTGAGTGAGTCAGTCAGTCAGTCAGTCAGTGACTTTTCTCTTTTATATATATAGATTTTCAAGAAACATGAATGAATACATGCTCTTTCATAACTGATCAAGCATATGTACCTGTACCTGAATATGAAACAGTGCAAAAGAAACCGTTCTTCACTCTACAGTTATCATACCACTTCCTCAAAATCTAAATGTGTGTGCAGATATATGTTCACATACATTAAATAAGCTTCAAAAAGTATTCCTGGTTTTGCCAATTGCCAAGAATTTAATTCTACGTAATTTATATAGGGCACAATCCAGAGTAAGGGCAGTGAGGAGAGCCCTATTCTGTATCCAGATCAGAAAGTTATGCTTTCTGATCCAGAGCATGCTCAGTAGGCACCAAGTCAGTGGCACCTGGCAGGGCTTGGTCCTGAGGAGACCCCCCTCAGATCACACTGAACAAGGAGCAACTGTGGTGCCTGCCTTCTAAGGAGTCCTGATGCCAGTACAGTCTACAGTGAATACGAAAGGCTTCTTGGAGTGATCTGCTGTATCCCCAGGCTAGTGGGCTGCCATAGATGTGCCATATCCTGTGGTTGAGAGGCAGAGGTTGCAGCTAGGCTGGCGAAGAACTCAGATTTTTGGTCAACACTGCCATTCTCCAACTGCCAACACTGCAAAAGTAACTAGGGTGGACCATCTTGCAGTTGCGCCATCCTAGTGATAGAGCAACCCAAGTCCTACTCTGGATTGGGCTGACTGTAGCCAGACAAGGTTATTGTCTCAAGCATGGTTTGTTTCTTTGTTTCCCCATTTATAGTCTAAATTAACAACACTTTTAATATGAATCTCCAAAATCATTCATGATGCCATTATTAATTTTAAGATATATATCTTTTTAAAATAGGAAAGTTTTTTAGTTTGGGTATTTTAATGCATTTTCACATGTGTGTAAACCTTTGGTAGGGAGAGCATATAACACATGAATCCTCACTGGATTTAGCTTTTAGTCTTTGTCTTGCTTGCTTAAAGTGCATTTGAGCTGTCTTCTACCTTGCTGTTTTTTTCATTTGTGGTTGCTTTTTTAGTCTGTTGTGTACAGTATTTTAACTTCAAAGCCGTGCCCTTATTTTTTCATTATTTCATCCTTCTTATTTTCCCCGGTGCAGCCTGCATGTTCTCAGCCACTGTATTTTTCTCCACAGGCATCCAGCCAGTCCGATTCAGAGCCAGAAAAGCCTTCATCTTGCAACTTGATTTTGCCTCCTACTTCAGTATCTCCAGGAATGAGTGATGAGCTCATGCAGCAATCCAGTAGCAAAATCCTAGAAGATATGAATAAGGAAGAAGAGGTTGGATCCACTTGGAGTAAGTTTGATTTTAAATTAACCTTTCAGGGCCACATTAAGTTATGCACAATCTCTCTATGTGTGTAATTCCTGTAGTTCGTTTGAGAAAGATGACTTTTGTGGTAATAAATATTATTTTTATTTTGACTTTGTGGAAGTAATCAAAAATTTTATATTTGTTATGTGAATTTAGCTTCTAGCTCATCCACAATAGGATCCACAATAGGACAAATGTATTGTCCATAGAGGTTTTTTATCTAGTCACTTTTTCACTTTCAGTTCAGAAGGGATAACAGAATGAAATTCTTTACTCTTTTGTATTTTGCAATAATTCCCAGTGGTTGTATCAAAATAGTATCAGCCAGACTGAAACATAATTCCTCCTTGGATTATTTCTGTCTGGCTGAGATTACAGGTGTCTGATGATGACTACAAGAGTTTTTTTTTAAAACGTATGTTCTATTCCTGCCACCCACTTGATTAGTTTTTTTCCCTCTCCTTCTGATTAGAGAAGATCAGTCAGCGTTATGGGAATCTGTCAGGAGAACTACACATGATAGAGCTGGAGAAAGGGAAGACAGGCTTAGGACTCAGCCTCGCTGGGAACAAAGACCGATCCAAGATGAGCGTCTTTGTAGTGGGAATTGATCCAAATGGAGCAGCTGGAAAAGATGGCAGGTTGCAGATTGCAGATGAGTTACTGGAAGTAAGTGTCTAAACATGCTGACTCTAAGACAGAAAACCATTCGATTATTGATGCAAAATGCAGCCTTTAATTAACAACACATTATTTTAGTTTCTTTCTTTCTTTCTTTCTTTCTTTCTTTCTTTCTTTCTTTCTTTCTTTCTTTCTTTCTTTCTTTCTTTCTTTCCAATTACACTGGCTACTACGGATAGTATGCTTGGGTTGAAGGTTGCTTTTGAACTCGATAAAGACTGCAAAAATGGTTGTGTCATGAGAATAAAAGTATCTTGATATCATTTTTTAACAGCAAATCACCTGTAATTTTCTGCCATAATCCTGAAGCTTCCGCCTTGGTCTTCAAAGTAGATGCCTTGTAAAATGTAACATCCTCCTGATTCAATTTTTCTATCAGAATCTCCAAGGAATCAGAGCTGTAAGAAATATTTTCCTTGCTAGCATTAACATGGTGGTGCAAGTGCTTAAGACACTGTGCCCTGTTAACCAGCAGGCTAGGGTTCGAGACCCGGGTCAGCCCCCACAAAACAGGGTGAGCTCCTGTCCTTAGCCCAGCTCTGCGATGCAGCTGGAATCAATCGTATTGGCTCTACCTTTCCATTGGACTATTTCAGTGGCATGGAGAGGGAGGATTTGCTGATTGGGTAACAGCCTATCCTCCACATCAATCTACCGAGGCCTTCGTGTTTCGCATGCAGCATGTGCAGCTCCAAGCATGATTCCATAGTCTTTCAAGACTTGACACATTTTGAGTAACTGGAAATCTTTAAGGGCTCAATCTTACCCCTCCCCAGTGCCCAAACTGACCACAAAATGGCCACCACTACATCCTGCGGGAACAGAGAGGGTGCTGAAGGTCTTGGGTAAGGGAAACTTGGTAAATAAACAAACACAGATATTTATGTACCACCTTTCAGGTCATTGTATTCCTCTTCTGACTTTATTTTCAAGGCAATTAACATGGGCAGGCTTTCTAACTCTTAAAAGGGTTTTACAATGACAGAGGTTTTCTGTTTCAAGAACTACATTTTAAGATGTTTCCATTAACATCTGATCTTGCTCTCTGGCTTCTGTTTTGCCTCATGGGAGACTCAGCTGTGGGTTCCTTTCTTATATTCACACATTCCACAGCCCAGCATCAAGGTCTCTCTGCACAACTTCTGGTGTTTTCGGGCCAATGACCTTTGAATCTTATCTTTAGACAGTTAACAGCGGCTAAATCCTCTAGACCAGACCATCTACCCATGTTGGGTGGTTTGGAACCTTGATTCCCTTATGTCAAGGGTGGCTGATGCTGATTGCTCTATATGCCCTCTGAACCAGTGCCAGATTTTCATATAAGCTAAACAAGCTATAGCTTAGGGCCTCACTCTCTTGTGGGGGCCCCCAAAATTTAAATGAAAAAACTGGATGTACATTTCCAAAATATAAGATAAAAACAAATACAATAAAACATACTTACAGCAATAGTGTTCTGTGTTGTGTAGGCTCCTATGATGTAAGTAATGGGCCCTGCTTGCTAGTCTGTTCCCTAAAATATCTCTGGTTTTCTCATATAAAGGGTCCCATTTACTTCTGTATTTAGGACCTAATCAAACTTAATCTGGCCATTAATCTGACCCTTCTTCCTCCCACTCAATTTCACCATTCCCCAACCCTCTTCCTTCCCCCAAAGGCTTTCCAGCTGCCAGCAGGAAAATATAACATCCTCAAAATGCTTTCTGGTCCTGACGCCCAATTCTGATTTGTGTCCCCCAGTACTGCAGGCTCACTGCCTTACAATACTATTATGCTGCCCAATGCTGGAGTGCTGGCATTGTGTAGGCCATGATTAGGCTGTAACTAAATGCTTGCTATTTCTTTCTCTTTTAATAAACAAATGGATGGATGCATTTAAACTATGAGCACAATCCTAACCGTGTCTACTCAAAAGTAAGCCCTGTTGTGTTTAATGGGTCTTACTCCCAAGAAAGTATTTTTAGGATTGAAGCCTATGTTTTTCTCATTATCTTAAAAAAGTATGCCATTTTTAAAAAGAATTTAAGTACATTAATAAGGTCCAATATGCACTAGTAAGAATGATCTTTACTCCTGTGTACATTTAGAAAGTAGCCCAGTTTCAGATAGCTGAATTTACCTTTATGTGCTATTAGCAATCTGCTATTCCATGCCTTTTTTCATTTGACAGTCACGAGGTGATCAATCACCAGTGGAAATAAATGTTGATGTTCCAAAAGTCTCCTAGCTCATGTAACCTAGTAAAGGGCACACAGAGATGGGGAGGAGAGCAGAATACAAACGAAGAGCTATTAGAAATTTTGTGATGAGGAGCTTTTTCACCTGTTCTTGCTCTTCCAAATGACAGATAAATGGACAAGTTCTTTATGGAAAGACCCACCAGAATGCATCTTCAATCATCAAAAGTGCATCTTCTAAAGTAAAAATTGTATTTGTCAGGTAAACAACTCCCAGCTTTTGTTAACAAATGATTTTGTATCATCAGTATGTTTCCTAAATTTATTATTTAATATAATATCTTTCTTTATATGAGTTTTTAAATGTTGTACTATTGCTGAAAACCTTCTTGGTAATTTAAGTTGTTGCAATTTAACATTCATTCTAGATTTTTTAAGGCTATCATTTTAGCTATCAGAAAATTTCAGTCTTAAAAAACTCTGCACATTTAAAACATTTAACATTTGTACTTTATAAATTTTAGAAACAAAGATGCTGTCAATCAGATGGCAGTTTGCCCTGGGAAATCAGTAGAGACTTCACTTTCTGGGGTACTTCTGCATGAAGAGGTATACTAAATATTTCACTCTTTTTTGTTCTAGTTCCAGTAAAGTTATTATTTTTAGACTGAATAGAGTTTATCCATTAAATAAATTTAAGAGTGGATGAGAACTTGACAAAAACTAAGGGTTAGGTTAATATAAATGTGAAATAAAAAGAAAATGGAACGTATTAGATCTGTTAGCTGTTACATAAATACATGTACATTGTGTCTTTCCTTGTATCTGTATATTGTGTTTTTTCTGTGTATATGTATATTGATAATATGTTTCTTTCAGGGTGAAGTAAATGTTTCAAGCTCGTCTTTAGTGATAGATTTTAACTTATATAAAAATATTCAGAACGTGGAAATACCTAAGGTAATATACAAGGCAAATTTTAGTTGATGTCAATGGGTTGGTGGTTATAAATATGTTTCTGTCTGTAACTCCTTCAGCATGAGGTAGAAATGATATGGAACAAGATCTGAAGCAGTCACTCTGGTGCTACCTAGGAAACTACCATCTTGGGTTTCTTTAGTACATATGGATTATATTTGATTCAGCTAAATAAAGATATAGATTTATAGAGATTTTGCAAACAAAATGGGTGTGTTAAATTATAAGATTTACAGCCCACTCCTATGCCCCCCATTGGAGCAGTTGTATCAAAAGGGCTAAAACTGCAGCCAGGGGTGGAGTAGTCCCAGAAATCTCCTCTGGGTAAGGAATGTTCTGATAATTCTCCATAGTGCAGGGGATCTATTCAGACCTGCACAAGCAAATCACCAGTACTGGTTTTTGTGGATCTTCCTGGAACTACTTCCACTTCCTGGAGCCAGTCCCCCCTCCCACATTATCTGCCCTTTCCACCCTCCCATTATGCCACTCCCATGTGCAAGACTATTGCAGCCTCCTGCCCAGCATTCTGGCAGCATTTGCTTCCACATGCTGTTAGAGACTCTTTTGTGACAGCTGTAAGGCAGCTGTGACCATAGCTTCAGACACATAATGTCTTCAAATACCAGCTTTGATTGTAGATCTTATGTAACTGTGGATGTCTGTTGCTTTATCTTAGGATCAAGGTGGTATAGGTATTGCCATCAGTGAAGAAGATACACTTAATGGTGTGGTGATCCAAAGTTTAACAGAGTACGGTGCAGCAGGAAAGGTAAGACAGTTCTATATTGTGACCAGTACAGGGAGAAGATGAATCAGTCCCATCTTATTGTGTTTGTGTTTATTTCAGGATGGTCGAATCAAAGTTGGAGATCGAATTCTGGCAGTGGATGATGAAATTGTTGTGGGGTACCCTATAGAAAAGGTATCTAAGCAAATAAATAATCATTTGGTTCATATCGTATACTCTGATACTTTATTATCTGATATTTGTTTATGTAGCAAATTTGGTTTTTTACATCCATCACCTTAAGAAGACAGAGATGCCAGTTTGAATAGTGTACTCCTTACTAAAGTGTTGGTTAAGCAAGCTCCGAATTAAGGGTACCTGACCCTTGTAGGGCTCCTCTGTGTTGCCAATACACCCTTCTTCCTTCTTCAAGAAGGTCGTATCAGAATAGACAAGTTTCACTTCCTTCCTCAAGAGGATCTTGTGAGGAAAGAAGTGGAATACCTCAGTTCCTTGGGCCATGTGAAATGCAGGAAACTGTATTACATAAAACTATTAGGGTTGCCGTATGCCTGGGAAAACTGGGACTGTCCCAATCTGGGGGGGGGGATTGCTTTCACATACTGTTAAGTTTGACAGGGGGTCCCATCCCAGTTTTGTGGAAGAAAATTATGGCAGGCTTAACAACTATACTACATTGGAAGTCCTATCTGATAAATGAGGGAAAACTGTTGGGGTGGAGAGCTTGGGTCCTGTGCTGATTAGTATATTTGGGTAACAGGTAATTCCCAGTTCACTTTGCTTGTTGGGCAACCCAATTTCACTATATTTTGTATTGAGAATTTTGATTTTTGCTTTTTAAGTTACAGATCTGGAAATTTCAATACAAAATTCTGATAATTAATATTTCAAGATATTCATTTTGAAATAGAGTTTTAATTGGATTATATAATTTAATACTGGTTCTTTTTACAGGATGTGAATGAAAAGAATTTGTATTTCAGTGATACAACACAAATCCAAAAAAATAAATTTTAAGATGTGAATTATCTGGATTTCAAATTGAACTATCTTGTAACCTGCACATTTATTTAATTATTTTGAATTGAAATGTCAGTTTGGTTTTATTATTCATTGACAAGAATTTATTCATAGCAATGAAATTTAACTAACCTATTTTGTTAAAATTAATATAACCCCCATCCTCTTGTAGGTAATAATACTTCTGCAGGACAGGAATACATTAGACTGAACAATCATATATGTGTATTTGTTTATTGCCTAACTGAGAGTGTCTTCTTTTTATTATTCAACAAGTTCATTGGTTTGTTGAAGACATCAAAGCCCACTGTGAAACTCACAATCAGCTCAGTAGAACCAGAACATCAAACAGCTGCTCAGTCACAGACACCAACAAACTGCAACACTACTTTGAGTGAGAGAACTAATATCCAACAACCAGCAGTTGTTTCACCTTCTGCATCACCAGAACCAGAGTCTGTTAAAAGTAAGGCTTTTACACTTATCCCAAATACCCCAAGCATATTCACCAAAATGAGTTAAACCTTCACTATTCCTTTTTCTTGTAGGAAAGTAGTTTTCATTCTAGAATTATAATGAGCCACTTGCTATATGGCAGTCCAAACTCTTTTCTTGAGAGGCCTCATCGAAAACAGGATACTTACAGTTTGGCAGAAGCCCAAGGCTAGCATGAAGTACATTCTGTAAGGTGAAAGCGGTGATATTCTTGACAAGAAAATACAATAAAGGTTGTGGTAATCAGCATCCTTGGGGAGAGAGGTTTCCTTGTAACTAAATGTGTCAATTAATAATGCTTTTGTAGCACTTAACAAAGCTCACCCACTTTCTCGCTGTTGGCTGCTGGACAGGGCTCTCTGGATTTCCATTGTGGCCTCCTTCCTTCTTAATAAGGGCCCTCTAAGAATGGAGTCTCTCTACCTCCTAAGTTTAGGCATTATAAGTGAGGAAGGCAGGTGGGCAAGTAGTTATCCAATTGTTGTCAAGCAGCAATTTAATAAACTCCCCCTGCTACCTTAGATACAGGTGCATAGCAGTTTATTTTTTATATTATTGTTGTATTGTTTTTAGCTTCTGTTTTAATTGTTTTTAACTGGATGTTCTATTTAATGTTTTTAATTATGTTTTAACATGAGCTGCCTTGAGTCGGTCTACGACCCTAGAAAGATGGGATAAAGATTTTTAAAATAAATACAATGATAGACTTTCTGCTGGTTTGGGTATTTCTAAACCAACCATTTATGAAATGGAAATAACAACCATTAATAAAAATCTTCAGTGACAAGATAAGTTGTGGGCAGTCTTCCCCCTTCCCCCCTGCAATACTCAATTATGTCAACTATGGGCGCAATCCAGAGTAACTATGTGGAGTCCTTGCTCCGGTGTAAGAACAATTTGCTCTGGATTGCAATATGAATTTCCCATAGGTTTTCACTAGGTAGTGCAGTAACTACGGGTACACGTAATGTCTCTTACGTGCTCCCGTAGTTACTCTGGATTGTAGGGTATGACTATTTAGTGAATTATAAGGGGGCATTAGATGTAAGGGGGCATTATGGGCTCCAGTGGCTCAGTGGTTACAGGTGCTGTGCCTGTCAGTCTGAAGATGGGTAGGTCAGTGGTTTGAGACTAGAGTTCCACAAGATGGAGTGAAATCCCATCCCTTGCCCAGCTCCTGCCAGCCTTGCAGTTCGAAAATATGTAAACACAAGTAGATAAATAGGCACCACTTTGGTGGGAAGGTAATAGTGTTCCGTGCACATATGGGCCACATGTCCCTGGAGGCGTCTTGGACAACACTTAAGAAACGGGGATGAGCACCACTCCCTAGAGTTGGTCTCAACTAGAAGGGCATCCCAGTTCCAAACTGTGAGCTGTGGCTCTCCAGGGATCATGGAAAACCAGCTAGGGGACCTATGGAAGCTTCACAAAAAAAAAAAAAACTTAATGCTATATAGTGTATAATGTTTCGTATTGCAGCCCTAATAGAGAGCTATAGCTAATGGCCCAATAGGTCAAAAAAGCTGCCACCTAAAAAAGTTTTGGAATCACTTAGTTAAAATATAAAAAGTATTTATGAAAACAAAGAAAGGAGGCACAGGATAGCCTCAGAAAGGAAAAAAGGAACAGACATAGGGTGCAATCCTAAAGACACTTTCCTGGGAGTAAGACCCATTGAACTCAATGTGCCTTACATGTGCCTTACTTTTGAGTAGACAGGGTTAGGATTGTGCTCTTAGGCAGTAATCCTAATCCCCAGTTAGGCCAGCATAAGCCCCAGCTCAAGTCACATGCTGGCCTGGGGGTGTCACTTTTGCACGATTCCTGGGGAAGGGTTAGACCAGTGCACAGATATGTGCTTGCCTCCCTCCATCACCAGGGGAGTGGAAAGACCAATGAGTTGTGGTGGCCTAGGTTAGGATTGCACCATTAGAAAATAGTTTATGCATTGGATGCTTTCCAGTATGGACTTTAGCAAAAGTTCAGGCAGGTGATTTCAGGCCTGCTTAAAGCAAAATAAAATCTGTTTTGCTGCTGTTAGTGACCCCTGCCTGTACTTGTATCTGGGCATCAGCTTTACCCAGGGATGCAGATGAATTTGATCACAGGGAGATGAACTCCGGCAGAACACAAACATTCTTGGCTTCATCTTTAGTAATCTAGATCGGATGATGTCATTGCCATTTCTGATTAAAAGTTTTAAAACCTCTGGCATGATCAGATGAGTTTAATGCCCAGTCAGTGGCTATTGTTTTTCTTGGACTCAGAGAAGGGCAATGGCCCATACACAAAACATGTCTGGTTGGCCATGCAGAGCTTCTATAATGATGATAATTTCAAAGTGCGTCAGGGAGAAACTTTTTCTCCCTTTCCAACCGTACTGTATACGAGGTCTCTCTTAAGGGAAACATAAGGTAGAAAAGAAGGGGGGGGGGAGAGGAGAGTTCAATCACCACAAACCAGTACATTGATTTGTTGTTTTTAGACACAAGCAGGTCTTCGACTCCAGCCACGTTGGCCTCAGATCCAGCAACATGCCCAATTATCCCAGGCTGTGAAACCACCATTGATATCTCCAAGGGACGTACTGGTCTTGGATTGAGCATTGTGGGAGGAGCTGACACTTTGCTGGTTTGTAAAGACTAATCTTTATCTTTGCTACGTTACCCATGTAGAAATGTCAAACATGAAAAGATTGTTTCTTAGACACAGGGTGCAAGCCTATCTATGTCTACTCAGAAGTAAGCCCCATTGTGTTCAATGTACCTTACTCCCAGGAAAGTGTATTTAGGATTGCAGCCACAGTACATGTAATTTGAATGTAATTTCGCTGTATGTGAAACGGATGAGAGCACTTATGTGAAATGGATGAGAGTGTATTTTTTAAAACAGATTTTTATGTTGCACCTCATGTATTTGAATTTATTCAGAGGATTGATAGCTTAACTTGCCACATAGTTGTAATCCTCTGATATCCATTGAAAATCCATTTTTCTTCTTGGGCTTGAGATAGTGTTCAGTACGGTTTATTTTGTTTTGCTTTAAATCATTAGGGAGCAATTATTATTCATGAAGTGTATGAAGAAGGAGCTGCATCCAAAGATGGAAGGTTGTGGGCTGGAGATCAAATTTTGGAGGTAAAATAATTTGTCCTTAAACTGCAGTCTTTTATACTGAAATGGTATATTGAAAGGCAACAGAGATTTGAGATAACAGGTACTGTCTTCTATTAAAACCATGAAATGCAAGCATCTTACATTTGTATTCACATTTTAGGTGAATGGAATTGATTTAAGGAATGCAACTCATGATGAAGCCATAAATGTTCTCAGACAGACACCTCAAAAAGTACGCCTTACTGTTTATAGGGACGAGGCCCAGTATAAAGAAGAAGACATGTATGATGTGCTTAGCATAGAGCTACAGAAGAAGCCAGGCAAAGGCCTTGGATTAAGTATTGTTGGGAAAAGGTACGTAAAGGATCTGTCAGCCTCACTTACGACAATCTATATATATATGAAAAGTGACTCACTCATCAATGCCCAGTGAAAACTGCTGGACCTAGATGCGTGAAATTTAGGGAGGGTGTTCCTTCTGTGATGGAGGCACCCACTAAGAACGGGTTTTTGGAAATAACAAATGCAACGGGTTTTCTCTTCTATTTCTTTCTATTGAAGAATCAGTGACTGATCAACGCCCTGCTATAACCCCTGAACCTAGAAGCATGAAATTTGGGAAGGCTATTGCTTCTGTGATGGGAGTACCCACCAGAACCAATTTTTAGAAATTTAACCCCTAAGGAGATGAAAAGGGGTGCAATGCATTTTTGTCCTATACTTAACATTGAAGACTAATAAAACCCAATCCTGCACCTGCCCATAAGGAGTGTCCACGGTCAAGGGAGGATGTTGCACACAGGGATGGTGCAAAGGGGATGTTGCTTGGGGGTGGGGTGTAGCTGGGGATGGGTGTTTTACGGGGGGTGCAGTGTTGCATGGGGGAGGGGTGTTGCATGGGGGATTAAGGGTATGCCCAGGCACATAAATGTTCTTGAAATTTTACTCCCGCCAAGCAGGTACATTTTGCTAGTAAATATAAATTAGCACAACAGTAAATTTCATGAGAGTTTGATTTTGACCTGGGAGATCTAGGAAGTGTCAGCTATAGGTCACATTTAATTTCCCATTTGTAGAATTGGAGAGGCCTACCAATCAAGGTTGTTGAGATTGTTACATGAATTGAGCAAGTGTTACATTTGGAATAGAATGTGCTTCAAATAAACTACTTCAGGTGGGTTTGTGAGCAGACCAAGTATGGTTAAGGTGAGTGGGATTGGCCTCTGGCACTTAGGCCATATCCTAATCTCCCACCTCAGCAACCTGACCTTATATTAGGTTGCTCATACATGCACTGCACCAGCAATTTAGCTGGCACAAATTTGAGCAGCCCCATTTGTGTTCTGAGACATTACTTGTCATTAAAGGGACATATAGTAGTTTTCTTTATTCCCAGTTGCACCAGCTCCATCTCCCACCCTGAGTTGTTTACATCCTGTTACAGCACATATTGGGCTGCCCATCAATTATGGATAATATTCAATTTTATGCTTGCAGAAATGACACTGGGGTATTCGTATCAGACATTGTCAAAGGAGGAATAGCAGATCTGGATGGAAGGCTGATGCAAGGAGATCAAATACTAATGGTGAATGGAGAAGATGTTCGTAATGCTAACCAGGAGGCAGTAGCTGCTTTGTTAAAGGTAATAGTAGAATGATGGATAAACTAATACTTCGTTAGTCAGGGCTGCATGCACATTATTTCATGGTTGATGCCCATCTTGTTTATTAGCATTGATTTGTTATTGTTGATTTTTAATGTTGTCCATTATTGTTGTTGTCCAGCATTGATTTGTTATTGTTGATTTTTAATGTTGTCCACTATTTATGTTTTCCAAAGTCCTACTCAGATTTTGGGAGCACAGTGAGTTTTTGTGGAAATGGATGGGTGGCCCTGATAGCGCTGCAGCAGTTGGGGCATCATGGGGAGTCAGGGACATCCCCATGTACCTAATAGTAGATCTGAGCACCATTGCAGCTGCACAGAGAATCACAGAGATGGGCCTTCCATGAGGCTGCAGGATGATCCTAAGTATGTAGTGATGTCCTTGGGTCTCTATGGTGCCACAATTACTGTGGTGCTGTCTGGGACTTCTTCCATGGTCATTCCCCTTAAGAGGGAATGGCCCAGTTTTGGCACCCAATAGTTGGTTGTGATGCACCACTTCACAACGACTGCTTTAGGTAGTATTGAACAATATTTTTCAAAGAACCATTAATATAGGTAGATGTTATGATTAAATAAGTGCTTGTTCTACTTAATCATGGTTGTGGACTAGAAATGTAATTTTTAAAGTCTTCTGTTCAAAGCATTACACATTGGTTCTCAAACTGGGCACTATGACACTCCAGCCTGAGGTCATTGAGCTCTGCTCCTGTAAAGGTGGGAAACAGTGGGAAAGGGAGAAGATAGCAATGCAATCCAGATAATCTAGATCCAGTGTCACAGGGGCTTGCCTTGATTTACCACCAGCTGCAGCAGCTTTCCAGGGGTTTGAGAAACCCCATGCCACCCTCTGCAGTGCTCCTTAAACTGCAGAGACAGTTGTTGTCATGATTGCAACCACTTCTAGTTTAGGGAATGTAAAACCGGAAGTGGTTGCAATCACATCATGAATTTCTCCACAGCCTGAGTGTTGTGGAGGCTAGCATGAGGCTCTCCAAACTCACAGGAGGCTGCTGCAGCTGGTGATAAGGATAGGTAAGCCCCTGTGCCCTTGCAGAGCAACCTGATCCAGTCAATCATGTTGCCCTGCCTTTTTTTACTGTGGTTCAAACTCTCCCTTAGTGTTTGGGGATGATTGCATTATTATATTTGTATAATATAATATACACTGTGATTAATACAAATCAGTTTCTAGAAAACTGAAATTTTCAACCACTGTGTCAGGGCACACTGGAGTGCCATGGGTGGTCTGCAGGTGTGCTGCTGAAGTTTGCAGGGCAACTGGGGGATTTGAGCTCACAGGATTTGAGCCCAACATCATGATGTGCCTTGATAATTTTAGCACCATGTCAATGTGCCATGAGATGAAAAAAAGTTGAAAACTGCTGCTGTAGATCTTCTCTCCGTATCCTAAAACAGATCTGGCAGACATACCCCCAAATCCAGAGTAACTACAGGAGCATGTAAGAGACTTTACATGCACCCATAGTTACTGCACCACCTAGTGAAAACCTATGGGAAATTCATATTGCAATCCAGAGTAAGTTTTTCTTACACCGGAGGAAGGACTCCCCGTAGTTATTCTGGATTGCGCCCATATTCTCCTTTTGTTTTAGAGTTGGTTTGCAGCTTCTAGTACTGGTTCAACACACAGTCACTCCAGTATTGTGTCATTAGAACTGGAATATTCAGAAATTGCTGCTGGCAATTATGTGAACTGGTTCTTGATCTGCATTCAACTAAGATATAAGTAATTGCTTTGTAATTGCTCTGGGTTAAGGAATCTGTATTTTACAAATAATGCCTGCTCTCTAGTGCTCATTAGGTACAGTCAGACTAGAAGTTGGAAGAATAAAGGCAGGCCCATTCCATTCGGAGAGGAGAACATCTCAGAGCAGCCAGGTTTGTAACTGCTTGCATTGGCTTCACTTGGTACCATCCCAAGCACTGTTAAATTATATAAGCAAATAATAAGCAATTGATTTGCAGTAGCAGTGATTTCTAAAAAGCCAAATCAAATTTTTATATAAAGCCAAATTAGGGATGAATACACAAAGCCAAGTATATTTTGTAGCCATTTTCATATCTTCAATTTTATTTACACTTCAATCTTATTTACACTTTCCTGGGAATAAGCCCCTTGAACACAATGGAACTTGCTTTTGAGTGGAAATGCATAGGGTTATGCAGCAAGATGCATAAGCCATATGTACCCTATAGATCTGTTCATGTCCACAGAATGCTGAAAAGTGACGTAGATTTATCACTGTATTGAACATTAAGATGACATTTATCTATTCTGTATGAATTATCCATCTCTTCGCTTGTGTGCACTGTCGTGCAGAAAGGTGTAAAACTAGGAAAATAATGTTTACAATTCAGCCCAGTAGTGAAACACTTAAGCAACATATAGACTTAGGAAACCTATGTACAGTTGGTACCCATATGTTACACAGAAAAAAGACACAAAAGAAGTGATTTTTGTATTATATATTATACTTCTGTCTACCATGAGAAATAGAAATCTTGGGACACTGGATGTGGAGTATTTTTGTAATATGAAGCAAACATGCTGTAGAGCTAAAACTAGGAAACTTGGAAATAACGGGATGTACCATATTTCTTTCAGATCAGTGAAGGAAGTGGCAGTTTGTCATCATTCACTTTCCCAGGTTCTAATCAGTCTGAAAGTTTTGAAAGCACTTTGAAGAAGAATTCCTGTAAGTTTTAGTTGCTGGCTTTATACATAATATAGGTTACATTCATGCACTTTCCTGTTATGATAAAGAAGCGTCCTAAGCCAACTAATATAAATTGTTTTGGGGTGTTTAATTTAAAATGATTTCACATAACAGAATCAGTTCTGCGCCTCTCCTGGGGAGGGTTAGGCCAGTACACAGGGTTCCGCTTGCCTCCCTACATCAGCAAGGTAACAGAGAAAGACCAATGAGTTATGCTGGCCTAAGTTAGGATTGTACCGTGGGACTGGGAAAAGGATTAGGATTTGTGGATGTCACTGCTACTGAACCTGCCCCCTTCACAGACCTAAGGACCTACCCTGTTCTGCCCACCCATTCCACCCACCTCTCTCTCAGCTTCTGTACCTACATATCCATACTGGGTGGCATCTAGTGGTTGCGGGTAACTGGAGTTTTTTTGTATACACCTCCCCAACCATCTGTCATATGAAAGGAAAAAAGTGAGAGCACTTGTTTTTACTTTTGCCCAGTACCATAATTCCTTGAAATTTATGTACATTGGAAATTGTGAATTGGGAAAAAAAGCTGGCACTGGATATGCATGAAAATGTATAGTTGATCTACATGACAGTAAGCAACTAAAATGGAAAACTTCAGCAATCATGATTTTTTTTTAACAGTGGCATCTGAAATACAAGGATTAAGAACAGTCGAAATAAAAAAAGTAAGTCAAAAAAATTCACATCAATATATGCCTTGAGATTATTGGATGTTGACTTGAAAATGTAAAGGATAGCAAGCTAAACTGGTCATTCAGTTCTGTTGAACAAAATACAATATCTAGACTGGAAATATCATTTTTAATTTGAGACACAATGTAAGGGAAATAACGTTTATTAGACCAATTATTAATAGTTGTTTAAAAATCTATTAATCCAAAATAATAGTTGTTTAAAAATCTATTAATCCAACCAAAGCAATTGTTTCACTTAATTAAACTCATGTTCTATTGAGTAAATGTATCTCTATTAGTTTCCATTCTGTAATTGAAAACTGTGTAACACTAGAGGGAGCACCATTTTCTTTTAGTTCTGTAGCACTGTGAAATGCATAAGGAAAAAAGCATTGGTAATCCGTGCATGACTGGACTGATATAGGAAAATGTCAAGCAAAGGTGGCAGGGGAAGCAGAGCTGCTCTATTGTTGTCAGTGGAAAACATACAGCTGCCGTACCTGCTTACACTGAAAGAAGCTCTCCTTACAACTGAGTAGGCTCTCCTAACATTTCCATAGACTGCCAGGGAACCATTCTGCTTCTCCTGCCATCTTTGCACCATATATCCCTGGACAAAGCATAAATATCCATAGATCCCTAGTTGAATATTTTACTATTCATTTTAATAAGTGGACTTGGGTGGCTGCACTTTGATAAAGTTAGAGCGAGGTTGGACATCAAGCCACTATTTAATCCTGGTTTTATTTTTTGGCTTGCGCTAACTTTAGTTATTTAACCAAAGGCAGATCTCTAGGTTCATACATATTGCAGAACTGCAATTTGTCCTTAAATGAAAATGGATGTTTTGCTTTACTTCTGTAATGTGAGAGTGCAGAGTCTGCAAACAACTTTAAGACTGCAGTCCTTTACACATTTACCTGGAGGTACATCCCATTGAACTCAGAAGGACTTATAAGTAGATATGCATAAGTATTGCATATTTAGGAACATTCACACAGCATTAAGCCATTATGGAGCTAAATTATCTGATATATAGGATGCAATCCTCATCCTCAGTTAGACCAGCATAGGTCCCAGCACAACTCCCATTCTGGCCTGAGAGTTTCACAAAAGTGATAAGCTACTGCTGTGCCACTCCTGGGGGTTAGGTCAGTGCACAGACTTTCGCACCACAGACTTGTCCCCACCACGGGAATGAGCAGGTGAGTTATACCAGCCTAAATTGGTTAGAATTGCACCCATAGTTTGCTATTTTCTGGACATTGCCCACTCTGAATCCAGTAACCTAAAGTCTAGTTATCATTCCAGATTTACCACTCATTATTTTGAGCTAGTTCTAAATGACTGAGTATGTAATATTTGTCAAACAGAAATCCACATGACTTTTTGGTTTAAATTTGCCATTAACAGGGTCCTTCAGATTCCTTGGGAGTGAGCATTGCTGGAGGAGTAGGAAGCCCTCTTGGAGATGTTCCCATATTTATAGCCATGATGCATCCAAATGGAGTTGCAGCTCAAACTCAGAAATTGAGGGTAAGACTATGAAAATTTAACCACAAATATTCCATCCTCATGAGACTTGCAAATATGAAAGATTTTGTTCAGTTGCTTTAATTTGAAAGAAAAGGTCTTAATCTACGGGTAGATGTATAATTGTTTACATGTAATATTTATATAGTAGGGCCATAGTGCCTCAGCAGTTGAGGTGTTGTTCCTGTTGATTGAAAGATTAGCAGGTCAGCAGTTCAGGACCCAGGTACTGCAAGACAGGGTAAGCTCCCTACCTCAGCCTAGCTCTTGCCAACCTAGCAGTTCAGAAGCATGCAAAGGCAAGTAGATAAATAGGTGCCACTTTGGGGGGAAGGTAACAGTGTTCTATGCCTTGGCCCCTGGGTCCCAGTTGCACTGGCCACATGACCATGGAAGCATCTTCGATAACACTGACTGTAAGTCTGAGAATTGGAGATGAGCACCTTCCTCTACAGTCAGATACCACTTTTATTTATTTATTTATTTATTTATTTATTTATTTATTTATTTATTTATTTATTTATTTAATCAATTTATATCCCGCCCCTCCTCCCCTGCAAGGGGGAGCCCAAGGCGGCTGACAATAGGAATAAAACATCATTAAAACAGCATATAAATAAAGATTAAACCACCATTAAAATATAATTAAAATACAATTAGATTAAATAAAAACAAGCAGATTAAAAATATTTTTTAAAAACAGTAAAAAAACAATAAAAACAACTGTCCCCCCACCTCTGCTCTATTTAAAAAGCTTTTTTAAAATAAAAGGTTTTAAGGCTCTGCCTGAAGCTCTGAGGGAGCTTTCCTCAGTTCTAAGGGGAGGGAGTTCCAAAGCCGGGGTGCCACCACCGAGAAGGCCCTATCTCTGGCCGCCACACCTCTCACGTCTCTTAGTGGCGGCACAATCAGTAGGGCCCCCTCAGATGACCTTAGGTGACGGGTCAGATTGTACAGAAGAAGGCGGTCCCTCAGATACCCTGGACCCGAGCCGTTTAGGGCTTTAAAGGTCAGGACCAGCACTTTGAATTCAGCCCGGAAACGAATGGGCAGCCAGTGTAGTCGCTGAAGCAGTGGCCCAACAGAGTCGAACTGACGAGCCCCAGCAACCACATGGGCCACCGCATTCTGGACTAATTGCAGCTTCCAGACCGTCTTCAGAGGCAGCCCCACATAGAGCGTGTTAAAATCATCTAGTCTCGATGTCACTAGGGCATGGGTCACGTGGCCAGATCCGAGTGACTCAGGTATGGTTGCAGCTGGCGGATCAGCCGAAGCTGAGCAAAGGCTCCTCTGGCCACAGCTGCCACCTGGGACTCCAGGAGCAGCTGCGAATCCAGGAGAACCCCCAAGCTGCGAACCTGCTCCTTCAGAGGGAGTGCAACCCGTTCCATAAAAGGATGATATTCCAATACCCGAGTCAAGGACTTCCGGACCAGGAGAACCTCTGTCTTATCAGGATTTAATCTCAGCTTGTTCACTCTCATCAAGTCCCCCACTGCCTCCAGACAACGATTCAGGACTTCAACTGCCTCCTTGGACTCAGGAGAAAAGGAGAGATAGAGCTGGGTGTCATCGGCGTACTGATGACACCTCACTCCAAACCTCCAGATGACCTCTCCCAGCGGCTTCATGTAGATGTTGAAAAGCATGGGGGATAGAATGGAACCTTGTGGCACCCCGCACCGAAGAGGCCAGGGTGCCGAGCAAGCATCCCCCAGCACCACCTTCTGGGACCGGTCAGCCAGGAAGGAGCGGAACCACTGCAAAACAGTGCCTCCAATCCCCAACCCGGCCAGTCGACCCAGAAGGACACCATGGTTGATGGTGTCGAAGGCTGCTGAGAGGTCCAGCAGGACCAACAGGGACGCACTCCCCCTGTCCATTCCCTGGCGTAGGTCATCCACCAAGGTGACCAAGGCAGTCTCTGTCCCAAACCCCGGTCTGAAACCAGATTGGAAGGGATCCAGATAATCAGCTTCATCCAGGACCCTCTGAAGCTGGGACGCCACTAGCCGCTCGACCACTTTTCAAGGGAAGACTTTACCTTTACTTTTTAATATTTACATACAGTAAAGTTTTGTAATGTAGCATGCACAAGGAACAGTGTTGCTTATATTCCAGTTAACAAAACAAGATCACCCCTCCCTTCACTTACCTTCCACCCTCCTTGACTCTTCATGAGGCTCACCAAGGAAGACATTCCACTTCCTTTTTTAAAAGACCTCATCATCCTAGACTGAAATTGATAAGAAAGAAGGAGAGTGGATGGCACTACAGGGGGGCCTATCAGGTGAGTGAGTATCAGGTGAGTGAGCAGGGAGGCTTGTTTAAGCTTATGAAATCAGGTACCCTTTCATCTGTGATCTCCTCCCTCCTAGGTCCTTGTTTTTTAATAGTTCCAGATGGAGAGTTCTCATTTAAGGACTTGGAAAGTCAGAATGTGGTAAAGTCCACAGGCGTCTTTAAGTGGCCCATTCTGTACTATTCATCTCTGATTTCTTTTCTCTATTTTGTTCCTTCCCCCTTGTTTTTGTATTCCAGGTTGGAGACAGGATTGTTAGCATTTGTGGAACATCCACTGAAGGCATGACTCATTCCCAGGCTGTCAGTTTGCTGAAAAATGCTTCAGGCACTATTGAAATACAGGTAAAAAAGAAATAAAATCCCATCTTTGCCTGCAGTGCTATTCAGAATGTAGATTCCAGCTTTGCTTTCAAGGATAGAAAAAGTGTGCAGTTTTATCCCTCTGAAGTCTGAGAAGAATTTTCTTTCATTTACTGAAATTTTAAGCATTTTGCTCCAGTCACAGTTTATGCACTGTGGTGAATGGTTAGTCACCACAATACTTCATTGTGTTTTTTTCAGCCAAACAACACAAGCGTTGCAATCAATGTGTCTGAAGCAGCTTTGGGTGTCAGTTTTTGGCTTTCATATGCAAGGGGAGAACCATGAAGTTAGGGGTGCTTTGCAGCTGATCACTTGTCTCCACAGGTACACTTCTGAATGGAAAGGCACTTACTCTGCCCAAATTTCTGTTTGTCACATTGTAGTAATAATGTTACAAACACTTTTCAAAGCCCACTTGCTTCTCCAATGACACACATGGCTACTGAAGTATCCAGTCAGTCTTCTCATTTAGCCACCACTGCACCAGCTCCCATAACTGGTATGTTTGTTGGTCATCAATCCCTACATGCATTCAGTATATCATTGATTACCTTTTTTAACCTTTTTATAATCTCTGGTCCTTTTATAATGAGATGTTTCAAAAACCATTGGTACAAACAAACTTGGCAGTCATTTGCAGACAAAAATTCAATGGAATCCTATTCTTTCTTTTTGCTCTCATAGGAGCTGTACACAGCTGTCTTGAACATCCTGTCTTTGGGAGGAAAAAGAAAATACATTTTTAAACATAAATCAGTAAATGCAATCAGCAGTGATGGACTATCCCTGGAGCATCTTTTAAAGTCTGCATCTCTGTACACCCATAGCAAAGCGATTTTGAATCTCTGTTAACCAGTCCAAACATACATCTCACATACAAATCATGGGCAAATCACTTAGCAGAAGCATGTTTGGGAGTAAAGGAATAAAATATTTTGATAAAATCTAACATCATAGAGCAGTGGATTTTCAACCACTGTGCCATGGCATACTGGTGTGTTGCAAACGATCTGCCGGTGTGTTGTGGGACTTTGAGGAATGTCATTTGACTCCTGTACCAGCACCATGGTGTGCCTTGTCAAGAGTTAGAAACCTGATGGTGTGCCTTGACAAATTTAGTGTCTTGTCAGTGTGCCATGGGATGAAAGGTTGAAAGTCCCTGCCATATAGACTCAGACAGACTCCTGGGCTTTACTGCTGGCAGAACAATTGTTCCTCCATCACTAGATGTTTACAGAAGTCATGAAAGACACTCCAGCAATGTGTGGAGTCACCAGCTGGAGTGCTGGTAGAAGGCCAGTGCCTTTCCGAGTCCACAAAAGGATTTTTCTGGACCCACCAAGGCATGTAGGTTGGTAGGAGAGGCAGGATAAAGTGGGAGAAGTTGAAATTGAGTCAGAGGAGGGTGGAATGGGGAAGCCGGGTGCAGGGCAGAATGGGAGTGCAACAGGAAAGGTTATGGGTAGATAGGCTGTGAAAAGGGGGTGGTGGCAATGTTAGTCACTGAATCCTAACCTTCATTGCTGAGTCAGTCCTGTGGCCCAGGTAGAATGGGTTCAAATAGGCCCTCCATACAACAGAGTCTTACTCCTGGCTAAGAGAACAAATGTTTCTCTGGAAGACTCTGTAAACCTCTGCCATTGCTTCCCTCATAAGGTGCTGTGGTAGCTGTTTTGGTTTCATTGCATCAGTCTAGGGAAGGGGAGTATATAGTTGGGCTGAGAGTGCAATTGAAGGAATAACTAATGAGGATATGGGGCTCAATTCTGTCTTTACCCCCCTCTCCATACTAATGCAGCCATGCCAAAAAGGCACACACTGCATCCAGTGGATGTATAGACTGGGATGTTTAGAAGAGGCAAAGGAACATATTGCTCCTCATCTCTCTGTGAGTTCCTTCTTACAAGAAGTCTTCTTGGACCAGTCCCTACTCTTTAACTGATGCACATCCAAGGAGAGGAAGGGGTGGGAAGTGTCACTGGATCCCCTCCCTCTCACTTCCTTCCCTTCCCTGCCCAGTTTTCACATACTCAGCCCAAACTCCCATTGCTGTCCTACCTGTTCCATTGAGTGCAGTGGAGTCTAGCAGTGAGACTGCAGCATTGCCACCTTTTACTCACAAAATGCATGTATCACCAATTAGCGACCATTTTGCAACAGTATAAATTCCACAAAATTTGTAAATTCCTATTACTGTCGTAATAGATTCTGTGCTACAGCCTAATCCTGAATAGAATTTGGGTTGACAGAATTTTAAGAAATTTAGCTGATGTTACCTTGAGGACGTTGGTCCATCACCTGCTAGAAAAGTCAATCCAGTCTCATGGGAAGAGTCCTGTTGATACCAAAGCTAGACAGAATATTGTTTGAGAGTCAAAGGATGTAATCCTATCCATGTCTACTCAGAACTAAGCCCCACTGTGTTCAATGGTTCTTACTCCCAGGAAAGTGTGCTTAGGATTGCAACCTATTGTTTTCCACCCCCATTTTCTCATTTTGAATTCAAGTTATTTGAATTTTCAAAATAAAAGTGTACTTAAAAGACCCAAATCTTTATTTAGCATCCAAAGTGAGGACTTGGACATATCTTCCTGGCAACATGCTCAGTCTCCACATGCATCTGGAATTCATGCATCTTGTTGTGCAATACATCACAAAGCAGGTGTTACAAAAAGCAAACATAGAGAGAGAGAGAGAACAAGAGCTCAGCTCACATGATCTGACATTTTTGACTCCCCTCTCTTCTTTATACAGTATTTATCTAGGGTGCATAGCTATTCTCTTAAGTCTTTCACCTGGTAATCCATATGCTCATTTCCATTATTTTTATATGAACCTACAGGTGGTTGCTGGTGGAGATGTCAGTGTCATAACTAGTCAGCAGCAGGATCCACCTACTTCTAGTCTTTCATTTGCAGGGTTAACCTCGAACAGCATCTTTCAGGATGATTTGGGGTGAGTGCTTATCTACAAACTGTTATCTTAGTTCATATCCATTTGGTTTTTCATTGCTGTTGAAACCACTGCAAGGAAATGTACTTAAAATCTGCATAATCCTTGGGTCATCAGTTCAAAACCAACTTTAGTCCACCTATAGTTATACTGCAATATTTCAGTATGTAAAATTAGCAGAGAATAAGTGGGAAGTGATATTTGAAGCATGAGTAAACTTCCAATCCTTTTTTCACATCCTCTAAACTTGGATGTCCTTAGTTACGTTAGGTGCAGTTCATCAACTGGCATTTTAATTTGTACATTTTAATTATGGAAGATGAAATTACCATAGTAATATGTTGAAAGGAACTGATCAATGACTTATTTCCAAGTAGAATTATAATGGTTTGCTTGAGTTTTATATTTCAGTGCTTAAGGATAGTGGTGCACATTTTGAATTTCCTTTGAAACATGGATATTTTTTAAAGCAAAAATTTGTAATATTTAGTCATGAAAGAGTCTCTCCATTTTTCTTTGGTTACAGACCTCCACAGTATAAAACCATCACTCTGGATCGAGGACCTGATGGCTTGGGTTTTAGCATCGTGGGAGGGTATGGAAGTCCTCATGGAGATTTACCTATTTATGTTAAAACAGTATTTGCAAAGGTAAATAACAGCATTGAAATGTTTTCAAATCTAAGCATGTATTTGATACCTTGATTTTTTTTTCTCTCATGTTGCCCTCCCTAAAATATCCAAAATGGTCACTAGATGATGATCTAAGACAGAGGTTGCTAAACCATGGCAAAATGGAACTTTTCTAAAAGCCAGGGCATCTCCATCTTCCTCTCTGGTGTCAGAGAAAGGTTGTAGGCCAGGCCTGGTCTGGTCTAGTTATAACCAGGGAGCCTATGTGCTCCTGTGGCTGTGAGCAAAGAGAAGCTGGCTTTAAATTTGGCCGAGCAGCTGCTTCCATCCCAAGTGGGACTTAGAAGAGGGGCATCGTCCAGTGCCCCTTGCCCCAGCTCCAAACATAGTTAGCAATTCCCACCCCTTTCGACACATTAGACTGCTGTGGCAATAACGCAAGGAGCCAAAGCCTTTTCCTTTGGGAGATTCAGAGCAGGGCAATTATTGGCAGTGATCTGCCTGAGACCTGCTCAGTTTTACCAGCATACTATGCCTTTAAATTAGTCTTTGAAGAGATAGTAGAACAGAATGAATGTTTGAGGAGAGCAACATACATTACACAATGCTGAACCTTTCAACTCTTAATGTATAAGAGACATTTGCATTAAAATATGTGCTCAATTTAGTTACAAAGTGCACAATCCTAACCAATTTAGGCTGGCACAACACACCTATCTCTCTCTTCCTGTGGTGGTGTGGGGAGTCTGGTGCATGTCTGTACCCTGGCCTAATCCCTCACCCCATCCTTCCCCCCCCCCAAAAAAAAAGTGATGAAAAGTGGCTTATAGCACTTTTGCAACACCCCCAGGTCAGCATGGGACTTAGGCCAGGACTAATGCAGGCCTAACTTGAGGGTGAGGATTGCAGCCACAGCTCTTTGCTTTTACTGATGAATATGAAGGCCTGGTGAAATAATCAGTCAAATCCCCAAGCCAAAGTCCCTGGTTCCATTCTCGTTGCAGGGTGCAGCAGCAGAAGACGGGCGCTTGAAGAGAGGGGATCAGATCATTGCTGTCAATGGGCAGAGCTTAGAAGGCGTCACCCATGAAGAAGCTGTGGCTATTCTAAAGAGAACAAAAGGAACTGTGACATTAACTGTCCTCTCTTGAATTCTCAAGCAGAAGGTTAGGGTCATCCTGATTATTCTGCCCACATTCCATGTAGCAGCAAGAATGAAATGTTTGTTCTTTTTCTATCTTAGCTGGTAAGCTATTGTACATCGTGGATGAAAAATAGCAAATGATCTTATTTTCATACACAGTAGAAGTACTGTCTTATTGTCAGATTACAAAGATTGGCTTCTGTAGTGTAGGACGATGACAGGAGTACCTGATAAAACAATAGAAATTAAATTGGAACAATATATAACAGACATTTTGGTAATTTGGAGGCACATGACAAATGATTGTTAAAGAATTGTGAAGTTTTGAAAATGTCTGAACTTTGAATTTGGCAAAATTGACTTTCAAAGCATCAGTGAGCCAGTGTTGATTTCCAGCAATACAGAAAGTTCTTGGGCGTAAATTAATCTGTCTGATTAAGAACATAAGATGAGCCTTCTGCATAGTCATGTGCCTAGCAGTGAAGAACCAAGATACTTCCTGTAATGATTATTTCCTGGAAACAAATGCTTAACAAGCCAAAGGAAAAGAAGATTGTTGGAGGTGTTTTTGGATAAAGAAGATGAAAGATGTAGAATATCAGCGGATCAACAGAGCTCACTAGGATTTCCATGTTGTCGTCATCTCTGTGGCATGTTCTTCCAACCCTTTTCTCTACAAAGTATTGCTATCCATTCTTGAGAAATGTATGGCTGGATTAGACTTCTTGATATTAACTTGTAGCAGAATGCCCACTGATATGCCAAGCAAGGTACCGGTATATGTTCAAGGATTTCCTATGTATGGGGAGTAACTTTACAAGTAACCTTACACTTGCCTTTCCTGGGGAGTAAGGAAGACTAGGAATGGTTGACAACTTTTAAAAAAAAGAAAGTTCAAAAGGTTATTTTATGATGCAAGTTTAAAGGCAGCAATCACTTCTGAACTTCTGGTTGCTCTGGTGGGAATCTAAACTCCACCCTCCTTATCATGATATGAATTTTTTCCTGCACCCTCAGAAATACCAAATAGGTTGAATATCACGCAGAGTGTGTTGCTACATTATAAGTACGTGTGTAAATATTGGACCAAAATGTAAATTATCAAATGAACTGCCATTTTGTAATACTTTCCACCTCCTCAGACTGCCATTTTGAGCTGATAGCACCCGAGGCTCCGGTGAAGAAGAAAGTAGCTTATCGAAGACTAAGGTTGACCCTTACCATTTTGTTATAGTAAATGTAGTTTACATTTACTACATTATTTAATGCAACTACCTACATCTTTTTGACCCTTTTTAGTAGCCTTGGGTAAGAAGAAAAATAGCCGCTTCTTATTTTCAGAAGCCAACAGCATAACTAATAGAAGTTTCAGAGATTCATACAATGAATCAGAAATCTACTAGAGATCTAGAACTCCAGTTACAGCCAATGAGCAAATGCTTTGAGCTTGCTTTAAATATTATCAGTTCAGACCAGTTAGGTTTCATATGTCTATTAAAGGGGCCTCCACAGTTACACCAAAGGAAGATTGTACATGTTCCTAAGAGCCCATTAAATTTCAGGAACTGCGCAATGTAATGCAGCTGTTGCAGAAAGTTTGGGGTTTGCTCCTATTGATGCAGCTGAATTCTCCAGATATAAGCAATTCTTTAAAAGCCTTGACGAAGCCTGCCCATGATAATTAAATGTAGCATTGAAAAGGATTTTCCTATCCTTTCCAATAAGATAAGGGTGAAATAAGATGGTGGCCCCGGGGTGCTTTTTCTTGCTACTGAAGCTAGAGACTTGACTCCCTTGCTTATGCTGTAGTCTAGGTAGTGCCTTACAGTATATTAAATTCACCACTGATTCGTCCAGGCTCATTTTGAAAGGCAGCAACTCTGCAAGGTCACAGGGAGAGATTTTTCATCTGCCTTTGCTGTTTTGCTTTTCACTGGAAATGAATCTTGGACTTCCTTTGTGCATGGAACCTGTCCTACCACTGAGCCCTACATCACTGAACCATCACTTAATACTACGTTCTCGCATAAGTGATCATATTAAATTCTGTTTTCTGCCTGTGGCACCTAGAAGTCAAATCCATGTGATAGCCTATTAGGTTGATGTCTTAGGACAGGTGGTTGTATTAGACATTCGTCTGAGTCCTCTCCAGTTCTACAAGTTGATTCTCTCATTCTCACAGCTGAGAACTTGCAGTACAGGGGATGTTTGCAAAAATTTGGCAATAGTTGCAGAATGGCTGCACAAAACATATATTATTGTCAAAACAAATTATATGCTGCCCTGACACTGAAATAGGAAAACTCAAAGGTTATACAATCTTTTAGATATTGAATACCTAAGGTCTGTCTGTGCCTGCTGTTTATTATGTGATATACACTTCAACCCGATGCACATAGGTGGTGTGCTATACACCTCCTCTTAAATATAGTCCCTGATGATTGCTCCACTTCCAAGTGTGTGCCTCATGGAAGATGAGTAATTGCTGTAATTGCTCTGATCAAGTTTCTTATAATGTTCTTTATCCCACTCATTGATCTAAATTTTTATTTTGAAGTGCCCAACCCATACGTGACACTTATTCAAGGAATATTCCTCTTCTATACATTCTGGTGGTGGCAGCAGGGCTTCATTGTACAACCCTGACTGGCCACAAATGAATTAGATGTGGCTAAATGACTTTAATGAGAGTAAATTATTCAAGAAGCAGTGTTCTGACTGTATATTCATTTAGCTCTTAGCTATAATGTCAGATGTGCAAATTTGATTGACCACATGGTAATGTCAATATTTCTTGGAAGAAGGGTTCTTTTTCACACAAAATGATGCCAAAGCTGTTAGCGAAGAGGGGGAATAACAATGAACAAACATGAAAATATGTATGGGCAACTTTAAGAAAATGTATTTTTTGGGGCGGGGAGTATTGTTCTCCATTCCTTTTTTTTTTTTTTTTTTTTTTGAGGCTTTACCTCTGCCCTAGAATTTCTAGGAAATGAACCATTTACAGCCAAGTTATAAAAACTAGGCAAATGTGTTTAATTTCCTTTAAAGATCTGAATGGCGAAATTTGGAGACTTTCCACCTGTAGTAATTGGGTTTCTTTTTTAAGCCATTGTCATGGAAAATAAAGATTTCATCCATCATGCAAGTGCAGGTGTTCCTTCTGCTCATTTCCTGCTATTTTCATGAGGTCTTCCCTATTGTGTAAAAAACATGCAATGAAGTGCAGGAGGCTGTTAACTATTTCTATTTAATTGTCGCTGCATAATGACAGGCAATTCTAAAAGAATATGAGGAAACAGTATGAACCATCTTTGTAGCAGTTTTCTTCCAAATGAGAGAAAAATAAGATTAGCAGTTTTCTTCAGATATTTTTAGGAGGCTGAGTAGTTCAGTGCAATGTTTTTTTTTTCCTGGTGTCATTTATAATATTCAGACAGTAAACAGACTTGGAAAGTTTCCATAATGTGTGATAACTGGAAGCGATCAGTGTTCAGTTTCTTATCTTGAATTAGAGTGTGCTATACCTACAAAGTAATGTGTAACCACTTGAAATATTCTCTATATTTGTAACAGATGTAGTGTACAGATATTTTATTACTGCCTTTTGTGTCTAAATGCAGAATTAGTTGAATAAATGTGAAACTATCGGTGGTGAACGAATGGAATATCAAGTGTCTTGGTTGTATTCTGGACCTTGTCTTTTCTTCTGGGGGCTGTGATGCCAGTTTTGTCAACTTCAGTTTAGTGAGTTGTATGCTCATCTCAAATCCTTGGATTTTTCCATTATAGATAGTTAAATGTGTAGGCAGACAGACCATGACACCACGAGTCTGAGCTGGAAAAAATACAGTAGTCTTTCAACTCTCCGTCCTGATCCTAGTACTGATACATGAATTCAGTACATTTATACTACATATAAAAATATGAATGGTGATTATGGATATTCTCTATGTTTATTGGATAAATGTCATTATGGGAACTTGCATTCTGGCAGCTGACCCACCCAGTGTCAGAAATTTTGTGTAAAACATTCTTCCTAGTTTCTATTTTGTCCGTAGTTTTGCTTAAACATTCCTGACTCTGGTAAATTTGGAACTCATAAGGATCTCCCAGCAAGAAGGAGCAACCTAAACACAAGATTGTTAAAAGGTAAAACACTACAGAACTTCCACAACTTACATTATTTCAAATTTATGCAAGGCATTCCATATAAGAAAACAATAACTTATGGCCACCTGTCTTTGTACAGGCCCATGACCCAAATGTTTACACAGAGCAGCAGATAACACAGAATGACATCAACTTATGTCAAAAACAGATTATGTAAAAATCAACATATGCAGTGTTGGCTGGAATAGAACCCTTTCAAAAATTGGATACTACTTGTATTGTTTTTAGGCTAAATTGCCTTAAAATGGACATCCAGATCATTATCTTAAATACAATATTAATAAAACATATACTCCTATATATATTCTTGTTGCCACATTCTAGAAAGCTGTTCCCATTTCAAATGTTGAGCACTGTGTCATGTCAACTGCAGAAATGTTTAGCAGATGCAATGGTATCAGTGTTGAACTTAACCTGTTTCTTCAGGTTTTCTTCAGGTTTGCTCTATCTTCTAATTTGTGCCCTGACAGCTGCTACTTTACATATGGCAAGGAGTTGAATGAATGCACAGGGGAGTCCATCATCCTGATGAAAAACAAAACTGAAAGCTAAGGTACTTTGAGACAGTTGTGTATCAATATTGTTTATTCCACTGAACATGTGTTTGGCACCAGTAGAAACAGCAAGTGTTGATTGCAGAGAACACAAGCTTGAAGAGTGCTCTGGGATTACATTTTATCTATATAAAAGCCTTGACCTGCACGAGGGGTGTCCACACATTCCATGTCAATCTAGCAGGCTGAGGGTTCTATTCTCATGTATCTCTGGAGCAGAAAAGGGATTTCAGCTGTCATTTCTAACTGCCTCTGGAATAGAAAACAGGCTGAGAGCAGGCTAGGAGAACTACTGAGGAAAGCTGTCACTTTGGTGACACCCCCATGTCAGCACAGGACTTATGCCAGGGCTTAGGCCATTCTAACTGAAGTTAGGATTGCAGCCTTAGGGTGCAATCCAAAGTAACTACAGGGAGTCCTTGCTCCGACATAAGAACAATTTACTCTGGATAGCAATATGAATTTCCCATAGGTTTTCACTAGATGATGCCGTAACTACATCAACGTAAATGTCTCTTACGTGCTCCCATAGTTACTCTGGATTGTTGGGATAATGTATCAACTGAACCAAAGACTGCCTCCTCCAGCCAAATACCTCCATGTTTTGTGTAAACGTGTAGGCAGAAAAGCTGTTGTGAACCAGGCTGTACCTTGTCCCCTGCAGTTGTAGCTATAAGATTTCACTGTCTCCATCTCAATGACAGATGTCTAGACTATATCAGTTGGCTGTAAAACATCCTAAGAGGTCTTTGGGAAAGGATCAAGGGGTGGAGTGGGAAATGGAAACTCTAGGTAAGGCCATAATTTCTTCATCTGAGAATTAATAGCTTCCTTGTCTTCACTGAAACATATTTGAATTTGTGGATATATTTATTATATTTATTATTTTCATATATTATAATAAATACCAGCATCTTGTTTAAAAAGGAGAGAACTGCAAGGGTGCTGTGCAGCTGGGCCTAAAGAAAGATGTCAGAAAAAAATAAACATTATTTGACAAATGGGAGTTACACGTGTTGTCAGTGGGAAGCAGTCCTTAACTATTTGCCATTTCAGTGCCAATGTGTACTTGTGACCCAGCAAATTAATTGTGAGTACATGCACTCTCATACCAATCAAGAGCCGCTGTGGAAATTGGGTTAGAATGTCCCATGTGTTTGCCTCACCACAGCTGTTAATGAACACCTAGCAATTGTTTTTTTTTCCTTCTTCAAAATTAAAATTCACTTTTCTGCCCTTTTTTCCTTTTGCTTATTTGAGGCCAAGAGCACAGAGCTGGTAACATAAGGCAACTATTTAGTTTGGCAAACTGCACATTGACGATCCATATATGCACTCATGCTCTGAAATTAACCAATTATTGCAGGTGAACTTTCAACAATAATAATAAAGCCATGTTTGCCTCAAAACTTGAGTGTATTTTTCCCATTTTTTCATAGCAATCACTAGAGGGCAACAGAGAACCGAACTATGGTTCCCCATACATCATTACTAGTGAACATTCATAATTTGTTCCTTTTTTCGGCCTATTGCTCTGATTCACAGAAGTAACAGATAATATCAAAGGAGATCATTTTGCTGTCCTTTTTGTCTTTAATAACAACAATGCTACTTCTAATCTATCTATCTACCTACATCTGTCTATCTACAGTATTTATATACTGCTTTTCAACTGAAAGGTTCACAAAGCGGTTTACAAGAAAATGAAAAAATTAATAGTTAATTTTTCCATTTTCTATTGAAAATGCTTGGGATCTAATCTTGGCCTTTTATGTGCCCCCCTCCCTACACTAGTCATCATGGTCATTAAAAAATATTTGAAATGGGCTACTGTGAGAAAAGGCTCACATATATTGCCAGGATATTTCATATTTAATGAACGCATTCATTAAATGAATATATTTAATGAGCATATTTAATGTTTATAATTGGTTTCTATGGAACAGTCATTTATGTGCAGATACTTGAAAGCCTCCAAGCCAAAATGGGGGAGCGGGAGTTCTTGGCGCTAAATTAAAGGTGTAGGGTGGGTTTAGATATAATGCAGTACCTAATTGTTGGTGTTAAGAAGCCTAAGATTCATATGGAAGGAGGGACAAAATTATTCTCAATAGCTTCTGAAAGTAGAACTAAATCCAGTGGATACAAATTGCAAGAGTAATGGTTTTTGGTTGGACATCAGGAAGAAATTCCTAATGAGAAGGGTGATTCAGTAGTGGAACAGATTGCTGATGGTAGTGGTGGATTCTCCCTCTTTGGAAATCTTTGTGGAAGATCAACAGCCACCTGCTGGAGATGCTTTTAAAGAATTTCCTGCTACAGTCCAGGGGTCAGACTAGATGACCTTGTAGACACCTTCCATGATTCTATGAACCCACACTGTTGTTTTGAGTTTCCACACACAGAGAAGGCAACTGTGGTTTAGACCTGCTTTTCTGCTTCTCCCATCAAGACTCAACTTCATACATGAATTAATTCGCTCCCATCTGCATTGTACAACAGACTGTTGAGGCTGACCAATTTTGTGCAGCAGATCTGTGAATAATCTCTGCATTCAGACATGACAAACATGGCATAGCACAAAGTTATAGCATATGGCAAAGTTATAGCACAAACTATGGTCTGCAAGCTAGCTTCACAAACCATGGTTTTAGATCACGACTTGTTGCCCCAAATATAAGCTCTGGTTTACGGGCAGTCTTGGGTTCAGACAACAAGAACAAAAAATGGGGAGGTCACCCAATGGTTTAGTTACAGCTGAACTCTGCTATAACATGCGGATCAGAAACTTAATGAACAGGCTCACAGTGCAATCCTAACCAATTAGGCTGGCACAAGTCCTGTGCTGCCCCAGGGGTGTCACAAAAGTGTCATAAGGCATTTCTGTGGCACTCCTGGGAGGGGTTAGGCAAGTGCATGTACATGTGCTAGTGTTTCCCTCATCTGTGCTGCATCAAAGCAATAAAGGAACTGACTAAGAACTGATCCTCCATGCCACTGTGGGAATGGGCAGATAGATGAATTGTGCTGGCCTAAATCAGTTAGGATTGCACCCTCAGTGGCCTAATACCATTGCACCTGGATATAAAATCTGGATATAAAAGGATTGCATATATGATCTGAAATTCTGAAAGGCTAGTTCCAAAACTCAAAGCAGCACTTGTTGTTCAAGAATACAAATAGATAAAACACAACATTGTTTATTCTTCCCAAACCTACTAAATCAGTCAATCAAATCTACTGAAATAATTATCTGAAAAAGTCTTATACTTTTTAGGAGTAACAGTGTCATCTCTTCATGTTGACAGACCAGTTGTTCCTAAGTCAAAGGGCAACTGTGATGGATGCCCTGCTCCTTTAATGTGTCATGGCAGAGCATTTGAAATAGGGCCCAGAGTTGTGTAGACATGGATAGAGGCCTGGGTTAGACATTCAAACTGACGCTATTTCAAACTTTTCATGTACTTTTGTAATCAGTGCTACATGCATATGATTTATGTATGAGTATATACCTGTAGAGGGTATAAAATAGAACAAAATAAAAGAAACAATTGTAATTGTTTGGCACAAAACCATCACCGCTTATAAGAAATTAAACAATTTATTCTTAGAATTATACAAATCCAAGAAACCTGAATACAATGTTAAAAATACGAAGATTATATCAAAAGTAATGCAAGCCCAAAAAAGGTTTAAAATATCTCTGGTTAGGATTTGGTCCTCACTCACTGAACTGGCATCTTTACCCCTCATGGAGGTTTTGGTTACCGGAGTTTGCAGGCTTACAGGCCCTACAATCCAGAGTAAATACGGGTGCACGTAAGAGACATTACATGCGACCGTAGTTACTGCACCACCTAGTGAAAACATATGGGAAATTCATATTGCAATCCAGACCAAATTATTCTTACACCGGAGCAAGGACTCCCCGTAGTTTACTCTGGATTGTGCCCTAAGTGCTGGATAACTCAAGATTTTGTTGTATTACAGAATTTTATAATTGTGGTGCTCTGTTAATTTAAGGCTGCAATCTGACTCTTTCCTGGGAGTAATACCCATTGAACACAATGGGGTTTACTTCTGAGTAGACATGGTTAGGATTGTGCCCTAAGCTACCTTTTAGAAACTGGATCAAGTGGTTTTAAAATTTGGTTACCCGGCTGATTAGAAAGATAATTTCTGTGCAGCATACAGATCACTGGCTTGAAAATACAGCAGTGAAATATCCGTATTTGGCTGTGTTCTCTCGTGTTGCCGTTTTCCCTCATCTGTGCTGAATCAAAGCAATAAAGGAACTGACTAAGAACTGATCCTCTATTTCTGCACCATTCAAACAGTTAAGGATCTCTCTTCCTGTTCTCCTCCCAGCTCCCTTACACAGAGCTGAAGGGGCGAGCTTTCTTTGTTGATAAGAATCTAGTAAAGCTATGCTAACTCACCATTTGTAGATCATGCATGAATAGCCCATAGTCAGCTATTCACAGCAAACTTGTTGTGTGCACTGGAATCAGAGTCCAAGTTACAACAAGATTAAAGGCCAAGGTTTTGCAAAAACACACACTTTCAGGTTGCATTTACTCATTGAGTCATTGAACCTCTTGATCTCTAAAAATTCTAGGAATCCTGCATTCTTATGCCTTCAGTGCTCATTCTTTAGCATAGAATATTCTCATGGTTGACTCAAGGCCTCCTGATCCCTGAGGCATGCCAAATACTACCCCTTTTACCCAGTGTTATGCCGGCCTTCATTCCTTCATGTTCTTCATTCCAATGTTCTAGCTCAGCACTCTCTTCCAGTCCATATTCCCCAGGGTGACCAGATGCCCAAACCTCAAAAGGAAGACAAGGTAATGGATTCCTCTCAGCCTGGTCTTTCTGGAAGACAATGGCACGTTTGCCTACTCATGAGTAAAGCTATGATATTGGGGACTTTCACTTTCCCATAGAGCTCAATGCGTATTTTTTATTTTTAGTTTTTTGGCCATAACGTTTGATAGGAAGGAGATATTTCAAAACTGATTTTTGCATTGGATTCCACTCTTCAGTATGAATCCAACGACATATGACATGATGGGGTACTGCATATCATTGCAAAGTTCCAAAACGAAGCCAAAACGGAGGACAATGAAATCCTTTTAGAGGACATGCAGACTGGCGGCTAAAAAAAGAGGTCAAATCTGGAAATTTCCAGTCATATGTTCACCCTGATATTCCCTCTTCCCTCTGTCTTCATCTTCATTTTCCTAACCAGGGACTTAAAGTAGAAAGAGGATCAGTGAAGGCACATAGGAGGACAAATTGGGTGCCACCTACCAAACTGCTACCTGATGCAACCACTTCAGTTATTCTGATGGATGGACCAGCTCTGATGATTCAGTTAAATTTATCTAAGAAAAAAACCTGCCTTCCATAAAGATTCATACCCCAACAGTGGAGGAAGAAGGAATAATTGTTTCTAGGTTAACTGGAGTTAACTTTCTCATAAACTCACAATATTTGAATGATTCTAAACAGTGTAACCCTTAGACTACCAGGTGGGTTGATTAAACCCGCATTTGTAGTTTATTCCAATTAGGCCAATTTTTAGATGGTAGTCTAAGGGTGCAATCCAGAGTAACTACAGGGAGTCCTTGCTCCAGTGTAAGAACAATTTACTCTGGATTGCAATATGAGTTTCCCTTAGGTTTTCACTAGTTGGTGCAGTAATTATGGGTGCACATAATGTCTCTTACGTGCTCACATAGTTACTCTGGATTGTAGGCTATGGGCGCAATCCAGAGTAACTACAGGAAGTCCTTGCTCCGGTGTAAGAACAATTTGCTCTGGATTGCAATATGAATTTCCCATAGGTTTTCACTAGGTGGTGCAGTAACTACGGGTGCACGTAATGTCTCTTACGTGCTCCCTTAGTTACTCTGGATTGTAGGGAATGTTAATCTGTAAAGCCCTTCCAGGGAGAAAGGCGGAATACAATAAAGTATAATACTCTTATTTGCATGTTGTGATCCATGAGGAAGCCATTCACATTCTTCAGCACCTAATTAGGTGTCTGAAGCACCTAGTCTAGGAACCAAATTGTCTTCCAGTCAGTTGGCCATCATTTGAAAGACTGCTCAAGAAACCAATCCATTCTTTTCTTCCTTCTGTCCCACTCGATAACAGGTTCTCTACTGGAAACGATCAACTGCTTGCATTTCTTCCTGTTAGGACATGTTTGGTGTGTTTTAGGCCCAACCTATCCATCCTCCAAGCAATGATGCAGGCATTTCAAATGTGCTGCACTGTGTAATATGTGTGGAGAGGACAGTTAAGGCTACCTATATATCTATAGTTATTTTTAGTATATCAATGCAACTTGTTTAAATAAAAACAACAGAAGAAGGCTACACTGACTTGAAATGCTCCAAATTTCATTTGCGGTTGGAGTAGAAGCAGCAATATGTAGGAATTTGGGCTTGTTTATGCAGGGTGATGGTGACTCTCCTACCCTTTTCTCCCCTCCTGGATATTTCACATGAACTGGTGCTTATATACATGCACAGTTATACCATATGTAAGCAGGCCTGCTTGTACATGACTGCACAAAAGAAATTCAAAGCCTGGCTCGCATCAGATGTACTGCTATAAAGGGTGTGAATGCCTGAGGCTGTACATGCCAAGACTTTCTCTGCCCCTAAGATGTAAAGGTGCTCATGTCCACATGAAGGAGGCACGCATGGCCAATAATGCAAAAAATTACATTGAAATGCTTCTTCAAGGTATAGCGAAGCTGAGATCCAATCTTATGCAATTTACAGTGGGGGAGAAAACTGGGTGGCCACTTTCCACTCCAGATTCAAACATCAATGCCAAGGAAGCTGTTGCGTAAGAGAAACTGTGAAAATAACCAGCATGTTAGCAGTTTCCGCCCTAGATGCTGTACATATTAACTGGGTGGTGAAATGTCAGCAAAACAGTTCAGTCTGATAGTTCAATCATGTCCAAGATTAGGAGGGTTGATGCATGGAAAGCCCCATTTAAACTGATGGGATACGGAGTGTTTCTTAAAGTCTTAAAGTCTTTCATTTATGTCTTACTAATTTTCTTGCAATATTTTATTGTGATCTTCAATACTGATTTTTAACTTTTCTACAAATTAAGATCCATACTTACACAATTCTAAGCTCTCAGAGGCCAGTATAAATCCAAAGCAAAGCAAACCAAAGTAAATTTACTCAGAAGCAAGTTTCATTGTGTTTGATGGGGCCAGTTCCTCAACATGCACCAGATGGTAGCATTAGAAATGTAGTTTAATAACTTGGGATTCATATCTGGAGGTGCCTAAATATGCCACTGATTCAAGGAATGGAGAAACTTTTGCTACTCAAAAAGTTTGCTTTTTGTTTAAGCCCTTCAGTAGTTTGCTCCATTCTCAGTCATTTATGACTGAGAAAGAAAGGTATGAGAGGCTGCCGCTGGGAGAGGTTGTGGCTATTCTGTGGTCACCACCTTCAAAGCCCTCGTGAGTCAGCAGGAGTGATCCACTTTGCCAACCTCTGAAAAGAGAGCTGACGGTGACCGGGGATTTGTTCTCTCCTTCACAGCTCCACTATGCAAGGCAGGGGTCAGCATCCATTAAGGCCCATGAAAAACACTGAAAAGAAAGCTTTGAGTTGGACCAAGGCAAAGCATAAAAGGAAGAATTTTGACAGGGGTAGGTTTTCTCAGCAAAGGCCCTCGATGACAGGAAAATTTGTTCGAAATACTGGTTTTTATGTTTTCCATGTCTCCCTCGTAACAATGCAAACTGCCTCCTATAGTGGATCATCGCATGTTAGGAGGCTACCACCAGTACCCCTGCCTGCCACTGCCCATCACTACTTTGAGGTCTCCCCCATTGAAGACAAAAAAAGATTAAGTAGAAGAGCCGTGGGAAAACGTGAACTTTTCTCCCCTGATTCTGCCCCTCCGACCAACATGGGAGGAGAAGTTGGGTCTCTTCATGTAGTAGTGGTGAATCTCAGGGATAGCAGTGGTATGTGTGTCAGCACTGGACACTATAGTTCAAGAACCTGAAGATTTGGAGTCATCCTTGTGTTGCTTTTAAAAAACACTTTCTGATGTGCCCATCATATATCTCAAAGCTGTCCCCTGAAGTGGACCATATGAATACTCCATGTTCTATTTCCTGAACTTCTGTATCCAAACTGTGACCTGATCTATACATGCATTACCAAGAACTGCTATAATAGTGCAGTGGCCTTTATTACTTCAGCTTGCAGGTGAAGTGGATATAATTTTGAAAAATGTCCACTATATAAAACCAAAACCAAAAAAACTTCTCCCCCATTCTGAGGATTTCCTGCTACAGGCAGGGGGTTGGCCTAGATGCTCCACTGGGTCCCTTCCAACTCTATGATTCTATGCTGTGCAGCATAACCTAACCATAATGATGATACTGTGTCCTATTCTGTGTGCATAGATGGGGTCTGTACCTCCATTTTAGCAATTCTAAACCAAGAAGATAATTTGGATTCCCAAATGTTAAACTTTTCCACCTTACTCTGAATAATTACTGCATTGGATCCCCTTCCATCCCTCTTTCCACAATACTATAATTAACTATTTGGCAGGTAAACTACATAACTTGACTTAAGGCAAATATTCTACAGCTGCTTTCACACTGCATGATTAAATAAATAGCATAGGCTTGAAGCAGATTAGGAAAGCATTAATTTACCCAAAGGCAAAATTGACTGAATAACAAATATAATCCACCTCCACCCAGAGAGCTCCTGCTACTTACTCATGTTATAAATAACCTCTGAAATTTACTGCTATGAGCAATAAACCATAAGCCTGTGATGCACTGCTAGATGTGTGTGTGTGTGTGGCTTTGTTGAAAGCAATAGAACAGAGTCCTGAACCTTTTAAAAAATAGCCTAATTTGTATAAATTATAATTGCTGGAAAATCAATCCGGTTGGTCATCTAAGGGTTACCCTATACCATAAGATGCCTAGAAATTGTTGTTTTTCATTTTTGTTCAGACAGGTGTTATTTATTGATTTGTTTTATTCAGATATCAAGCCCTCCAAAGCATTTGGGATGCCTGATTTGTGTATATTTTGATGTTACTCTTGCAAAACATAAGCTGTTCCCAGTAAAGCTGCTTTTTGTAGTTGATTTCATAATAATTTGCATTAGTGTGGGAAAGGTGGACATTAGCATGGGAAAGACAGGGTAAAAATCCCTAAAATAAACAAAAAAAATCAACCTCAAAATGTGGTGGTGTTGGTGGAGAATAAAAAGACAGTGGCACAGTGAATGCTCGTCATGCCGGGCAAGGGGGAAGGCTGGCATATGCACCATCAGCGGGATCGCAGATCTTGAGCCATTTTGAATATCAGATCACCTTGGGACACCTGTGACCTCAGATAAAATTATACAGTAGGGTTGTCACATATTGCTTTATAGAGAAGCTATTTTCAACCTTTTTCGTCACACAGTACATTGTCAAGGCACTAAAACTGTCAAGGCACACTATCAATATTTTGATAATTGAGAGCATACTATATGCTCCTGGTTGGAAGGAGTCATCCCCCAAAGACTGCATTAATTAATAAATTGCTGTTCCTCAAAATCCCATAGCATACCTGTTGACCGTTTGTAGTACACTGGTTTAAAATGGCTGCTTTGCAGGCTACCCTTTTGCCCATGTTTTTGATCATGGGCCTAAAGGTGAGCATCAGATGAGTGGAAGATCAAAAACCCGCATGGAATAACCTGAGGAACTTCGGAGTTGCAATTCCTATACTGTACTAGAGTACAAAGTAAGGGTGAATGTGTGAGGCACAAGCACATTCAAGCTGCGATCCAATATGATCCCTGTTTACTCTGCAAGGTGTGGGCAATTCGACGTTGACTGATTCAGGCTACACACACACATTCTTACATGCCTCTGTATCTGAATAGTAACCATAATGTCCATTGCCCCGAGATGACAGATGAAACAGAGAATCTGGAGGAAAAAAATAGCTGCAAACCTAATTGCAGATGTACTTTGTGAGGAAAAAAGTAACTGCAGAGATTATTCTTTGAACTTGTCTCAGTGGATATTACCTTGCAATTAACTTAATTGGTACTCAAATACTAGGGTACCTGAGCCCAGGACAATGAAGTTTGTCAAGCTACTCCCACCACTGTGTATTATTTCAAACAGAAACTAGTTCTATTCTTTTCCCCAACAAAACACATACAGAAAATCCACAGCAGGAATAAGAGATGTGTATGAGGGGCTTTTGGGGACTGTATAACTGAAACACCTTTGACTAAAAGAGGTACACTATAGATGTCTGATCATAAGTCAGACTGAGTAGCCGTGGCCCCCTGCAGTTTGGCCAGGTCATAATGCTACAAAAACCAAGGCTTCTAAGGGCAAAATCCAGAGCAGTTACGGCTCCACGCAGTTACGTCACCCTCTAGAGTTATCTTATGGAAAGTCATCTTAACTGACTTAACGGAGCAAGGGGCTTAGTTTCACTTTAGGACATAGGTCTAAGTTTAATATTCAGCTTGCTGCTTCCTTTCCATTGTAATGTAGGGCCTGGATTTACTTTAATCCAAGTATATCACAAACTAGTCCTCCAGCTTTCCTAGAGGCCATCTGATCATGCAACTACCTAAAAATCCTCCATGTGGAAATTATTGACCAGTAATTCTGCCTTCTGTGTTGCAGTTAACACAGTTAACACCACACAATACAATAGCTAGACTTTCATCACATCAGAACAGATGCTAACACATTCACAACTGCAGAGAAGCTCTACACTCTACATAGTGGCAGACTGTAAAAAATGGTTGCCTGTTTTATGCATTAAGAAATATTGCATGGCTTGCCATAGGTCAAGGTGAAATAGGGCCATATCGGTGACTGTGAGTGAGTGGTACATATTCAGGCTTCAGATTTGGGCCTTTGATCCAGCGGCACAGTACATTAGCCTGAGGAAAGCTGTTGAAGTAACAACAAGGGATAAAATCAGGGATAAAATAATAAGGGAGAGAATTGGAGCAGAACCAATTCTGCATTATATAGAAAGGCAGCACATAAAGTGGTTTGCACACTTGGAGAGAATGTCTTGGGAAGCCATACCATACAAGGCTTATGTCATGAGAGAAGAGGGACAAAGAGCAAGAGGTAGACCCACAATACGATGGAGAGATAACATCAAGGACGTACTGCTACAACACCAAATGAAATTGGAAGAGGCCACCAGAAATGCAAAATCCAGGCCTTTACACCTCCCTCGACACCCAAAGGGAAGAAGAAAAAGCTTCAACAGCGTAACTGGGCCGGCTGGGGCTGGGGGCAGGGTGACACGGTGATGTCAGATATCTTTGTAGCATCATTTTGTCACCTGCCTTCTACATCAGAACATTACATTCCTAGATCTGGAATGGCTCAGGTTTGGAGCCAAACCGCCTTGTGGGCTGGAGGGCCCATCTTTGCTGTGCTCACCACTCGGAGGATTCAGGCAAGAACATGGAGAACATAGCAAACCTGCAGAACATCATGTGGGATCCCTTCCTTGTTAAAGAAGAAACAAAAATGCCTTATTTCAGGCATTGCCAACTAACCAGACATTAACCTTTATCAACAGAACAACAACATTAACCTTGGCCTTGCAGAAACCAGCAGCAGAGCATTATTTCTTTCTTACATCTACAGATCAAACTACAATTACAGGGACTGTACCTGCACAAATACTAGCTATCTGGCTAGTAGTTGCTTCTGTGACTGAATCTATTGGCTTGTGTTGTATTTAATGAAGAAGGAATTGCGTGTCCTATTTTTTCACATTTCCAGAGTCTTTCCTTCCCCTAAACAAGGTGTTTTGGGGGTCCTTTTCCACTCATGAAAGCAAAGCTGCCTGAATTTCAACTTGACAGCAAGATCCCAAAATAGATGTATTTCCTCATTCTGTCAGATTGTTTTGCCATGATTTATGGACAAACATGAAATAGTTATGCTGCTGGATGCTGCTCTAATGTATTTTTGTGAGAGCAAGTGCAAGCCACCTAAAAGGCCATGTCCCTTTACTTACATTAGAATGGTTTCAGTTATAGTTTCATTGGGCAGCAGGGTGACCAGATGCCCAAACCTCAAAAGTTGAACAAGGTCTTCAATTCCTCTCAGCCTGGCCTTTCCGGTGGACAATGGCATGTTTGGCTACTCATGAGTAAAGCTACGGAATTGGGCACTTTCACTTTCCCATAGAGCTCAATGCGTATTTTTTATTTTTAGTTTTTTTGACCATAACTTTTGATAGGAAAGAGATATTTCAAAACCAATTCTTGCATTGGATTCTGTTCTTCAATACACATCCAATGACATATAATATGATGGGGTCCTGCACACCATTGCAGAGTTCCAAAATGAAGCCAAAATGGATGACAATGAAGCCCTTTTGGAGGACACCCAGACAGGAGGCTAAAAAAGAGGACACATCCAGAAATTTCTGGTTATATGGTCAGCTGTTGGGCAGAAAATGCTGTCTCTGTGTTGCTGGACAGCCATTTTGTCCAGGAACTATTGTGTGTTTGTTTTCTGGTCCAGTCCTATGCCATCCAGATGCTAGTGTACTATATGTATCAATGGCAGAAGTATTGAATTGGAAAGCAGTCACTGCTACATATTCTGCAAGGCCACTGGTGTGGAGGCTGGAGTAGCTTTCCATGTAGTGGTGGATTGACAAGAGGAAGAGGGTAGGTCAGATCATATGAACTTTTGTCATTCCCGTTCTACAGAACCCCACTGTGCAATCCAAAAACAGAGTTATGGGTCTCTATGGAAAAGGAAAGAAGGGTTGAAATGGTTACAAGGGTAAGAAGAATATAATATGGAAGTCTGTTTCAAATTCAGAGGGAGGACATTCACAGTAACATACGGGTGGCCATTTGTGAATTTTGGCAAATCTAGATCTGACTGGGCAACTAAAGTTCAACCTCAGATAATGATCACAGCAGATGGGGAGGCATGTATAGGACAAGGTGGGCCTTCAAATAGTCAGGCACAAAACAGTTATCACGTATTCTGACTTTTGAGTTTGATCATAACTGTGCTGCTTTTGAAGATGTTTTACAGATTGCCTTAATGGCTATATTTTTGTTTTGTTTTGTTAATAAGCAACTCTGGATCTTTAAAAGAGAAGTAGAATCAACTCATTCATTAGCAGAGTAAGATGGAGGCTCTTTCTTCCTGCCTTGCTTACCTCCTGCCCCAATTTTTCCTTCTATGCATGGTTGAGCAGGAATGGATCATCTGCATTGCCTCAAATACCTATCTCTTTGTCCATATGCATGTTCACTGTTCCTCCTCCTGGAGAAAAACAAGAGGAGGATTGAGTTGAAGAAGAAATGTGGAAGAGAAAAGAGTGTAAGATTAGAACAGAGACTGTAACTTCTAAACCTCACTTCTCCACCCTCTCTCTCAAAAGCAGGAAGAACAAGGCAGGTGATGAGGGGCAGCAGGCTACCTGAGGTGCTGGGAGATCCTGGGTCAGCTGGTTCATGTGAATTCTGAACCCATATAATGTATCTTTTACACAAAAAGTAACTTAATAACAGACACCCCAAAATGTCCCAACTCCTCAGGTAACACAAAGCCTAAAATGTTGCAATCTAAAGAAAATCTTAGATCTGCATGTTAGAACCTCACTTTCTTAGCTGTTCTGTGCAGTCAGAACACACCAGGGTTTAGTACTGTGCATATATATTAACATTGGGGATTGCGGTGGCTCAGTGTCAACCTAAAGGTTGGCATGATGGTGGTTCAGGATACAAGTGCCACATGATGGAGTCAGGTCCCATCACTCGTTTGAGCTCCTGTCAACCCAGGTTTTCAAAAACATGCAAATGCAAGTAGATAAAAAGGAATCACTTTGAAGAGGCAACAGGCCCCTGCTATTTGCTGGCCGGTTTCCCCAAAGTTGCTTCAAAACATGGATTGGATGACTCCGGTCCAGAATAGCAGATCCTACCACCACATGGGACAAATGCTGAAGAAGTTGCCTTTTACTAAAATATTAACATGATAAAAAGTGTTAATGTACTTTTTCCTCTTCAAAGCATGGTCTTCTAAAGAGCCATAGCATTTTAAAATTAAATCGTGAATTTATTCAGGGCTTTTGTATAAAACAGGGGTGTTCAAACTTTCAACTTTAGGGCTCCTAGACCTTTAATAAGGGTGTAGAGAAGGGAATTTCAGCATGTGCAGTTTGTGATCTGTAAGATGAGAAGCTGCGCCTGGTGAAATTCTCTCTTCTGCACACTTGTTCAAGGTCCAGGAGCCCTAAAATTGAAAGTTTGGACACCACTGGTTTCTAAGAAAGTCCTGTATAAACAGAAAGGATATTGAAAAGGAAAAATGCTCCAATAGCTGACGTATAGACAGAAAGATATATAAAAGGCCAGTGACCTGCCCTGTGGTACGACAAACAGATTACGTAAACAGTTCCAATAGTGGCATCACTCAAACTCTGTCCGCGTTATATAACAGTTTACAGAGTATTAAAAACCAGTCTGGATTCAGCTATAGCACTGAACAATAAAACACAGACAAGTTCTTTCTGCCTTTCACCCACAGACATTTCTTCCTTTGTTCTTTGTTGAATATATATCAAGGAGTTCTCATAATGTTTATATTGGCAGTTGTAGTCTTCTGTCTCTATTAGGAGTTTTGGATTAGTCAGTGCATGGAGATCTCATATTTCCTCTCAGTTTTATGAAACAAGCCTATATGTACATACACCGATATTTCTTGAGCAGATGAGGGTTCTTCCCAGGCCCAGAGGAAGATGTTCGAGAGACTATAATTTCCCTAGAAAAAGATGCACATTTATGGGCTCTTGTCTGATACTGAAACATCTGATGCTTTTGCATTATATCATGTCCAAAACTGCCACCTGTAACCTTTGAATTCGTTATACACTCACGCAACCTTCACATACCCCTGCTAACTGGGCAAGAGACACTCTTTCAAGTGGGTGTTCCTCTTTTATTTAGCAGGGGAAGAGTAACTGGCCCTCCACACCCCAGCAATGTCTGTTCTAGTGGCTTCTGCTGGTGTTCTTTTTGCATTTTAGATTGTGAGCCCTTTTGGGACAGCACCCATTAGCTTTAATTAGCTAGTATTTTTTTTCCATTTTCTTGTAAACCGCTTTGTGAACTTTTCAGTTGAAAAGCGGTATATAAATACTGTAGATAGGTAGATAGATATGTAGCTATAGCCATGCCACACTTTTGTTGCCCCTCTCAACTGGTACTTTGGAAATGGTGAAACCTTATTTTGTTTACTTGGGACATTGGGAAATTGCAAACCAGGGTCCATCAGTTGGTGTGGGTTTCTGTGTTATGGGCACAATCCAGAGCAACTACAGGGAGTCCTTGCTCCGGTGTAAGAACAATTTGCTCTGGATTGCAATATGAATTTCCCATAGGTTTTCATTAGGTGGTACAGTAACTACGGGCATGCATAATGTCTCTTATGTGCTCCCGTAGTTGCTCTGGATTGTAGGGTATGAGCTTGGCTGGTGAGCGCTGTTCTCTGCTGTTTTCTCTTGTGCTGTCCTATGGCCTTTATTACTTCTGTAGAGCTGTGGACCATTTTAGCATTCTGATATTTCGGCTTTGCTCATCCCACTTGTAACTCGATTCATTTTCTTTTGGTTTAATGGTTTCCAGAATCCTGGTTCAGCTACTGGTGTCTAAATAGATGATTTCAAAACTGAAAATAGTTTTAGAACATGTTTGCATTATGTTTCCTAAACCAACTCTTGCATTTTGCCCAATAGAGACAGGCAAAATTAACAAAATCATTCAGAGAAATTCATGGTTGTCAAAGATGTCCATTTCTATTTGGGGTAATAATCAGGACTGCAAATAAAATGCACTTTAACTTGTACACAGAACATTAATGGTTCACTTCAAAAGGCTGACTTGTTGAAATCGACTGAAATGTCTACATTCCTATCACTGAATCTTGGTCACAGGTCAGCATGAAATATGTATGAAGAAAATATTTTAATGAAAGCCTTATATTCAGATTTATGTGGGGGAGAGTCCAGAAAGAATGTGCTTCTACACCTACCACTAAAGACTCAAGTACAAAAACTGAAATGTCTTTGCTACATTCTTCTATGCCATCTGCATAACTCCCACCAATCATATCAACAATACAGCTATAAGGTCAGCAATCCCAATTGCAAATTGTTCTCACAATAGGCAGCAGATTTATCATTTTCATATGATTAATTATTGACCCGCAGATGGACACACATGTGTAACTTTTTAGCCACTGCACAATCCTATGGGAAAAATCCCTTGATAGTGGATCTCCTAACCATATCGGCCATATAGCATGAGGTGTCTCATGCCATGGGTGCATTCACAGTGGTGGGTGTGAACGTGCCTACCCATCTAACTTTTCCCCCCACCCCAGCTATTCCCCCAGCACTCTTCTATGCCAGCTGGAGGCAGTATAGGCAGCTGGCAGCTGTAGGCAGCTGGCAGTTCAGTAGGCAGTAGGCAGCTGGCAGTTTGGCTGGCAGGGCATACCTTACCACACCTCCCATGCCAACTTGAGGTTAGCCAGCCCCACCTCCCTGAGCTAGTCCAGCATGAAGAGAGTGGGGTGACACCCCCACCTTGGATGGACACCAGGGATGTTCCTTGCCTACCTGAAACCCGCATGCTTTCCTGTGAAAGTGACCGACCTATGCTTATCAACGTGACTTCAGACTTTTAAACTGTGAACAATTACACAAAAATCAGTCTCTGCCTTCACATCAGTCCAGAGTAGGCAAAAAAACTACCACTCAGGGCCAATCAGAGCAGCAGCATAAAATTCCTACCAGGCCCCCATAGGCGACCAGCTGCTCATCAGACTGTACTGAGGGCAGGAGGGCAGGTGCACAGTTCCAAGAGGGAGACAGGCTATTTCTGGGTGGTCCCAGGACAACAGTCCCTGGCCCCACTCCTCCTTTGAGGCAGCCAATAGGCTGCGTACACAACCTGCCCACTCCTGCGGGGGATGCGGAGCAAAAAACACCAGCGCAGGTTTGTGCTAACACCCATTATGACTTCCCGTGGTTACTCTGGCTTGTAGGGTATGTTGAATGCTTTCAGCAGTAGCTTTCTTTCATCAAAGACCACAGCAGGGGCAAGGTACTGAAGCCTCCTTAACCCTGCTGGCACTGTGGTTTCATCAGGCTTTAGACTCCTCCTTCTTGTTGTAGGCACACTTACAATAAAATCCAAGCCTGTTGAACAATTATACTGGCAATGATTTTTCTTTTGCTTTTTGAAAGGTTTATAATGTCTGTGTTCCAATACAATGCAAACATATATGGCAAAGTAAAACTGGTGAAATAAATTCTGAAACCTCTATTTAAACCTGCTGCCTTCTTTTTCATTTTTTGGTCTTGAAATACACTGTTTAGCTACACATTCCACTGGATTATGATTGAATGTTTATTGTGGGGTAGGATCAATAAAGCTATACAATGACATATTGTAAAACCAGGGTCACAGATAATGAAAGGCCTTGCCCTGACTATAACCAAAACCAGCTTGCTTTCCCCTTGAAACAGGTCTCCTTCAGAGACGGATCATAATCTTGGAGCTCATATTCTGGGTCAACAGGAAGACATTAAGTCCTCCCATACGGATACCATCTCACGTATCTTCACATAAAGTCAGATGCATTCAGGGTTGACTTCTGACTACTTTAAATCAAACATTCCCTAATATGTAACATCTAGTTTTACAGTCATGAGCATTTAAATGCAGTGATTTATTTAAGTGGTCTTTTGGAAAGACACATATAAGTATAACCTAATGATCCATGGTTACTTTCACCTGCAGTTATATTTTAAAGTGGAAGTGATTATTATCTCCTCTTTGCAATCTATTTGGAGAGAGAATGATAGATTGATTATGGGCACAGTCCAGAGTAACTACAGGGAGTCCTTGCTCCAGCATAAGAACAATTTGCTCTGGATTGCAATATGAATTTCCCATAGGTTTTCACTAGGTGGTGCAGTAACTACGGGTGCATGTAATGTCTCTTATGTGCTTCCGTAGATACTCTAGATTGTAGGGTATTTGCCTGATCTGTTTATCCTACATTACAAACAAGGTTGTTTTAAATAGTTGAGTAAAGGGACATTGTTATTTTTACTGAAGTTCTTTAAATGTGCATGATTTTTGGCATCCATGTGAGTTATGAGAACAGAACCTCCTGGATAAAGAGACCTGTAATTGGATTCTGTATCTTCAAAGCATCTCCAGAACTCTGTAACCAAAGACGACAAAGTTATCTGGAAAATGGTGAACAAAACAATGGCATAAATTATTAATATTTACTCTTCTTAAGAAATTTTATTGCAAAATTTTTATATAGATTGCAAACATTTGTTGGCCTCCCCACACCACCATGGGAATAGGGAGACAGGTTAGTCGTACTGGCCTAAATTGGTTAGAATTACTCTTTGAGGTGACTACAGTTCTTTTGCAGATAAATTTGAGATGGATATCTCGGTTAAGTATGTTGTAGTAGAAACAATAAAATGAATTTTTTGGCAGCTAACAAATTTAATGGATTTATTTTAACAACATACGTTTTTTAAAAATGAGTTGCTGATGATTCTGCATCTTCTGATATAAGGAAATAAAAGGAAAGTCAGAATCCCTACATTCACAGGAATTAAGAAATCTCACATTTTAGACTGGAAACAGATGTTGTGAATTCTTGGCAACCATTTACAAAGTTATGGGGAATGTTATTTTTCTTGCATAGCTGAAAAAGAATTTGCTCAGGAAAAAATTCTCATCAGGTACTTATGATTACAAAAATGGTGGGACATCAAGCAGATGGTCCTGGAGAGGTATGTAAAACTTTCTTACTTATATCCCCATAGGCCACCTGAGACATATGCCACTTATTTCAGAGGGGCAGGTTGGGGCTGAGAAAAGGGGATAGGATTTTGGCATGCACCACTGCCATTGAGTCCTTCAGTTCCTATGCCCTTACCTTACCAGGCTTTCCCCCACTGCCCATGAACTTTCCCTGAACCACCCTTGCTACCAACCTACCTGCTCCTAAGGGGCATGTGGAGCCACTGTTGCACACATGGGGCCTCTGGACATTTGTGAAGACAGCCCACTGTGCTTGATGTTGGCACAATTTTTACATTGCAAGTGCAGATTCTGAGATCTGCGTAGCTTTGTCAATATCCAAATTCTCATTCAGACCACTTAAGCAAGGTTTGAGCATTGGTGGGATGAGGTGTTTTCTCATTACAAAGCAGTTTTCCAGCTTAACCTAATTCTAATTTCCTCATTGCCAAGGCTGGTAGTGTAGCTGAGATGGTCATAGAACCCTGGGCAGCACATTTCCAGGGGCCGATGCTGCCCACCACCACAGCTGTTGGGTCCTGCGCACCTACTTGCCCTGCACCTCCTGCCGTGAACATGATAGGGGCTATGGTCCAGCTGCATCTGAAGGGTAGTCTGAGACCTACTGAAGCTTTTTCTGGCCTCACTGGGCCATAGAAAGCTCTCTAACCCTGCAATCCAGAGTAACTATGGGAGCACGTAAGAGGCATTACACGCACCTGTAGTTACTGCACCACCTAGTGAAAACCTATTGGAAATTCATATTGCAATCCAGAGTAAATTGTTCTTACTCCAGAGCAAAGACTCCCCATGGTTACACTGGATTGTGCCCTAAGGTTGCAATCCTAAAGACACTTTCCTGGAAGTAAGACCCACTGAATACAATGGAGCTTATGTTTGAGGAAACATGATTAGGATTGCACAGTAAGGCAGTGTTCCTCAAACTTAAGGAGAGATTTACTCTCTCCCTAACTCTTTGCAGGAGAGTGATGTGTTCCTTCAGCTTATGGCCCTTCCAGCTATGCCACTGGTGGAGAGAGAACATGTTTGGGTCATCCAATCTAGTTCATAAGGGGAGGCAATGAACTACGATACAATCGATAAAGTTATTAGCTTCCCAATACTAGACCCCATCCCAGACTAACAACTTGCCAGCAGGGATCGCCTGACAAGGAATATCAGAACAATGAAGTTTCAGCAGGGAAAAATAATACTTTATGGAATTAATTTTCTCCCTGGGCAGGAGACTCTTGCCTGTAAGAATTCCCTTCAAATCTGACTGGTGAATGTATATAGAAAGCAAATGTTTTTCTAAGGTTTCATATTATCCCATGAGCATCAGCCACAGTGGAGCTTTGGCCAAACTCGGTATCTGCATTGCAGTTGCTGGAGTCGGTAATTTCGCTTCTATCTGGGACCAGAAATCTAATAAGGTTTCATTGCGTGTGCTGAGTATATTTGGGTTTGTATGGTAGTCCAGGCAACAGCTGCTTGAGCGGAATGTGGGATATTTACCATCGCTTCTTTAATATAAAACAGTGTACCCTTTTCCTTGTGGCTCGCACTTCGGACCAATGGAGTGCAATGAGACTCAAGGCTCTGCTAGTAAAATAATTGTGGAGGCGTGGAAGGGCCTATTCCAGATGATGCAGTACTATGCGTGACAGACACACTTTGAGCAGATGTCAGAACTGCAAAAAAGGACCAAGGCTTCACAAAATGTAGACACCCAAGAAAAATGAAAGACATAACTCAATATTAATTTGTAAATTTTTTTAAATAAAACATTTATTTATAAATGTAGAATGTAACACTCGTATTTATTGCTTTTTTGTGATTAATTTAAACACTATAATATTTATTAAATTTACAGATTTATTATTACATTTAAACATGACATATGATTTATTACATAGGCAATGGAATACTGACTTTAGGCCGGAAAAATGGCTCAGTTAAGCTGGCCTAAGTAGGTCATATCCTGAACTGACAGTTAGGCCAAATCCACAGGGCAAGGAAGCCTATAGGATGACATCTAAATCCACAGGGCTAGAAGGCCTCTGGTTGGCCTAACAGCTGCTGAAGAGGCAGCAGAAGGGCAGCATTCTCACTGGACTGGTGTAGTTTTGCCATATCCTGAGGTGGGCTAGTGTAGTTGTGCTGTATCCTAAGGTTGAGAGGCCGAGGTTGGCCAAGACTCAGAATTTTTTGCCATCACTTCCCATTTTACTCTGGCTTATCATGGGCACCTATGGTCTACTCGCATCTATTCCTGCTCCATAGGTGGCCTGATTTTAAGAAGTTGTGAGGGGCATGTCTGCCCTGGAAACAGGCTCTGGATACAACCGAACTGCACTGTTTTAGGGCATGCTGAATACACCCTCAACTTGCCTCTCCTGAACTGCCTAGGTCTATCTGTCTTGGGCCAGCCTATGTTGATTTACACCAGCCCAGGCCTTTCTGGGGTAACTTGGCTGGCCTATCTTGGAACTGGGCCAGCTCAATGATAGGTAGGCTAGCCCAGGTGAACTTCAGGGTTGCAGCCTATATTTATTAATTACAAGAAGGCTACATGTTGCCTACTCACAAGGAAAAAGAGAACAAATGAAGATTTCTTCCCAGGACACAAGCAGTGGTGGGCCCAGACCGGTTCAGGCCGAATCGCCTGAACTGCTTCCTGTTTCTGGCCCCTACCACCAATCTGGTAGCTGGGGGGAGGGGGGAGAAAACCGGCTGCACCAGTTCGGCGGCTGGCCCGCCACTGCACTGTGCATGTGCCAACCAAAGAAGGCTGACGCATGTGCAGTGCATCTCCTCAAGCTGGTTGACCAGCTGGTCGACCAGCTTGAGGAGACGCAGCACTGTGCATCCGCTAACCTTGGTGGATGTGCAGTGCATCTCCTCCAGCTGGTCTGGAGGAGACGCACTGTGCCTGTGCCAAGGTTGGCGCAAGTGCAGTGCGCTGGGGTTGGGGCCTGCCCTTCGCCCCTCCCCTGGCCCTCCCTGGCCCCTCCCCTGACCCTCCCCGCCCCCTGACCGCAGCCTGGCCTGCCCACTTCTGGTGAGCCGGTTGTTGGGACAGGCCGGGCCCACCACTGGACACAAGGCTAAAAAAAAAAAACATGTCCTGGAAAAATAAAGTAACATGGATATTCTGGACATATGGCTTTGAGAATCTTTCCAATAATTCTCTGCTGTTGTAATTAACTGTATTATTTACAGTAGCAATGGAATAAAATTTAATTTTTAAGCTGGAATAGCCTGGTACAGAACAGACCCACCTACATGACTTTTTTTAAACTTTGCACATTTTATCAGACACTATCAACTATTACGCAGTGCCATTCTTAAGGAGTTGTCTAAGAACTTAAGTCAATGTTTATTTAGTAGATACTGCTGAATACTGATTGAATTTAGAAGATCTAATATGGATTAAGGCACGATATAAAAATTATCTTCAAAGCTTTCAGCCTTAAGCAACAATGACTAATTTCTCATATCCAAATGGGGTGATAACAGTCTCTGCTTGTTAATTTTCTCACACAGCCTGCTATAAAACAGCCATGTAAAATATTGTATAGGAGATGTTATAGCAAAAGTTTATGCCATGCTTTGGGAGACACTGCAGAGATTACAAAGCTATTGCTGCTGTTTTGAAGTATGTTAAAGACTAGAACATTTCATTTGAGGAATATACAATACTGACTTTCAGTCTTGTCATATCTGAGGTTATGGGTTGAAATCATGTCCTATTGGAGTTAGCCTTGCCAGGGAGTCATGCTTGAGATACCACAATAGAATACAAATGGCCTTCTGTTATCCTAAACTCCAGTTCAAACTGTTTGCACCATTGGCTGGGATTAGTGGCTTCACAGTACCTTGTGGGGCATCCCCAGCATGCGACACTTCTCTCTTTTATTTTAAACAGGACCAAGGCCCATATCCTAAAGTCAAAATAAGCCCTTTGTTTTGGAGCAGTTAAGGTGACTTTCCATAAAATAACACTAGAGGATGCCATAACTGCGTGGACCCGTAACTGCTCTGGATTTTGCCCTAAAGGGAGAAAGGAAGTGGTCCATATTGCTGCACTTCACCAATCCTTGTGCATTTGGTAGCAGTGGTAGCAGGAGGCATCTGTGCAATTTTGAGTGGTGGGGAGTTGGTTTCACTGGCCTTGGCAACATTGATTTGGCCAAGACAACAAAATTTATCTTGTGAGCAATTATGTGAATGAAAGCACACATGAAACAATATCCAGAGCTAGATGTTGTCAAACAGTTCAGAAAGCAGTGCCCACAGAGCATGAATGTGATGTATTTCAATATGCTTTGCATGTTTCGAAGGAATACATTGATCAGTCTTGATTGCAACAACAGGATTGGAGAAAAGGGTCTTTTGATGACTTCCTATATATTTAAGGCTGCAGTCCTAAACACATTTTCCTGTGAGACCCATTGAACACAATGAGTTTTCTTCTGAGTAGATACACTGAGTAGATACTTCTGAGTAGTTAGGATTAGGTTAGGATTATGGTTATGCCACACTCATATACTATTCACGTGAGGTCAAAGGTAGAAGCTGACTTCAGCAGCTGTTTTCTTTTTTTAACTTGAAATATCTCAAAGCAGCCTAAAGTAAAAGAAAACTGGCTCACAAATTTCAATGTCCCAATTGCACCCATTCCACAATACAAAGAAGAAAAGCAGCCACCAGAAGCCACATTTTCATTCTGCACCTTGAGTTTCATCACATTTCTCTGTTGTTGGCAGGACATTTCCAAATCAATGCAAATGCCTTGTTTACATAAGTGGATGCTTTGGCTTGATGCCTTTAACATCTTATAAATACAGTACGCCTTTCCTTATTTGTTTTTCTACTACTTTCCTGTTTGCTGTGCCAAACATCACAAAGCCCAAACCCTGGCTGGAATCTATGTCCCATATAATTTTATGGATAATAAAAATGGCACATATCCAACATATTGGGGTCAGACCCCAACATCTGGCAACTCTACTGACTGCTACAGGTGGCCTACATAAGTTCCACTCTCATTGTGAAGTCATGAACTATTTGAGCACCTGGGATGTGTGTTAAGTCTTGCCATGAATTAAAGGCAGGGCAGAAGTCATTACAGTCACATTTCATCATTACTGAGAATAAAGTTTCCATGATATTAGACCTGTATAATGTCGCAAAAACGTAGGAGTTTCTGTAACCAGAACTAATCTTTTCTTGACTGTTCCAAAGAGCAATTCATCATGTTTTCCTTAAAGCTACACCACTTCTACCAGAGGAGGAAAATGCCAAAATCCTATCTGGGAAAATCCAAAGATTGAAAAATACTTTCCAGAAAACCCTGATGCTGATGAAAAACAATAAAAAATTTACTATATGAAAAATGAATAAGTGAAACAATAAAAACGTTTTTATTATATAAACTGGTATATATAAAAAAGAAATATTTAATGGGTTACATTCTTTTATATGTGCTAAACATGGCTTCTCCCTACCCAGACTTGATAGTCACAATGGCAGATTTAATGCTACAATCCTAAAGACACTTTCTTGGGAGTAAGGCCTATTGATCACCATTGGGCTTACTTTTGAGTAGACACGGTTAGGATTGTGATCTTAGATGGTTCAGTCTTTAACACAATGGGAATACAATCCTATGCATATCTATTCTGAAGTAAGTCCCATCAGTGGTGGGCCAGACCCAACAACCAGATCTCCGGAAGTGGGCAGGGTGGGGTCAGGGGGCGGGGCTGGGGAGGGCTAAGATTGGCGCACGTGCAGTGCTCTAAGGCCACAGTCCTAAAGACAGTTTCCTGGGAGTAAGACCCATTGAACACAATGGGGCTTACTTTTGAGTAGACATGGTTAGGATTGTAGTCACCAGGCTAAGAAAAGAGGATCTATCCTGGAAAGGAGGCAGGAATCATAAAAACAGTTTCCTGGGAGTAAGACCCATTGAGCACAATAGGGCTTACTTTTGAGTAGACACAGTTAGGATTGCAGGCTGGGAAAAGAGGATCTATCCTGGAAAGGAGGCAGGAATCCTAAAGACAGTTTTCTGGGAGTAAGACTCACTGACTGTAATGGGACCTACTTCTGAGTAGACCTGCCAGTGGGAGTAAGACCCACTGACTGTAATGGGACCTACTTCGGAGTAGACCTGCCTAGCCTTGCTCCCTGAGGCTTCAGCCCTGTCCACACTTTCCTGGGAGTAAAACTAAAAGAAAAAGGGGCCGGGGAGGCTGTGTGCTCCTCCAGCCGGCTGCCGCTCCAGCGGCCAGAGGAAAGACACTCCGGCGCTGGGGCTTATGGGGTGCCTCACCGGGCTGCCGCTTGGAGCGGCAAATTCAAAAGTGCCTGGCTGCCCCCTTTAGCTGCTGCTCAGAACTGGTACGCCTGGTTATCTGCTCCCCCCCTTGCTACTGGATCAGTGGGGGGGGGACGGGACTAACAACCGGTACAGGCGATCCGGCCTGAACCGGTCACTGCACACCACTGAGTCCCACGTGTGTAATGGGATTTACTCCCAGGAAAATGTGTATAGGCTTGCAGCCTAGGCTGATAGATGTAATATTCCCAAACGGATAGTGCAATCCTCTGAACAAAAAAGCCGACGTAAAAGCAGAATCTCATTTTCTCATCCTCCTTACTCTCCTTGGACGTGTGCCAACAAAATAGCCGGGAGACTCATAGGGCAATGATTTCCAATCTTTTTCATCTCACGATGCATTGACAAGGCACAGTGTCAGATTTACATATAAGCTAAACAAACTATAGCTTTGGGCCCCACACTTCCCCCTAATTTAAATTGTATTTCAGTTCAACAATTACTTTGATAAAATACATACTTTTTTATGTGCAAATGGCTTTAGATACCTATTATGTCCATATAGCATCTATTCAACACGAAACATAGCAACAATTTGTTGTTGACAAAGGACAACTGGACATATACCTTCAATAGCTTAGGGCCTCATCAAACCTAAATCTGGCCCTTGGCAAGGCACTTAAATTGTCAAGGCATACCATCAGTTGTTTTTTTTTACAGTTGACAAGGCACACCACACAGCTAGCAGGGGGCTCACATCATCTGTTGGTCCTATGAATAAATTGTCCCCCAAACCTCCGCAATGCACCTGTGGAACATTCAAAGCACACCAATGTGCCACAGCACATTTACAGTGGTTGAAAATCACTCCCATAGGGACCCAGTGCAAGGGAATAAACTTCATGGAGACCTCTGGACACCCTTCCCACCAAGATATAGTGCATGCTCCATTTTGCAGCTGCATCAGCGGGGGAAGTTAGATGGAAAGGGGGAGCAGGGTTATAAGGGAGAAAAAAATATTGTCTGAGAGCAGAGTGGAAAGCCTTTCCACCATACTGGACATTAATCCAAAGTCTTGCCAAAACCATGTATAAACAGTCAGCTCTTGGTTGGGATTTATTTGTATTATAAAGGAATTTGCTTGGGATTCTGCCAGTTCCAGACAACACCCAGAGTTTAAAAACAAAACTTGAAATTAAATGTTGGCTGAAACAGAGCGAGAGAGAAACTGTCACCTGCCCTAGTAAACATGGCTAAGATGCCTTTGTAAGAACCATCAGGCAACAATTAATAATTAACAATTAATTAGCAATTAAAAAATGGGCTAATCTTGCATCCTGTTCTCAGGGCAACCCTAGATGCCTAATTTGCTTTGTCATGTTAACAAATCATCAAAAACTGGGTTAAAATTTCATAGTTTGGGAACAAAAGATTTAGGCTATTCTACACACCTGTGAATGCAGGTGTCAGGATTCCTCTTCACAATTGTGCCACAAGAACAAATAAAGTAAAGCCACACACAGTAAGTAAAGTTACTTCAGATTTGTTGCAAAATATGACTTACAGGCAATTCGGATTGTTTCACGGTATTTATTTGGTGATGACCAATGACTTTTGATAGCCCATTACTGAATTCCTGAGTGGTGATAGCTCTAAGCACATCATGGATGTGGTTACAAAATACCCTTTTTGTAAACCACCCTACAGGATTTGTGGCAGGTTCTAGTGCAAGAGCAGAAAATCCATTAAGACCAAACACTACAAATACCGTAAATGGATTTCCACTGATTTAAGAACTAACCAGCATACACATTCCTCATGTCTGCACATTAACTCCCTTGTTTGAAAGGGAAAATGTGAATTTCCCCCACATACACAGGAGACATATAATGCAATCACTATCTATACATCATATTGTAGCTTAATAACAAGCTTCCAGGAGGGGAAAAACAGCTTAGATTTCATACTTGTGGTCTTTTAGTTAAAGCAAGACTAACCACATCTTTGAGTTTACTTAAATGCCTCCACCTGTCAGATGGGCATTTTTAAAATAAAATTTATGAGACAAAACCTTTTTCCACTTGACAGAATACAGTTGAATTTGTCAGGAATTTTTTTTAAGAAATGCCACATATGCAAGAGTCAGTTTTAATAGTTGGCTTCTGGTAATTTTATATCATATTTAAACCTCATATGGAAATCAATTCAGAGATTTAATTCCACCAGAGACATGGAACTTATTCTGCTATTTCACTTGTGCATTTTTCTATTTCTTTTGTAGTTATCATATTCCCTCTTTATTACTGGATTTTTTTCTTGCTCCTCCTGTCTGACAGAGTTTGGTTCTTATCATTGGCCAGCTACCCAAATTAATGATAACAGATTCTATGCCTTGATTCTATGCATGATTAATGAACTTGGATGAACATGCATTCAACATGCATACGCATTGTTAATGAACATCCCTGATCCTTTGCGTGTTCAAAGAACCTTATTGCCCAGGATGTTCTCCATAAGATAGCAACCTACGAAGATATTCCTCATTGCTTATTTAGACAAAAAGCCAATGGTAGCATACTAGGGGAGCCTTTACTATGCACAATCGTTATGATAATCACATACATGTATAAATGTCATTTGGAGTGTTGTTTAACTTTGATTTATTCTTGTGTGTCTATACACATTGTCCAACCCAGTGAGGTCACTAGAATTTGCATCACTTGATATGAGATTTCATGATGGACCTTATTCATGAAGTGGGTAGTGCAATATGCAAGATAGTGTGTGCCTATTGCCCCACTCCAATAGGTTTTTTTGGCTATAATTTTTGATAGACTACAGATATTTCAGCAAAGCTGAATGGCCAGGCAGAGGCACAGACTGTGCGTGTCCAGAAGCCTGGACATGCGGTGTCCGCACCTCTCCCCAGCCATTTGGCCTTGCTTCAGAGACAGAGCAGAAATTGCCTGCTACTCCACCTCAGAAATAAGCCCGGATAGCCTGGCAGAGTCATAGACTCTGCATGTCCAGGCTTCTCCACCTTATAGGGGAGGAAGTCTCATCTGTAGCCACTCAGTTTCAGAGGAGACTGCACAGACATCAGAGTTGGCACCAAGTTTGGCACCTGCGCAGACCCAGAAGGGGTGCACACTTCCCGGGGGTGGTGTATTCCCCCCTGAACTGGGTGACTCGCACTACTGCAGCACCCTTGCTTGTTCAAAAGAGAATTTGGTCAGTTTGGATGTGGATGGAAATAGAGAGCAAGGGGGATCCAAAGAGTAACAACAGATTACAGATTGGCAAGCTGGCTGATGTAACAGTGTTAACTTAATACGTGTTGAAATTTGGTAACGCACCATTACTAAAATACGACTAATTTTGATGAAGAAACTAACTGTAAAACAGACACTTCTATTTTCCATCCATTTGAATGGGAAGGAGAAGAAAGCCATTCATGTTCAAGGGCATGTACAAAAAACAAATGCTTTCCCATACCCTTCTCTCGTACCCCTTGCTGCAGAAAAAAACATAATTCAGGATTCTGATGATAGATAATATATTTTCCAAGTAATGAATGATCAGTAGTTTTAATGGTAGTGATTGCTGTCACTTCCACCTATCAAGTAACTTTGATCTTCACAGACACAATGGAAGGCCCCTAATAATGCTCTTGTGTGCTCTGGTTGATTCCTCTGTAACACCTCAATCACTCACAAGGTGTTCAATCGAAACCATGCACGTTATCACAAAAGGGAAATAAAAGAATAATTAACCAGGGCCACTGGCACAAGGCCCATTCAATACAGTCTGTGACTCACTTTGCTTGGCTGAAAATGATGCTATCCACAATGGAACCTTTGTGCACTGCATTCAGTCAGAAACATCGGTAAACACAGCTTTGGCCCACTTGCTCTTTTGTAAATGAATTACGTCACCTCATTTTAAAGTAAATGAACTTACCTGGCTGGGTGTCAGAAGGTCTAACAAGAGCATATCTGTAAATGTGTTCTGGATTTGAACCTTCATATTCATATTCACATTCACATTTTAATTTCAAATTCACATTCACATTTGATTTCACATTCAATTTTAAATGTGTGGCAGAAGATCACAGTGAAGGTGGTAGTGAAGGTCTACCCTGCCTTGCCCTGCAGCTATCAGTAGCAAGTATCTTCTGGTTCATAACTAGGCTGTCATTAACCCACCTCCTTAACTTTGGTTTGCTCTAGAATGTTGTACGATCTTTCGCTTATATAGTGTTTAAATTCTATAATATTTAATTATATATTATAAAATATGGCATTTAAATTAATCAGTATATATGTGTGTGTTTTCAGCTTTTTATTTTGTCATGTCCTACATTTTTCTTGGATGACCTACTTTTTTGGGATCCCTGTACTCTTTTGTGGTTATGACATATGGTCACCCTAAGGGATGGAGAAATGGGGGTTGGCTCCAAATTTTTCCCTTCTTTTCCCTTTATAATTATTGGGTGGGTGAGAAGAATTGATTTGGAGTTGTGGCGACTACTTAAAATATCTCCTTCTGCCTTCAGCTGCAATGGAGAAGTGGGCTGCCATCTTCTTAGCAAACTGGAAGGGGATTGAAGTACTCAGTAGAGCTGTTGGCTGGAGATGACATGCAGGTAGTCAGGGGTCTTAAGTACTCACTCCCCAAACAGTGCTGCTCCACATAGCTATTATACTGTAAATGCAAAATGCCCACCACTGCACGATCTATACAGTGTCTCATAACAAATTTGTTTTCCACAATCATTTGACATGATTATCTGAGGCATTGATGAGTCTTTTGGTCTCATTGTCAGTATGCTACACTTCCTTTTCTGTGTACTCCTCTGTTTGTGTGTGTGTATTCATGCACATGAATATGGGCACAATTCAGAGTAACTCTGGGGAGTCCTTGCTCTGGTGTAAGAACAACTTACTCTGGATTCCAATATGAATTTCCCATAGGCTTTCACTAGGTGCTGCAATAACTATGGGTGCACGTAAGGTCTCTTAAATGCTCCTGTAGTTACTCTGGATTTGGGGGTATGTGGCTCATGGAACCATGTGCTACAGTAAATCTTTTACTCTTCAAAATGTCACAAATGTTTTGTTGTTTTTTGTACAAAAAGAGTTTTAAAAACTCAGAAATCACCTTCTGTAAAACCTTGTTTTAAAAAAAAACACATAGAAAAGCACAATTGGAGACTGACCATTTTGGGATCCAAGCTTGCACGTAGACTCATTTTAGATGTTATCATGAAGATGAAGCCTGCTGGTTATGTAGGAACAAACTCTTTAAAAAGAAAAAAAAAGCCAGAGTATTTTGAGAAACACTGTTTCCAATTTCCAGCTCCAGCAAAGAACCAACCTCGCCCTGGCAACAGATAAGAGATATTCTCTTAATAATCTGTTCACCTCCCAAATCTCCCAGCTTTTCATATTATACAGCAAAGAATTAAATATAGAGGATGCTGTGAAGCTATATTTTCATGGCTATCAAACCACTTAGAACACAAGGGGTGCATTCCTAGGCCAGCACAACTCTCTCATCCCTCTGTTTTGGTGGTGGTGTGGGTAGGCTGGGGCATGAGTGTTGACTAGTCTAAACCCCCACTCTGAGGAGTGGTGCAGAAGTGCCTTACGGCACTTTTGCAACACTCCAGGCCGGCATGGGACTTTTGTCAGCCTAACTGGGGATTAGGATTGCACTGTGAGCAACCTAGAAGCCAAACTGGAAAACCACAGCTTTACCTTTGTTTGGGTAATAACTAGTTAACCAAGACTTCCCTTAACTTTATTCAGTGATGTGATGCTCACAGTGGGATGTGCAGGATGAGAATACTCAAAGGATGAGAGTGAATTGCTACAAGCAAAGACAAAATATTCAACAGTAATGAACATGCTGCTTAAAGGATATTTGTATATATCACAGAATATCCTAAAGAGCCAGGTTGCAGGGAGGTAAATGGGTGTGATGTTCCTTATGAGAGGAGGGTGAGAAGAAGGAATGGAGGTGGGAGGAAGAGGACAGGATGAGGAGGGACCTGCCAGATCCAGAACACCATGTTGAGCCATAAGGCTAAATAGCTGGTACATGGATAAACAGTGCAGAACTGCTTGGTAACAGTTCTTATGGATCTTAGGCAAGGGATCGGCCCCACCATTGCTGGAATGTTTTGGAAGATCAGACTTCATACTTCTATTGCACCATATACTGTCACAGAGTGATGTCATCCAGAATGTCATTCCAGTATGATGGTGATGTAACTGCTAATCCAATAAGAGTCAGGATCTAAATAGCACAATGTTTTGAGTAACTGGGGAACTAGACAAAAGTGATGTCTGCAAAATGCCCTGTTCTTATCAGCTGGTTGTGCATTAGGACAATCTTTAGGATTGGAACTATTAGGCATGAGAGGTGATTTGCTTGCAGAAGTGCTGAGGGGTAGGATCGGTTGTGAGTGAGAGAGACAAGCACTAGGATAAAAAGTAAAGCATCTGAGGATCTCCTGGACATGACACCGGCAGAGCTTCTCGATAGGGGACAGTTTATCAGATGGAATGGCAATAGCACTGAAGCTGAGAAAACCTTCCATCACTGAGCACATTTGTCCATGCCACTCTTGCTTGAGACAGGGTGACCATCTGGTACACTTCAAAATGTAGGACAGGGGTCCCCAAAAGTCTGGATTTTCAACTGAAAATGAAAATTTTCAACTGAAACCGACTACATTTGGAGGACCTTGTCCTACATTTTTAAAAATGTACATTTAAAAGCACTCCCTGGGAGCTTATCTTACACTCCCTTGGGTCTCTCCCTCACGGGGGGAGGATGTAGCTGCATGGAGGAGCTGGCCGGGGAAGGCTGAGAGCGGCACAGCTGCGCGCTGTTACCAAAAGAGCAGTAAAAATAGGGAAATTAGCTTGTGCTTCTCTTTGGTTACTATACAGAATCTAGGCAGGACTCGAATCAGCGTCATGCAGAGAAGATACCCTTGTTAAAAAGTGAAACACTAAGGAAAAACTTGTCACAAAGATGCAGATTTTATTGTCATAGAGCATAAACTAATATTACATACATTCAATATCCTAAAATGAGGTGTACTTGTTCAATGCATAGTGTGTACCAAGGAGAAGGGGAGAAGGGAAGGGGAAGAGAGGGAGATAGGAAAGAAAATGGAGGGAGCAATATCTACCTTCTTCAGTCCATGCCAGGATCCAAGAGGAAGAGTCCAAGCGATAGAGAGGGGGGAACAATAGAGTGCAGGGTTCTTTATACCGTAGGTCCAGGAAGGACATGCCCACCTAGGAAAAAGGCAAGCCTGGGGAGAGGCAGTTTTCCTTACAGGAAGGGGAAGGCTGCAAGACTACCACCTGAGGACCATCACCCAATCAGGACTAAAACAAAGAAGAACACATCCAGCTAAGTGTGGTCAAGATTTGAAAAGAGAAAGAATGGGGAAGTGACCATGTGACTGGCAAGGAGAACAATAAGACCATGCTTCCAACTGACTTGCACATTAGCATATAAATGGCAGTAACAGAGTAGTTAACAAAGAAGAAAGGATTAGTTGCTTGTAGGCCCCAAAGGTGTGTTTAGAAATGAAAGAGGGGGGAAGGGAAATGAGACACTTTGCCAACACATTTATAATATTAAATTAATAAAATGTATAATATAATAAGGGATCAATTCTTGTAACAGCGCCCCCCTTCGGAGCTTCAATGCCAGCTGGGGAGGGCTGACAGCGGTGCTGGGCAGCTATGCGACCCCCTTCGGAGCTTCCCCACCTGCCAGGGAGGGCTGTGAGCAGCGCTGGGAAGCTGCGCGGCCCCCTTTGGAGCTTCCCCGCCGGCCGGGAAGGGCTGTGAGTGGCACTCAGCAGCCGTGCGGCCCCATTCAAAAGTTCCCAGGCTCCGCGCGGCTCCAGACCAGGGCCAATCAGGAGGCGGGGAAGGGAACTCCTTCTGGCCTACCTCCATTTTTCTGCACTCTGAAGCACAGAGTGCACAATTTAAAATGGCGGCGGGGACACCATCTGGACACGGCAGGGGGTTTCCTTATCGTGCCGGACCTCCCACGCCATTTCTGGGCATGTCCAGGCATTTGCGGACTTCTGGACACCTTGGCTTGAGATTTCTTGGCCACACCAGGCACTACTGCCATGCTCCCCCAATTAGTGCTGCACTCTATGTGCACAGACGCCTCAAAGATTCTGGTGGTGCAACATTATTCTCTGGCTGTAGCATAATAGCAAGCCAAAAGTAGGTTCAGGCAGGACTGTGCTTTAGCCCAGGTTCCAGACACATATCTTTTGTTGGAAAGGGTCTGTGAGTCAGTCTTAAAACAACAGCAGCCTTGGCTATAAAAGCCCTGCTCTGACAAGATCACACAAAGATGACAAGAAAACAAAAATTGCAGAAAAATGGCAGATGCAGCTCTCTTTAAAATCCTTTCTTTCTTTGCAACACATTTTGCTTCAAAGTGATCGCCCTTGTGTCAATACCATGAGAACGTTTAGGGCAAAAAGAGAGGGATGATCACAAGCTTATAAGAAGTATCAGCATTATCTGAGTTGTTTCAGCATTATATACAATGGTCTGGAAATGCATTGCAGAGATATGCACAGCAAAGAGACCAGTCTCAGCCATGAGTCATGATTGGGCCATATGACTTTCTTGTTTGGCCTCCACAGAACATTACCTTTAATTGCAACCTTCTCTGTAGACATGCTTTCAGACATCTTTTTAGTGCAAGCAAAGAAAACTATGATCTGAGGACTTAGATCAGCTTTGAGAGTAATCATCATTGTTTGCAGTATCCACAGGCTTAGAAACTGTACAGCTACCTGAGCAGGTTGAGCTAATCCAACTATGGTAGATGCAGGACATGATGTGATTCAGGGGATGACCCTTGAACATGTTTTGAGCATAAGAGCTTACTGCCTCAGGACATATGATGTCATAAGTCTGCCTTAGAAATGTGCAGGGTGTACTTCTTCAGCACTGAGAAATGCTATCCAGCTACAACATATTTTATTCCTTTGGAGAAGGACTTGGTAGATTTTCAGATGTGATTTTCAGATATTTGAAGTCTTGCATATCTCACTTTAGAAATTATTGTTATGTATGATTATTTTCTACACGGCTTTTCTTTTCAACTAAAAAATGTCATAGCAAAATAAATGAGAAATAAACCTTCCTGGTCTCATAGAGACTTGCATTTTAAATAAAAACACATTGGGAGATACCTGCAAACATTCACAGGGAGAGTCATGATGCTAGGATGAACAAAGCCAGTTCTCTTTCTCCTACTAAATATAAGAATTATAGTATCAGAGAGTTGGAAGGGACCTCATATTTAGTGCCTATATCAGGAAATCTAAAGCATCTCCAACAGGTGCTGGTCCAGGGTGACCATATTATAAAACCAAAAGAAAAGAAGGCCAATCAAAATGTAGGACACCAAAGAAAAATGTAGGACATCACCAAATAGAAGCTGAAAACACTCATCTATATTTTTCATGTGCTTAATTTAACACTACAGTGATGCCTCACGTAACAAATTGAATTCGTTCTGGAGGCATGTTTGTTACGTGAAACGTTCTTTACGTGAAACGGATTTTCCCATAGGAAATAATGGAAACTCAGACGATTGGTTCCACAACCCCAAAAATATTCATATAAAAATATTAACTGGATGTAAAAATGATGACAGAACACTGGAATTGAATTCAAAACATGCATTCAGTGTGCATGATCTTATGAAGTCTACTTAGGCTGCAGTCCTAAAGACACTTTCCTGGGAGTAAGACCCATTTAACACAATGGGGCTTACTTCAGGGTAGACATGGTTTGGAGGCTGCAATCAAGGACACTTTCCAAGTGTCTCCCCACTTTCTCCTTCTCTCCATCCCGAGCCTCTCTCTCCCCTGCTCCCTTCTGGCTAGCCCTGAGCTGCTTCCCTCTTCTCCATTGCTCTTCTCTCCCTCTGCCCAGTGAACACCCAGCCACAGGAGGAACAGCATGCAAGTGTTGCTTTCACTATGGGTAGATGCGCTAGGCAGCCCTGACGCTTTTTAAACAGGCTGCCGGCCAGCACGTCTGCCCCAACTGCCAACGAATGTGTTCTTTACGTGAAGCACAGTTTGTTAAGTGAAGCAGAATCCTAGAGAAATTTTTGTTTGTTACGTGAACATACTTTACGTGAGGCATTCTTTACGTGAGGCGCCACTGTATTTTACTCATTATTAAATTTAAAACTACTGTATTACATATAATTTATTAATTACTAGCAAAAAGTGTACCCGCATTGTGGGAGTAAAATTCCCCCGTATGCCATCCCCCCATATGCATCAACCCCGATACACAACTTCCCCCATGCGCATCAACCCCCCATGTGCATCAACCCCATGCACAACTTTCCCCAATGTGCAACTTCCCCCTTGTGCATGAACCCCCATGCGCAACTTCCCCCATGCGCATCAAACCCCAATGCGCAACTTTCCCCATGCACATCAACCCCCCATGTGCATCAACCCCCGTGCACAACTTCCCCAATGCGCACATTCCCCCATGCACATTAACCCCCCTTGCACATCAACCCCCATGCACATAACCCTTCATGCGTATCAAATTTATTTATTTATTTATTTATTTATTTATTTATTTATTTATTTATTTATTTATTTATTTATATCCCGCCTTTCCTCCCCTACAAGAGGGAGCCCAAGGCAGCTAACATTGGAGAAGAATAAAACACCATTAAAAAAAGCTAATAAATAGAGGTTAAAACATAATAGTTTTTCTCACCCTCCAAGGGTGGTATAAGTATGTTATCCTCAATCTTGGGTCCTCTACTAGAGGCCTGGGAGTTTGAGGGTTCTGTGCAGTATCTTAGCTGTTCCTAGCAATGCGCTTTTCTGGATCGAGTGTTCTGCTGTCCCTCCTGGAATCTGTTGGAGCCACTCTTCCAGCTTGGGTGTCACAGCCCCTAGTGCTCCAACCACTATTGGGATCACATTGACCTTCACTTGCCACAGTCTTTCTAATTCCTCCTTCAAACCCTGATACTTTCCCACCTTTTCATGTTCTTTTTTCCTGATGTTGCTGTCGTTTGCTATTACTACATCTATCACCAGGGCTGTCTTCTGGGCACAATGTGGTGTCTTCTACCACCACAATGTCTGGCTGGTTAGCCAGTACTTTCTTGTCTGTCTGGATATGGAAGTCCCACAGGCCCTTTGCCCTGTCATTCTCCACAACCTTCAGAGGGGTCTCCCATCTGGTCTTGGGAGGGGTTAGTCCATAGGCTGAGCAGATGTTCCTATACACGATGCCGGCTACTTGGTTGTGCCGTTCAATGTATGCTGTTCCTGCCTGCATCTTACACCCTGCCACGATGTGTTGGATTGTTTCTGACGTTTCTCTGCACAGCCTGCACTTTGGGTCTTCTCTTGTATGGTAAATCTCCGCTTCTATGGATCTGGTACTTAGTGCCTGTTCTTGTGCTGCCATAATGAGGGCTTCAGTGCTATCTTTGAAGCCAGCTTTTTCCAGCCACTGATAGGATTTCTCAATGTCAGCGACTTCAGTTATCTGGCGATGGTATGTCCCATGCAGGACACTTCCTTGCCAGGACACTTCCTCAGTTTGATCTTCCTTCTGTATTTGCTGTTGCTGTTGTTGCTGGAGACATTCTCTCATCAGCTCATCTTTGGGTGCCATCTCAGTGATGTATTCCTGGATATTCTGGGTTTCATCCAGGATAGTAGTTTTGACGCTCATCAGACCCCGGCCACCCTCTTTCCGACTAGTGTATAGTCTCTGGATGTTAGACTTGGGGTGGAAACCCCCATGCATTGTGAGGAGCTTTTGGGTCTTCATATCAGCCTCCTCCATTTCTTTCTGTGGCCAGCTTACTATGCCAGCAGGGTATCTGATGACTGGCAGCGCATATGTATTGATGGCATGTATCTTATTTTTCCCATTGAGCTGGCTTTTCAGGATCTGTCGTATTCTTTCATGGTACTTGGATATTGCTGTCTTCCTTGCCTCCTCTTCATGATTACCATGGGATTGTGGGATACCTAGATACTTATAGTTGGTTACATCTGTTATGTACCCTGTTGGTAGTTCTACCCCACTGGTCTTAACCACTTTTCCTCTCTTTACGATCATTCGGCTGCACTTATCCAGGCCGAATGACATCCCAATATCCTCACTATAGATCCTTGTCAGGTGCATCAATGAGTCGATGTCTCGTTCATTCTTTGCATACAGCTTGATGTCATCCATGTAGAGGAGGTGGCTGATGGTAGTTCCACTCTTGAACTTGTACCCATATCCAGTCTTTGCAGTTATTCGGCTTAGGGGATTCAGGCCTATGCAGAACAGCAGGGGAGACAGTGCATCTCCTTGATATATGCCACGCTTGATCGATACTTGTGCTAATTCTTCAAGTTGATTTCCAATGTTGTTTTCCATTGCCCCATGGAGTTCTTAAGGAAGGTCATTAAGGTCTTATTTACTTTATATAATGCCAGGCATTCACAGATCCACGTATGTGGCATTGAGTCGTAGGCTTTCCTGTAGTCAATCCAAGCTGTGCACAGATTAGTCTGTCTGGTTCTTGAGTCTTGGGCTACAGTACTACCTATGAGCAGTTGATGTTTTGAGCCCCTGGTATCCTTCCCAATGCCCTTTTGAGCTGTGCTCATGTTTCGGCTCTTATGCTTTTGCAATTTAGTGGCTATGATGCCTGATAGGACTTTCCATGTTGTAGAGAGGCAGGTTATCGGCCGATAATTGGATGGTGTTGTTCCTTTTTGCGGGTCTTTCTGAATCAGTACTGTCCTCCCTTGAGTGAGCCAGCCTGGGTGGGAGCCTGCTGCTAGCAGCTGGTTCATTTGCTCTGCTAGTCGTTCATGCAGTGCTGTGAACCTCTTTAGCCAGTAAGTCTGGATCATGTCTGGCCCTGGTGCTGTCCAGCTCTTCATATTCCTGATTCGTTGCTGGACGTCTTCAGTTGTGACGGTGACTGGCTCTTGTTCTGGGAGATTGCTATGGCTCGTTTTTAGTTCCTTTAGCCATTTTGTGCTGGTGTTATGTGTTATTTTGTTTTCCCATATGTTCTTCCAGTACTCTTCAGTTTCTACTACTGGGGGTTCTGTTCTTACTTTGTTGTTACACTGCAGTTGAGAGTATACCTTGGATGGTTCTTTGGAGAACAGGGCATTTATCCTTCTAGCCTCTGCTTCTCCGGTATATCTCTTTAGTCTGGCAGCCAAGGCTGTGAGCCTTTGTTTTGCAGTCTCAAGGGCCTCAGGTAGAGTCAGGCCCTTATATTTTCTAAGTATGCAAGACTTGTTTTTGATCTTCACCCCCTTCTGTAGTTCCACCAACTGGCTGACTTCTCTTCGAGATGTCTTGATGTTAGCTTCTAGCCTCATTTTCCAAAGGGGATGTGTGCTGATGTAGTTTGCCTGTTTAATTGAATAGCCAGGCGTTTCTAGTATTACAACAGCTGTGGCATATATTATTTTGTTGATTTGGGTTATGTTAGTGGTGGGGATCGTCATAAGGGCCTTATTGGCCTCCTTCAGCATACTGTCTGATGGTAATTATTTGCTAAGTCTTGGTAATCTAACCCGAGTGTTAATTGTGGCTAATTTGGACATGATCTTATTTCTCATATCCACTGATGAATTCTGTAGTAGGCTGGGTGGAGATGATGTTTTGGCTTCAGAGGTTGTCTGTGTATCCAGTGTTTCCCCGGTTGTTGTATGCCCAATTTTTCTGGGCTTTTTCCTTGTATCTGTAATGTTAGGTGTAGTTGTTCAATCTCAAGGTTTGACAGTAGCTTTGTCTTTACTATGTTATAGCGCTGAGCGCCTAGTTGTTTCTTGGTTAATGTGGATGTAGGTCTTTTTTCCACCCATAGTCTTTCCATGTGTTCCATGTATCCCCTTTCCTTCGGTCTGCTGTTGAAGTAGCATTCCATTAATTCCAGGTTCTCTTTCCTCATCCATTTATGCTTTGTTCCAGTAGCCCACTTGTCATCGGATTGTCCTGGTCCCTCAACATCTGACGCGGTCCTTGTTAATCCGGGTGACGTCCAAGCCGGCATGACTCTCTTTGTTCGTTTTGCTCTCATATTATTAAGGCAATTAAGGCATTAGGGGGTCTTGCCCAAGGACCCCTTACTGGAGTAGGAGGTTTCTAGACCAAGGTTGAACCCAAGTGGCTGTATGGGGATTTGAACCCTGATCCTTCAGCACTCTGGCTTTCCACACCAGAGGCAGTGCTCTTAACCACTACACTACCCAGCTCATATATATATATATGAATATTTTTAGCTTCTCATATTTTTAGCTTTTTTTGTCGTGTCCTACATTTTTCTTGGGTGTCTTACATTTTGAAGAGCCTTGTCCTTTTTTTTGGTGATGATATCTCAGCACCTGAATCTGGGAAGGGAATAGTTGCTTGGAGCATCTTGAAAATATAGCTTCCAAACTGTAAAACAAGCAGATGGCTCTCATTCTGTTGCCGTTTTCCCAGGCTACTGAAGATGGGCACATGTGTGGCATCAATCATATTAGTAAATACTGAGACAGAAAAGGGCTTGATAACAGCTGTCTTGACCTTGGTTTCCCAAGAAGCAATTCCCACAATCAAGAGTCCTGGAAATCTGCCAACAGGATGACAGTCGGCTCTCTTTTTCTGAACTGCTAGGGTCTCATTGGGTTTGTGAGATGTTTTGGGATCAGGAGGGCTGTGAAACCTGGCAGTGAGGACCAAGGCTAGCAGATGTGGAAGCCCCCTCCCACAATTTGCATTCTGAGGATACATTTCATTTCTGGAAGAAAATGGCTGAAGGACAGAAGTCCCTCTTTCTTAATCCTTATGGTTCGGATGAAGCTCAATTTGATATCTTTGCTAGCTGGGCAAGAGGCACTCTTTCAAATGGGTGTCCTCTTTTATTTAATAGGGGGAGAGTAATTGGTCCTTCTCACCCCAGCAATGTCTGTTATAGTGGCTTCTGCTGCTTTTAAAATTGTGAACCCTTTCTGGATAGGGACCATTAGCCATTAATTTTTTTTATTTTCTTTGTAAACTGCTTTGTGAACTTTTTAGTTGAAAAGCAGTATATAAATACTATAGACAGACAGACAGACAGAAGCTGCCACACCACCTCGCAGCTGGCCGGGGTGGCCGGCTGAGGCGCACTCCAGAGAAACGCACTGTGCATGTCCAACATCTTTGTGCAGCCATTGGGCCTTGCTCTGAAGGTGGAACCAGCTGCTCTGCCTCTTGAGCAAGATGCACTGTGCATGTCCAAAAGCTTCTGACTGTCACTCTGCCTCCCAAGCAAGGCCGAATGGCTGCGCAGAGGCACCGACTTCCTCCTCTCTAAGGAGCAGAAGGCTGCTCCTCCTTAGAAAGGAGGAAGTCTCTTCTGAAGCCACCTGGCTTCAGAGGAGACTGCGCAGGTGTTGGAGTTGGCCCCTGCGCAGTCCTGGGGGGGTGCATGCTTTCTGGCAGTGATGCATTGTGCCCCCTCACTGGGTGATGTTCACACTTGGGTCGCCTCTGGATAGATCGATAGAGACAGCAGCAGCACAAAGCAAGGCATTATTTTGTCCCCGTCTTTACCTGAAATTGGGGAAAGATGAAAATCATGAAAGGTAAAAAGGAAAAAGGGTTAAAATTATGAAGGGAGACCTAGAATGTGAAGCAGGGAAGTCCTGATTCTGCAGTTCAGTCTCTGCTTCTGTGTTATACAAGCAATTATCTCAGAAGGGTGTGCCTCACCATGATGAGTTTGAAATACACTTTTTGAAAATTCTCCTATCCAAGGCAATCTTAAGACTTACACCAAGATAATGCAGATTATCTTGCAAAATCAGACATGACATAGAAATGCTTTGTATTGTTCTGGGTCCATCTCTTATCTATCTACATAAAAGCCTTGACCTGTGTGTGGGATGTCCACATGTTCCATGTTAGTCAAGCAGGCTGAGGGTCCTATTCCCATGTTTCTTTGTGGCACAGAAGGCTGAGTAGACCTCTCAACATTACATTTGCATTTCATCTGCCATTTCTGTCTCTAGGACAGACTTATTTATTTACTAGCAAAATTTACCCACTATTGCGGGAGTAAAATTTCAAGAATATTTGTGGGCCTGGGCACAGCTGGACACCACAGGGCACCACTGGGCACTGGCTAGCAATGGGCACTGCTGGGCACTGAGCGTTGGATAGTATTAGAGGGAGTGATGAGCAGCAGCGAGCACCAGGCATTCCTACTGAACATTTTTGTGCAGCATGGACCACTGTGCACCACTATGCAGTGGTGGTCCCCTAACCCTCTGTGCACCACCCTCTGTGCACCACACCCCTGTGACCATCCCCTGGAGAAACCCTCCCTGTGCACCATTCCCCCAGTATTAACCATTCCCTCATGGTGCACCATTCCCCCATGGTAGGGTGTTGATCAGTCATAGATTCTTCAATGGAAAGTATAGGGACAAAAATGCATTGTACCCCTTTTCATCCCCTGCCAGTTAGAATTTCCAAAAACCAGTTCTTAGTGAGTGCCTCCATCACAAAAGGCATACCCTCCCCAAATTTCACACATACAGGTCTGGTGGTTTTGGCTGGGTGTTGATGAGTGAGTGAGTGACCTTTCAATTTTACATATATAGAGATTGGATTTGTACTGCGCCTTTTTTCCCGAAAGGCACCCAGCAGGCAAGGCTAAGAAAAGGCTAAGGGTGCAATTGGGGAGAACCAATGAGAAGTGGCAAAAGAGGAGTTGAGATTTTTAAAAGAGGTTTTTTAAAACTTATGAATATAAGTTTTTATATTATACTTCTAGAAGTGACATCTGCTGTTTGATACAATATTTCAGTCTTTTATTTGCCCATTCTGCTACATAAACCTCCATATCTAATCTAATATAGTAATGATTTAATGAGAAAGTAATTAGTTTAGTTGGATTATTGTTTCGTTTTCCAAGTGGTGTAATACACAACCTCTGCTGTCATTTGTTCTGATCTCTTTCCAGTCTCAGTATGGAAGTGGCAAGCTGGTAAGGATTAGCATACAAAATACGGCATACTGAAAAGGTCAGAAATATTAATGCAGACTATCAGAATCTGCCAACTCATTGTTATGGACAACACTATCTTGCGAGTAGGAAAGACTACATAAGGACATGGTAGGCAAATATTAAAATCTGGGGACCATCTAATTTTGCCAAATGCTAAATCCTAAATTGTAGAGCAGCTGGTAATATCCGAGAAGAAAACTATACAAATCTGCAACTGCCTCTTCATATTTTCCAAACTGAGGATCAAAAGGATCAAGAAGCAGGTTAGAAGAAATTTGAAAAGCTGTGGAAAGAACTGCTCAGCTGGCTAGACAGTTGGGTCTTATAATTAATAGATTTGGACCTATATTAAACTTGGGTTCAAATTATGATGATTTATATAACAATTCCTGACAAAATTATTCTCAAAACAGTTCACGTAGCCAAAGGAGTGAGGAGTATATTTCCTGTTCCAGGTTTATAATTTAGAATGAAATTTAAATGAGAAACCAGCAATGGCTGCTGAGAGAGATCAGGATGTTGGACCGGGATGGTTGATCTCCCTCAGCTACGTTTAAGAGAGCCATCCTTTGAAAGGAGCCTCTTTGGCCCATTCAAATGGTTTGTCTAATTCTACCTTTCTCATGGATTCATGGCTAGTTCATGAATCATGAACTACTTAACACCATCACAAACTTAAGCCACCATGATGAACACACACCATGATGAACACCATCACATACTTAAGCCAAATATGGATCTTTGTTGATGGTTGATAACCTCATTTATCAACCAAAGATGGTTGATAACCTCATTTATATGACATCTTACAGGTTTTTGAATGTCTGAAATCACAAGTTGGATTTGTGGCTTTTGGCAGTTTTCAACAACCAGAACAAGTTTAGCCCTTGCTTGCAGATGTGGTCACCATCACCCTAACCTTGTGGAGGCCTCCATGACTGTCCACCACCACCACAGCATACAGCACATACCCTGCAAGCATGATTGCATCAGCTCTGAAAAGTCAGATAGGATTGGGCCCTCCATCAACTGTGGTGATAATACATGAATTCATCTTTACTATAAAATGTGAAGAAACCCTTGATCATATGTCTGATATGCCATACTGGAGTGACTTCTTTCACAGGGCTGGTGTAAGACAGTACAAAAAAAAATATTTCAAGACACTTTGCCATATAATTAATATTTATAGAGGATGACAAATTATCACGATCAGTCTGTTGTTTTCAATAACATTAAATGTGTTAGTAATAGAGACTCGCAATTCAAAACTTCTGAAAATAGGCAAGTATCTATCTCTTTCAGAAGCCTGCTGGACAACAGAAAAGTTCTTAATGGTGAATATCTGAAAGTTAATACTGTATACAGTTGTGTCTAGAGTCTTGGTATTAAACCAATCCAAAGCACTTCTTCTCCATGTACTATTTAATGAGCTAATCACAACTTCTCATAATAACGTTACTCACTACTTACACAAGATTGTTGTAACTTTAAAATGATGTAACATTAAAATGTTGGGTTATTTAGGTACACCATTCTGAGTTCCTGAAACGATGAGGATGGGAAATAAAATACAGTGATGCTGTAGTTTATGTAGTTACTTTCCAGGCAAAATGTTAGGTCCATTTCACACTTTCAAGTTCCTTATGCTCTTATGGTCTCTTGATCAGTAGTTCCGAAATGTTTTCAACTGGTGGGTCTCTTGAAAGCCAGAGATTTTCAACCTATTTCATTTCATGGCACATGTCAAGGCATTAAAATTATATATGATATGTGTAAAATACACACGATATGTGTATTGCTCATTGATGAGGCACATCATGCTGCTGGTAGGGGGCTCAAAACCCCCTATGTTTTGATCATATGTGAACAGTGCCCTGTTCATAAATGACATAATATGGTACACGCTTAGGAAGCTGCCTTCTTCTGAGCCATTGGTCCATCCACCTCATTATGTGGTTCCTGAACATTTCCGTGCAGGACCCCCTTGTGAGTATGCCTAGCTGTCTGGAACCCCCCACCTGGACGTGATTTCACAGAAAGAACAGGAAGTGCCATCACTGTGATGCCAGAGTTTCTCTATATCCACTTGGAAGTAGGTCTTATATTCAATGAGACTTACTCCCCGGAAAGCATCCTGAATGCCTAAGATGGCAGAACCCAGTGACAGCTTCCAAAATGGTGACACCCAGCTTTTCACATCCCCCCTGAAATGAAGTCATGACTGCCCAAGGGTGACTGCCCAGTATGAAAATCACAGTTCTACACTGGCTGTTAGTGACTCTCCAGGGTATAAGGTGATGATCTTCTTTAAGCTTGCCTGAAGATGCCAAGACAGAATATGGGCCTTCTCCTTTCACACTCTGCTACTGAACTGCATCCTATGTGAGCAGCTCCTTTTAGTTGAAGCCTTATGGTTGCCAGGAAAAGGAAACCTCCTAATAAGGCTCCCGCTCCTCTTAAATATGAGTAATGAAGGAACCAGTTTTGTCATATACACTTCATCAGAGTTCTGTAAAAACCATTCCTCAGGTGGTGGGAAATGAATACTTCTCTTCTGAAACAAGGAGGATAGAATTCATAGCTCAGGCTCCATTCGGTGGGTTGGCGCTACTCCACTCAGGGGAGACCAGCAATTTGAGCTGCGATTGGTGGATGCATAAAACGAGGACCAGAGTATGGCAGAGAGAACATTTTTCCTTGCTCTAAGCTATTTTGCACACTTCTCTACTCGTTCTAAAGCAATACTGGGAGACATTGCAACCGCATAGGCCTGTTTTCTTTCTTTCTGCAAATTAATTTGACAAATCATTTGATAGAGCTCTGGCAGGATAAATTTCTTCCCAAGTGGTATTTCTGGTATTTCAGAGCTTATGCTCTGAGGGTTTTCTGTTATAAAAGGGATACATGATTTATTAGAAAGTAGGAGTGATGCTATCTACTTTTCTCCAGTCCTACTGGAGTAGAATTGCCACATGTCCTGAAAAATGGGGACAGTCCCAATTTGGGGGGATTGTGTTCACATACTGGCAAATGAGGCAGAGGGTCCTGTCCAAATTCTGCGGAAGAGATTTATAGCAATCCTATACCGGAGCGGCTAGCAAAAGTTACACTTCTCACAGAATTGTCAGTGAAGAAAAAGGTTCATCCTATAGGAAAACAGATGTTTCTTGGAGCCAAAGACCCATTAGTCTCAGTGCACATGAATAAGCAGCTGCAAAGACATGCTTCCAGAGATATTGGAATGAATGTTCATGTTCCTGATTGCAGAAATGCTTATACTGTCTCTATAAAATTCCAGTATCTTATTGTGTCTCTAATATGAGCAAGAAATTGAACTGGGGGGCAGGACCAAACCATCAGCATTTACTGTATTGAATCTAAAGCTCACCTTTTTCAGCCAAATTTACTCCCAAATCCTGAGTAACTACGGGAGTATGTAAAAGACTTTTCGTGCACCCATACTTACTGCACCACCTAGTGAAAACCTATGGGAAATTCATGTTGGAATCCAGAGTAAGTTGTTTTTACACCAGAATAAGGACTTCCCATGGTTACTCTGGATTTTGCCCTAAGTCTCCAAAATCAGGGTGTGCATTAGCACATTAGTGTCTCACTACTTCAGAGTAGCACTTAGAAAACAATTTTCATACAATAATATTTCCCTCACTGAGGTCTGGAGGAAAGCTGGGAAAAGGAGAGAGGGTAAGTTTGTATTTAATCAAGTTTCAGCCTCTCATGCCCCGTAATCCTGATTAAAATACTTTGGGTATTTTCATTATAGTTTCAACTTGTTATGATAGATAACACACTTCCTGTATTTGGAAAAATTAGAAACCCCTGAACAATCTTTCTAAGTCTTAACTGTAATCATAGCAATGGGACAGCGGAAGAAGTTCAGTATCTCTTTTTGCACACGAGGAGTTGCAGTTACAGTTCACTGATCTAGTCAATCTAGTTTTAATTAAAAAACTCTGTGCAATCCAAAGCTTAGACTAATCCCTGAGAATTTTAGAATCCAGGAGGAAAAATAGCTGTTGCTGACAGCTGCCCCTTGAGACAAAATCTTGGGTCTCTGGGTTATCGCAAGCTAGGTTTGGAAATGAGGATGAATGGATAAGTTGACATGCAAGATTTCACCTCACCTTGATATAGGGACTGACTGTGGAACAGCAATATTTCTTGCCTTTGTTTTAAAGCGTGTTCTGGTAAGTTGTAAAACATACTAAAGTGAGTGCTGCTTGAAAACATACTAAAATGAGTGCCATACTAGTTGTTCTTTATTTAAAAGAGTCATCAGTCTTCCAACCTTCCAGATGGCTGCTTGTGAAGTCCAAAATGCCAAAGAGCCTATTATAACAAATTCCATAGCAGTATTACAGTTGTTCACATGAGACAGCACATAAACTGTGTATATCTCACTAAGAATGGATACTGTGGAAAATTTGGGTTACTTCCAATTATTGTTCATTTCAAATTATTTTTCCATCCAAACGACTTTAGGTTGCAGTTTTATTCAAATTTTCCTGGGAGTAAGCTTCACTGAACACAGTAGGGCTTACTTCTAAGTAGATGTACATAGGCTTGCACTGCTAATTTACCACTCTTATGGTGATTTAGGGCTGTAGTGGATCAGTGGTTGCTGTGCTTATTGACCTGAAGGTTGGCAGCTCTGTGGCTCAAGACCAGAGTATTGGAGGAATGTATTGGAATGGATTACAGGGCTTGCCAGGGGCCAGATAGAGGTGTGTTGAAGCTTGCCGAGGGCCACATCTGGCCCCAGGGCGGGGGTTTGGAGACCCCTGCTCTAGAGCAAAAGGTTTCCTGAAGAAACCTTCAGCAGCCAAAACTCCACGATAGGGTACAGTGGAGTTGTGCAAGTGCTGCTGCATTGCCACATGCGAGTTGGATAGCATTGGATCACAAGTTTGCCACTTTACTAAATACTAGACTGCACCACTTTTATTATATTTGGACAAAGATCTTGTTTCTTCCTGTGCTGAGAGATCCCAATTTTGCCAGATTGTCAAGAGGGAAAGATGAAAGGTGCTTACCACTGCACAGAACTTAGATGAAGTAGGAAATTCAAAGGTAACAGAAGTCGTTATGACTTCATTGCTTGTCTGGGATCACAGACTTGACCAGGTAATATAAAAAGCCACAATTCAGTTCAGATTACACCAAACATAAAAATGCAGTTAATAAGTATTGTCTGTTGGTAAGAATAAACTAGGTGGTGGCCTCTCTGCATGAATTATGCATAGAACTGGAGTGCCCAAACCCTGGCCTAGGGGCCAGATATGTCATGTGGCAAGTCTCATGTCCCTCTACAAACCCCCTCCATCTGACCTGCAGGCAAGCCCTGTAACCCTGCAGATGCAAGGAGATCTCTGCTCCCCTCATCTCCAATAGGTCTTCTGAGGGCCACAGAAGCTGCACACAACTACTCTGTGTACGAAAGTGCTTATAAACTGGTTTGAAGGTTGCTCCATCTCTCTGTGTTAGAAAGTGTTCGAATTAAATCCATTCAAATTTGAAATATAAATAAATTCTTTGTCTGGCCTCCATGTAGTTTTCATTTTCAAACAGTTTTGACATTGGCTTAGCACCTTCAAAACAAAAATGCACTTCAAGGAAACATACAACAAAACATATTTATATTAAGTAATAACATAGTAAAAGGAACACATGGTAGGCCCAAAACCAAAGTATCATGTCAAACATAGCTCAGCATTATGCAGGGGATGGAAAGAGAGATGTTCCTTCCCCTTTCACACAACATCCAAACCACTGGACATGCACTAAAATTGATGATGGGAGACTAAGAACAAATTAAAAATTATTTCTTTACTTACATAGCTCAATCCTAACCCTGTCTACTCAGAAGTAATCCCCATTGTGTTCAGTGGGTCTTCCAGGAAAGTGACTTTAGGATTGCAGCCTTAAAGCACAATCCTAATAATGTCTACACAAAAGTCTCGTTGTGTTCAAAGCGTATTTAGGATTGCAGCCACAGCGTGTCCTTAATCCGTGGAACACCTTGCCACAGGATGTCATAATGGAATCTGGATTAGATGTCTCACCCTCATCTCCGTCAGGAAATTTTTCCACTACTGAGTCATACTGTCAAGCTTGTTGTCTCTCCATGCTATCTTCACAAAATATATATGGAAGAAGCTATCAGCCCAAGTCAGCTGTGAGCCTTGTGGCTAAAGGGGGATTTGAAAGTACAGTAGATCTTTCTACTCTTAATCCACCTCTAGACAGAGAGGATCATATTTGCTATCATTCTGGAGGATCAGAAACAGAATAGGAAAGTGATGATCACGCCTGGTTGTTTTTCTCCAGTATCTGGTAATGCAAATTTACTGCATCTGTTCATCAAAACCCCAGTAGTTCTTATGGATAAGAACCGATGATAGACCTACCCCTGTGCAATCTGCACATCTTCTAGCATGAAATCCCTTGTGAATTATTATCCCTGCGCTAATGCAAGATGCAAAGAGGTAGAAGGTGAGACAAAGCCACAAATATTTTGAAAAATTCACTTTTGCAAATGGATATGTTAGTGCAGCTGCTAAGCACTAGATCTCAAGATTTGTCTTAAATTCCTAGTAAAAGCTTTTAAATAGGCTGTTCAGTATTAACAGGGCACAGTGTGTTCTTCATAACACAGTAGCTTTGACAAAATACCAGTCACCTGTTCATTTTTATTGCCTGTTCGATCAGTTTCTCCTTAAAATACAGGTTTAATCCAGCCCTTTAGCTAGTCATCATGGCAAATCTTTTTGGTGTTCTAAAAGAAGCTGTTCCAGACAGACTCCATTCCTCAAAAATAACAAGCAACTCCATTCCTGGTGTCGGTACGCAAAAGTTAAGAGCAGTGCCATTAAATGGGTCTAATGCTTGCTTCAGCTGGTTGGAAGAACTGTTATCATTATATCATGACATTGAAGGCTACAATTTATTGCCCAATTCTAGAAAAGTTATGATTATTGTAAATCTAATTCTCAAGGTTGGGGCGAACAGAATTTACAATGGTGGGTGCCAGTTAATTTTTTGGCATGATGTTTTATAGACATGAAAACTATACAGAGATGGTAAGGCATAATGAGATATAACCATTGGAATTGGCAGGAAGAAAATGTGAAATGGACCAAGTCAGGGCCATATCCTAATACAAGTCAGGAGTCAATTCATATCCTAATACACTTTTCAAACAGTTTCACAAATATGTGCTTTGAAAAAAGGCTGTAATCTTGCATCCAGTTCTGAAGTGAAATAGTGTTTCTTTCCATAGGATTTAAGATTCCATAACTGGGGCTGCATTGCACTCCACTGTCATCAGATATTAAGATGTAAGTTTATCTATGGATTTCATAGAAATATCTCTTAACTACTGAGTTTTTATTTTTATTTTTTAAAGGAAAATTCTGTCCTTTAGCTTCAGGTAAGCTCTCTGTTGCCATATGTGTCTTTATGGATCTGTGCCAGCTCTTTGGCTGGTGCGAGTCCAAGAAGACCCAAAGTATGTGGGATGCATAGGATCAAAACTGTGTGGGATGCATAGGATATTGACAGACTCTTTCCACTGGTTAATTCCCCTTTGCTCGCTCCAATATGCCTCTTGCCAGCCCTGATCCTCCTGCCCTAGTCCTCTACCCCTCCTCTAATTTCTTCCCTGTTAGCCCATATCCACCCCACTACCAACTTACTGGTGCTTGGGAAGCCAGATGAGCTGCAACCACATGGACAGCAAGCTCACTGTTTGCAATAGCATCCTGATAGCGCAAAGCAGTGCATCATGCTTTGTGACACAGCAAACTATGCTATACTGCTGGAACACAAGTTCCATCAGCACAAATGGGAATAGGATTGGACAGTTCAGGCTGTTTATTTAGGGCAATTTTTCAGCTGCTGTAGGACATAGATTACTTGGGATGTTTGAAAAAAAAATAAATGGAGCATATAGATTCAGAATCTGAAGTATGGATTTAATTTACCAGTAAATATGCATAGTTTTGATCATGATGACCTTTTTTTAAGAGTCCTTCAAAGTCAAAAATAAAACCCCCATTAAATTTAAGGGAACCTTAATTAAGTTTCACCTCATAATACTGAACAGAATATCAGTTCAATATCTGTTACTTCTGGTCATGGAATAAGTCAGCCATCCATGTGTTAAAGGGTCACATTGAAAGATCAATGAATGGTCCAAAGAATGCATTTTGTAACATGCACTCTGTATAGCATATCAAGAAAAACCAGCATGATCTTCTCAAGATTTATTTATCACAGAGACTTGAAAGAAAAGTGCCACGTTAGGAAATATATTTCAACCGCATAGAGGGAGAGTAGTGCATACTGCCTCCCCCAGTAGAGATTCCAGGGAAGAAGAAAAACTATGGCAGTGACCAGGTCTCTGGATATTGCTTTCACAACCGAAATATTGAAACACACAGTGGCAGTGGATGGACAGAATGGACAGAAATTTCAAGAAACCTTTTCCCCCAAAGTTTAATAATATCCAAAAGAGTTTCCCATATATTATCTGTTCAGCTTTAATTAGAGCAGTCTTACATACCATGATAAGCCTCAACTGATTCCGAAGCAGAACCTGAGAGCATGTAATACAGTAAAGCTTGCTTAAGCAAGTGCAGATATACTGTATTTACTTGAATCTAACATTCACCTTTTTCAGCAGAATTCAGTCTCCGATATCAGGGTGCGCATTGGATTTAATGGTTATTTATATTTGAGTAAATACGGTATTTTGATTTACATTATAGGGTGTAAATTATAATTCAATGGTGCATTAGATTTGAGTAAATCCATATCGTAGATCGCTTGAGATCCCCATGTACTCTGCCTTGTGTGCCACAATGGGCAAAAAAACAACAGGATAGAAGTGTAATTAACAGCCCAATCTTAACAGGAATGGGGAGGCCAGCTGGCCTTCCTTATATCCAGAGTGGGACTGGGGCTTCCTGGAGTCAACCCAAGACAAGGGGAATGCAAAGCATGTGAAAAATTTAATTTTGCTGCATAAAAATGGGTACTTTGATGATGATGATGATGATGATGATGATGATGATAATAATAATAATAATAATAATAATAATAATAATAATGTGACAGAAATGTTATGTTATGATTTTACCTACTTGCTCTACTTTATACAACAGTGGTTTTATATTTACATTTATGGGTTTATGTTTATGTTTACATCAATGGTTTTATGGGTTTACATTTCTTATTACAATATAGTAAACTGTTAAACTAAATACTGTCCTAACAAAAATTTCATTTACTCAAGTCTAATGCACCATCGAATCTAATGCACACCTTGATTTTGGAGACATACCCTACAATCCAGAGTAACTATGGGAAGATGTAAGAGACACTCACTCTGGATTGCTCTATGCATTTTCCATAGGTTTCCCAGAGATGGCACTGTAACTATGTCAGTGTAAAAGTTCCAGTAGTTACTCTGGCTTGTAGCCTAAATTTGGCTGAAAAAGGTGAGCATTAGTTTTGAGTTACCCTACAATCCAGAGTAACTACGGGTGCACGTGAGAAACATTACGTGCACCTGTAGTTACAGCACCACCTAGTGAAAACCTATGGAAAATTCATATTGCAATCCAGAGTAAATTGTTCTTACACCGGAGCAAGGACTCCCCACAGTTACTCTAGATTGCGCCCTAAATATAGTATTTACTGTCCTATTCTGTATTTACTGTGCGACTCCTGTTTTGCAACTGAAATCAAAAGGAAAGCAAAATAATCTGGTTCTGAATATTTTCCCATTGGCACGAGTTTCATCCGAGACTTTTTTCATCTCCTCTGTTATACCCTGTGTCGGAAGCATACTTACTCCTCTCTTTCATCTTCATCCCTCATACAATTTTTCTGTATTAAGGACAGGCCCTTGAGTGATCTTTGTTCCTTAGACAAAATGCAAAAGAAAGGTGCAATTGTTCTGTGGACTTCCAAGATGACATCTGTGGAACTCTAGCGTGGTGAAGGTATAGCAAAAAAAATGCCTTTATCTGGAATCATGCAATAGGTTGTTAGCCGAGTGGAGATCCAAAGAACAACATTAATGGAGATAGATCAAGGGTAGCCCTGTGGAGGACTCTCCACTGTATAATTTAGTTAGAGTAACATGTTAAGTTTGCATGACTTGGAATCATTCCCCCGGCTTTTTAAAGTGGATATAATGGAAGCTTCTTTGAATGTCACATGTAAAAAAGTAAATAGACATCGCACCGTCTCATCACAGTGATAGTTCTCCAGGATTGTGCTGGTATTGGAAAGCCAGAGGACCCAGACTTCGGTGAGACTGATCAAAGAACTCTCCTCTTATCTCATCCTGAGGGGGTGGGGAAAGCATGAAGAAAGAAACCCCCTAACTACCTGGTCATTTTCCCAGGGACTACTGATGAAGACATTTGGCATGCTTACAAAGAAACCAGAATTGCAGAGAGAAGAACATGTTTAACAGGTGCCACAAAGTCCTTTAATATTAATGGCATCTGCTGGTCGCTAGTGAGAGCAGCCAAACAACCCCTTGAAGGTTTTTATTACCTTCTGCATGAGATCCATCTTTATATAATTACCAAAAAAAATCTTCAAATTATGGATTGAGATGTCAAAACTTATTCAAGTGAGAGTCCTCCAAAAGAACCCATAGTTGTTTATATCCTTTGAGTCAGGAAACTGCCACCATATGCTTATCAAAGAACTGTATGGTAGTAATTTTAATCAAGACTGGAATAAGATGTAATATGAAGAAATGCTATCTTAATAGGGTGCTGTGAATAAAGGCTATATCACTGCAGCAAAAAATTAAAATGGGGCTCTCTTTATTAGCAATTCATTACCATACTAATTGGAGAGACAGTTCTAATAATGTCACTGATTATTTCTGCTGATTGAATAGTGAACTGTTTGGATTAAATAACACTGGTTTCAGGAAATAAAGTTTCTTAGACAGAAATCTGGTGTATAGTAATGAGAGCAGAGTAACAGGGAAACATTTTCAAGCTTGGTTTCCTAATTCAGTGGAGGCACTTATGGACATGACTGAAACAACTTTCATGCGTAAAATCATGCCAATTCAGATCATTTTGTTCACATTTTGTAACACAACATAATATTTATCAGTGTTTCTCCACTGCTCTATCATTTCACCAGTGGCATAGCTAGGAGGGGTGCAGGGGTTGTAGTTGCACTGGGCTACAAGCTTTAGAGGGTCTAGATGATGAGTTTGACTCTAGTGGCTAAAATGGTGAAAAATGGGGTGTGTATGAACAGTAATTCCAACTTGTTATGTATCATTGGAAAGGTAATTTAATGAAGAATGCAAGCAAAGAAACTGCATTAGAATGTCTATGTTCTATCAAAAGGTATGGCCAATTAACCAGAAAATGAAAATACAAAAGCCGATGGAACAAAAAGTGGATTTTCTTCACTCAAACTTTCTCATGATACTGATTGCTCTGAGAGCCAATGAGGTGTAATTCTGATACTGTATGGAACTAATAAGGTATTAATATGAATCAGCTCTCAGTACATATATCATATACAGTACATATATCATAATAAGTTACCCATGCTAATTTGGTTAAACAGGCACTTCTAAGTTGTGCTCCTCTATTTTTTTAGCAGGGAAAGAAAAACCTCTCCTTTTTTCCCCAGCACATTTTCCCTAACCAATAAGGGACAGAATTTTCATTTTTTACTTAATTCAATTTGATTTTGTTATTGGGGTGCAGGGCAGCAAAATCTTCCTTGACCCCAGATGGCAAATAGGTGCTTTAGCTATACCACTAGCAGAGCAAATGGGTGGTAAACTGCTGAGGAGGAGGAAGGTCTTTACTCAATTTTCTGCTTTAAAATACCTAAGGATTACATCACTTGTGGTTGCGACATTACTTCTGGTGCAACATTTTGAGCTTTGCATTGGGCTACATGATCATTAGCTACGCCACTGCATTTCATTTTGTCCACCTGTTGGAAATAACCACTGGAAGTAACTGGTGAATCACCAGTTACTTCGGGATTGAGAGAAAAGATGCAACAGGACAAATACATGTAAGAGGCTCAGGATGGATAGGAAGGCTTTTCTGAGCACATAACAGAGCTTTCTGGAGCTCTACCCATACAGCCATGCCTCTTACTGATACTTGTTCATTGTTGGTGTTGGTGTCTCTGTCAGGCAGCAGAGATCTGGGTGTTCCATCCATACTACTAGACACCATCTCACTGGTTGAGCAGTATTAATACAGAATCAGTACTGGGGTCACTAGAATGTTACAACGCAATACATTGCCTTCCCATGGGATAAAACCTAACCATAAGGAGTTTTTAATCTTGTGATTTTCAATCTCTACTCCTGTTAATGACTGTCTTTAAATGTCAGTTCTCTTGAAAAGAAAGAATGTGAGAAAACTATAATACTTTGCAAACATATCAGCTGACAACATGGGAACAAGGAGTATGTATTTTGTATAGAATCCAGCAAAGATGCTTGTAATATCTTGAAACCTGAGGCTTTGTAAATGCTTATAACAGGGTATTCATTTATTGCAGCAATCACACCACTGCAGTGGTGCAGGAAGGTATTTAGATAAAAAGCAGATCTAAAGAGGTGACACTTGAAAAAAGGAAGGTCACAAAAAAGCAGGAGGCATAAATAAATGAGATGAATAGATATGTAGATTGTAGGTGAAGAGTATGTTTTTGCTGGGTATAATAATCTATCCCCCTGAAACCAGACACAACAGAAGTTGGTGGTATAGTATTGCTTGGGTCATCACAGGCTTTATTCTGATACCTAAGGAAATTGTGAGCCTCCCCATGTAAACAAAATAATTTCTCAAGTCTTTTTTAAATACACAGAAAAATAGAGAACATGGTTGCAAATTTTCACTTTAAGGGACAAGGAAAAGAAAGGGAGAGAGAATGGGTTTGTACAAATGCACTACAATCTGTTTTGAGGCGTCATTATTTTTCTTTGTAAACCACTTTGTGAACTTTTCATTGAAAAGCATTATATAAATACTGTTTGATAACGATGATGATGATGATGATTTGTTCACAGCATTATCTGCCAGTATGAGGGCTGGACCCAGAACCTTCCCTAAGCATTCACCTGCTCCCCACTGAAGCCAGCCTTATGTATCAAGGACCATGGTACTAGTGTAAATGCTTCTTTATAGTGTCTCTCTTCTCTTTTAGAAGCTCTTTTTTTAGCACTGGGAATTTGTTGATATTAAAAACATTTCTCAACTACTTCTCAGCAAAAAAGTTCTCAAACTGATTACACAGCCAAAATCAATCCATGAATGGATGACCTTGAGATCCCTTCTGCTTTTCAGTTCACTGACTTTTTGGATCATCTCGGATGGAGACATATGCTGGAAATGTGAAGCACATGTGCAGCAATCCCCCAACCCAATTAATTAATAGTTAGTCTTTAGGCAGCAACAAAAGTGTGTCCTTATTATCTTCCCCCTGATTGCAACAGGCCTGCGGGCTGAGCTAGCTCAGCATCATTATTCCCACTTTGCAAACAATGTGGACAGGCTGGTGAATAATGCCTGTCCCCAAGCTGGCCAATGATCCCATTGCTGTAGAGTTGAACTTGGGTTTCTCTCAGCTGCACTCTGCCCATTAAACCATTCATACTCTCAGCATTTTCCTCTGCAATGTTGATTGCTTGGTTTTGAAGTGTCTGATGAAACAGATTCAATGCCGTCTACTAGTACCGCTAAATTACACTCTATTTTCTCATTCTCAGAGAGTAACTCTCTTGTTTCAGTGCCCACTCCAAGGCCTCTTGAAACTCTCTGACTGTATGATCAGAGTTTCCTTTATGGAACCAGGCACGTGTTTTTTTTCCAGATGTATTTGTGAGACAACTTCATGACATGTACTTGTTTCTGAGAACAGGCATCAGTCCAACAAACTGTCGAATTTGTCGTCTGAAGCCCTTTATGATCATATGCTGCTGACATGATTTGCCCGGAAGGGAAACGGATCATTAATAAAAGGGATGAATTGCTCTTTGTTCTTTGATGACTATGCTTCATATTGTTCTTTTGTGCCTTGTACATTCCGACTCAACTCAAACTTGATTACCTGGTCAGTAATTACTGTAGGTTATTATATCACTAGAATGAATTTGGGATAAGTCTAAGTGAACACTTCCTGAGATATCCGACAGGAAATGATTAACACTAGGAGCAAGTCTTACTATTTTGGAAATTACAGATCTGCCTATTGACAACTGCCAAAGTTGTTTTGCCTTTTCACAATCCAATCCTAAAGCTGGTGCCTCTGGCACCTTGGCTCTGGTACTCACTGGCACTGCCAAGGGCACTTCAGGGTCTCCATAAAAGTCCTCTTCCCCAGGAAAAGTCCCAAGCCACACAATGGGGCTTTTCATGTCTCTGCCAGCTATTTTACCAGCTCGGGCTTAAAAGGATCTACCGGTATATCGGCCCTTCTGGCCTGACATGGAGTTCAGGATTTTGCAGAGTAGATCTGCTGGTCCCACCTTCCTGTACCAGTTCCTCTCTTCACCCTGCCTTTCCATCACCCCAGAACATCCCTCCACACTCCTGAGGCCCTTGAAGCTACCCACAGATCTTACCTAGCTCTGGGCGGCACTCACCTGGTTGGCTTATGCCAACTCTCCACAGGTTGTCACAGACATGCCTTAAACTTACAGCACATTTGTGACACTCTGCTCTGGTGCTAGAGCTCAGCACTGGCACTACATATCTATAGGATTGTGCCCTCAAGCTGCAAGTGTGTGGGGAGGGGTACAATCCTAACAAACTTAGGTTGGCCTAATTCATCCAGTGTATCTTCCCACAGTGGTGTGGGGAGGTTGGTGTATGCCTGTGCAGTGGCCTAACCACCACCCAGGAGTGGGGCAAAAATGCTTTATGGCACTTCTGTGACATTCCCAGGCCAGTATAGGACTTCTGCAGGGCTTCTGCTGGCCTAACCATGGCAGAAGTCCTGTGCTGACCTGGGAAGGGGGTGTCACAAAAGTGCTATAAGACACAGACTTATGCAGGAAGGTTAGGAAAGTGCACAAACATGCACTTGCCTCCTGACATCACGATGTGAATGGGAAAACCAATGAGTTAGACCAGAGTGGTATGGGTTAGGGACAGGAGTATACTTGTAGTATACACAATTGAACTGTTGTGAAGACCACGGAGATATGATTATTATTCTCCAAATATTCTCTTTGTTAAGCTGTTTTACGGGTGATTTTTTTTTTAAAAAAAAATCTTTTAATTTGCAAAACTCTGGATTAGGTAATCGACTAGGTAGAAAAAAAAAATCACTATCAATATTCTGGAATATCCTCTTTTGTTTTCAGAAAGGTTGACATGGGTTCGTCCAAGTTCAAGATTAGCAATAAGAATTAAATGGTCAGCTATCACACAGATGCTCCAGGATAGTGGGAAATATTCTTTTTTCCAGTAGAGACCTAACTAGCAACTTTCCAAACAAACCTTGAACAATTCAAAATATTTTCAATTAAATAAAAACACTTTTTTAAAGTTCAACATTTTAAAGCCATAATTAAAACTCCAGCATAAATAAATCACAGAAAGAAGATCTGAAAGAATTGTTTATGAAGTGTATAATGTATAGTTCACAGATAACTTATTGTCTAGGAATTTCTCAGTTTTTAATACATTCTTTCACCGGGACTTTATTACAAACAATAATAGTTTTGTGTTTACCTATTGGGTCTGGTTATCTATATAAAATACTGATCTTGGAGGTCAGTTTTAGTTATAATTGTCTTGCATAGAAAACTCTGAATTTTGTAAATATTGTAAAGGGGACAAACTAGGGTTTGTGACTATTAACCAGCCCGTGACCTTATTCACACCTATTCACAGCCCCTGACTTTATTCAATTACTTCACATAGCTAAGTAGTGAGAAACTGCTGTGACTGAAGTGCTTTCCCACCAATTCGCAAGATCCTGGGGTGAACCAACCTATCATTTTACATAAATAGAAGCATGGGAGACATCCCAGTACATTATGTTTTTCACACGCCCCTGATATTTCTCCGGAATATTTTTCTGGGCTTTTCACTGCTTATACCATTTGTCATAGCGCCAATATCTGGGTAAATTTAGTCTCAAGAGAACTGGATGATTCAAGTTGCTGAGATTCAGGGATGTAACCCCTGCTAACCGAGCAAGAGGCACTCTTTCAAGTGGGTGTTCCTGTTTTATTTAGCAGGGGGAGAGTAACTGGCCCTACACGCCCCAGCAATGTCTGTTCAAGTGGCTTCTGCTGGTGTTCTTTTTTTGCATTTTAGATTGTGAGCCCTTTTGGGACAGGCACCCATTAGCTATTAATTAGCTATTATTATTTTTCCATTTTCTTTGTGAACCAGTTTGTGAACTTGTTAGTTGAAAAGCGGTATATAAATACTGTAGATAGACAGACAGACAGATTGATTGATTGATTTATCAGTGATGGCTGAGGGATTGCATGATGAAGTACAAACTGAAGGCCTTTTCAAATCATTGTTTGAACTCATTGTGTTTTGGCAAGGCTGTTACCTTTCGACTGTATTGCCATGAGCTGAGCGGGTTTTGTGGCCACCATTGACAATTGGTTGGCACAACTTCAACTTCTCTGTGGAGAATTTTAAAAAAAATGTTTTATTTTGAGTGATTCAAATGGTAAGCCATTTTGAGCACCTTTACTGGAGAAAAATATACCTAACCGTTTTGTTTTAAATAGTAAGTGTACATACAAAGAAATCTGGGGTCATGAAAAGTGTGTCACTGGTTTCATTCAGAATCATCACTGGCATCCTTCAGTCTCAAAAGTCTATGTTATTTGTGCTTTGAACGGTGGTCATAAAACAGCATCTTTTATGGCTAAAATGGCCAATTTGAGAGTGGCAATCCCTTCCACACTGAGGGCAGATACAGTCTGTCCTCTGCCCCGCACCTAGTTTTTGCTGGTTCCAGGACTGCCTCTTTGCCTAAGCCTGCTGAACAATTGTCTCTTCTTATTGGAGAAGGCCATGCTGTGTCTTTTGCCTCCAAGCTGAACGATCGGAGGTCAAGGTTTCCCAGCTGTTGATGTCCATTCCCAAGGCCTTTAGATCCTTCTTGCAGATGTCCTTATATTGCAGCTGTGGTCTCCCTCTAGGGTGCTTTCCCTGCCCTAATTCTCCATACAGGAGATCTTTCGGAATCTGACCTTCAGCCTTTCTCACGACATGCCCAAGCCAATGTAGATGTCGTTGTTTCAAAAATGCCCATTCAGAATATGGGTACTGCAAAGCAGCATGTCAGTTGTACTTGCCTTCAGGAAGGATTGTGGTAAGTCTTGTTGTGTGAGCAGAAGTCAGCTTAATATGTCTTTTGTGTATTTTCCTCAGAACAAACAGATGTGGAAGCTTCGTCAACATGCCTTTTTAGTCTCTGCTTACAGAGTTAATAATTTTTCAGATATTGGAACATAGCTCTATGAAAGGCCAAAAATAATATGCTAGAGGTTTAAAAGGTTTCTGTTGCCAGTCATGTACAGCCAAATCCACACCCTATCAAGGTATTTGTGTCTCAGAGAGACTCTCATTTTCAGATCTTATCCTGACCTGTTATCAAGAGATTAAAACTCATAATTTTTTATTGTGTTATTTCCTCATTTTTACCTATTTAAACATTCATCGGTACATTTTGGCTTGGGTTAATGGATTCTTGTCAGTATCTAGTTTTAAATAGGGAGGTTGGTAATTAGTTTGTGGAGCGGTGCCTGAAATATATTATTTTGTGAAACTGGAGAACTTCCAGAAGCTGGCTGGTTTTCTAATAATAAAAGAAATACAACAGACTTTTCTTTTGTGATTGTTGCCAGACAGATGTGGTAAAGGACATGGAGACTCTGTTGATTAGAGATATTATTAAGAAGTAATGTAATATGTGAGTATTACAAGGGCAGAACTTATTAATACCTTTTACTTCAGATTGGCTATTGAGTAGGGTGGAAAAGGGTAGAAAGTCAGTAACTGGTCCAATGTCCCTAAGCAGCAGTGTAGTTAGAGTGGCTGAAAAATGTTTTAATGGCACTCAACTGTGCCATTTAAGTGACCCGTCCCTCACCGCTTGAGTTAGTTGGGGCAGTGAAAACAATGTGGAGAAGATATCTCTGTGTTGTTTTCACTGCCTCAACTGGCTCCCAGCTGTAAGGGAGACAGGCATTTACATGGGATACTGTGAAAAACATGTTTTGTTCCACTCTGGCCACCAAGTTTTATAACTGAATAAGAATTCTGTCTTAACTTTAGGAATGAGATTTAGGTTATAAGTCTGAAACTCCAGATTTGGGCTACAATCCATAGAAACTACGGGAGCATGTAAGAGACATTATGTGCACCTGTAGTTACTGCACGACCTAGTAAAAACCTATGGGAAATTCAAATTGCAATCCAGAGTAACTTGTTCTTACTCTGGAGCAAGGACTCCCCGTAGTTATTCTGGATTGCGCCCTTAGGCTACAATCCTAAACACACTTTCTGGGAGTAGGCCCCATCAAATAAAATAGGACTTACTTCTGAGTAGACAGGGTTGGGATTGCACTGTTAACCAATAACCAATAGAGATGACAGTATAGGAGGAGACAGTGCTGTGCTGAATAGGGCTTTAATTGTCTTCTATTCCCTGTCTTCCTCTCACTCCCATGTTAACTATAGTCCCAACTAATCTCTACCAACATAAAAAGTTGGTTATGTGAAAGTGCCTCTACTTAAAGCAGAGTATCAGAGCTCCAATCTGTTCTCCATCAGAAGAGGCAAACCAGGGTTATTCCCAGTACTTGCATGTGTACCATTTAATATATGTGTGTTTCATGGTACAAGAGAATTCAGCAGTCTAGAAACTTTTAGGCTCCAACTTAATACACACTTATCTGAGATGAGATCCATTAAACTCAACAGGGCTCAGTTCTGAGTTGACATGCATAAGATTGTGCTTTTAATCTCTGCAGACAAAGGCTAATCCATGCTAGACATAAGGCATTTTTAGGATGGACTAATAAGATTTAAAAGAAGACACTCTGGTTAATTACCCATTATCAAATTGTTTAAAGAATGATACAATATCTCTGAACACTTCTTATCTAACTACAGATTCTTTGTATTAGCCAGAGTCTTATTAGCCAAGGGCCTTAGGTTGATCTTGAGCATGCAGCCCAGATGCGTTTATAAGGAACCTCCTTTTAAAGTATGGATCATTTAACTTACATGTGCTAAACTTAAGAGAAAAACTTCAGTACATGATTATTTTTTTAAGTTAATATGGACCAGGAAATATGAATGCCAGCAAATGTGAAAAGTCAATTGCATTTCTGCATTATTAAAATCCCTCCCTTTGTCAGCTGAACTCAGTGTTTCCCAAACCGACCATCAACTATGTTCTTATAGTTCATTACTTGAAACAAGCAATTCATTTCCTTGTTTCTATGTAAGGACACAATCCTAACCTCCAGTTAGGCCGGCCTAAGAGCAAAATCCAGAGTAACTACGGTGAGTCCTTGCTCCGGTGTAAGAACAATTTACTCTGGATTTCAATATGATTTTCCCATAGGTTTTCTCTAGGAGGTGCAGTAACTACGGGTGCATGTAATGTCTCTTATGTGCTCACGTAGTTACTCTGGATTTGGGGGTAAGCCTCTGCATAAGTCCTATGCTGACTTAAGGGTGTCAACAAAGTGCCAAAATACACTTTTGCACCACTCCTGGGAGTCAGTTCGGCAATTGCACAGACATCACCAATGGAATGGGAAGACCAATGACTTATGCTGGACTAGGTTAGGATTACACTCTTTAAGTGCTGAGAAAAAGGATGTGACTGCTGAAAGCTAATAATACCATGTAAGGCCTGGAGACTTTGCAAAAGCAGTGAGCTGGATAGGACTTCCATAAGGAAAGGGGCCTAGTCAGGGCACCTAATTAGCTGGAGTAGAGCAAGGCTGCACTTTCTGTGACAAAAATGACCTTGGGTCATTGTATAAATTAAATATTTTTTAAGTACAGTAAGCAGTATGGTCCTCTTTCTAAAAGTAAGCAGAAGGTTGCAGTCTTCAGAGCTCTGGTACTTCCAAAGCATCCTGTCTGTGGAAACCTAGTGTATCAAAGAAAAGCCTTCTTAATGCAAGCTAGATTTCTATGTGCAGAGGATTTAAAAAAAAAAAACAACAACAGAAACTACATTCAAATATGCAACTTCTGTTCAAAAGCGGTATGGTCCCAGTCCCAGGAGAGCATTATCTCATGCTCATGATGACGTGTGCATTAGTTTAATATGTGCCTAGAGATTTTTGGCATTTGCTTCTGGCACAAAATAACTAAAATAACACTATTGGGCATTTCCTTATTACTCCCATCTGAGCTATGAAACACTATATTTTTCTTTATTTACTTACAAATTTATATCACACTTTATTATCCTGATGCACATTCAAAGTGGATTTACTTTTATTCTATTGCAATAATATTTTAGTTATCATACTATTAGGTATCATACATATAGAGCACAATCCAGATCATGGCTACTCAAAAATAAGCCCTATTGCATTCAGTGGGTCTTACTCCCAGGATTGTAGCCATAATCATACAATTAGTTAAAAATCTTTAATGCAGAGCCGCAGATGACAGAAATGGTTTTTATTGTAAATCAAATATAGAATTCAGTAAAAATTTCGTTCACATACTTTATCTTGAAGATAGTTAATTTCCCTCACCTTTTTTTGTAAAAAACAGTTGAAAGTGATATTATAAAAGAGAAAAAAATAAATCACAGCAATAAATTAAAAGACAAAGAAGAGGGGGGAAAACACTGAGGAAGGAAAAAAATCTAGAAGCAACAGCAGCAGCGTCAGAGACAGAATAAAGCAGATTTAAAATAGGTTGTCCATTATAAAGGTGCTTTCAAATTGCTTAAAACAAATAGCAGCAAAGAAGAATCATAAATACAAGTGCACACGTGTCCCTCATGGAGTTTCATTTTCTTAACCAAAACAGTAGTACTCATCAGACTCAATCTTGGGATGTTTTTGCAGGGACTGTGAGTCATCTATAAGAGAAGAGTCACTGAACTGGTCCATGTCTGAAGGAGTACGTTGGCCTGGAATGTCATCCGCTAAAGTGTCCAAGTAACTCCCCACTGATATTCCATCTAGCCCATCGCTACAGTCTTGTAAACTGTTGTAGCTGCCTCGCAGAGATGTCTCCTGACTCTCTAGCAAGCTGCAGAGGCTACCACTCAAACTGCTACCCCGGCTGGTGATGGCTCCTTTTTCTTCGAGCATCCACTTGATGGATTCAATGCTTTCATTGATGAGCAGGAGCTGTCGCATTAGTCTGACGTCAGTGGCTCGGAGATTGATCTGCAAGCGCAACAATATTAATTCAGAATTGGTTTATTTAAATGTTACTTAAACACACACACACACACACACACACACACACACACACACACACACACACAAGAATGAGGGGGTTGCATATATTTAAAATCCATCTCTATGGCTGCAATCCTAACCTCCTGTTAGGCTGGCCTAAATCCTAGGGGACTAGGGGAGTCACAAAAATTTTGTAAGACACTTGTGCACTACTCACGGGGAAGGGTTAGGCACATACATGCACTTGCTTCCCTATCTCACCACAATAATGGGAACACTGATGAGTTGTGTTGGCCTAGTTTAGAATTGCACCCTATAAGACCCAGAGTGCAATCCTAACCAATTTTGTCTGGCACAACTCACCCGACTCCCTATTCCCACTCTAGTATGTGGAGGCCGGCACATGGCTGTAGTGTGGTGCAAAAGGGCCTTATGACATTTTGAGACATTCCCAGGCCACCATGGGACTTGTGCTGGCCTAACAGGGGGTAGGACTGTGCCGCCAATGTAGATGTTCACCTTTTATCAGGAACATGCTAATTTGTGGCCTGGGTGGTTCTGAGTGTTGAAAGACAAAAACTTAAGTCTTCCAGAGAGAAGCTGAGGAAGCAATTGGCCCAAAGTACCTTTATAAGGGTGGTGTGTGTGCTGTGAGAATATATGCATTAATATTGATGACATGTCTGAGTCGGATTTCAAAATCAGATAGGGTCTGCCTAATGAGCTCTGCTTCTCTGGGAAGTGATCAGCTTTACTTCCTCATTAGCATAAACAGAAGCAGAATTAGGCCAATGCTGAAATGAGCATCATACATATTAGTTGGTCCCACAGGCTCAAAAGAACAGAAGATAAGCATATTGGAGAAGGTGACTCTGCAATATAATAATTAGCAAGGTGCCCACCAAATGCTGGGAATGTGTGTGAAAAGCTATGATGCTCACAGAGATGACAGCCCTAACACCATTTCCCAGGTTTATTTATTTTAATAAACTGCTTTTCATTCCATTTTTTTTATAGAATGGGCATATAGAAGGTGGCTACCCACAAACTTTAGAATCAAGAATAAAACTAGTCAAAGTAATCAAGGTCCACTTTCCTTTTCTGACCTTGTTTTTCCATTGTCCTCTCCCTCTCTCTGTTATCCTTTTAGCACACATGTCTGCATGCACAGACTCCTTCTACTCATCTCCTAATTCTACTGAGATGCTGCTAATGAAGCCAATAATTAGGGGTGGATGGTTGATTTGCAAGCCTCCCAGGCACAGCTGATTACCTCCTCCAACCCACCTGTGTTTGCAAAGTGTTTCCAGAGGCAGGCAGACTCACAGTCATTATGGAAGGCATTATTACTTATATATGAAGCAGAGTTTACATTATTCTCCCCACCCCACCTCCATATTAAAGCTAAAATCTGCTGTATCCACTAAACAAAATTTAAATTGTAGCTTCTTACTGATTATGTGGTGCATACTGACCCAACTGGGTTTGATCTATGTTGGCCTCCAACTCACCACCAATCATAACCACCTCTCAAATTATTTGGACCACTGTGGACACTCAGTGCCTTCTGAGATCCAGTTGGCAAGCAGGGCCAGTTCTGCAGGAGCACTCAAGGTCTAGCTCTGGAATTCCATCCAAGGAAGTCAGAGCTGCCTTCTCCTCCTTGTCCTTCTGCTTTGCCCTTCTTACCCCTAGTTAGGCCAGGTCAAGTCCCGACACAAGACCCGTTATGCAGTGATGGGATTCAAAGAAATTAACAACCGGTTCTATGCCCATCTGGCAGTCACTTTTAATTGGCTATTTTTAAACTTTATATGTCCTATCTCTTGTTAACAACCGGTTCTATAGAGTAGGTGCGGAACTGCTGGAGCCCACCACTGCTGTTATGGTTTGGGTGTGTTGCAAATTTGTTGTAAGACACTTCGGCAGCACTCCTGAGGGGGTTAATGACTGACTTCATATATGATGGTAGACATGTGGTTCTGAAACGGTGGGTCAAGACCCACCAGTAGGGTGAAAATATTCATAGGATTATACTGTACTAAGAAATAGGGTACTGTTGATGTACTGGCTTCAATCCAAAAAGGTTTTTTTTTTAAAAAAAGATGAATGCTATGTATTGTGCACTACAGTATTTTATACTGTCCTCTTAAAGCTCTCTGCTTATTTTATATTTGAATATAACATCTGCATTGTTCACTCACAATAAGCAGAGGAAAAAAAGTCCGGGACTCTGAGGAAGTAAGCTCTTTTGGCAAGCCTCTTTTCTTTTGCATATAAATCTTCCCATGGATTCTTTCAAAATTTCAAGTACGTCAAAATGTCCTGACTTACACACTGTTGTCTTTTTGTGAATTACTGCTCTCAGGGCTTAGATCAATGGTTGTTGACAGCTGGCCAAAAGACTAGTGTGTTTTTTCTATTTCTCCACAATTCCCACATCTGTTGTACTGTCTTCCTTTTTTTTCCTTGTTTACCTTATTTCACATTTCATGAACCCTACAAATCCTCCTTCCTTATGAACCCACCATCCTCCCTCCCTAGGACCCTATTAGGTGCTTCTCTTCTCCCTATTCCCTTCCCAAACCCTCTTTCTCTTGTAAAATGTACTCATTTGCAGTTTTGTTCTATATTAAAAAGCAAATACTGCCAAACTTTTCTCCTTGGGCAAACAGGAGTCTTTGGGATTGGGAGTGGCAAAGCAGAGCAGATCTGGAATATGGTGAAGGCAAAGACTTAAAGACCTGTCCCCAAACTGTGGTTCTGATCCCACTTCTTCTGATTACTGTAAAGAATAAAAGGGCAAGTTAAATTATTTTGAATTTTGATTCTCAGGTATACTAACTGGTAAAAGGGTACAGGCATGGTGTAGGTATGCCATCCTGCCTGCTCCAGTGCAAATGAGGATTGTGTGGCATATTGATTTTATGTTTCCAGCATCACAACACCATCCTTCAGCACATTCCTATGCTTGTGTACTCCCCCCATGTTCATTGGGACTTATACCCTGGAAATGTTGAAAAAATGTCAGTGGTAGCCAGTGGATGGATCTGGAAATATACTCAGCAATACTGTAACTCTAATTATGTTTCCAACCTATCATTATGATAGAAATGCAATGCACATGTAATTACAGACTTGCTTTTATCTACCTGCCTGGTTTGAAAAGCCTTTTACATGCCAAACTATAATGCACATAAAATGTAAAATAATCATAAAACTAAACAGCCACCCAAGCCTAAAGGACTATCATTATAACATTAGCACATTTCCTCCCATCTGTAATAATAGACTCCAGTGGTATAGCTTGCTATATGTGAGAGAAGTTAGTAGTTTCCCAAAAGGCAAGTCAAATATCAAACACAACAGCAGGGACACTACTGGTCATCACATCACCTACTTATGAAGCAATTTATTACCATGTAAAACCTCGGGGTGGTTGATTTTGCATTAATATTGCAAACTGCTGTGGATGTCTAAGCCAAGACGAAAAAGTGGTACAGCAATCAGCACATAAGTGCTCTGTCTGCAATAAATTTCTACTACAATAAAAGTATGGTTATTTTAAACTGTATAAATCAGTATTTTTTCCAAATGGTGGGTCAGGACCCACCGGACCATCTGCACCCAGACATACCCCCAAATCCAGAGTAACTACGGGAGCAAGTAAGAGAGTTTACGTGCACCCGTTGTTACTGCACCACCCAGTGAAAACCTATGGGGAATTCATACTGAAATCCAGAGTAAGTTGTTCTTACACCGGAGCAAGGATTCCCTGTAGTTACTCTGGATTTTGCCCTTAGTGGGTCATGAAACTGAAATGGACTAGTAAGATAAGTGGATGTGCCTCTTCTCCTGTGGAAGACTGGGCAAATGGTCCTGATCTGATGAATGTGGAGCTCAACAAACACTCCAGAAGCTGCTCCCCCATTAAAGTAAATAGGGTAAAAAAAGAGACTTGAGTCGCTGGTAAAATGAACCCCCCTTTTAAAAGTCTCATTTATCTAGGTGGCTTTTAAGGGAGTGTCATTTTAAAAAGTGGGTCCCAGTGTTAAAATGTTTGGCATCAATTATAGAAAATAAGCCCATTTTCACGCCTTTCCTGAGCTGCATAATTTGCCCAGCCGTTTTTTGTTATTCTTCAAGCTTGACTTTGTTTCCAGCGTTGAGAAGAAGGGCCAAAGATAGATGGAAGAATGAAGCTCCACTTTCCGAAGAACTATTTCAGCAACCATTCTGGTTTCTGAAATGTTGCCATATGTCATTTTAAGCCAAGCATCACAGTGATAAAGAAATTTGCGTTTAAAAACACCCACCCAGCTGAGCTTCTCAGGAAGCTGAAATTTGGTGCCTGAGACCATGTTTTGTTTTTGTTTCTGAAGACTTGCAACCTACGGGCAGACCTGCTTATGACATGCTTCTAACAAAAAGAGTGGAGTCTGTGCTCATTCATGTTATAAAATTCAGCTACCTTGGGAGTCCTTTTAGAAAGGGATATAAATTGAATAAATAAATAAATATTTATAAATATATAAATGAATTGGGGTATAAATTGGAGGATATAAATTGAATAAATAAATAATAAATAAAAAATGAAAATGCAAACAGGTAGGTATTTCTTACACAATCATGGCAGCTCTATCCACAATCATGTCATAGTGGTACAAACTTTACCTTGCATCGTTCCTGTCGCACAGCATACATGACACTCTGTCAGGAGAAGTGGGTACAGCCCTAAACAACTGACAGCGCAATCCTGAGATTGACAGGGAAGGAAATTAACCCAGGGCACTAAGCCTGTAGGGATATTTGTCCTTTTACCCTAGGGTAGACCCCAGCAACTGTGATGGTTCAACTCAGGCCTGCACTGGTAATATTCCTGGTCCAAGTCCATGTTGCTCCATGTCAGCAGGTCAGGTCCAGGATAGGGAATAAGATACAGCTTGTGGGAAGATGGATAAGCAAGAGATAAAGGCAATGACCCTATCTTGCCATTGCCCCATTTGCAATTACAGGTGTCCCTCGTTGTCCACTAGGGTTCCATTCCAGAACCTCCCGTGGATTTAAATAAAAATTAAGGATAACAAAAAAAAAAAATGAAAAACATGTTTAAAAACCCAATTCCAGGTTTTTTGCCCCTCCATTGCACCTAATAGAATAAGGTTGTGCCTTTATATCTGCAGGGGTTTGATTCTGGGACTGAAGAATGGGATGACTGCTTGCATGACAGTCTCCCTACAACAGTAGAAAATCAGTTTTTATAAGTGTGATTTGCAGTGGCCATTGGAGTTGAGTCAAATTGGTATATTACAAATTCTTGTATAACAAGGCTGGACCTGTACTATTCAGAAACACAAGAGTTTACTGTCTAGCTATCATGGCTAGCAGCCATTCATCAGTAGCCACTGATTGTCCTCCAACTTTGCAAAATAGTGGAAATGTGAAGCTCAACAAGTATTGTTGCAGCATTACAGCTACAGCACAAGCTATTAATTAAGCACAAATTATTAATTAAGTCCCACTTATGTCTGTGGAACTACGTGATCAAGGAAACTTAAAAAATTATGGCTGACCTTTTCCATTCATAGGGTGTGTCAAAAGGGCAATGCTGATTTAGTGTTTTCATTATTTCAAATACCTATATGGAAAATATTTCTGATACCACAGATAAATCATTCTAATTTTATTTTTTCTGTAAGGGCTGGGCTTGTTTTGCACTTATTTTGTCCCAATGGATCTACATGGATATGTGCTGCTTCTGGAGGCAATAGAAATTCAAGCATACGGGAGGAGGGTGTAGATGATCTGCACCACTTGGGCGAGCAAGTTGGGATACAGTAAATTTCTGGGCCTCAATTCTGCTTAACCGCCATCCCCCAGAAAAGCACTCCGCAAGTTACTTCGTTTAGAAATTGCTGAAGTTGGATAAATTGAAAAAGGTGGAAAATATCCCTAAATCATGCACAAGACTCATGTTAACAAGAAGGCTCACTATTATTTTCTGTCAAAGCATCCCTTGGTACTGCCCACTCAGAAATGATTTGGAATGTTTTATATAGGCAAAAGCTTAGTTGGAAGAGCAATACAGTGGCGCTTCACGTAACAAACACTTCACATAAAGTATGTTTCACATAACAAACAAAAATTTCTCTAGGATTCTGCTTCACGTAACAAACTGTGCTTCACATAACAAATACATTCGTTGGCATTTGGGGAGGCCAGCTGGCCGGCAGCCCTTTTAAAAAGCGAAAGCAACACTTCCGCACTGTTCCTCCAGTGGCCGGGCGTCCGCTGGGCAGAGGGAGAGAAGAGCAGTGGAGAAGAGGGAAGCAGCCTGGGCTAGCCAGAAGGGAGCAGGGGAGAGAGAGGCTCAGGATGGAGAGAAGGAGAAAGTGGGGAGACACTTTGAAGGTTTCTTGGATTACAGCCTCCTAACCATGACTACCCAGAAGTAAGCCCCATTGTGTTAAATGGGTCTTACTCCCAGGAAAGTGTCTTTAGGACTGCAGCCTAAGTAGACTTCATAAGATCATGCACATTGAATGCATGTTTTGAATTCAATTCCAGTGTTTTATCATCATTTTTACATACAGTTAATATTTTTATATGTATATTTTTTGGGTTCTGGAACCAATCATCTGAGTTTCCATTATTTCCTATGGGAAAATCCGCTTCATGTAAAGTATGTTTCACGTAACAAACATGCCTCCGGAACAAATTAAATTTGTTACGTGAGGTGCCACTGTATTTGAGTCAACCCACAAGCACTAGTGTGTGTCCAAATGAGTTTTGCAAGGTAGCAAAGGACAATAAATGAATTGTGCATAAGCTGTGATGGGAAAGCTCTGAACTATTTTAGAAACTGGTTCTAGGATCTGGGATTCAGATTTGAGATTTCTAATGTGGTTCTTCTGTTTTATTGTTTTTAATTTATGTATGTATTATGTATGTATTTATTTAAATTAGTTGGATGAAATTATGGTTCATCCCAGCCTCCAGGCCTTTTGAAGGAAGAGTGAGGGTATAATACAATATCTTACTTCTCTGGTCTAGTGCATCATCTACTTATATGAAACCCCAGGGAGACTGAATGTCATAATTCACTGTGAGAATAATATTCAACCACACAATTTTCACTGCTAGTTTGGAGCCATTTAACTAGTGTACTTCAATTCAGAAGTGCAACTGAGGATTGAATCCCTTTAATCTCTACATATTTAATTGTTCAAACATATTTTCATCAAATACCATAATAAAAATATCGTAAAAACTCATCATGATTGCTTCAGTCTAATTGTGATTTTTCCATTGCAATGATTCTCAAGGTTTTTCAGCTTGTGGCTCCCTTGACCTCTTGGCCCAATGACCTTGGCTCCTTATTAAGGCTTCAGTCCCATACATTGTATAGGGTGGCAATTTCTTTGCAAGGATTCCACAGCTCCTTGGAGAGCCAAAGCTCACATTCTGGGTATCACTTGTGTAGTGGCTACAGTGCTGAAGTACGAAAGCTGAGTCAAACATTCAAGGCTCCCGTGAAGTCATAAGAATTTCATAGGGTGCCTTTGTGCCAGTCACTATCTGTCAGTCTATCCTACTTCATAGAGCTGTCCTAAACATATGAAAAAGGAAGAACCAAATTTTTATGAACCTTTCTCAGTAGCAACATTAAAGATAGGAAAAAATGTATATTTCAGTGCGGTTGACTGACAACCACCTTTTGCTTTCTACAAACAGAAATCAAAATAAGAATCAGGAAACAGCACACCACCTGGCCATGACATATATTCAAGCACCTGTCATCTTCAACAAGGAAGTGTGCAAAGCTGATCAGATCTAAGGCTACAATCCAGAGTAACTATTGGAGCACGTAAGAGACATTACGTGCACCCGTAGTTACTGCACCATTTAGTGAAAACCTATGGAAAATTCATATTGCCTTCCAGAGTAACTTGTTCTTACTCCACAGCAAGGATTCCCTGTAGTTACTCTGGATTGCACCCATAGTCTTGAATACTAAACAGCAGAGCATCTACTATATCACCAAGTGCACTTAAGAGGTAAAAATTCACTTGAATGAGATTTGTTACCTATGTTATTGGTGACAGCCAAGCACTTAAAAGTATTTCACACAGTTGCCAATTTGCATTTAGAAATATGAATGGCATTTTGCATTTCCACTTAGCACAGGTATGCACAAAGAGATGGTGAATTATATTTCTTAAATGTCTACCAACCTCATACACATGAAGTCAGACAGAAGAGCACTTGATGAAGTTCAGCTTCAATACATTAAGCAACCAAATCTGAGCCCTGATCCTGAACACCAATGAAACCTGATAAGTTCTGGTAGAATTATATTCTTACTTGGAAATAATCATAATTGTTTCATTGTTTTATTTCTAAATTAGCATTCTTAGGTTTAGGTTGTTTCACTATCTATATTATGTCCTTTTTCTAATTTAATCAATTTATTTGAAATAAAGACTGGGCAAGGATTAGCTACTTAAGAAAAGAACAGTTGAAAGAAGATAAACCTTTGCTGTCAGGGACTTACTGAGTGAATATATTTTAGAATCAGGGCACTGCCATATTTTGAGAAATACAGAACTATAGGTGTTTGGTGTTATCCATGGTGGTATCCATGGGGTTTCCATTCTGCCCCCACCACCTCTATATTTGATTTCGCTCAAATGTGTAGATATTTTACCATGGAAATACAAGTGTTGCCTAATTATATGTGACTTATTTATATGCGATTTTGTCTTAAAGAGACTGAAGTTGGCTATTTAAACTGAAAGATAAGCTTCCTTAAGAAACAGTTAATGGCTTAAAGGCAGCCTGCTTACTACGGCAATGTGGCAGGCAATTAAGCTTGTCTTAAAGTTCATGAACTTTTAGTTTTGTTTTTGTTCACTAGGAGGCAGAGCCCTCCCTTGCCCCAAAATGATAATCACTTGTGAACTGCTCTGAGCTGAAACTGCTTGGAAATTGCTTGTACATCTTTGCAAATCACAGGATATCAGCTTCTTGAGGGTAGTTAGGAACCTGAAAGGGAACTTGATTCATTGCCTGCTTTGTTACAATATTACCTAATTGCTTTGTATAACATGAAAATAGTTTATCACCCAGGTTCTTGGAACCAAATGTCCCAAATGGGGAGGTTCAACCTCTTAAAAAATGCTTCAACTGGGATGGAAACCTCAGTCCTCATAGTTCAGGGAGAAAAAAAAACCTGTTTTAAGAGCTCATAAGTGAAACCAAGGTTGTGGCCTAAGGCATCCAGTTGTTAAGGTCTGTAAAAAGGTTAGTTACACATGAACATTAGCATAACTGGAAGTTTAATTCATCTCTTTGGATTGAAGGAGCCTGGATTGCTTGTAATAAAAGACAGATGTCTGGCATATGGCACCAGGATGGTCACTGGGACTAAAAAGAGAACTATTGAACCACAAATGTTTCTTTTTCTCTTTCATGTCCTTGGGAAACAGCGAGGGATGAAGCTGGGCGATCCAGAAAGTGTCAAAGCTCTCTGGAATTAAGGCAGTTGGTGCTACAGTTGCTCCACAGAAAGGAGGCAGAAGTGTACATTTTGTTTGGCACATATTTCCCATCATATGGAAGCGAGAGATGCACTCGGAAAATCCCTTGTACAAACTACTGATGTTGTCAGACATGCTAATACAAGTGTAAACATTGAGGTCAATGCCCAGCGATAAGGAGAGGCTGCTGGTGTCAGAATATTTCAGAGCAGATGGTGCTTGATAGATTCATTATGATGTGTTCCAGACATCTGTTCTGCAATACAGAACTGTGGCTGCAGAATATAAACAGTCAGGGATAGCCTGAAATCTGTGTATTATCTGTCTGCCGGCATATTTATTGCTTCTTCTTTGGAGAAGCAGAACTACACAGTACGCCATGTTCAGCAAGAGTGGGACAGCTCTTGTTTATGCCTGAATTTGGATAGGTAAGTGAGGATTCTGAGCTGCTGATCCCTCTTAATCTAATAGGTTTAAAGCCTGGCCCGATGGTCTTGTGAGCAAAGAGTGCTCGGTTAGGCTATATGCAACTGCTGGAGTTAGTTTTAAAAATAGATGTGTATGTACTCACACATGTATTAAGTACAGTGTAAATAATATAATTGTTGCTGTCACCTGTGGCATAATGAGGGTACTACAGGACCAACCAACCACGGAACTGTCTAGAGATTCCAAATCTGGCAAAGCTATTCTTTGTTTACAACTTGATGAGTTGGAGTCATACATTTGGCAGAAGATCAAGGATCAGACAAGATTATGATTAAGAATAAACACACAGACACAAAACACTTTTCGACAACAAAAAATTCAGAAAGTGGATTACGCAGTAAAAGAACAATGAAAAGTCACTAGTTTGGGACTTGCGGTGGGTCAGATCTATTGGTATCAAATCTGTGGATAAAGAGGACCCACCTGTAGTTCATACTATGTTTCTCTTTGTTCCGGGGAAGTGAAACAACGACATCTCCTTTGCCAATCTGCCTGTGTACGCTCACCAGGACAACAAAATTCAGGACTCGGGACAACTGAGTACATGCACTTTGACCGGGACATATCCGTTTTATATACAAAATAAGCTTGCTCAACAAACATCTAAGGTACATAGTTAACTGAATTAAGTAACTAATTTTTGCAACTTTAAAAAATACTTTGTATTTAAATAAAAATTCTAATTAAAATGATCAAATTTAGACTTTAGTTGTTTGTCCACTAATATATACCTGAATGTTTTTATGTTTTAAGTATTTTATGTATTGCCCCATGCCCTTGCAAAAAACTGTGGACATCAATAACAGTAAGTAGTATAAAGACAATCATATGTGGTATTAAATCTTTTAACACTGGATGGTTGATACACACAGACTACCACACAAACTCTCAACTCAGCCAAGACACACAAGTGTTTACATTCTGATCTAATATTTGTACATCCTCAAGGGAGAGCGAAAACTCTTTTGGCATTGTCTCCTGAGTACTTTATATATTGTAGTTTAATTTCCTCAAACATTTAAGGAATAATCTGTTTAATAAGATACTGTTGACGGAAAGGATAATTATACTGTGGTTTTTGAACTTCAAAAATAGTTTGAAGTTCCTCAAAAACTGGGATTCCGGTTAAGGATTGAAAGTAATGTAATCACTGCTGCATTGTGAAATGTGATGATTAGGTAACACAACTATTTACTTAGCCATTCTGTATAGTCCAAAATGTAGTGGCAAAGGTGGGGAACAACTGCTAACGAGCAGAACAGAAATGCAAATGGCTGAAGGGATGTGCAGCCCAATGTTAACTAGCACTGGAACAGGCAGAACAGTTGACCTGCTATAGCCAATGGAGGGCTAGATGGTTACCCTTATCTGAGCATTGCCCATGAATAGCCCACTGCATGTGGCCACTCAGATCTGCCACAATCTGCTAAATTACTGGTGCAGATCCAAGCACCCTAATGTTAGGCCTAGCTCTTTGGGTGGGGGGTCAGGGATGGAGGCCAGTCCCACTCTTCCTGGGCCTCACCAACCTGCTGGACTACCCACTCTCACTCCAGAATGCCCACAAAATACCAGCAAACATTCTTACACCAGCATCCCGCAATGGCACAAAAGCTGGCACAAGGGTATTGCAATGGCTTAAATGCACTTTAGGATTGCACATTAAATTGCATTCAAATTAATAAGTAATAAAATTGCATTAAATTTTTATAAATATGAAAAATATTAACAGTGTTAAAGTTAAAGAATTTTAAAATGTGACTAGTGGCTAAATACTACCACTAAATCCTACCACCGGGGGTGTCTATGCTGCTTTCCAAATAGCAGTGGAGAAGCAAATAAATTTGTTACTCAACACCCTATTCGTCTGTTCCCTGGGTCCCTATGGGCCTAAACAGATCTATATCTATATACAGTATAGATCTAGATATAGATCAAGATCAATATCTATACCAGCTATATCCAATATCCAAGGAGGTGTGTAAAGCCTGGGCCAGGGACACTCAGCAGTTGCCACTGCTGCTGAGATCTGCCCTTGTCTAGCCTGCCCATAATCTTCCCCTACCATTAACTTGCCTAGCACAGTGGACGATCTATGACTATCTAACTTACCTAGCACATACACCTCCACAAGCTTCCAGGATTTGGCACTGGCTAAGTGGTATGGACTTACTGCTGCATCAATGGACTGGAGGATGTATTGGTGGATTGCAAGATCTGCCAGCATATTCAGCCCACAGAATTGGGCTGTTAAGCACCTCAGTGCCATTTCTGTACACTAGACAGGTCAGGAGCAGTTTTCCTTCATACTGAGCCGCTGACAGGAGGTTCAGATGATGCTTCAGTTCAGATGATGCAATGAGGCACACTTCAACTAAGTAGTGCAAGGGGTGTGAGTGGCCAGTGCAAAACTGAAAATGTCACCTAAACTCGCTCTGAAGAGGATACATTGCCTGCATGCTTTTTTCTTTACGCCACCATTAGGTAAGTGCTAGAAATGTTTTTAAAGTAAACTAAAATTTTAGCAACAAGCCTAAAATAACCTCTCAGAGATCAGGCCCCCACCATCTGTGTTTTGGTCATAGACTTGTTGCAGTAACAACCTCTAACTGCAATCCTAAAGACACTTTTCTGGGAGTACGATCCATTGAACACAATAAGGCTTACTTTTGAGTAAACATAGTTAGGATTGTGCTCTAAATCATCATTTTCAACCAAAGTGGTGTGGCACATTAGTATACCTTGAGGGGTCAACAAGTGTGTCACAGGAATTTGCAATTCCTAATTTATTATTTATTTATTACTAACAATACATTATCATAATGATTATATATTAGCGAAATGTACCCATGTTGCAGGAGTTAAATTTCACGAATATTTTTTTGTGCGTGGGCACTACCTTAACCCTGCTGTGCAACACACACTCTGTACAAATCCCCCCATGCAACACCGCCTATGCAACAGCCCCCCCCCCTCCCCAGCTGTGGACACCCTTACTGGACAGGTGCAGAATTTGGGTATGGGTTTTATTGGTCTTCAATGTTAAGTTCTGGACAAAAATGCATTGTACCCCTTTTAGAGGTTAAATTTCTAAAAATTGGTTTTTAGTGGGTGCTCACATCACATAAGGAATACCCTCCCCAAATTTCATGCTACTAGGTCCAGGGGTGGGGGCACAGCATCCATCAGTCATCGATTCTTCACTTCAAAGTATAGGGAGGAAAACATGTTGCTCCCCTTTTCACCCCCTTCCAGTCTGAATTGCTAAAAAATTGTTCTTATTTGGTGCCTCCATCATGGAAGGAACATCCAAAATTTCACACTTCTAGGTCTGGTGGTTTTGGCTGGGTGTTGATTGATGTGTCAGTGAGTATAAAATATAGTATAATATTTATAGAATATACTACACTATCAGTATGTTGACTGATATTTGTGTCCTCTGTTTATTTGTGTCCTGTGTCTGCCACAAGAGAGAAGACGTACACAGTGGAGTAGATTAACTATTTACTGTATTTTTCTTAAACTGAGGGTAGTCAATTTTAGTGCCTTTTCTGTGTGCCGTGACATGAAAAAGACTGAAAATGGCTGCTCTAAATTCATTTCAGCTTTGGATTTCATATGTTCAAGAGACAGGTAAAGTTAGAAAGGTAGGATTGCTTTCATTCCAAGCAAGTGACTATGTAAACAATAGCAAGATCATTATCTCTGAAGGAGTTAATAATAGCTGAGAAACACAATGATTTCTAGGAATCCTCCAAAATACTTGGCAAGGGTGTGTGCCTAAAGCAGCCTGGGATCTTGCTTTGCACAAAGGCAGAGTAGTAATTTCAGGATAGCAATCTTGGATTTCTGACCCCAAACAGAACAGATAAGAACCATCCGGTTTTTGACGATGGCCTTGATTCAGATATTCCACCAGAACAGTAACAGCCACAAAGCTTACTTTATGCTTAGATAGTAGCTTCCCACACAGCTGTCACAAGGTGCGTATCTTATATGAAGAAAAACACCTTGAGGATTAAACCTCACTCCACTTAGTCCATTCCCATGATTTCCACTGTCACACATACTGACCAAGCAACTTACAAGGAGATTAGAGGCTTTATTGCATCTGATGTTCCACAGTATACTGCTACTGATTATGGACGCGTACATTTTTTACATGTTGTGGATAATATGATGGACTTAGGCTGCAATCCTAAAGACACTTTCCTGAGAGTAAGACCCATTGAACACAATGGGGCTTATTTTTGAGTAGACACGGTTAGGATTGTGCCCATACCCATTTAAGCTAGTGGCCATAAAGTTTACTAAGCAATGTTAGCGAATGGCCCACTCGCTAACATTGCCTTCCTTTTAGTGTTGCCTTCCTTCCCCTTGCCTTCCTCTTACCCATTGTCACTAAATAAGAAATACCGATATTGAGTTCACACATTCCTCAACACTGTGGAAAAGTGTTGTAAGTTGTATGAAAAGTGTTTATACAAGTGGTAGTAGGGGATAGTAGGTTGTGGGTCACAAACTCCTACTGCAATCTAAAAAATGTCTAGAACCATAGACACAACTGGGATTACTGGATACAATGGGTTTCCTTCCCAAAGAAGGCTCATGGATGCAATTCTGCATACATATTCCAGACTGCTGGAATGAAATAAAAGGTAATTATCAGGCAGTTGTGGGATTACTGAATGTCACCATACTGGATCTGTATGCATTTATTTTGGCACAAGTGTCAAGGCTATCTCCTTTCATGAGTTCACTGTGTTCATGCTTTTTACTATGTACAGTACCCACAGTATGTGTGTTTGTGAGTGTGAGTGTGTGTGTACACGTGCCATAATACTTCATGCATCTAACAAAGTTGGTTCTGGTCCACAACTGATATCACAATAAAACTTCAAGGTATCACAAGATACCAGCATGGCTATTCCTTGGCAAGTTCATATTGGAATGTACTTTGAGTAACCTGATCTGAGTTCAGGACAGTTTGCATGGACAAGAAAAATAGGTAAAGTGGTAAAAGCTCCCTATTTTGCATAGCATCTATGAGTAACCCATTAGATCCTATTAGGTGCATAGCAGGTCTATTTCATTGCCTGATCAACTAGTACTTGGCTGGGCTGCTTAGAAAGAGACTGGGGGTCAATGGGTCAAATGTCCAGGCATCATTTATCTCAGGACCACCTGACAAATCCTATTTCAGCAACACAGTTTCCCCTGCAGTTCTCTTATCCTTTTGGGTTGGCATGAAATTTGGCCCACTCGCTGATGCATGCAAGAAGGTCTGGGCAGGTCTGCCTCCCCTGTGAATTCTGATGAAATGATGGGAGGTAGTTCAGGCATAGTGCTGGAAGGATGGATAAGAAACTAAATCACGTGGACAGGGTAGGTACTAGAAAATAAAAAACCTGCCTCAAAAAACACACAAACTGCCTCCAAAACAATGCGTAGCATTTGCTGTATGTTGGTTTCTGAGCTATTGTCATGGTTTTATTTGTCAATGGCTGGAAAACCCAGAAACCAATATGCAGCAGATGATTATAGCTGATCAGAAGAATCTTAGATCCTACAATACATGGGTGATCTTGGACCAGTCACTTGCTCACAGCCTCACCTACCTCACAGGGTTGTTGTTAGGCAGGAGGGGAGAAACTAAACCATTGTAACCCACCTTGAGCATCTGTGTTCGAATGGGAAAGGTGGGGGTATAAATCCCTTGAATGAATGAATGAATGACATTCACACCAGTATGAATAAGAAAATGGCATTTTTTTAACAAGGAAGCCAAATTTTGACAGTTGGATGTTGGAATGGTGCTAAAATATGCCATTCATGAAGAGTACTTTGAGAGGGCTAGTTCTGGAGAACGTGGCAGGCATTGATGGCTACTTTTTATTTACTACATGTGTCACACAGCCCACTGCTACCTTGTCCAGCCACTGTCAGTGTGTCTTCTCCACTGGTGTTAACTGCCATAAAGCAGACAGTTGCAGATGTGAAATGTGCTCCAGCAGCCCACAAAGCCACATGTTGCTGGAGTGCTTATAGGAAGCCAGAGCCTTCCTATGCAGTCCAGAGGCCACTGCCAATGTGGACAAAGTAAGGTGGCAGGGGAGCCAGGAGGGGTTGAGGAGGGCAGAAAACCTTTTGGCAGGAGGACCAAATCATCTGACACCTGTCAGATGACGGATGACACATCTGTCAGGGAGCAGAAAAATAATTTAGATTTCAAATTTAAATAAATTTACATAAATTTAAATGTAAGTATATTAGATACATTACAAGGCTTGTCTGCTGGCCAGATGGAGAGGTCTTGCTGCGGGTTGAAGCTTGTTGTGGCTTTGAGGCTTATTGTGGCCCACATGCCAGGTTTTGAACACCCCTGGCATAAAGGAATGACTAGGTGGGGTAGGTGGATCAGGTCTGGAAAGGGTGTGGGTGGCGGCGGCAGCCACAGAATCCTAACATCCTTCCTGGATCCAGTTCTATAATTGGGTCCACATGTACCTGAGCCAGCTATTTATTTAGTACAAGTACAAGTAGACCCCTTCAATCATAAAGTCTTGTGCCAGGTAAAGGAACAATTGTTACCTCAGTTACCTCAACAACTACCCTCTTGAAGATTGCTGTAGTAGCCTTTTTAGCACTGCTCCATCAAAACTGGAGGAACTGGGTTGGGGTTCTAATGTACACAACAAGGGTTCTGCAGAACTGGGTTGAGCTAGATCACCAATGGGATACAGGTATCTTCTGGGCTGTTCTTAAAAGGACCAGCAATGCTTAATTTCTAAAAAAAAGATGTCCTGGGGCTCTAATCTGTTTGGCTAATGATATAGCTGTAAAGGAAAAAGTCATTCTGTATATGCCCAGTGGCACTCAATCATCACTTCAACGCATTCCAGTAATATGCATTGGTACTGAAAACAGATTTGGGATTATGTTCAGGCACAAATTATGGCTTTGCATGCAGCAAAAAAAGAGTGGGTTGGGAGCTGGGGGAGAATTCATTTTACACAAACAAAGGATGGAAATAAAAAGGAACTCCAAACAAAGGAAAACAAGAGTCTGTTCCATTGGGAAACTTTTGACTGATGGAAACAACTGTCCTCTTTAAAAATCCTGTATTGTGTTTCCATTTTGTAATGGGCAAGTTTGATCTGACTTATGATAAGAAACAATGAGCCCAACCCACAACTAGAGAAGATCTGCTATTTTGAAGGCACCGTTTATTGCTTTGGATGGACTGTCTCTCATTTCAGAGCATCCAACTCGAATATAAAACAATAACAGATTCTGAGATAATAGAGATCTAAAGAGGGAGGGAATAATAATAACAGGAAAAATTAATAAAGCAGTAGGTAGCAAATAGATTAGGGCATGACGACAATGCAATTTTGTAACTACTCCCTTCCATTTTGGTTCTAGTCTTTTAATGTAAAAACCAGAGATGTGGCTAGCATTGGAAGGAAGTGTGATGTGGCAGGGTGTCTTTTCCCCCCCTGCACTAATGTCACCCTCCCCGCCCACAACTTTGGATTGTGTTGCAGCTCCTGCCTACAGTTCAATGCAGTGGTTTTGTGCTCAGATATCTTGATAGCAGAACACACAAACACACACAGGCTCAAAAATAGAAAACAGTGACAAATTTTTTCAGGGCACAATCCTAGCCAGTTTTCCAATTCTGGGTGAGGGTAATGAAAATCCAAGGTAAGGGATCAAAGATTCCCTTACCTTGAGCAGGCCTGTGTTACTATTTCTTCAGTTGTTGGACACAGAATACTGTATGTCCAACTGGCACAGCTATGCCCATCCTGGAAATTTGGTCAGGTTTTGAGGAGATGGGGGACACTGAGACCAGTTCAAAGGTATTTTGGGGAGAGACAGATGTGCTAGATTTTAAGTCTGACCTAGACCCCAAATCTGGTTCCAGATTGTGCTGCCTCAAAGTGGATGGACAGACCTCTCTGCACCTGCTCAGGTCTTTCAGGGGAATGGGAAGACCAATAAGTTGTGCTGGCCTAGGTTGGGATGCACCCAACATATTACTTAAAATGTAAAATTTATTTGATTTATTATTTATTTGATTTATTTTACTATTATTTTTATTTGATTTCATTTAATTACATGTGATTTATTACATCTAATTTATTAATTACAAAAAGGGTATGTGCTGACTGCTCAAAAGAAAAGGGAGGAAACTGAAGTTGTTGTTTTTTCTCCCCAGGACACAAGGCTAAAAAAGAGGATATGTCCTGGAAAAGGACGACATATAGTCAATCTGTATTCCAGGTGCTTTCTGCACCTCTTCGGCACCTTGCTCACAAGGAAAAGAAGACAATGATGGCTAAAAAAAGAGGACATGTCCTGGAAAAAGAGGACATATGGGCACCCTGGCTTACAAGGGAAAGGAGAACAAGTGAGATTGTTCCCCAGTACATAAGGCTAAAAAAGAGTGCATGTCCTGAGAAAAGAGGACATCCAGGCATCCTATACAAGCTACTTGCTCATACAGAAAATGAGGAGACTTAAATTTTTTCCCCAGGACACAAACAAAAAAAGAGGACCTGTCCTGGAAAAAGAGGACATATGATCACCCTGTAAATACTGCTTGCTTACAAGGAAAAGGAGGACAATGAAGATTTTTTTCCCCAAGACATAAGGCTAAAAAAGAGGACATGTCCTGGAAAAAGAGGACTTATGATCACCCTGTACATGCTGCATGCTCACAAGAAAACAAATTTTTCCCACCCAGAACACAAGACTTAAAAAGAGAACAAGTCATGGAAAAAGAGGTCATATAGTCACCCTATACATGCTGCTTTCTGCACATTTTCTGCACCTTGCTCACAATGAAAGGGAGGGAAATGAAGGCTAAAAGAAAGAGGACATGTCCGGGAAAAAGAGGGTGTATGTCACCCTGGCTTACAAAGGAAAGGAGGACAAGGAAGATTTTTTTTCCAGGAGAGAAGGCTCAAAAATAGGACATGTCCTGGAAAAAGAGGACATGTGGTCACCTTGTACATACTGCTTGCTCACAAGAAAATGAATATTTTTTCCCCAGGACATAAGGACAAGTCCTGGAGAAAGAGGACATGCAGTGACCCTGGATCAGAATTCCATAGGGGAATTCTATAGGGGAAAGCAAGGAGGAGAGTGTGGGCGTGAGGAGTGCTCCCTAGTGGTCAGACCCCCTGCCCTGCCCAACTCACCATCTCTTGCCGGAGGAGGTGAAGTTTGGTCTGGAGTCTTTGGAGGGCGCTGGCCTGGTGGCTGCTGCTGAGAGTGGGGGCAGCTCTGGGGTCCAGGGGGGCGGAGAAGCCGGCGATGGGGAGCCCCTGGCCGCCCTCATGGTCCTGCTCCCCGCGCAAGGAGCGCGCCAGGCTGTCGGGGACTTTGCGCCCCAGCTTAAGCTCCAGGTCTCGCAGGTCTGGCAGCAGCAGGGGAGCCTCTTCCATGGCTTGGAGAGGGAGGGAGGGAGGGAAGGGAAGGCAAAGCAAGGCAAGGGCTGGGAGGATTAAGGCAGCAATCTAGGCGCACTTCCAGCCCATGATCGCCTCTCCATGGCCGTCCAGTTAGCTCTGGCTGGCTTCAGAGGTGGGGGTGGTGGAGCCACCAGATCCAGCCAGGTGACTCTCCAGCAGCAGGAGATGCTGCAGCTACTGCTGGTGCTGCTGATCTCCTGCAGGGACATTCTCTGCCTGGACACCTCCAGCTCACCACTGCATCCCTGGAGGAGGAGGAGGATGATGAGGATGGAAGGGCAAGGCAAGATCCCAGTGATCACAAGGCGAGCCCTCTCATCTCCTGGCTATTTGCATGGCTGGATCCCTGGGTCCTCCCCTCCCCTCCTCTCCAGCCCTGAGGATGCTACAGTAGCAGCAGCACTGCGCCCTGGGTTCAGAAGCGCACAGTCCACAGCTCCCTCTAGATGCCCCAGCAGTTATGCAGCATCCTTCCCTTCCCCTCTGGTCATATGTCCTTTTTTCCAGGATTTTCTCCTTTTCTCCAGGACTCCCCCCTCTTTTTTAGCCTTATGTCCTGGAAAAAAATTCATTGGACTCCTTTTCCTTGTGAGCAAGGTGCAGAAAATGTTCAGAAAGCAGCATGTACAGGGTGACCATATGTCCCTTTTCCCCAGGACTTGTCCTCTTTTTTAGCCTTGTGTCTTGGGAAAAAAATTCATTATCCTCCTTTTCTTTGTGAGCTGGCAGTATGTTGCTTTCTTGGAATCCATAAAATAGATATAATATATTATGGTTGCAATCCTTACCCTTAGTTAAGCCAGCCATGCTGGCTGGGGGTGTCACAAAACTGATGTAAGGCACATCTGCTCCACTCTTGAGGGACAGTTAGGCCAGTGGACAGGCTCCTTATAACTCCCTGTAACTCCCTTGATCCCTATAACACTATGGGAACAGGAAGAATGATGAGTTGTGCTGGTTTAGGTTAGGATTGCACTCTTTATAATATAAAACACTAGCAAAAACATTCCCACATTGCGGAAGTAAAATTCCCCCATATGCTATCCCCGCATTGTGCAACAACCCCATGCGCATCAACACCCAATGTGGAGCAACATCCTATGTGTAACATCCCTCTATGTGCATTGTCCCCCATGCATAACTTTCCCCCATGCGCTTCAACGAGCGCAACATCCCCATGTGCATCACCCCCATGCACCACATCCCACATGCACATAAAGCACCATGCACAACATCCCAATTTGTGCATCAACCCCCCATGTGCATAAACCCCCATGTGCAACATCCCCCAATAGCATAAACCCTCAAGCACATAAACCCTCAAGCACAACATCCCCCATAAGCATCAACCCCCATGCACAACATCCCTCTATGCACATCAACCCCCCATATGCAACATAGAATCATAGAATCACAGAATCATAGAGTTGGAAGGGACCTAGTAGGTCATCTACTGCCTGCAGCAGGAATTCCCCCTAGAACATCCCCATGCTCCCCATGTGCAACATTCCCATATACTCATCAACCCCCTATGTGAAACATCCCTCAATGTGCATTGTCCCCCATGTGTAATGTCCCTTTATGTGCTTCAACCCCCCCCGCGCAACATCCCCCATGTGCATCAATCTCCATGCCCAACATCCCACGATGCGCATAAACTGCCATGCACAACATCCTCCATGTGCATTAATCCCCAGGGTTGCCAGTCCTCCGGAATTTCCAGGAGGCCTCCGGAAAACAAGCCCCTCCTCAGAGAAAATGTGGCCAGCCTCCGGGAAAATGGCCGCCATTTAAATTTGGCGTGTTGTAGCTGTGCACACTTGTTTGGCTGTGTCTGGGGCATGCGTTATCTTTGGTCCTGATCATTGGGCGGACCATCATGTGGGAGAAAGAGTGAGCGGGAGGAGGAAGCTCCTCCCCCTCACCACTTCACTGTGGTTCAGATCACTCTCAGCCAGCAAGCTGGCAAAGATCTCTGGCGCGCTCTCCTCATGGGGCTGCAATCGCAGCCGCCCGCAGCCTTCGCCGCAGCCACCCACCCCATGAGTCTGCTGCCAGTCTATTTCTGCCTCCATGCTCCATCGCCAGCCTCCCGGCATTGCTTGCCTGCTATTCCTTGATAGTCTGCCTACTGCTGCCTCGCTCCGTCACCGCGGCTTCAACCTCCCAGCTGCCCCAAGTGAGGTGGAGGAATTGGAAAATGTGTGAGCCCCATGCTAGTTGTGTTGTGTCTACCCAGAAGGAAACTCTATTATACAATGGGACTTCCTCCCAGATAATTGTGCCAGTATAATGGAGTTTTTGTCTCTCTCACAGCCACAGTGAGTAGAGAGTTCCAGCATTTTTCAAATTTAAAAGGGGTAATATAGTACTGAAGTTAAATACAGGAGAGAAACACAAGTGTTTTTAGCTTATTTTTGTTTGTCTTACATTTTTGGGGTTTTCTACAATTTTTTTAATTGCAGGAATTTATGCAGGAATTTTGGCTTGGGGGCTAGGAATTTTTGCCTTTGGGAAGGAATTCTGGCCTTGCCGTTCAGGGATTTTGTGTTTGACATCTGGTCACCCTGTCAACCCCATGTGCATCAGCTCCCATTGTGCATCAAACCCCCATGCACATTAACCCCCATGCGAATAAACCCCCATGCGCAATATGTACCCCCATGTGCAACATCCCCTATGCTCATCAACCCCCTATGCGAAACATCCCTCATGCACATCAACCCCCCTGTGTGCATCAACCCGCCGTGCACCTCAACCCCCATGTGCATTAACTGCCATGCACAACATACCCCCATGAGCATAAGCACCAGAGCATTATATTCGATAGTGTGTATTACATATAATTTATTAATTACAAAAAAGCTACATTCTGCCTGCTCACATGGAAAAGAAAGACAATGAAGATTTTTCCCTCAGGACATAAGGCTTTTAAAAGGGACATGTCTTGGAAAAGGGGAACATAAGATCATACTGAATACATAACATTATAATACATAAAAAGCAGGCCTCCATCAGTCTTGAAAGACTATGGTATTGTGCTCAGTGCTGCATACACTGCATGCGAAGCACGAAAGCCTGGGTTGGACTGTTATGGAGGATAGGCTGTTACCCAAGCAGCAAATCCCCCCTCTCCACGCCACTGAATTAGTCCAATGGAAAGGCAGAGCCAATATGATTGGATCCAGCTGACGTCGCAGAGCTGGGCTAAGGACAGGAGCTCACCATGTCTTGAGGGGCTGACCTGGGTCTCAAACCCTGGCCTGCTGGTTAACAGGCACGGCGTCTTAACCGCTTGTGCCACCCACAGCCCTAATACATAACATTATATGTTATAATACATAACATCATGTAAGGTGCAGTGCTCCAACTGTAAGGCAGTGACTGACTGTAGGATGACCATGACTGACTGTAGGGTGTAGAAACTCATCCCTGTTTCTGAGCCGAAAAGCCAGCACTGTCCAAAGACATCTCTGATCATGACCAGTAAAACCTTCCCGCTGAGTGCGTAACTTATTTATTTACTTGTTTTAACATGCTTGTGAACTGCTAGTTTGGCAGGAGCTTGACAAGGAATGGAAGCTCACTCCGTCTTCTAGCAGTCAGGTTTCAAATCCTGGCCTGCTGATTGGTAGGCGTGGCGTCTTATTCACTGAGCCGCTTCAGCCCTACATAATATATTATTAGTATACAAAATAATTTGTTTCTCAGCTGTTCTTAAAGAAGTTCCACTGGAATAATCACTGGCTTCCAATGTGACTGAAATAAATAAAATTAGGCCTTTTGGTCATAAAATGGAAGTAGAATCCTTGTCTTTCGGAGGAGTAAGCAAGTAATCCTGCCCTGCTATCTGCATTTCCTTTTATCATACTACCTGGGGCATAAGGGATTCCCTGCATTATTGCTAGCTTATGGGGAACAGGCTCAACGACTTTACCTGTTTTCTTTTTATTTGCTTTTGTCTGACATGTTCTCTTCTGCTGCCCTTTGAAAGGATCAAATCTGATTTGCTCTGGGTTTTTTCCTTCTCAGGCCTTAGCAACATGTACTGATGGAACATGATATCATCTTTGTCAGAGCATGAAATACTGTTTTTGAAAACATCACAAAGCAACTAATCTCTTTACATAATCAAGACACATACCTTTTTAAAAATTAATCTACAATATTACATACAAATTCAGGCCAAACTACAGGAGACATATAGGCTGCAGTCTTATCAACACTGATCTAGAACTGTAATGAACTATAGTACTTATAGTCCATTATGGGTACACATGCATAGGACTGGTTTTTCAGTTGTTGTTTCAAGCAGTACCTTGACATTCTTCATTTTCCATAATGTAGCTGACTTTTTGCATTAGCTGTATTTCTAGGTGTATTCTTAATTAAGCTGTTCCATTTGCCATTTTCTCACTAAAGATCAGAATCCTGAAGCTGAATCTTGCCTCACAAGGAAAAATGACATAGGACAATATGGTGTTAAGAGTAAGACCCTGGAAGAGAGCCATTTCCCATTAAGGAGAGTGGTTCAGAAATGGGTATCCCAGTGGCACTACAGGAATCACACTGCTGCCTTGAACTTTCAAATGTACCAAATGTTGCCACTGGGAAGGTCCAGGACCCTAGACCCCCCCACCCCCATGATGGATCAAAGCTGTTTGGAGCAACAGAGAGTTCTGAAGAGGGGGTTGAAACAGGGTTAAAAGGATTGAAAGCAGAACCCCCCTGGTATGTTTAAAAGTCTTTTAAACCTGATGGCATGCATGATCATGGTTGTACTAACAAGACCTCCTCCCAGCCCCAACAAATACCTTGATCCCAAAGTCTGAGTAGGACTTCAGAACCACTAATGTAGAGTGTTGCATTACAGAGATCTAGATTCACATTGGCATTGCCACTGTAAAATACAAGGGGGTTGGGGAAGAACCTGTAACTTCTTGGGAGGAAGGTGGGAGCAAGATGTAATTAAATATCTATGACTAGGGCTGCAATCCTAAGCTCCAGTTAGGCTGACATAAGTCCTGGCATAAATCCTGTGTTGACTTGGGGGTGTCACAGAGTGCCAGAAGACACTTCTGCCCCACTTTGGGGGGAAGGGGGTTAGGCCACTGTATGGGCATATGCCAACATCCCCATTCCACCACAGGAAGATATGCCAGGTGAGTTAGGATGGCCTAAATTTGTTAGGCTTGCACCCTTGGATTCAAAGAGCTTGAGAGTTTGAAAAAGCAATGTGTAATGGCATGTGATGTGTATGGTAGTCTGTTACTCAAAAGGAAGATGTCAAAGCTCTTTGCATCCAAGTTTGCATCTTTTCTATTAAGAGGCAAAAAGCAGCTAAAAAAGATTGTTTGTAAGGAATTAGAGCCACAGTGCCAGCAGGAAAGCGTTAGGAACCTTCCCTACTTCCATCTATGGCGTATCAGCACCACTGGTGGGGGATAGGATTGGGCAATTTGTGTTGTTGCAGTGTGTGCTTCCTGTAAAAGATTTTCAGATCCCAAGTATTTAGATCAGCCGAATAATATTTCAATCATTTCCAAAAAGCATGAAAAATCATTTCCAAAAAGCATTACGTTTACTGGGATTAGCACCTTTCTGCTTGCATGTTAACGAGCAGGCCAGGGTTCGAGACCTGGGCTGGCTCCACAAGACAGGGTGAGCTCTTGTCCTTAGCCCAGCTCTGCGATGCCAGCTGGATACAATCGTATCGGCTCTGCCTTTCCATTGGTCTAATTCAGTGGCGTGGAAAGGGGGATTTGCTGCTTGGGTAACAGCCTATCCTCCATAACAATCTAACCCAGGCTTTTGTGCTTCGCATACAGCATATGCAGTGCAGAGCACGATACTATAGTCTTCCAAGACTGATGGAGGCCTGCTTGCATGAGTTCAGGCTTAAAGATGTAGTAACTTTTCAAGTGTACATTGATAACAGATTCTGTGAAACTGTTCTAAAGTAGGATAGCAAATACATTGAGGGAATCAGGAAGAAAAGTCCTGTATAAAGAATGGTTAGAAGATATTGGTATAGCTTTGGAGAAGAGAAGAATAACAACCTGATCCTATTCCAGGCTAGCACCAGAATAATGCCAGTCTCCTAGTGGGGTTTAGCTTGAAGCCCTGAGAAAATCTGCAAACTAATTTGACCACAATTTATGGCAAGTGATAAAAAGTTGATTTATTACAAAAGAAATGTGGGTGTATCAATCTCAGGTTTATCAATTCTTAAGTTTCAATCCTTTCTATGCATGTCTATTACTACAATGTATTCTGAACACTGTAGGAAGAGGAGGCCACTTGGATATCTTGCCCTGGTTCCAAATGCGGGTCTCACCTTCCAGTAACTTTTCATCCTATAGTTTTCCTGGCACTTTTTTCTCAGCCAAGCTCCATATTAAAAACAAGCATCACTGGGAGAAATGTACAGGGAGTGGAGTGGGGGGATGCCTCAGTTTCCCTCACTCCACATGGCCCTTTTGATGCATTAATCGAAATCCAAACTTTTGATTTATAAATGATAGAGTCAGACCCAGGTTTCTAGGTATAGAAACCAGGTCTATAAATGATTTATAAATTTATAAATGATAGACTACAAAGAGTCTTCCACCACTGATTTATAAATGATAGACTACAAAGTCTTCCACCATCACTGGTTAAGTCCTAAGTCTTGCCTTCACTAGTGAAGATAACTGAGGTATCTACTGAACAGGAACAGTCTCTGGAACCATTTAGCCTTGTCTGTACTATCTGCTTGACACTCAAGGAACTGTATCTGCCATTTTAAGTCAAATTCTGGAAGGTTCTTCAAGACAATGAATGACTGTAAGCATAAGAATATATAATTAGAGTTACCTCTTAGTACAATGTCAGTAGGTACACAACTCCAAAGAGAATTCTCATTCTGTTTTTCTATGTCTATTGTCTGTTCCAAATTCATGTTACTTTTGGGTCAATGATTTCCTCAAAGAATGGCCGAGTTGATATTTAACCTGGTATTACATCATGCTGAAATGTATATGGGGAAGGAAAGGGGGGGGGAACCGTCACTGATTCATTTTCTAGAGACAGCCCTGTTGTTCAGTTTTGCTCTTTTCTGACATATGGTAATTGAATAGTCGTGCTTTGTGAGGTTCTTAATTACATAAGTTTACACTTTTAAAAATAGCAAGCTCACCTAACCATGACTGAATAAGAACAAACATAGGCTCCGGTATTGAATTTAGCAGGTTTCAAATGATATACAGGGAAGTGCTTTATGTGCTGAAGTCAGTGAGTGGTTGGCTTTCAAAATTGCTTTCAAAGAACCAGCATCTCATTTGCAAAGCCTGCAGGCCTCCGTCAGTCTTGGAAGACTATGGTATTGTGCTCGGCGCTGCATACGCTGCATGCGAAGCACAAAAACCTGGGTTGGATTGTTATGGAGGATAGGCTGTTACCCAAGCAGCAAATCACCCCTCTCCACGCCTAATTTGAAATATAAGACACTTTAATAACCAAATTGCCAATCCCAGCTTTCATATATAAGCAAATAATTGGGCTTATACCAACTTCATCACCTGTGGTGAGTGTTTCCTTCATAGAAGAGAACTAGAGAGCATGGATTCAAATCTCCGGTAAAACCCATCCAATATGTTTCCCAGCATAGCTGAGCTGCACAAGGCAATCAGTACAAGCTGAATACAAATTTGAGGATTTGTACAAAGAAACATGAGGATTCTTAAGCCCCTTTGAAATTAATGGGACTTAAATTAGTCACAACTAACCCCTCATAGATTTCAATAGTGCTTAGCTTTGACTTAGAGCCCAATACTCTGCCAGCCAGTATTGGTGATGTATTGCCAGCCAGTACTTTTTGTCACCTGTAGAGTATGTGGCACTAACAGGGAGGCCTGTGCTGTCCTGCAGGCACCATATCCATTCCAAGCGCCATTGGGACAAAATGTATTTTGCTGGTGAGGGGGAAGGCATCATGGAGACAAGGTTGAGGTTTTAGGACAGGGGCAGGAAATGGCTGAGTCATAGGAGGAAAGCAGGACAGCAGAGTAGGCCTCCACTACATCCTAACCTCTGTTAGGAGCCCTCTATGGGGCTACATAATTCTGTGCCAGTAACTCCCAAGTAGTGTGTAGGGATGTGTAGGGATCACTCCCATGATCCCTACACATGGTAAGGGAACATCTGTGTAGTGATTACCCTGCCTGCTCAAATTCAGTGCTGGATATAGTATGGAACCAGTGGCTCTACAAACCAGCCTTGGTTAGGATCAGGCTCATTGTTTTAAGATTACAGTTTTATACACATCTGCATATACTTTGATTACTGAATCCTTTTATTATTTCCCCTGCCAGGTTCAGTTCATCTGTACATATACATAATTTCTTTTCACTTGTGTTCTCAGCACACAGAAAACATATGCATGAACAGATTCCATCGGAAAGCACTGTGCTGCTTGATGTGAGGAGCTATGAAATTTTGTCTATGGTGTTTGATCTGTGGTGACTCATTCAAACATTCAGGTCACCACTCAATCATTAAATGACAAACGTACATGTGTGAGTCAGTCTTTAGATCTCTAATTATGTATTGAAATATGCCATAAATTTGGATCAGATGGGAAGGCTGCCGTGCATGGGTAATAATAACCAGTTCATCAAGACACAGGATCATGGTGTCTGAGGCTAGCCCATATGTTTGCTTTGTAGCACAGAAACAAATGTCATATGCAACACTGATTTTTCTTTTCTTATTTTCACTAAAAAGGAGATCTCAGGAACTCAGGAGTGTCTGGATGGCATGTCTGTGCAGTAATGACAAAAGGATGTTTCTCTGGGGCTTAGTGAGCCAAAAGGACAAGACAGTTGAGTGAGACAGAGCTATAGGAATGTGTTATTTGTTACATCTATACCCTGTCTTTCTTTCATCATAAAACACAAGGCAGCATTTATGCCATTTTAGGCATACTGTCACTGAATATGTGACAGTCACTGAATATGACAGCACATGCTTTTCTTCAGAAAAGAAACTATTATTTATTTTTTATTTATTTAAGCTGCAATCCTAACCACACCTTACTGGGAGAAAGTACTGTTGAAAACAATGGGACTTCTGAGTAGAAATGCTTAGGATTGCACTGTTATTTTATTTACATCCTGCCTTTGTAAAGACACAATATGGCTATCGGTATCATTGCTATCACATTGGAGGCATTCATGGAGAGGGTACAACACACTAAATCTTTCAGGAGCAGCAACACTTGTGTAAAGCAATATTCTCTCTTGCTTTCTATGTCATTCATGGCTGCAAAAGCCTGTGATACACTGAGGAGGGTGTAGTACTAACTGATTAAGGGCACAATCCTAACCTTGTCTACTCAAAAGTAAGACCCATTACGTTCAATGGGTCTTACTCCCAGGAAAGTGTCTTTAGGATTGCAGCCTAAGGCTGGCATAATTCAACTGGTGGAGGGGGAAGGGGAGTCAGCATATGCATGTGCACCAGCTTAACCCACCTAGGCGAGGGGCAGAAGTGACACAGTAATTTTGTGACTCCCCGAGGTCAGCACAGGACTTACTCTGGGGCTTACATCAGCCTAACTGGAGCTTAGGATTGCAGAGTCAGACAGAATGGGCCTTGTGTCTTGTTGGAAATAATAAATGTAAAGTATTTTTAAAAAGCAGAGAGAAAATAAATCAGGAGATTCCTGTTCTTATTAAAAGACTCTCTTCCAAGGATCAGCTTGTGGGAATCAGCTAACGCCTATGAGTAGAATGGAAAGTAGGCAAATTCAGGAATGATTTGAGCTTGTTCTGGTGAATTTTTATGACTGGATTCCTTTAGTCACACTACTATTTAAGCCTCTGCGTCATCCCACAGAAATTAATGACTTCAATTTAAGATTGGTTGTTCTGGGTGTGTGCATAAGATAGGATCTGGTTCCAAATCATCTAGGTAATAAAATCTACTATATTAGTTTTGTATCTGATAAAAACCAACATATTGATTTTTTTCTTGTCCTGTGGTTTTTGTAATTTTATTTAGCTCAAAAGGTATAATAATAATAATAATAACGACAACAAAAGAGGATAAATGAGCTTCATTTACTTACCTCAAATGTTTGTGTGGTCAACAGCCTCTTTCACTCTCACACTATGCAGAGAGAGAGAGGCTAGAACTCCTTGTACCTTCTCACTCCGGTATATCCTTATAAGAATTATGAATAAACTTTCCCAGTCTGCAGAAGGCCACACCAGGCTACGCTTCTTAATAATGAGTTACCCCCCCAAATCCAGAGTAACTATGGGAGCATGTAAGAGACTTTACATGCACCTGTAGTTACTCACCACCTAGTGAAAACTTATGGGAAATTCATATTGGAATCCAGAGTAAGTTATTCTTACACCGGAGCAAGGAGTCCCCGTAATTACTTTGGATTTTGCTCATGGTCATTTGAGGAGGTTGGCTCCAACCTGCTTTTGGAAATGCTGATTTCACCTTGGAGTAAAGCTACAGCAATTTCTCAGGAGGAAGATCAGTTGGGGTGGTTATGAGTAGAGCTGCTGTTTATGATTATCTGGGGATCAAGAGAGGTAAAGCCTTTCCCAATCAGTTGACAGCTGCAGCCCATGATGATGGAATAGGTTCTGGTCTAGTACAGTATTTTTAAAAAGCAGAGTAGAACTTTTCCCAGCTAAGGCATTTGCTTTTGGGAATATAGCATTGATGCTCTCCGTATCTCTTCACAGACCATCATAGAAGAAGTGATTTATAAAGGTGTATGCACTTCCACATGCATTAAGTACAGTATAAACAAAATAATTATTGTTCTCACCTGTGGTATAATGAGGGAATCACAGGACCGAAGGACCACTGAAGAGTCTTGAGATTCCTGACCCAAGAAAGCAGTTTTCTGTTTACGACTTGATAGCTGGAGTCACAATTCTGGTGGAAAATCAAGGATCAGATGCAATTATGATGATTAGCTGTGGTTCTCAAACTTTTAGCACTAGGTCCCACTTTCTAGATTGACAATCTGTTGGGACCAATCAGAAGTGATATCATTACCTTGAAAGTAACGTCATGGCCAGAAATGACATTATCAATTAAGAAATATTTTTTACAATCCTATCCATTTTTACCCTTGTTAAAGCCCATTTGGCTGTCAATGTTAAAAGCATATACATGTGTAACCTATGTACATGCAAATTATTTATATGTGATTTTGTCTCAAAGTGAATGAGGTTGGCTCTTTAAATAATATCTCTTTTGCAGTAAGTGGCTTAGAACAGTGGCGGATAATGCCTCCTGGCTGGCATGTGGCCATAGGCTGCCCCACACCCCTACCAGATGCCACCAAGTTAGGTGCTTCTCTTCGGTGTTGAGCCAAAGTGAGTGCACTAGTGTGCACCGCACATGTCTGGAACTTGGAGCATGCACAAGGAGCGCCTGTCACACTGCGCATGCCCAGAGTTCTGGGCATGTCTGTTGAGCACTGGCACAGGCGCTGGCACCACTTCCTTCAGTCGACACATGGTGCTAGGCTGCCAGCAACATTCTCCACCACTGGCTTAGAAAGATGCCTGTTTGCCCTGGTAAAGTGGTAGGCAATGAATCTTAAACTCTATGTGTCTGCATAAGGATCAGGTTTCAGACTAGGACCCCTAGGCTGAAAGGACCACTCCATTTCCAGGGAATGATAATTGCCTTCGATTTGCAAGCGAATAAAGAAGAGAATAGCCTGAAACAGAGTTATTTTTAATCAGGGGTAAAAGGAAACTAATTCATTGCCCTCCTGACTAACAAATCCTAACTCATTGATTCATTAATTAAGATGGTAAATAATTGCTTTGCTGTGACACAGAAATAGGTATTCATGGGGATTCTCGGAACCAAACATCATGAACAGGGAGTCTCAACCTGTTAAAAGTACAGATTTGCAATATTTCTCCAAATGCAGTCACACAGCACGGTGAAGCATTAAGTCTAATATATTAAAAATAAAATATTGAACTGAATGGAGACCTGAAATTGGCTTGCAACATATCTAGTGGGTCCCAACATACAGTTTGAGAAACACTGCCTTATACGGCATTATCACCTGGGCAGAGCAAAAAAAAAAAAAAAGTAGATCCTAAAGAGGTTTGTTGGAGCCACAATGTATTCACAGAGTTTTAAGACATATGTTACACATAGGGCACAATCCTAATCTATTTATGCTGGCATAAGCCCCTGTGTTGGTATGGGGAGGCCAGTGCATGCTTTTTTATCCTACTCATGGGAGGTGTTAGGCCAGTGCACAGGAATGTGCTGACCTTCCTCACACCACCAGCGGGAGTTATGCCAGATGTGTTATGCTGGCCTAAATGGGTTATGATTGCACCCATATACGTGTACATTCAGACTTGTGGTTGCAATAAGATCCTTAGGACCTATTAGTTCTGCTGTAACATCACAGTCAATGATAGACTGTCCACAGTTTGAAGGCAGTGAAAAGATGGTAAGTAACCTAATCCCTAATTTTCTGATGATGGCACGGTAAATAACAAGTGATCTTCACATAATAAGAAATATTTTTTATTAGGCTGCAATCCTAACCTTTATTTAGGCTGGCTGTACTTTACTGTACTGTGATCAACATGTGAAAAACAATCTAGCCATATATTCAGAGCTTGATGAGATTACCTAAAATAGGATCATGCAATGGGGCCTTTTCTGTTGCGGCCCCAGACTTTGAAACAGCTTGTCCCTGGAGGTCCATTTATTTATTTTTGCCTGTTCAATAAATTCCTGTTCAAAGGGCATTTAAATTGAATTTATTTTTCCCTTTGTTTAATTTTTCCTCCTCCTGCTGCTCCTTGTATTTTTTTTCTAAAGTTTTGTCTAATTTGTTACTTAATTTTATCTTATTGTTGAAGTGAATTGTTAGTTTTTAATTATTCAGTTGATGAGCTGAAAGGCAGGATAGAAGTGCCCTAGAAATAAATATAAATGAATAAGATGTTATGGGGGTATGAGCAGCTGTTGCCAAACTCTCCACCACATGTTTCCCTAGGAACATTTAGTCAAAGAGACAGATGACATTATGTCACTAAGCTCAGGTTTCCCTGCATCATGGGCTGTTGCTTCCAGGGGATGTGGAAATACTAACTATGATGACACTGCACCTCACATTTTCTTTTTTAAGTTGTTAGCAGGGAGAGACATGGCAGATCTGGGTAGGTGGTAGCCATGTGTTGTTTAAATGTGGAAAGGCCCTTTGCACTATGTGACCAATAAGTCTTGATATAGCTGGTATATCAAAGGCACTCAGTGACTGCTGCACAACAGCTGTCACTGCTGTAATTGAATTACTGCTCCGCCGTATTGTTCCATGCCCATGGCTCTGTATGGCATTACAGAGTGTGAGTGTGCATTGTATTCCTGTCACTTGTGACATATTGCATCAAAAGCGCTTTCTCTGAGCACTGCTCACATCCGTTTCCTGACTCACTGGCAGGGGCTCAACAGCAAGAACAAAAAGGGATCGGGTTCAGAGACACTGAGAGTTTTATTCTCTGTAAAACTCTTTCATTCTATGGCAGACTCACCTTATAAAGCAGTGTCGGTATGGTTGTCGGAAGTATCGTTCCATGAATCACAATACATGGTCCCAGGCCAAGGTGTCAGGAAAGAGCTTATGTAATAATCTGAAAAAGATGGGTATATCACTGATTGTTGCATCTATTGAATTTACAAAGGACACCCAGTGCATCTTAGACTCACAATATATTTTTGGTACATTTAGAAACTTGCTTTATAGCATGCCAAGTTGGTGTGTGGCAAAAACAGGCCAAGAGAGTTTCTAGAACTTCAAGAGTCACTGAGGCTGCAATCCTGAAGTGCACTTGGGGTACACTATCTATCACTGGGGTGGCCTAATTCCAAGATGGGGCAGCCCAGTTACACCAGAAAGTAACTAGCCAGCATAGGCTGGCCCAAGACAGATGGACCTGGTGTGGCCTAGCTGTGCCAGCCTCGGCAGTTCCAGAGAGGCATGTTGAGGGCATGTTTAGCATTGCTTAGAAAAGAGCAGTTATGCTATATCCAGAGCCTGTTTCCAGGGCAGAAATCCCTCTTCCTCAGAGTTATAACACCTCAGGAGCAGGAATAAATCTGAGTAGACCCATGGGGTCCATGATAAGCCAGAGTAAAAATGGAAGTGCTGGCAAAAATTTTGCGTCCTTGACCAGCCCAACTGCAACCCCTGTCTCTTATCAGGACAACTATGATAGTCCACCAATCTCTGGATGCAGCTGGCCACTCCAACAATCCCCTTTCATCCACCCTCCACTCCAAGTACTGCTTACTGCAGTCTTATTCTGTAGCTGTGACTGGTTGTGAGGGACTCTTGGACTTCCTTATAAGGCAGGCACCACTGCTGTTCCTTATTCAGTATAATCTGAGGAAGGTCTCCTCGGGAGGAAGTCCGCTTCAGGTGCCGCTTATTTGGTGCCTATTGAGCCAGGGTGACCATATGCTGGAACTCAAAATGTAGGACAGGATCCCTGAGAAGTCCAGATTTTCCACTAAAAATCTGGATTAAAAAATGTTTTGGAGAACCCTGTCCACTTTTTGAATGCCATCATATGGTCTCCCTTTACTCAGGAGTAATCCCATTGACTCAATGGGCTTACTTCTGAGTAGACATGCATTAATAGTATAGGCTTACTGGGCTGCTGCTTGGGAGGTCAATGGTGGAGGGTGCTTGGGGGACTCTGGGGCACTTAACAGCCAGCTGCCGCATGGCGCGACTTAGTACTTGATGGTGGCGGCCATTGTAACTACTATGCACCCACAGCATCAGGCTGCATTGCGCACGTGTTGGTTTCATTAAGGAAGCAATGCTTCCTCCTTCTCCCTGCTGCTGGCCATGCGTGTGTGCCCTAGGATGACCTGACCAGGTCACTTCCACTTTCACTGGACTTGGCCAGGTCATCCGAGGGTGCACATGCACTGCCTGCCGCAGGGAGAAGGAGGAAGCATTGCTTCCTTAATGAAACCAATACACACATGTGTGCTATGCAGCCTGACACTGCAGCCGCATACTAGTTAACAGTGGCTGCTGCTGGTGGCAAGCTGGCTGTGCGGCAGTGCGTTTGTGTGGCTGTGCAGCTGTGCGGCAGCTAGCTGTTAAGTGCCCCAGAGTCCCCCAAGCACCCCCTACCCCTAGAAGGCCAGACATTGATCTATTGGACTGGACAATCTGGCCCAATAACAAAAAACTGGACAATGCCGGCCAATTCCAGCTTTCTGGGACCCCTGGATTGAGCATGTTCTGGAGCAGCTAGGGCAGCCCAGGCTTCCAGAGTCTCTGGATTCAGCACAACTTTAATCTCTGGGTACAGCTTACTTGTGGCAGCGCAGGTGGCCATGCTCACGACCTTAATTCTGGATTACACCCTAAATCTCTAGTATGAGTGGATCTGGTATGAGTTGATGCATGCACCAGTGCTGATGGGATAGTGCAGGCCTTCCTGCTAGTGCAACCTCCTTCTGCAACATACTATGAGGCATGTTTGTGATAGCTCATGCTAGTTTAGCAGCCACTCTGCTGGCATAATAGGATTGTACTGTGAGCACCTATTCAGTGTCTCTGGGAAGCTCATTAGGACTGGAAAGCTACAGCCTTCTCCTGTAAAGGCACCTTTAGTTGTACAGACAACTGAGTTATTTTGAATGATTACTTTAAAGCGGATATAATCACAGAGTACTTTGTGGTTTAGAGAGAAAGTACAAACTACATTTGCATTAACTGTGTGTTCTTACTGCACTTGAATGGTGGTGCCCTGAATACACTACTGCAATTTTCTTCTGATTTATACTTTAAAAATGTACATTACATGTATGCTTAAAAGCCTTCTCCTTTCTTCCCCATTTTGGATGAATGCCTAGGACCTCAGATGCACATCCAAATTTACTGAGCCAAATGGATTCTTCTGCTATGAAGTCCCTTGACCTCATGTAAGTCACAAAATTGATTGGTTTGGAGCACATGGCTGCATAGTTTTTTTTTCAAAAAAACCAGCAGAAAATCTCATGGGTATAAATTGACTCCTGAAACTTCCTATATATGGCTGGGCTTGTGACATCAAGGACTGTTCTCATTATGTGCTCTCATGCTGCTGTTTAGGATTTGGCGGGCTTATAAGAATAATTTGGAACTGCAGGACAGAATCAGGGATGAAGGGAACAAGGGATAGAACATTAGTTAGCCTTTGTGGTTTGAGTAATGGGAAGTCTATTTTGGATTGGTGACAGTTTTGTCATCATAGTTGGACAAGGCTCAGTAGACACTGGAATGGGCCCAACGGATCAGTTCAAGAATGATCAGGACAGATAATGCATCCAGAGGAATTCCTTTCTCCGTCACTGCACTGTAGGCATCTCATGTCTCTCCACTGCACTGAGCTCCATAAACTCTTCTTTGTTTTGAGCCGCTATTATTTGTACTTGCTAAATGGGCCAAATGAGTATTTTAGTACTAGGACAGATGCTTAAGAGAGCAATAATTTTACACCCTCAAAACCTATCATTTCTGTTACCGATTTCAGTATTATTATAGTGCCTGGGACTACCTTTGAAAACTGCCAAATTACATGGTTAGTTCATTGCTCTTTAAAGTATAGTGCATAATATACATTTATAGAAATTATATGGCTTGTGCCGCTTGAGCAGTATGCATCTGAAGTTTCAGGCTCAAGTGATCCATGATAGTAGCTGGCCTGTTGATGCTAAACCCTGCCTAATTACATGCAAGAAGAAAAGGAGAGGGTGTCCACACTTCAAAACATAAGGGCCCTAAGCTTTCCATCAGTGCTTCTCTCCCACCTGGATCCACTTTTGGAATCAGAGTGCTGGAATGAAAGTGAGCTGGCTTAGAGATTAGAGATCAGCTGTTTGGTGCAATCAAGATGTGCTTTTCTTCTCCTGCAAGCTACACCTATGGCTCACTGAAAGCTCCCTCACAATTAGCAGGCTGCAAAGTTAGAGAGGTCTGGGAGGGGACAAATTGTTCTCCTTGCTGACTGATTACTCACCCTGCTGTTGCAGCTGCTCAGTGCTACTTCCTTAACGCTTATTACCCAGTAGAAGTCAGAGTAGGAGCAGGACAAATCCCTGCAGTGGGTTCCTATGGCAGGTTCTCAGCAACTCCCTCCTGATGATGCATGGGGTACTACAGTCATGATCAATATTGATGGTTCAAAGGTTGGCCCAGCCAGGTTGTCTTTCTGATGGGCTGGGGTCCTTGGCCAGTGCACTGTATTGATTGATCAATTTGATTTGATTTGTATTCAGCCTTTCTCCCTGAAGGGCTACCAAGGTGGCTAACAATCAATAAAACACATAAATACACTCTACAACAATAAAATGCCATTAAAACAATAAAAATTGCTCTTCCCACTCCTGTCTTCCCTTTGGATTCATGAGATTGTGATGAAGCCAACACAGAACACTGGTTCCTTCTTTGTGTTGAGGGAAGGCATAAGGCTCCCCTTGGGAATGCCAGATCTCTTAGCCCCTTGCCCCACCACCCCCAAAGTCAGCATTCATTTGCAGATGCAAACACTGAGCAAGGGAACATTCCTCCCCATGATCAGGGCAGTGGAATTTTCCCTGGAATCTAAGTTGTTGTTCACGCCAGCTTTTAAATATTTCTGATGTGCCTTTGTCTATTCTCTTAATTTTGTGGTGGGAGGGGGCTTAGTTTGCCCACCACAGGCTTTTCTTTCACTTCCTTGCTGAGGCCTTTCTTGTTTAACTGTCTAAAGCTGGAGCCTATTTATGAGGATGTTCATAAATAGATGGATTGTAAAGGTGCAAAGGTGTTCCCCACAGGTTATACTGCTAGTCATGACTGAATGAGGGTGCCAGTGCTTATTCCTGTTTCTAAGCCTCTAGACTTGAGCCAGTGTTATCAAAGACACTTCCATGGTCATGGGGCCGGCATGACTGCTGAAGGCGCATGGAACACTGTTTTACCTTCCCACCAAGGTGGTACCTATTTATCTACTTGCATTTGCATGCTTTCAAACCAACAGGAGCTGGGCTAAAGATGGGAGCTCACCCCAACTTGTAGGACACAGGTCTCAAACTCTGGCCTGCTGGTTAACATGCATAGTGTCCTAACCACTTGTGCCACCACAGTCCTTTGTCTGGATAGATGGATAGAAACACTTGCAAAACAGGAGAATCACCTCCCAGATGGAGCTAAAGATAAAGAGATGTCATCAATGCAGAGGCTGGAAGTGCATTACAACCCAACAGATAATGGGTGGAAAAATCTCCTTCCGAGAAATATAAAGAAAAGAGAATAGGCGTTATTTGCATTTTGCAGACCCATTCAGATTCTTCTGGGCTGGACAGAGGAAACTTTGTACTGTTAACACTTCTTCCTTCCCCATCCACAACCCCACCTCAAAAAAAAAAAAAAAAAAAAGAGGTGCAACATTTGACTTTTCATTGGCACGGGGGGGAGGGGATGTTCAATGTCTTCAGTATGTTGGGAAATGTTACTGAAAGAAAAAGAGCAATGCAAAACAATGCATTTTTTGGCTATCAGTACAGCATAAGAATCAACCAGCACATCATTATTAGATTCAGCTGCCATACTTGTCTGGTTCTATATGGATATTTCTTAGTAAGCAGTCACAGACTTTAAGACTTCTGAGTAAAATAATATGTTTTGGTTTATGGGCCTACTTATTCCAAAATGTTGTAGGTCACGTGAAGGATCATTGGAAAACACACACATACGCGCACACGCACAACCTACATCACACCTCTGATTTAATAGTCTAGAATTAGGCAGGGACATCTTTCATTCATGACATTTGAGTAAACCTGTGTTTCCGGAACACCACCCACAATAAAGGTGCCAATGGTATAACAATTACAGCTGCCCTACTTTAGCGTGTTTATAATAATTAATCAATTTGATTGACTAGAACAGTGTCATGCTCTTCTTACTTCATCACATTGAAATGTGGTTAACGAAACCATTAGCAGCAGTCCAAACATTGTAAGGACTTGCATAGCTTTCAGAAGATGCTCTGATCCTGACTTGGGCAAGTCTTCACTAGAAGAGACTTCCATTCAGTGGTAGGACAGGATACTATATGGTAGGACAGGATACTATAACTGCCTCCTACTTTAGATGCCCAAATGAAATGTTAAGTATGGCACTCTCTTCCCCAGCCTAAACATTGCCTGGCCTAAATAAGGAAGAATGTAAAACAGTGTCTCCTGGTTATGTTATGGAAGAAATGAATAAACAAGGAAAATAATGTGAAATAGAAACAAAGATAGGACACTATAAAGACAAGAATCCTTAACACATAATGAAGGCTGTCCATGATGGTGCAGTGAGAGAATGTCTGTATTCTTGGACCTCAATTTATAATTTTTTTCTTTAAAAACCCTTTAATAGTCAAAGACATAAAATAATGAATATTGCTCAGAAAGAGACAACCAAATTGTGTCCACTATTGTAAATATTGGATAGAATATTTGACTGACTACCTGTGGGCAATTGCTACCTGTGCAAAGCCCTGGTGCTTGTACATCAGTGACATTGGTTTGTGGAATATCTGCCATTGCCACTATGCTGGCAGCAGGGGTGAATTAGGGTGGGTTGGGACAGTTGAGGGCAGTGAGTAGGCCAGGCCAGGGCAGGTCAGGTGTGGGAAGAAGAGGATATTGGTGGCAGTCTTGTATACCAGATCCTGTCCCCATCCCTGGTTGGACACAACCCCTCCAACTCCTCAGAATTATGATACTTTAACAGCTGGCACAGCTCTGAGGAGACTCATTGGAAATCAGGTTGCGTATGGAGTTGTAAGCTGAACTGTTCATTCCTTGACTCCCATGGGTAGTTCTGGCATTCTGCTATCCCACGTTATGCAGTGCACATTCCTTCTGTGGCACTGTACAATAAGGGCTGGCATCAAATAGGATTAGGCTGAGACTTTATAAACATTTTCCAGGTAGTAAACCCCAATGAACATTATAGGATTACCCCTGCTAACTGGGCAAGAGACACCCTTTAAAGTGGGTGTTCCTGTTTTATTTAGCAGGAGGAAAATAACTGGCCCTACACACCCCAGCAGTGTCTGTTCAAGTGGCTTCTGCTGGTGTTCTTTTTGCATTTTAGATTGTGAGCCCTTTTGGGACAGGGACACATTAGCTATTAATTAGCTATTATTATTTTTCCATTTTCTTTGTAAATCACTTTGTGAACTTATTAATTGAAAAGCGGTATATGAATACTGTAGATAGATAGATTTACTTCTGAGTACACACACATAGTATTGTGTTGTAAGTTATGTCTAGCCTGGACTTATAACAAACTAGAGGTTTACCTATGTCTTCGCCCACATGCATCTCTGGTTTGAATGGAAGGAGAAGAACAGAACACATGGTTTATTGACTTAGGTTGCAATCCTAACCACACTTTCCTGGGAGTAAGTACTATTGAACACAATGGGACTTCTAAATAGACGTGCTTAGGATTGCCCAATTTTGCAAAATTCTAATAATATTAAACAAATGGTATTTCTCAACCACAAAGCGGACCCTGGGTAGCGAGCAATGGTCTCTGGGCCCTTAACACTGGTCTCCAGTCCTGGAGTCCAAATGTCAAAAATATACATTGAACAAAAAATTAAATTATGTTTATGTGGGTCTTGGTTGACACTTAAATGAAAAAGTCTGGTTAGGTTTATGTTCAAAAAAGTAAACTAAAAGATAGGATTTAGGTTTATTTATATACTGCATGGAGATTAAACATCCAATAACTTTAGGGGCATAATGCCCAGTAAAGCGATGGTTGAAGTGGTGGTTGTCTTACAGAAACAGTTGCACTTTATCTCAGCTCAGCACCTTTTCTGTTATCTTTTTCCATTTTTAGACTGTTTTAAGACATTTTAGACATTTTAAAACCCAACTGGGTCAAGGAATCAGCTTTGCCTTTCTCTTGTTATGTCAACTGCTTGGTAAACCTTTTTTTCTGTTGATGATAAGTAGTGTAGAGATAATCTTAATGATGAGGATGCAATTCTTTCATCCTGAATATCCCTGCTCATTTTTCTGCAAATGAATGCAAATGTTTAATGGGATATCAGGCATTTTTCTTTCCGACACATAATCACGTTACACAGCTGATTTATAGAGAATAGATTTGGTGTGTTTCCAGAAAAGGAAGCTTAAACTGCACTCAGCGCTGCCATCCAGTGGCATCCTGATATATTTGGTTCTGTTTCTATTTCTTTTTGTGCAGGAGGAAAGTAGAAGGTACCCACATCCTATATTTTAAAACTGTATTTTAAAGTGGACCACATTACCTATTTTTGGAAGAATGCTTAGCTGCATATATTTTCATATGTGGGAGTGTGGAGACAATATAAGCTGCATATGCCTTCCATACTATTTCAGGATCATCATCATCATTTTCTTAGTGTTGTTCCCGCTCCGGGCAGGGTGTGCTTAGGATTGGCAGGACACAGGGAAACCAGGCCAGCCTGTCACAGCCTGTTTGGTGCTTTCTCCATCAAAGTGGTACCTATTTATCTAATTGCTTTTACATTCTTTTGAACTAGTAGGTTGGCAGTTCACTCCATCATGCAGCACCTGGTTCTTGAACCGCTGACTTGCCGAAATTCGGATCAACAGGCATAGCACCTTCAACCACTCAGCCACTGCAGCCCTATTTCAGGATTACCATGGGGGCGGGGGGGAGGGAAACCAGTGAGGAACGTTCAAACAAGCAAAAGTAGAACAATGGTGTATATTTGGGAAATGCAACATAGAATGCATGGCTTATCATCCAAATTGGTCTAAGCACATTTTAATTATAAAATTGTGTACAAGGCTAGAGAAAATTACTCTAGTGTGTGCTCCCCCTAGACATGTTGTCCAATTGGGAGCAGTTGGTCCAATCAAATAAGCCTGCTGGCCAGGATACTATTCTTGGTATAATCCTGTACAGTGAGGAAGCAAGAATCAAAGTTTAGAACAGAGTAAATGGGAAGAGTACACTCAATCATTTGCATTATATCTTTCAAAATTAAAAAATTCATCACTTGGAAATTCAAGCATTTATTGCATACTATAATGAAAGATTACAGAAAGAAGCAAGTGATGCCAGAGGAATTTCTGAGAAGGTTTGGCACCCACCCATGCAAGACTGACAAAAACGACTTAAGATTTCCCTAGTATGAGAAGGAAATCTACCAAAGGTTTTATCACATGTAATGCATCCTTTATTGTAAATCAGATATGTTTCCTTAGAAAGAACGGGTGCAACAGAGTGCAGGTTGAACAGGTGCTGCTTCACACCATTGACTGGCGTGGGGTTGGCAAGCTGTCGTACTCATCCGAATAAGTCTGGTACTGGTCAGTGAGAAGAGGCTGATGTAGTTCGTCCTTGTTTCTCCTGGCATGAACAATACATGTGGCACCAGCGAAAATAATGGCAACAACGATCAATGCAGTGACAATGGCAATAGTGATGATTTCAGTGACTTGGAGAGCCCGGGCTAGGAAGAAATAGAAGAAAAGGCACAGAAGATTATCCTCAGTGATATCAACAAAATGTCAATCCATTTCCCTTGCATTAAAGGTTATGGATAATAAAAAAATCCTTATTAATTGCAAATATTTCCCAGTAGATTTGATGGTGTTTTATATTTCCCATTTAAGATACCAGATTTTAGAAGTCTTACCAAGAAGCAACAGTGTTATGATTCTATGAGAATCTACTTCACTTAATGCAACATATTCTGAAAATCAGAGCCAACATATTCTGAAAATCAGAGCTATTATTTGCTATTTGTCAATTGCCCTTAGAAAGGCAGATCATAGCCCATACTTTTCCTTCTTCTTGTTGGGACCACTGAAACAGAATGGAGGACCAAAAAATTATGGAGAAACCAGAAAGAAAGGAAGTCTGTTCAGCTACTATAATATTATTATGGGAACTTCAATTGTGTTGTTTGTTCCATGCCCTTTGGATTACAGAATCTGATTTCGCTTTATCCTAAAAATGAGGAATTATCTTTAACTGTGTACCTGCTTTCCAATTCAGATTGTTAATGAAAGTAAGGAGAGGCAGGGACTGATGTGGTTGAAAATTGGGTCCCTTCAGCCTAGTGTGGATGCAGTCTTGTGGTTTGCTCAAAAACCATGGGTTTGCCCAAAAAACACTTGGAATATACACAAATCACTGAGTCAAATTTAGAGCTGAAATAAGACAGACACATTCATTCCTAATGGTAAACCTAAAATTGGTGCTGATGACCTTGTTTCATTTCAATAATAGTAATAGTTGTGGGGAGAGGGAGAGAAATCTGGAACAGAGTGTAGCAGGAACAAAGGGTTAAAAACCCTTTGACCTGTCATGTTCCCAATAGAGATGGCATCCATGGGATATTTTTCATAGTTAAACATATGTGAGGGTGGGGAGAATCCAGATCAAAACCATGGAAGGTGTAGCAGATTAAAGACCTATCCAACTCACACTAGACACCAGTCCAAATTTGCTTTATGGAATGAAGAGCAAAGGCTGCAATCTTGTACATACTTTCTTGGGAGTAAGTCGAATTGAACACTATGAGATTTCTGAGCAGACATGTATAGAATTGAGCTGGTAGTGCTACTGATAGATTTACAGCCAAATCCAGAGTAACTACATGAGCAGGTGAGAGACATTACTTGCACCCGTAGTTACTGCACCACCTAGTGAAAACCAATGGGAAATTCATATTGCAATCCAGAGTAAATTGTTCTTACACCAGAGCGAGGACTCATCGTAGTTACCCTGGACTTCGCCCTTAATGTAAACTGTAGTTTGGACAATAGATTGAAAATGAAACATTTGTGTACTATAAAATGGTACACAATAGAATGGACATATATAGATATAGAATGGACAACTGACAAAAGAACAGATGTTAGCAATTATGTCACACATCATACTTTAGTAAACAGTAAACCAACTTTTGATCTACTTAAACATAGAAAAAAACCTACAGGACCACATGAGTGTTACAGAATGAAGAACTTACCAGGCCACTGAACCTCATAACTGTAGCCCAGATTTTCTGGCGCTGTAACAAACATCTCATTGTTGGTCACAGGAGGCCAGAATGGTACCATGTTGTATCGTCTGTTGTGTCCAATAGGGGCATTCTCCAGCGGAAATATTGAAATATCTAAATCACAATAAAATCATTTTATATATTGATGTACTGTGAGGAATCCTTGATGAAAAGTCTGAGGAGTCCCAGATTCATCAGAACAATAGTTGGAAATAAACCAGAATTTTCAAGTATGCTCTGAAGCCTATACACTGCTTTTGTTTCCTCTTTTCTTTTGCTCTGCCATTGCTCTGGCCCACAAAGAGACAGGCTGCCTCCTGCTATGCCATCTGCTTTTGTTTTGTATTTGTTAAGGGAGCATGGCATGAACTTGTGTGATTTTTACTGGAGTTAGGAACAGCTCCATAGGGCTTGCCAGAGTTGTCATTTGAATAGCTCCGAAAAGCTAATGTGTGATTTTTTTAGAGGACTTGCAAAGGTGTGGCAAATATGCATTTCCTTTTGGGGGAAGGGGGAGGATTAAGGGTATCCATGCCAGGACCCTGTGGAATTAAGAGGCAGCAAAAGAGATTGCAAGAATTCTATTGCTGTAATCAGGTGATGTGACAGAAAGCCACAAGATCTTGTGATCCTTTTCTGTAATTAATGCTTCATCTTCTGCAAATGCAACTTCTTATTTGGCAATGCTTTATTTTGTTTCCAGAGACATGAGAAAAAGGATGTGATTGTGTTGGAGCCCAGAACAGGGGCTATTTAAGGGGCTTTTGTACTGTTGCAAAAGGATCATTAGAGTTTCTTTTGTGCAGACAGAAATTGGTTTATGGCCAGTGTCTAATCCACTGAGTTAGATGAAAATTGGGTAGATTTGTTTTAATGTAGAATGAAGCCCATTTACTCTGTTGTGATGTATAATGAGACTTCTCCTTACCTAGGAGCAAATCCAATTGATTGTTAAGGGACTCACCTCTGAATAAGATGTAGGCATGCATAAGATGGGCTCAGAATCCCATTTTTTTAAAAGAATAACATAAAGGAAAACATCTCACCAGGATTATGTCTCCGTAGCCATTCATCAAAGAGAGCGTCTGTAAATGTATGAAGGAGGACAAATATGGGGTCGTTTGGGGATAAATGGGTTTGTCCTCCTGTTCCATTCAAAAACAGATGGGCCAGATTGTGCAGACTGCGCACTGCTGGATCATACTTCCCTGAAGGATCACTGTACCCTGCACACGAGAATAAAGAGACACATGTTGGAAACAATCATGGCAATCTTTTGCAGAAACACCAGTCTCAGCTGGATGCATTTTTTTCCGGAATTCCATTAGGCAAACCTCTTGTCTTATTTTAAGACAATTGTACTGTTTTTCCCTTATAAGAGACTACTTAAACTTATGGCTGAGTATGTTGTTTTGCAGTGAAACAATACCAGTAAAATGCTCTTAACAAGAAGCACGTTTGCCTGCATGTCTGTGCCTTCATGTGCTGTGCGTGAAATGCAAAGAATTGCACAGGAGTGGTGAAATACACACTAAAATAGCTATTTTCTAGCAGTCAGAGAAAACCGCAGCATCTGGATCTAAATGGCAGCGAACATAATTGAAACCACCACATGGATTTTCTACCTTCTGACATAAGCCTCAAGATGCTCCCATGTTTCCTAATGGGCCAGCTGTTTCTTGAGTTCCCCACATGTCTTTTCCTGACTGGTTGCCAGCGGATTGTCTTTGGAAAAGTACCATATGCTTCAGGGAGCCCAGGGCTGTTACTGGTTCTCCAGCACCACTAAACTAATTCTTGGAATGCAGACATCTTGGTTGTCAGAAGATACAAAGAACTTTGTGGAAAGAAAATCCATTCTTTTTATAAACAGAGGCCAAAGCAGAAATGAATGCAATCCATTAATCTAGATGGTTGTAAGTTTTGCAGCTGAGATCATAACTCTCTACCCAATCAGAATCCAAGGTTGGGACCATGGGTTGGGGCCATGGGTTTCCAAGGTGTGACTTTAGAGCCCAGGTATATTTTCCTAGTTCTGAAGTTAAGATAGTACACATGCACTATCCAAGGTAAAGGTGTCCCCCGCAGATTATATTGCCAGTCATGTCTGATTCTAGGGAGCTGAGCTCATCCCCATTCTAAGCCATAGTCGGCATTGTCCAAAGACATTTCCATGGTCATGTGGCCAGCATGACTATACGCCGAGGCACATGGAACACTGTTACCTTCCCACTTAAATGGTACCTGTTTACCTACTTGCATTTACATGCTTTCAAACTGCTAGGTTGGCAAGAGCGTCTAAGGACAGGCGCTCACCCTGTCTTGCAGTACTCGGGTCTCAAAATGCTGACCTGCTGATTAGATTTCTAACTACTGAGTCTCTGCAGCCCTTTCTGCACTATCCAAATACAAACAGAAAAACAGTGCACATGCACTATCCCCCCAAACACAACTATCCCCCCAAACACAGACACTGGATCTGTTCCTGCTACCTGTATATTTCTGATCTTTGCTTCTTCACTATTCCCATGCGCATCTTGAACTCTTTTTTCCCACGCTCTTATTTCCTCTTTAGCCTGGAACTCCTTCCCTGAACAATTATAGTATATCTTCTTTATTATTTTTAGAATCCACCTTCAAATCATCCTCTTTTGAAGAAGCTTTTGGGTTAAGCCCATCATTCTCATACCTGAATACAACCTGAGCTATAACCAAGCTCAAGCTATGCAAGTATTTGCTCAGAACCCATTCCAATCTTTCCCAGTCTCAAAATAAAAATAGTAAGCTCTTTGGGGCAGAGATTGTTCATTTTGCTTAAGAAGCTTTGCAGTGTCTATGTACATCAATGCTACTAAGTGTCTCGTTCTAAATGAGCTTTTCATGTTCCATAAATGACCATATTGAACAGTACACAGTGTGCCACCAGCAACCATCAGAAATACTGGTGATACCAGAAATTTGTTTCTGGACCCAGCTACCTCCACCGCTGAAGTAATGGTTCAGGGTGGGGATTGGGGCCTCATGGCAGGCCAGGCAGAGGTTAGATTTTGGAAGCAACTGCTTCACTGATATCCTTGGCTTCTGCTTGGCTTTTGACTGCCACCTTGATTCGACTTTCAGTTTGGCTGAATATTAAATAGTATTGAATGCTGAAGACACGTTGGGTATCCTTCCTTTTGGAAGAAAGGCCTCTTTAGGAAGACAGGATCTAAATTGAATAAATAAATAATAAATAGAATTGGGTCATACACCAAACGAAAAGAGTACTGATCGCTGAAGCTGCATTGCAGAGTTACACTGAAATAATGGTAATAGAAATAATGATAATAATGAAATAATACTAAGGGTGCAATCAGAGTAACTACGGGGAGTCCTTGCTCCAACATAAGAACAATTTACGCTGGATTGCAATATGAATTTCCCATAGGTTTTCACTAGTTGATGTAAATGTCTCATATGTCTGTCTCATTAAAGGGTCTGATTAAAAAGAGTAGGAATACTAGTAACCAGTCATCCACTCCCTACTGTTTATATGATACTGGCATCTTTGAAAGCAGGTGTGACTGCAAATGAGACCCTCTGTGGTCTGAATCGTGCCTCTGGCATAAACTCGCCAGAGGGGCCTAAGCAAGCCAGTCTCTCAGTCTCAGTTCCCCAGCTGTAATAAAGGGATAAAAATACTCAACTTGCAAGGTTGTTTGTTATAAAGGTTGCAAGTTGAAATTATTTGCTCCGTTGCAAATTTTGACTACTACTGTAGTTAGAATTATAGTATGTGAAAGTTTTGTATCATGAAAATTTTGCATCTTGTCTATAACATCAACTTAGAACAAGTGTGTGGGTGGGTGGACGCAAGATGCAAATGTAGGGAAGGAGGGATGGGGGGCAGTTCTGGCCCAGGAATGGATTGAGGACAGTGACAGAGTGCCACCAAATCCTATCCTCCCTTCTGGTCTTTGGAGTTCTATATGGAGTTTCCTTATTTCTTGCCACCGAAGGAGCTGCTGGGGTGCTACATCAGGAGTGCTGGGACTATTCTGGGAATCAAAATTCCTTTCCCTACAATCCAGAGTAACTACGGGAGCACGTAAGAGACTTTACGTGCACCCGTAGTTACTGCACCACCTAGTGAAAACCTATGGGAAATTAATATTGCAATCCAGAGCAAATGGTTCTTACACCGGAGCAAGGACTCCCCGTAGTTACTCAGGATTGCACCCTTTATCCTGAAGAAGCCTCCTAGCTGCCTCCCCTCATGCAGGAAACAGCTGTCATTGAACTGTGATGCAGACGGTGGACATAGGACTGGGCCCTTATTTTGACTAAACATGCATAGATGTGAATTGTTAATCCAAATAAATGCTTATTTGTTTTCTGAATGATACACTCCAGATTTATAGATTTTGATGAGAAAATGACAGATTTATTTTTCCTGTAAACAGATTTTGTCAGGGTTAATCTGTGGAAGCAAACTTGGTGAGTTCAGCAGATTCGGCTCTGATTCCAGAGCCTTTATCTAATCTCTACTTGCCTTCTACTGTATTACGGAAGCTGTCTGTTGAATTTGAATAGAACGGAGGTGTATCAAATAGCCCAACTTCTAAGCAAAGAGCAACATCCTGTGGCTCGGGAAGGCGCTGCACCATTGGCCGGGCAACATTTCCGGCAGGATTTCTTCTAATTGGACCACCTTCAGTGCCTGGTAATGGAAGGGGGAGAAACAAGGGTTGACATTCAATGAACGACAGAGATTTTTGCAATGTAATGGAGAAAACAGGCAATTTACTTTGGGTCTGAGTAGTGATCACTTTCCTTTGGCACTGTGTGAATCCTTGTGTGATACTCTTGCAAGTCCTATAAGACGGGTGAGACACTCATTTAAGTAAGAATATAACACAAGCACTACATGGCCAGAGGATCATCCAGTCTTTCACACATCTGGCAACCAGATACCTCTGGGAATCCCAGACATGGAACATACGGGCAAAGGGTCTGCTGTTATTTTCCAGCAACTGGTATTCTGAAGCATACTAAATGAAACTACAGTGGTGCATCACGTAACAAATTTAATTCATTCCAGAGGCATGGTTGTTACATGAAATGTTCTTTATGTGAAGCGGATTTTACCATAGGAAATAATGGAAACTCAGATGATTGGTTCCACAACCGAAAAAATATTCATATAAAAATATTAACTGTATGTAAAAATGATGACAAAACACTGGAATTGAAGTCTACTTAGGCTGTAATCCTAAAGACACTTTCCTGGGAGAAAGCCCCATTGAACACAATGTCTGGATAGACATGGTTAGGAGGCTGCAATCAAAAACACTTTCCTGGGAGTAAGCCTCATTGAACACAATGGGGCTTACTTCTGAGTAGATATGGTTAGGAGGCTGCAATCATAGACACTTTCCTGGGAGAAAGCCCCACTGAACACAATGGGGCTTACATCTGGGTAGAAATGGTTAGGAGGCTGCAATAAAAGACACTTTCCTGGGAGGCTTACCTGGGCTGCTGCTTAAGGTTCAGGGTGGGCAGTGGGGGCACTTGGGGCCAGTTAGGGGCATCTGCCTCTGGCACCCCAGGCAACTTTTTACATGAGGTGCCACTGTATGTTCTCTGTTCAAATCCTACCTCTGCCTTGGGCTTAATAGATACCATTACGATTGCTGTCGTCTCTCATTTTCAATTCTCCTGTCTGCATTCCCAGACAGGAGAGTTGAAAATGAGAGACCACAGTAATCCTACCTTACAGGATTGTTGTAAGGATTATTGAGACAATTCATGCAAAGTGCTTTGAATACAAGCATTTATAAATGCTCTAGTGGAGGACACAGCTCAAACTCACTTCCACCAAGAGTTCACATAAGAGTGTACACGTTTCTGTGGAAAGCTTGGTGCTTTTGCCCTTTATGCAGAGGCATCCTCCCAAAGCCTTAATGAGTAGGCTTTTATCTTCTCTATTCAAACAATATTTATATTCTCTGATGTAAAATCTGAAGGTAAACTGTTACTATTCTATCAAGTGTGGATTGTGGAAGAAGGGGGTAAGTATCAAGGCCAAGCAGAATATCTAAAACCTCTGGGATTGTGTTAACTTATGTTAACTTTGGGGGACAGGGAACCTGTAACAACTAAGAATAGAGGACTGAGGCTTACTGTTGCAAATGGTTCCTAAAGTATCGTAGTTTTCCAGATCCTCACACAAAACTCGCCATTGCGAAAAGAGAGAATTTGGGCTTAAAAGAGAGGCATCAAAATTGCTTCGAGCTCCCATCAGGTCATCTGTGCAGATGTCACAGGTGTTTCTACCTGTTGCAAAGTTCCAGTAGGGAAGTGCAAAAGAAGGATCTTGTAGCATGTCCTGTTGAGGCAACATCAGGTTAATAGAGAGTTTAAAAAGTTGTTTAAAAAGTTGGGCTAATACATTGCCACAGTAGCAGGGGAGCCACTGTGGCTTTTGTTCATGTCATTCTAGTCAAGTCTGAACATTGACCAAGATTGACAGACATTTGGATGGAAAGAAATATTATTATTGGTCCCATTCAGTGGTGGGCTTCAGCAGGCTCGCACCTACTCTATAGAACCGGTTGTTAACGAGAGATAGGACATATAAAGTTTAAAAATAACCATTTAAAAGTGGCTGCCGGATGGGCAGAGAACCAGTTGTTAATTTCTTTGAATCCCATCACTGGCCCCATTAATTTGGTTTGTGAATCCCACACCAGTAGGTGATAAACCTTTGGAATCTCAATTTAATTTTTTGATGAATCACAACTTCTCATTGGGAGAAAAAGAACTTGAAACTCAACCCAACCCCTCCCTTGTACCAACTTTTGTACCACTTTGAAGAAGATACGCCAGTGCATAGACAGGTGACAGCCTCCCTGTGCAACCGGGGAAGGGGGAAGAGTGTGTTGTATTGGCTAAGCTTGGCCCAACCAGTGAATGGGAGGTGGGCTAGCACCCAGCACTATGGCTAGCTCCAAGCCCCGTCTGTGGCAATGGGGGTTGCCTGGATCTGAGCCACCAAAATTGGAGCACAGATCTAAGTATACCCATCGGGGCTGCCCCTGTGTTACTTTGTATAAGGAAGAAAGTTTCCTCTTGCCCCATGGTAGTGCAGAAACAGCTCCAAACTTGCATCGTGTGTATTAAAAAGCACTGTCAAGAGACATTGCTAATCTGTGTACTCTGCTCTTCCTGGAAATATTTAGATTTCTATAGTTGTGTTATGGAGTTGTTATCCTGTGTCTTCCCTATCTTGCCCCCAATAGCCAAAGAACTGAAATGGTGGTAGTGAAATACAACACATAGGCATGCCCCCAAATCCAGAGTAACTAAGGAGCACGTAAGAGACTTTACGTGCATCTGTGGTTACAGCACCACCTAGTGAAAATCTATGGGAAATTCATATTGGAATCCAGAGTAAGTTGTTCTTAAACCGGAGTAAGGACTCCCCGTAGTTACTCTGGATTTTGCCCATGGCGTGGTGTGCAAATGCACATCACATAGTGTGTAAATTTAGACAGTATAGGGTTAAGAAAAGAAAATGAAGTGGAAGTAGCTTTATATCTGTCTGGTTGGACCAATATACATACCATATTTCGCAGAATTGCTTTCTGTGTACTTGATCTTGAGATGTAATTCACACTGAGTGCTTATTTGAATGGGCATCCCTATTCACTTATATGGAGAGGGAAATTGTTCCTGCTAAGTTGTGCAGCTCTGAACAGATCTCTACAAGCCCAGAACCAAAAGTCAGTGATGATGCAACAATGTAATGTCCGTGAATGATAGAAGTACCATTGAATTACTATGCGGTGTGAGAGGGCTCTGTTGCGTGGCACTGTTTCCCCATTTTTTAAAGGACATTTTAGACAGGCCTAAGCCCTGGCATAAGTTCTGTGCAAGCTGGGGGCATCACAAAAGTGTTATAAGGCACTTCTGCCCCAATCCTTAGGGTTAGGGAAGTGCACAGGCATACGCCAATCTCCCCACACTGCCACATAAAGATATGTCAGGTGGGTTTGGCCAGGCTAAGATGGTTAGGATTGCACTCTATATATTATAGTTATTTAAGGCAGAAACTCTCCAAATTTTTAGAATCCTTAATATGGCCTCCAGTTGGCATTTCCATCACAGTGGAAGGGCTGCATACATAATTTGGCCTCAAACCTTGGTCAATAAGCGTTCTTGAACAGAGGTGAATTGAATTATGAACTTTTAAAATAACTTTTCTATATACTCAACCAGGTTTCCCAGTAAGATGGGAAGGATCCCTAAATTTGTATGGAATATATGTTTGATGGAATATATATTTGACAAACTATAGTAAACATATACAATCTTGGTTATTTTTCTTAATTCATACATGACAAGATTCAGCATTCATCTATTTATAGTTTTGTAAGGGCACCTACGTGAAGCAAAGTTTGTACCAAACCACCCCTTCCTTAACATAATGATATAAGATATGAAAAACAGAAACATCACCTGAATGTCTCTTTCAAGCTGCAGTAGATGGTATCTATGCCAGGTGACAAATGCTGGACCTTCATGGGAAAAATCAATTCCACCAAAACTTAGCTGCCCTGGTCCAAGGAATGTCTTTCTGACTGAGTAGTAATGGGACCACACAAAGTAGTTGTAAATGGTCACGTTTTCAAATTGTGGTGTATTGCCATCAGGACCCATTATCTCTTCACGTCTCCTTGTGGCTATCACAATGTCTGGGTGCATTGTGCTCTTGGCCTGTTGCAAGGCTCTGAGAAATCTATTCTTTTCTTCCGTATTCAAATCCAGAAGGTTTCTTCTGACTAAAAATAGAAAATAAAGTTGCTCAGAGAATGAAATATACAGAGGAAATGGATAATTCTTGCTTATTTCTTTTTTGTGTAAGGCTGCAATTCTATTCATACCTTTCAGGGCATAAGTCCCATTGAACCCACAAACCTTACGTGTGAGTAGACATGCAAAGGATTGTACCGTAAGAGAACTACCTAGGTCAATTCAAACTAAATATTCAAAATGATTGAAACTGCTTCCCTCAAAACTATGGATTGCTGTAAATATTTTATGCCTCTAGAAATACAGTGGTGACTTGTTTACAAGCATAATTCATTTTGGAAGCAACCTCAAAATGTCAAATGCAGGGGAGAGAATGTGCTCCCTGAGGCATCTGGGGGGATGGGTTGTGTGATACAGGAAGGTGGACTAGATGGACTAGATCTAGTGGCAGCTCTTCTTTTGTTCTTCTATTCATATGTAATTGGCTCAATGGAATCTTTCTCTTTTCATGCAACTTTAACATCCCCATGCTGCTGATGGGGAGCAGCACTAGATAAGGCACACCTTCCACACTGCCACACACAGATCCCACACGCACACCTGGCTCAGGCTGCTGTTCCCCTCAGATCCCCCCACGGAAGCCTGTTAGAAACTTCCTCAGAAGTGCTCTTCTTCCAAGACAGTGCTCTTAAACCAAGTAAAAATTTATGAGAAAATTTTGCTCTTAATCCCAAACACTCTTAATCCAAGTCACTCTTAAACCAAGGTACCAATGTAAATGATAAATAAGCATTTACAAGTAAGTAAATGCAATCCTAAGCATGTCTACTCAGAAGTAAGCTGTATTGTATTAAATGGGTCCTACTCCCAGGACCCATTGCAGCTTATGTAAGTAAGTAAGGTGTTTAGAATTGCAGCTTAGGCCTATATCCTAAAGTGAAATTAAGCCCCTTGCTCCAGAGCAGTTAAGATGACTTTCCATAAGATAACACTAGAGGGCGACATAACTACGTGGACCCGTAACTGCTATGGATTTTGCCCTAAGTAAGCAGACAGACAGAAAGACAGGCATAAAGTTCTTTCTGGTGTCTCTAATATGTAATACAACTTTTTGCAACTTCAAGACCTACAAACAATGGGATCTTAAGAAATGATATGGATTCTGTTATTAAAAATGAAAATAATATCGTTTGTAGTGCTCTCCATTGTCTGAGATCAATATGCATTCACATAGGAACATGAATACAGCTATGGAAATGGGCAGGAGCATCTGATTTGCCCAACGTGATCCCATTTTCTTGTACCAATTTCTTGATACTGACATATTCAAGATCTGCATATGGAGCAAATTCAGTGGTTGTCAGCACTGGTTATTAATTATGTACATATTGCTTCTTTTAACTGTCTCCAACAGTTTCCTCTCCTATCTGGACTGCTAGTGTGACGATACAGCAACACCAAATTGTACACTGTATCCTGTGCAGGCAGAAAAACAGCGATAGGTCTTCTTGAGATAAGGTAAGATTTGTTCCCTTAGTGTTGAGCCCTGTTTGTCTACTTGGATCTGTGCTGGAAAAAAATTGCTGGAGCAGAACCAAGTAGCCAGGGTGACCAGATGCCAAACGCAAAAACCCTGAATGGCAAGGCCAGAATTCCTGCCCAAAGGCAAAAATTCCTAGCCCCCAAGCCAAAATTCCTGCATAAATTCCTGCAATTAAAAAAATTGTAGAAAACCCCAAAAATGTAAGACAAACAAAAAATAAGCTAAAAACACTTGTGTTTCTCTCCTGTATTTAACTTCAGTACTATATTACCCCTTTTAAATTTGAAAAATGCTGGAACTCTCTACTCACTGTGGCTGTGAGAGAGACAAAAACTCCATTATACTGGCACAATTATCTGGGAGGAAGTCCCATTGTATAATGGAGTTTCCTTCTGTGTAGACACAACACAACTAGCATGGGCTCACACATTTTCCAATTCCTCCACCTCACTTGGGGCAGCTGGGAGGTTGAAGCCACGGTGACGGAGCGAGGCAGCAGTAGGCAGACTATCAAGGAATAGCAGGCAAGCAATGCCGGGAGGCTGGCGATGGAGCATGGAGGCAGAAATAGACTGGCAGCAGACTCATGGGGTGGGCGGCTGTGGCGAAGGCAGCAGATGACTGCGATTGCAGCCCTGTGATGTTTACATCATATTGTACTCTGTGTCTGCCCTCGAATGCTTTCCTTATAATGGTATCCATCACAATATTGAGAAGTGACACCCCTCTGGTGGACTCCAGTTTGAACAGGAAATTCTTGAGATAGCTTGTTTCAGATCTGCACCCTGAGGGTTGTTTCAGATCCGAACATTAAACATTGTTGGCTCATCAGTGGCACATGCTCATTTTCCAACACCTTCCTTCAGGTTGTGTGTGCATATGAATTGACCTTCAGTGTTAACATACGTATTTTTAATACAATTATTCAAAACATGCATTAAAATAAAGATAATAATATCTTTCTATAAGGAATAATTAGGTTTATCAGAAAAGGATCATTACAGTGATCAGTTCCAAATGAAGTCAGGAGAAATCTTAACAATAGATATTTTCATCTATTATTTTCATCAGATACCTTGAATCAGGTGTCTTTTTCAGGGAGTATGCACCATATGAAGTACCAGCACCTGGATGAGTACTGGCACACACACACAGGTGTGTATCTATGAGTACACACAGGTATCTATATCTGGTACCTATTTTCAAGAAAAATAGCACTACGAATTAAAAGAGAGTTGACTCCTGTGTCTAAATCTTTTGTTTACTTCCTGGCACTGTGTGAATTTTATACACTTTTACAATCTGAAAGCCTGCTGTCCTGATAGCAGCATAATCAGTGATAAAATTAGTAAGAGATATTTCTGAGCCCTGATTCTACTTCAAATGCTTAGAAATTTAAGAATGTCGAGTGATTTTTTTTGAAATAGAAAATGAGAAAAACATACGGTAACTCTTTGAGTTCTGCATTTGTTCATGCTAATCTGTGTATATTTATACTTTGCTATGAACACTTCCCATCAAAACAGTGGAGAAGTCTTCCCTGATCTGTGCTAAGTGCAAGCTATTTTTATATTACAGGTAGCATTCAGGAAGAGAAGATAATAAAGGTAATTTAGCTTATATGACTTCAGAGGTGTCATATAGTATGATAGTAGGCAGAACTTATATATGGCCTGAAAAGAACCCCAGAAGAACTGGAGTTCTTCAAAAATCAAAATTCAAAATCAAAACTCGAAACCAAATTCAATTAGTACGAGGTATATTACTATGTATAATTCCTCTGTATTATATAGATCAGTAGTTCCCAACTGTACCTGGAGCATGACTTTCTTCCAGTGGGACAGGTCTGGAACCCAGAAGTGCCAGTGATGCAATGACATGTGATGGCATCGTTGGCATTTACACCGTTAGGGTCACTCCACAACCAGGCGTGACCCTAAGACAAAAATTTATGATACCCCTAAAACCCTGAAAATGCACAGTATGCACCCTATCAGGCTGAGCCCTCTGCTCCATCTTCTTTCTCATCATGTTGCAAAGTTCAGTGTGGCTCTCCTAGGAACCACCAGGCAGAGTTTGGGAACTGCTGGTATAGATTGATAGGATCATCACCTACTTGATGATCAATTGTACAGGGAGCATAGATGGTGCCATTAACCTGCTCCCTCTCATGATGCGGCTCATAATGCAACTTACGTAGATGCGTCGTTGAGTTCATGGGAATTCTAAAAGCAAATTGTTTATGGAGAATTCAGCAATTTTAAACCAGTGTGCCATATCAGTGTGGTTTAAATATATTGGTGTGTTGCAAATTTTCTGAAGGTGTGCTGTGGGAGTTTGGGGAAAGTCATTTACATGTAGGACCATTCAGCGATGTGACACATGCCACTCCACCAAAAGTACAGTGTTCCTTCTCAATTGTTAAAAAACTGTGTTGTGCCTTGACAAATTTAGCACATTGTCAGTGTGCTATGACCTGAAGAAGTTTACACTGTGATAATTCATCTAAAAACTGCTGTGTCAGAGACTTTTCTATAGTTAATACTGGACATGCTGAAATATTTGTAGAAAAGAAAGGCATTACTAGCCTTTATAAATACAGGTTGAACCAAAGTTAGGTGGACAGGAGGTTGAATAGGATTTGTGTTAGGATTATACATTTACTGTCCATCTACTTTTGGTTCACCCTGTATTATTTTAAAAGTTACAAACATGATAGTTTGAATATGTTCTTTTTCTTGTCATTGTCCTTACCTATTGGAGTCCACTGGTTACATGCTGGTCCACTCCAACCAGGTCGGCAAGATCCACAGTTATATCCAGAGAAGTTTCCATTGCACTGGCAGGTTCGGTTATAGAATCGGAGAGGCCACTGCTCCCGGTCATCCCGACCATCATGCATATACTGTGGTCCATGGGGTCGTGAGTCTGCTGTCACTTGTACACACTGACCCCTCCCTGAAGATGAACCACACTGATCTGAACCAGGGATCACCACTGGGGACAGATCTGGGCAGCATTCACCTCTTGTCAGTGCATCAATGGTGGTACACTGTCGGGGGAACTGAGCACTGATTTCTCTGAGCAAGGTGATGAGTAGTAATACGGATAGCTGCATAATAAGAGTCCAGTTGTAAGATGACAAGGATATCGTGCAGGTTTCCTGTTGCAAGCCACTTCTTTCCTTGGTGAAAATGCAAACTGGGAGGACAAGAAAGAAGATAGACTTTTTAAAAAAAAGAGTAGATAAGATGCAACAAGTTACCCATTCAACTTCTTATCTTATTCCAATTATTTTCAAATTGTCAGAGAAAAATTATTTGAAATTCTCAAAGACTTCAATGCTATCCATTGTTTGAATGGCTGCACTGTTGTTCAGCAGCAACAGCTATCTCTCTTAGCACTTTGGGATGTACCCAGTGGTGGGATTTAAATAAATTAACAACAGTTTCTATGTCCTAATAACCTAAATTAACAACAGGTTCTCTGTCTAAAGAACAACAGTTCAATATTCCATTAGTAACTGGTTCTCAGAACCAAGCGCTCCTTAGCAAAGGGTTCAGTAGAACCTGTGAGAACCCCCTGAAGTCCACCACTGGATGTACTTATGACAGTTCAACTCCCAATGAATGTAATAATACAAAGTGAAGGATCTTAAATAGCAGGCAGATATGAATAAAGAGACAATCAATCAAAAACATAAAGGTACCAAACTGATTAACAATACAATCCAAGGCTTTGTTTACTTAGAAGTAAGTTCCAGTGTATTCAGTGAAGGTTTCTTCCAAGAATGTGTACAAAGGATCGGAGCCTAAGGCTCCAATCCTAAGAGCACTTTCCTGGGAGTAAGTACTATTGAACACAATGGGACTTCCTTTTGAGTAGACATGCTTAGGAGTGCAATCTAAATCATCATAAAATATACAGTTTCAGAATAAATCAGAAACTACACATATCTAGAAATTTACTCAATACATGCATATTCCTATTTCTCCTACCACATCTTTTCCCCAACATAAGCAATCAGTTGCATTATATATATTATCTTCCAATCAAAGACTTTCTAGGACATTAAGTTGGCAAGTTTTCTAGGTACTGGTAGGCAGTTGCATGCTATACAGTGTTACACACTTCTGCTCTGCCATAGGGATTTCTTTACCATGGACCTTAATCCTAAAATTGCTGGTTTTAAATGCATTAGCATTTAAAAGATGTTGCTTCATACCTTTTTTTCCAGTACTCCCGAGCAATTCTTGATTGTATATCCTTGGAGTTCTTGGGCGTTTTTACTGCCACTTCCACCCCAAACAGAGCAGTGCTAATTTGCTTTGGATTTCTGTCTGCTTTTTAATCCTGGTCTTGCCAACAATTTGGTTTGGCATTACTCTCTCTTTCTCTCTCTCTCTATCCCTCCCCCACACTCCGTCATTAATCTTCTACTTCAATGAATTCCCCTGGATAAGTACTCCAACAGCACATGATTCCTTTCATGCTGATCTCCTTGTGATTTTACAAGTTTTAGCAAAGGTTAGAGGCAACTAATTGTAAGGAAAACAGAGATCCCCAGATTGAAGAGGCTCTTTATTCTTGATGCATAAAAAGGCCCACAAGGAGAATGGCAAAGAAAATGAATCAGAAAATTGCATGTAACTACAGTAGAGCAAAGTGTGTCTTGGAAAAAAAGGTTCCAACATCATATAAAACAGAAGTTGGCTTCTTTGCACTGATGACAGAGTTGATGTTTGCCACTGGCAATCCTGACCCTTGTGCTGCCCTGAGCAAGGGTCTCATAATTCCCCACTCACATCCAGGGGATTTCTAAGGACTGGAGGTGGCCACACGTGACTACCTCTGGCCCTCCAAATACCTTCAGAGGCTTCCAGGGGTCTTAAATGTCACTTTCAATTCAAGCTGAAAACAGGAAACAAGGCTTAAAGGCCCACTGAAAGCCTTTGAAGAACCATGTGTTGCCTCTTGGGCCATCTGAATGGCAAAGAAGGCAGCAGGGTGGAGAGAAAGGTGTTGCCACCCTGCAGGGATGATGCCATGGAGTATTTACCCAACCTAATGCCTTCTAAATACACCAGTGACAACTGCTTTGCACATAGCCAAGGCTTTCTCATTAATGACAACAATTCAACAACGTAGGATAATAAAGCTGCAATCCTAAGCTCCAGTTAGGCTGACTTAAGCCCCAGCAAAAGTTCTGTGCTTACCGGGGGGGTATCACAAAAGTGTTGTAAGACATTTCTGTGCAAATCCTGTGGGAGGGTTATGCACTTGCTTCCCTATATCACCACTATCAACAGGAATGGGAAGACCAATGAGTTGTACTGGCCTAGGTTAGGATTGCACCTTAAATCAGGAAGAACAGCTACCATATACAGTGGTGCCTTACATAAAGAGTTTAATTCGTTCCAGAGGCATGCTCTTTAAGTGAAACTCTCTTTAAGTGAAACAGATTTTTTCCATAGGAAATAATGGAAACTCAGATGATTGGTTCCACAATCCAAAAACTATTCCTATAAAAATATTAACTGGATGTAAAAATGATGACAAAAAACCAGAATTGAATTCAAAACATTCATTCAGTGTGCATGATCCTGTGAAGTCTACTTGGCTGCAATCCTAAAGACACTTTCTTGGGAGTAAGCCCCATTTAACACAATGGGGCTTACTTCTGGGTAGACATGGTTAAGAGGCTGCAATCAAAGACAGTTTCCTGGCAGTAAGCCCCATTTAACGCAATGGCGCTTACTTCTGAGTAGATATAGTTATGAGACTGCAATCAAAGACACTTTCCTGGGAGGCTTAGCTGGGCTGCTGCTAGAGGTTCAAGGTGGTCAGTGGGCGCACTTGGGAGCAGTTAGGGGCAGCTGACCCTGGCACCTCCAGGCAACTGCCACCAAGTTGGGGGCAGTTGGAGGTAGCAGCGCTGGCCGGCAGCTCTTTTAAAGACCCTCCATGTGGAGCGTCAGGTCTGCATAGCATGCATGCCCATAGTGCACTTGCTTGTTAAGTGAAGTGGAACTTGTTATGTGAAGCAAGATTTCTCAGAAATTTTTGCTTGTTGTGTGAAACGCTAGTTAAGCAAGGTGCTTGTTAAACGAGGTACCACTGTATTAGGCGTGGTTCAGCTACCATGCACAGAGTTACCACTGACCTCAAAGAAGATACTTGGAACATTGAGGCATTAGAAAACATGCAATTGGGCATCATCTGTCTGAAAGAACCGCAGTGGAACAAACTACATGTACATTCCTGATAGATGCTGCCTATTGAGGATAAGTGTTGAAAAACACTTCTTGTGCCCAAGCTTCTGATGCCCATGCATTTGCTATGTTTAGATAGTGTATTTGTTTCTGATTTTATTAGAGGAAGCAAAGGATTATCCAATTTGAACATAACAAAATGTCCTTGCTTGTTCAAAGAAAGGACTGGGAATAGAATGCTTCCTCCACTTGTATGCACTTGAAGTGTGCAATGCAAGGCAAAAGACACTGAATTCCTATGTGAGGAGTCCTAACACATCTATTGTATGTGCTGGTGCTTATTTGCTTGTCATCCAACCAAAAGGCAGTTCAGAATCAGGCTCTGAAAACCATCGTCCTCCACTGCAAGTGGAGTGGAGAAACAGTGTCATACTGTTTCTGAGCGCTGCACTACAGTATCACTTACAATAAGATTAGAGCTAATAAGGTAATCAGAAAAACAAAAACCTTATAATGATCTGAAAATGCCCTGCATTGAACATGTAATTTGGCATTTTTCAAAGCATAAAACTTCCATTGATCTTTGGTGGGTGTTCCAGGCTCCTGATGCCTTTTGGCTTCTCTGAAGATTTCAGCTCAAAAGGCACTGGTTACAATTTCTGGAAAGGTTGTAAAAATCTATGTCTCATTCACAATGTCCTAGTTTTTCAGACAAAGGCTATATTGAGAATATGCTCCTTCAGGCATACCACAACAGAGGAAGAGGCATATGATTACAGTGACATTTCCCTCTATGCTTAGCTTATCCACCACAGGCAACACCCTGAAGGTTTCCTATTGATCAGCATGGGATCAGTGTCATTAATTCAACTGTGCCAAGAATAGGTGCATTCAGCTTTCATATAATAGGACAGGAATGTGCCTTCATGGAAGCTCCAAGTTGAGCCAGATAGCCACAATCCAGAGTTAGGGCGGTGATTAGAGCCCCAGCTGGTCTGCCCCAACTTTTCTGAATCCACAGCAGAAGGTTATGCTGCATCCAGAGAGTCAGGAAGCCTGGACTGCCCTTGCTACTCCAGAGCATGCTCAGTAGGCACCATGTCAGTGACAGCTGGGGAGGGCTTGCTCCTGAAGAGACCCCCCTCAGATCATACTGAACAAGGAACAGCTCTGGTTCCTGCCTTATAAGGAAGACCAGAAGTTCATGACAACCAGTAACAGCTTCACCTTGAGACTCCAATACAGCAATACCTCTACTGGAGGGTGGATGCAAGGGGCTTGTTGGAGTGGCCTGCTGTATCCCCAGGTTAGTGGGCTTCTGTAGTTGTGCATATCCTGAGGTTGAGAGGCAGGGGTTGCAGCTAGGCTGGCCAAGAACTCAGATTTTTGGTCAACACTGCCATTCTTATTCTGCCTTATCATGGGCCCCAATGGGTACTCATTAGTACAACTGCTCCTGAGGTGGTATAACTGAGGAATTGGAAGAGGGCATTTCTGCCTTGGAAACAGGCTCTGGATACAACTGTTCTGTCCTAGGCAATGCTAAACATGCCCTCAACATCCCTCTCCTGAACTGCGTAGGCAGCCCCAGCTAGGGCGGCTCGGATCCAGCTGTCTTGGGGCTGTCTGCCTGTGTTGACTTAGGCTGCTCCAAGCCTTTTCCAGAATAACTAGGGTGGCCCTTCTTGCAGTTGGGTCAGTCCAGTGATAGATAGGGTAAGCCAAGTGCACTTCTTGATTGTGCCCTAAGATAAGCATAGACCTAGCCCTCCATACTTGAAGCATAGCTCTTGTCTGAGAAGCCCATGGTCACTGCAGACATGATGCCTCTCTTGTACACTATACATATCCCTCCATGGCAAGCTACAGCCACAAAAGTCCATCTCAACGAAGAATTGCTCTTGTGCTTAAGTAAGTTATGTCAGTTTTTATGGGGAACATGCAAAGCAGTTCAAGCAATATGTTTATTACAAAGCATAAGAACACTTGTGCTTATCACCTGAAAAGATGAAGACTCCATAATAAAATTAGCTGGGATTAATTCTGGTGACTCTTGTGTTCTGGTAACACAAGACCCTTGACTCTTGTGTTAGCATCTGGGTGTCATGAACATGCTGTTATATGCCACTGCAGGAGTTGGTAAGGCTGGTGCAAGGATGTATCTTCCTGCACCACAGCAAGCACCAACCAAGCGCATTGCCAGACTTTTGCAGCTGGTGCGGGTTGCACCAGGTGATGCGCCCAAAGAGTTGGACACTCCTCCATGGTTCACACATGTGCAGGACAGGGGGTGACATGTTAGTGTACTGCATTAGATGACACAAACCCTGATGATGCTCCTGGCCCCAACAAAGGTGAGTTTGTGGGTTACTGGTATGAGGATTTGTGGAGGGTGTTTAAGGGTCTTCTGGGGCAGAAGAGGGTGAGTGGTCAGCAGACAAAGTGATAAGCCTGAGACTGATGTGTCATTAGTTCAAATGCTGTCAAGAAAAGGTAATTTCATGTGGGCCTAGGATTGGGGTGGAGCCAGTGATGGGCTTCAAAGAAATTAAGAACCGGTTCTCTGTCCATCTGGCAGCCACTTTTAAATGGCTATTTTTAAACTTTATATGTCGTATCTCTTGTTAAGAACCGGTTCTATAGAGTAGGTGCGAACCTGCTGGTGCCACCACTGGGTGGAGCTGCCTTCTGGCACTTAGGCCAGATCTTAATTTCCACCTCTTGAGCAACCTGGTCTAAGACAAGGCTGCTCAGATCTGCACCCGCAATTTAGCTGGTGTGGATCCAAATACTCACATTGAGGTAGATGGAGCAGGGTTCAGGGTAAGGAGAAAATATCCCATTGACTCAAGTTGCACCACAACCTTCTCACACCCAACACTGGGTACAGCACAAGCTAGCTAGCCTACCCGCTCCAGTGAATGTTAGGATTGGGCTCCCCCCCCCAAAAAAAAATTCATCCTAAATAATGTACTCAAAAAAATTATGAATTTTAACAGAATATAATTAGCCGAATGATTTATTAATGATGATTTAGCAAAATGAATGATTCTGTTATTCATCATGATATATTTAATGCAATTATACTCCACATTTCTGATCCCAGTGTAGCCAACAGCAATAAAAAACAAAATTAACATCAATTCATTAAAATAAGACAAATATGGTTAAAATCAGTGCCGCTGAAAAAATTATGGCATTGTCCTCTGTGACAATATATACCGGTAGTCTATATACAATATATAGTAACATAGTTTTATATATATATATATGTGTGTGTGTGTGTGTGTGTGTGTGTGTGTGTGTGTGTGTGTGTGTGTGTCATTTGAGACTTTGTCACGCCAGGTGATGCCAAGAATACGTCGGAGACAGCGCATATGAAGGGTGTTCAGCTTTCTCTCCTGCCATGCATAAAGGGTCCAAGACTCGCTGCAGTACAAGAGTGTGCTCAGGACGCAAGCTCTATAGACCTGGATCTTTGTATGTTCCATCAGCTTCTTATTAAGCCACACTCTCTTTGTAAGCTTGGAGAACGTGGTAGCCACTTTACCAATACGTTTATTCAGCTCAGTATCTAAGGAGAGAGTGTCAGAGATAGTTGAGCCAAGGTACACAAAGTAATGGACAACCTTCAGTTCATGTTCAGGGATTGTGATACAGGGAGGTGGATCCACACCCTGACCCATGACTTGTGTTTTCTTCAAGCTGATTGTTAGTCCAAAGGCTTGGCAGGCTTTGCTAAAACGGTCCATGAGTTGTTGAAGGTCTTCAGCAGAGTGAGCAGTAACAGCAGCGTCATCGGCGAAGAGGAACTCCCGCAAGCATTTCAGCTGGACTGTGGACTTTGCTCTTAGTCTAGAACGATTGTATAGTTTTCCGTCTGATCTGGTCCGGAGATAGATTCCCTCTGTTGCGTTTCCAAAAGCATGCTTCAGCATGACTGCAAAAAAGATCCCAAATAAAGTTGGTGCGAGGACGCAGCCCTGCTTCACTCCACTTCGGATGTGAAAGGAGTCTGATGTTAAGCCATCAAAAACTACAGTGCCCTTCATGTCCTCGTGAAAGGACCTGATGATGTTGAGGAGCTTAGGTGGGCATCCAATCTTGGGGAGGATTTTAAAAAGGCCATCCCTACTAACCAAATCAAAAGACTTTGTAAGGTCTATGAAGGCTACAAAGAGTGGCTGTCTTTGTTCCCTACATTTCTCTTGCAACTGTCGAAGGGAAAATACCATATCAGTGGTGGACCTGTTGGCTCGAAATCCACACTGTGATTCAGGATAGATCCTCTCTGCAGATAGAACCTCTCTCTCTATATATATAGATCCTCTATATATTGTATAGTAATATAAAAAAGTAATATACGTTTATATAGTATAGTAATGTAAAAAAGTAATATAATATAAAAAAGTAATATACAATTTATAGTAACAGTACATATTTCTGTGATTCTCAGGATGTACATTCCACATCTACATTCCCAGGATCTGAATTTAGATACTGAATTGCAGTCTATAACCAACCCAGCATAGGCTGTGATGAACTCTACTATGACTATGACAACAACTACGACAGGCCCTACAATCCAGAGTAACTGCGGGAGCACGTAAGAGACATTATGTGTACCCGTAGTTACTGTACCACCTAGTGAAAACCTATGGGAAATTCATATTGCAGTCCAAAGCAAATTGTTCTTACACTGGAGCAAGGACTCCCCATAGTTACTCTGGATTGCGCCCTATGACTACTACTACTACTATTACTGTTATTGTTGTTTATGTGGATATCCCTCGAATAAAAGTGCGGGGAAATTTATAAATTCATAAAATTGATTTGGGGGTCATTTTCTAAGGCAATGGCTTTGTCATCCTACTGGCAAACTGTTTCTTTGAGCAATACATCTTTCAGGCATTAGCAGTTGGTCTTTGTTTATCAGTGACATAATGTTGTGCCGTTATGGCTTTAATTTATGTTATTCTGAAGTATGTGTAGATATTTAAAGTCTGCTATCAGAGTTTGAGCACTGTAGCTTCCTTTAGAAGCTGTTCCCATTTTTCAAACTCACCGCAGTCAGAAGTGCATCCCATGACCACTGTGTATCATTCTGCATTAATGCTGCAGACTGATTTTGTCTGCATTTTCCTATAAAGGTAATGAGTCCAAGGAATTTTTGTATCCCTTCATCTCTTGGAGCTGCTGTATCAAAAATGGCATTCAGCCTACTGGGATCAATTAGAATACCTTGGTCTGTGAGTCATTCTCCCAAATTGGTTATCCCAATGACCTTGAATTTGCATTTTTCTTTATTCAGTTTCAAATAATCAGCATGGACTTTCTTCAACAGTTTTCTTAACAACTCTGATTATTATATTCTGCTATTATATGTCCCCAGATTAATATGTCGTCTATGTAAATCTCAGTGCCCTCAAGGTCTTCAGATATGTATATCATAATGCTATGAAAGATCTATGATGCAAAAGAGTCTATGAAAACAAATGTCCCCCAAATGGAATCTTAAAACTGCAAACTTATGTGCTATCTTTGTTTTAGTTTACCTGCCTGCCAAAACCTTGAAGAGGGCTCAAGAGTGGAAAAAAGATTTTGCTGTAGTCTAGAGTTGCTCAGCATTTGTCCTCCACTGTATCACTTCATATGGCCAATCTATGTGCAATTTCACTGGACTTAATTGGTGATATAATCACTGATTACTTCTGGGTTACATATCTAGAGGCCAGATATGATGTAACAAACAGGTGTAAGAGGTAAGTGTGAACATATGGGCTTTAACATATGGAGCACAGAAAGGAAAACTTTTAGCCGAGTCTCTTACCACAGTTTGTTGAATCAAGTTCCTGGTCTCGCTTCTGGACAGCAGGTGTCCAGAAGTCCCATGCTTTGCTCTAGCCATTTCTTCTTTACTTCCTAACCCATTTAGGCTGGAACAACTCACCCGCTCCTCGTTCCCATGGTGTTGTGGGGAGGATGACACATTTCTGTGCATTGGCCTAACCCTCCTCCAGAAATCATGCAGAAGTGCCTTATGACACTTTTGTGACACCCTCACACCACCATCACAGGACTTGTGTAATTCGGGGGGGGGGGGTAGCACACAAGAAGGGACAAGTAAGATAAGATTCCACAAAAGGGAAAGGGAAGCGTGTGGAATAGAAACTGGGGTGTGAGTGGGAGTGAGAAGGGAATCATATTCTTAGGGTATAATCCTAACCTAGGTCAGCACAACTCATAGGTTTTCCTTTTCCTGTGGTGATGTCTGTGCACTGACCAAACCCTCTTCCAGGAGTATTGCAGAAGTGCCTTACCGCATGTTAGTGGCCTTTCTGCCTTTTTACCTACACTCCCATTTCTTTTCTGTTGCAGTATAGCCTTGTGGTCATAACAAAGGTTATAGTAATGGAAAAATTGAGGCATTCCCCTTCAGAATGGAGCTCCAAAATAATTTCTGATATAAACCATAAAAAGATCAAAAAGGAATGGATGCCCTGAATACTGAACCAAATTTATCATCTGACTTTGGAAAGAGAAAAAACTTTATTCTTAGGACACAACCATTTTTGGGGTGAATAGAGGGAGGAGGTATGGTGACCAGATGCCCAAACCTCAAAAGGAGGACAAGGTCTTGGATTCCTCTCAACCTGGCCTTTCCGGCAGACAATGACATGTTTGCCTTCTCTTGTGTAAAGCTGCAATATTGGCACTTTCACTTTCCCATAGAGCTCAATGCATTTTGTAATTTTTTTTGTCATAACCTTTGATAGGAAAGAGATATTTCAAAACCAATTTTTGCATTAGATTCTGCTCTTTAATATGATTCCAAGGACATATGACATGATGGGGACATATTGCATACCTTTGTAAAGTTCCAAAATGAAGCCAAAATGGATGACAATGAAGCCCTTTTGGTGGACACCCAGACAGGAGTCTAAAAAAGAGGTCAAATCTGGAAATTTCCAGTCATATGGTCACCCTGGGAGGTGATGGGGTAAACTGAACATCACACATGTATCATCACTATTGCAATTTCTGTCTGGCCAGACATGTACGTATAATGTATAATACATCTTCTGCTGCTCCTGTTTAAGTACAAGTGGGGTGCTCTGTTTCATCCTCTTGGATTTCTTATATAGCAAGGTTGGAAAGGACAGCCAGAGGAGGGGATTGAAGAACTGGAGCTTCACATCTCATGCTGTTTTGGAAGAGAGATGTTTTCACCTGAATGAAGATTTTTTTTCCAGGACACAAGGCTATAAAGAGGATATGTCTGGAAGAAAAGAGAGCATGTGGTAACTCTGAATGTCCCAGAAGCTGAAACTGGGACAGCATTACTACTGAAACTTGAGAGAGAAAAGTGCATTGGTATTAGGAATAAATGAGCCATATTCTTATTTGGTGGTGGCTGGGTGGTATTGTGGGGGTGGTGGTTCAGTTGTGGACTGTTATTTAATTTCAGCTGCCTCTAACTGGCTAATTTGATACTGTAATTACAGTGATTATTGTGATTTTATGATGAGATTTGTTTTGTTTCAGATCCTTCACCACCTTGAATTGACCGTGGCAAAATTTTAATGTTTGTGTAGCCCTTGTACTACAGGTGTTGTGTTGGTATACCACACACTTGCTCACAGGGGTATGTGTGTTCCTTGCCCAGTCCCACCCACAAGGCAAGTGCAGGAAGATCCATACACTGTATGGATACTTGGGTTTGGTGAAATAAGTTTCATAGTAACCACCCCTATGTAGGCATTTTGGCTCTGTAGCTTTTGATCTTGTCTGCACATGTGTTGTTTGAACATGAATACAAATAGTGAGCGGTTGGGTCTAGTGTCCTCTAGAAGCCTGCTGTGCCGGTCCCCATAAGTACATGCAGGGAGGGGTAGGGAGGTGTGGTGGGTGGAATGTGATGGGGATGGGTGAAATGGGGAAGAGATGAGGCAGGAAGGTTGCGTATTGGGACCCGAAAGAGGGCAGGGAAGCAATATCGGTTGATGCCAACCCCCTACCCTTGGCTTCACATGGGTCCATAGGGATTTTCACCAGTGATATCACTAGCACAAGTCCAGCTAGACCCAGCAAGCTATCAGGGGCTTAGCCCTTTATCCAAGGGGATGTCAAGGTCAATACTTTTGCATGGGATTTAATGGGCAACATATCGGCACTGTGGCATCAAAGTGCAGGGAGTTACAGTGAACACAGTTGTTTGGCTTTTTGACTCCTGCCCACAGATTAGTTACTTTGTGGAACCACATAGGAATCCTTAGATCCTATACTCAGGAATTTTGTTGTTATCCACCTGACACTTTTTTTAACTTATTCCAGATGGTTCGGGGCCAGGGCTGTTGCAATTGTTTTCTAGTAATGCTGATCAATTCTGGGCCATATTGTGTGAGTCAGGGAGGCAGGAGTAGAGATTTTGGTGTGCACACTGAGGTAAATAGCTGTCAGTGGGTGAGCCAGAACTCACCCCCTGGAGCAGTGATTTTCAACCAGTGTGCTGTGGTTAGTTCCCAGGTGTGCCATGGGAATTTGGGGATTGACATGAATTAGAAAAATTGGGGGATTTGAACAGCCTGGTGTGCCTTGTCAAAGGTAAAAACAACTGATTGTGTGACTTGACAATTCCAGTACCTTGTTAGTGTGTCATGGGATGAAAAAGGTTGAAAATCACTGCCCTAGAGGCTGCCTGGCTTGTGGAAGTGGGCTGGTGAGACCTGAAGCTTGGGTTGCAAAGTCAACTTCAAACGCCTATGGTGTGATGGAGATAGTGGTGATGGAGCTTGGTGTGATGGAGGTAGTGGTGATAATGATGGTACAATCAAACTTCCTTGACTCTTTGGGGTTGTTATAAGAAAAGAAAGGTTGTCTGTGATGGGCTGAAGTTTTGAGTCTGTGGGAAACTCAAAAAGAGGAATAGACAATGTGATAAAAGAGGAATAGACAATGTGATAAAAGAGGGAAAAGTCATGATGTCCCTGCTAACTGGGCAAGAGACACTCTTTCAAGTGGGTGTTCCTCTTTTATTTAGCAGGGTGAGAGTAACTGGCCCTCCTCACCCCAGCAATGTCTTTTCTAGTGCTTTTGCTGGTGTTCTTTTGCATTTTGGTTTGCAAGCCCTTTGGGGACAGGGACACATTAAACCAGTGATTTTTAACCTTTTTCATCTCCTGACACACTAGCCGTGTGCTAAAATTGTCAAGGCACACCATCATACTTTGGTCAATTGACAAGGCACACCATGCTGTTGGTGGGGGATTTAATTACTCAATAACTCTGTTAATAAATGTTTATCTTCTAAATAAATCAATTTGCCAAACTCCCATGTCACACCTGTGGACCACCTGTAGCACATCAGAGTGCCACAGCACATTGGTTGAAAATTGCTGCATTAGCTTTTTTGTTTTCTTTGTCAACTGCTTTGTGAACTTTTTAGCTGAAAAGCGGTATATAAATACTGAAAGCTTGGCCTGCTGAAAGGTTGCTCACTTTTGTGATCAGCTTCAATCAAGGCGGCACAAGTAACTTGTCTCTCCATTGGGGCAGGGTGCACAGGCAATACATTGTGAACTTGTCTCCAGCACCACCTGAAAAATTAAAATATTGCAAGTGATTTTGAACCAGCATGACAAGTAAGAGGTAAATTTCTCAGTTCCTTTGAGATTGATGAGACCAGACTGCTTCCAAGTAAAAGTGTTTAGGGATGGATTGGCCTGAAAAACAGATGGAGGTCATGTATGAATTGATAATATAAATTGGTTTCCAGCCAATGCGTGGTCTGGAGCAGGAGAGAATTGGGAGATTGGGCTGCTCCTGGGACATTTGTTTTACCAAGTTCCTGTGTGCTGGATCTTCAGTTTCATGCCTGACTTAATCTCCAACATGCAAGTGAATAGAGCTGTGATTGCTTTCAACACATAGTACAGTAATGGATTGGGACATATCTGGATTTTCAGAATGATGTATATGATATGTGACATGCTGGTACCCGCTGAGGCTTAAGGCAGACTTGAAAGAATATAGCAGCAAGGTGTAAATTAAAAGTAAGTGTCAGTTGTAGACACTTTGAAAGAGTCCCAGAGTAGCAGCTGTCACTATTGCCCCTGGAGGTTTGTGCTTGTATGATGAGAATGTGAAGAGTTTCCTACCAATTCTTCAGTTCTAAATGCTGAGCTAACGAAAATGCAGCCACAAATAAGGAATTAAGTGCCAAAAGAAGTTTTTTTCCCTTCCAACTTATCTGGAAGGGTTTTAGGTAGTAAGCACAGAGATAACGCTTCTTAATTACTAGCAATCATGGATTTTGACATTTTTAAAAAAAAAAATTGCAGCAATGCATTGATACTATTCCTGCTAAGGAGGACATGTTTTGTGGGTGAAAGCACATTTTATCTAAAGCTCAGCATGATAAACCATTGGAACTTGCTTTTATGATTTGCTACACTGCAGTGACAATAACCAAGGAACTCACTTTAACCTCTGATTTGTTCACATGTTTGCATAGCAAATCAAAGATGAAATGAACTGTACAGTATATAGTCAGCAAGCCATTGCAAGAACAAATACTTCTTCCCCACTTATATTGGATAAGCAGTGACGTAGACATAACTGTTAAGGTGCAGGAACTCATCAGTATGGCACCTCCTCATAGCCCTCATAATAATGATTCCCTCCCAATAATGACTCTGTGATATCCAGTGCTGGTACACATGGTGCAGAGCCGCTGGTATAGCTGCTCCTATATCCTACATGCTGGAAGGGGACCAGAATGGCTGGAGTACATAAGAACTAATTTGCCATTGCCAGTTCACCTACGGGACATCTCCAACACATCTTTTGCTGGCATAGATCTGAAGTGCTTCAGGGGCACATCACAGTTGGAATGGGTGTTGGGATGCTATGTGTAATCTATCTGAACATGGCCTTTCAGCTGTTGCACCATTGGCAGCACTGCACAGATCCACGGAGAGGATGGTCTACTGTGTGGATAGGGTTTGGGCCAAAAGGCTGTAGACATGAAATGTGATATCACATCAAAAACATCATTAACGTGTTTTCGTCTCTTGAAACTTCTACTTTGAAACTTGTTATGCTTCCCTTAAAGATCTGATTTGACACCCCTATTCAGGGATGTTGGACTCATTCATACAGATGGCTTTATAGCTTTCATGGTACCTACTCTGAGCCAGAGGTTATGTCATTTAGCAGGAGTAAGATAGGTTTATAACCCAAATCATACTGAATAGAATGGGCTTAATTTTAAGTAAAATAACACCATTTTCAAACACCTCTAACTATGGATGCAGTCCTAAAAACACTTTCCTGGGAGTAAGTTACATTCAACACAAAGGGGCTTACTTTTGCGTAGACATGGTTAGGCTTGTGCTCTATGTGTCTTGAGCTGACTCCACAGCATTAAGGTGCATTCCATCAAATTATCTATCCCTACAATCCAGAGTAACTACGGGAGCACGTAAGAGACTTTATGTGCACCCGTATTTACTGCACCATCTAGTGAAAACCTATGGGAAATTCATATTGCAATCCAGAGTAAATTGTTCTTACATCAGAGCAAGGACTCCCCGTAGTTACTCTGGATTGTGTCCTATGACTTCGTATGTAATAGGAGTACTCAGGAGTACTGCAATACCTAGGGGTATTGGAATAAGATGTTGAAATTCCACAGCAGATCACAGAACACTGTCTTGCTTGCCCTGTTTAAAAGTGAGATGAATTCTCCATTTCTCAATAGGACTGTGTTAAATTGAGGACACCCTTACAAATTATTCTCTTAAATCTTTGTGGTACAGGTTTGGCAATGGTGCAGAACATAATTTGAAACTACACTCAAGGTGGACATCTTGATTCATCTTGATACAATGATCACCCCCCTTTGCTCAAGCAATTTAAGAAATGAGAGGACTAAACTGAAAAAAATCTCATTTCAGCCGAATGCAGTAAAGGGAGTAGCTTGACAAGAAGAGTTAATGGGAATTTTCTTGTACATTATTATATGTTCCATTTTTAAAAGAGACATACTGAGAAGGTGACTGGTTTCAGAAGATGTGCGAAATATTCCCAGCCTACCTGTCAAGGCAATCTTCCTATTGTTCCTTCCAATTTTAAATTTCCCCCCTTTCTTTATTGCTGCATAGGAAACCTACTGAAACAGCATGAGACCATAGGCAACAGCAGGAGAGACTGTCTCAGAGTGCTTCAGGGAGCACCTGAAAAGCAAAAATAGTTGCTCACAAAATGTTCTGAGAGAAGTGTGATTTTTAAATTGCTGTAAGCCTACAATTATTTTAAGAAAATCTGTGCACCATGGAAGCAATTCTTTTCTTAAGTGCCACGTTATGTGTGCTTTGTAAGTCTTCAGACAGAAATGAAACATTATTCTCCATTCGGAGTTAGCCAATTGCTTTTGAGATGGATAATCTAAGCTTCAATAATCACCCTTGTCATCCTGGAAGAAGTCTACTCAGCATGCATGCCATCCGGCAGGCACTCTGTGTTGAGTAAAGGGAGGCAGTGATTTCTCTAGTAGACATTAGCTAAATGAAGTACGTTTATGGCCCCAATTAGTGGACTTCCTAGAGACAATACTACAGAAAATACAATGCACAGCTTAGTTAACTATCTTTTTAGCTTTAAGCTGAAGATAAGAAATAGCACAAACCAGAGTAACTACGGGAGCTCTTACATCGACATAGTTAACATAGTTACAGTGCTTCCTATGGGAAACTTATGGGAAATGCATAGAGCAATCCAGAGTAAATTTTTCTCTCTCCATCATTTCTCCATCAAATGATTCAAATTTACAGAGCTACCCTAACTCTCTGTTAGGCCGGCACAAGTCCCAAATTGGCCTGGGTGTGTTAAGGCACTTCTGCGTGACTCCTTTAGGCATTGGGATTAGGCCAATGCACAGACATGTGCTGGCCTCCCCGCATGACCGTGGAAACAGGGACACGGGTGAGATGTGTTGGCTTAAATTGAATAGAACTGCACTGACAGTCTTCATAAACCACCTTTGCATCAGTAACCCAGTCAGCAGATGTTGGGATGATCCTTTTTTCCTGTTCTGTAACAATAGTGAAAGTGTAGCTGACTTGGTTATGTAATGCCACAAATGACGTGTGTATATCCCAAAGCAAATTCTTTGAACAAGCTTTGACTTTATTCCTAATCATATGAGAATATGTTACTTGACTTTTGTCAAACAGAGAATTATTTCATGCCTTTTTCATGTTCTTCAAATGCTTCAGAGTATGCTTCAGATCATGTTCCAGAACGGTGACAGTGATGACTCTGGAATAAATGATTGCAGAACAAGGCATGCACTGCATCCTGAGGAGGGTTAGGAAGTCCCACGTGCTTCCTCAAGTAAAAGAATGTTTGTTCCCTTACCTCAGGCAGCATTGTGTTACATTAACATTGGAAAGTTGGATAGGTTGGCCCTGAAGTACATATAATCTAAATCTGTTGTTTTCCATCAGTGTTTTGAAGTATACTGAGTTTCTTTGGAAGATTTCCTCAGTAGAAAAGGGCAGTTATGGAGGACAACTTTCCTATCATATCTGTCAACTTTCCTGGCCCTACCAATCTTCTTTTGCAGATGGTATAGTCCATGTCAATTCAGGCGGGCAAAAAATAAATCTTACCTTCATAGTCTCAGAAGTTTTTGAATTTAACATATGTTAAAATTCGGGATAAAGTAAGATACCTGTATATTTTTGTTTTGCCCAAAAAAATTCCTGGCCCGAGATACAGGCCACCAAAGATGGCGCCCCAGCCACCATTTCTCACTTGCAATTTTCAACAAAAATTTTAAAGTGCTCTATCTCTGGAACAGTGCAAGATATTTTGTTGTGGTTTTTTTTATTTTAAAGATAATATTTTTCTGTTTAAAATGATACACTCCATATTGAAATATGTGTTCAACTTTTCTTGCTGCAGCCTTCTGAATTTTTTTTTAAAAAATAATAGATTTTTTTTTTCTCAAAAATGCCAATCCCAAAAATTTTGACTTTTTTACTGTTGATCAGTACCATTGAGTACTACATTCCCTGTAAAGGAGAGCTTCCACTTTTGAGTTTAACAGGTGAAAAGGGGCGCAACGCGTTTTCTCCCTATACTTTACATTGAAGAATTGATGACTCATCAACATTCCGCCCCAGTCCCTGGACCTAGAAGTGTGAACTGTTGATGAGGCAGAAATTTCAATGTAAAGTATAGGGAGAATCTTCAATGTAAAGTATAGGGAGAAAACGCGTTGCGCCCCTTTTCACCTGTTAAACAGGAAATGAAAGGACACAAAGGCCAGGAACATGCTTAATGCAAGGTGAGTTTGAGTTTGGCACTAAAGCAGAGAACTGCACTGCCTTGCAGTGTGCCAGCCAACTGGTCCACCTTGGGTGAGGCATGACCCTCTCTCTAAGCTATGATTAGGAATTGAAGGGCGTTGGATCTCAAAGGCTAAGTGAATTAAGGACCTATTCCTTTACAGTTTTCCAGCACCAATACTGCAGCAGTGCAGCTCCTTTTGAGATAAGGGAACAAACATGCCCTAACCTTGAGGAGGCTTCTTTGATTGTCCCCAACGCTACAGGATACAACACCTGCCACTTTGGCACAGCTGCATTGGATCTGAAAAGTTGGATCGGACTGGGTCCTGTTATAGATAAAATGTTATAAATAAACTGGGAGCAACTGGGAGCCCAAGAGCACAGTGCTAACCATGTCTACACAAAAGATATCCCTATTATGTTCCATAGGTCTTACTCCCAGGAAAGTGTTTTTAGGATTGCAGTCCAAGACAGTTTAAACCAGGAGTGTCAAACATAAGATCTACAGGCTGGATATGGCCCACAGAAGTTATTTATTTGGTCCACATGATAATTAGGTTGTTTTAGTGTTGCCCTTTCAGCAATGCTGCTTCTGATTTATGATTAGGTTTTGGGAAATAGAGATAGAAGAAGATCTCTGAAGATGAGGAATAGTTCAGGGGAAGAGGCAGACCAGGACAGATGAGAGCTTGAGAGACACTCCTGAAGTAGAAGAGGACAACAGTGCATCTTCCCAATTTTTTGCCCTATTCTTAGCCACTGAAACTACTAGCCACTGTTAGCCCTGTCCTTCCTGAGTTTCTCTAATCCCATTTTAAATCTATTTAAGCTACATCTTGTAGTGGACAATTCCAGAAAATGGCTGTTTTTTTCTTTTGGCTGCAAAAATATTGAAGAAGGTATTTATCTTGTCTTGTTTACTCTTTTTTAATGACTCTTTTTAAATGTTTCTCCGGCTGCAATCTCCACTTACCTGGGAGCAAGCCACTTACTTACTACTTAATACTTATGTAGTACTTACCTACTTATTTCTGAGTATAGGACTTGCTTACTTCTGAGCATAGGACTAGGCTCTTAGGCTACAGTCCCATCCACTTCTTCAGCAGAATAAGCCCCACTGACTATCTACTTTTGAATAGATAGGCATAGGATTGAGTTCTCAAATTTATTTTCCAGACAGAGTGTTTAAGTTTATAAAATCTTCTCCTATCGTTCCCCCCTTTCTTGTCCAACAAATGGCTCATTGACAAAATGTGTTATGTATTCCTTGAGGGGGAAAAAAGCCATAGTTTCCAGTTCCTTTTCTGGTCATGTGGGGAATAGATTAGGAGGCTGGAATTCCTTCAGGTATTAGGACAAACTATGGGCACTCTGTGATACTAGTCATGAGTTTATCTCATGGAGAAGGTTAAATACAGTGCAGGAAAAAAATCAGCAACTGAAAGAAATGCCCTCCTGACACTGTAGACAAATGCAGTTAGTTTTGAATCAAGCTTTTTATTCCATATTCTACATCCATGGGTCTTTTTGAGGGGGTTCAAACCTGTATGGAGTACCAGCACCTCTTGGTGAATACTGGCACACACAAACATATACACGCACTCACACAGGTGAGTACCTTTGAGAACCGGCAGGTGAGTATCAGCACCTATTTTCCCAGAATAATAGCACAGCCTATAGCCATACTTCCATTAAAGGCGGGGATGGGTGGGTACATCTATTAGACTCTGTGGATGGAGAAGTTGGAATTACCACGTTTTCAAAGTCATGTGCATTTTGTTAAGAATTTGACAGTTACAAAATCCATTTGATGATAGCTTATATATTCTCAAAATGTGGACGTAATATTACAATTTCATATGTGACCACAAGTAAAAAAGCAACAGTAGGTGGTAGGTGCTACAGAGAGATATTTTGGAAGGACCTCCAAAATGTGAAGGCCTCCAGATGTGAAGACCTTGGCTTAACATTCTGGCGGTCACCAATCCTAATTTCAAAGATTAGGGCTGGCTAATTTATATAACCACTACTGATACTACAGAACTAAATTTCTTATGTGAAAGATTGCTAGTGTCAAAAAAGAGAACTAGGAAATAAAGGAAACTGTGGACATGCTAGTATAGAATCTAATAAAGCTCCAGGACACAGTTTGGTCTCCATACATCACTGTGCATGTTAATGAAATGCTTGTCAAACACACGTTTCCCATAGCTTACAATTACAAACTTCACATAAAGCTTAATGGCGCTTTGAATGTGACACTGATTAAGGGAATAAATAATGACATCTTAATTTAGAAGTAGGTGATTAATAACATCATTAACCTATCCTGTCATTAAAATTAATGAAGATGCATTGTCCTTGCTCTTCTCACACAAATATTTCAGTATTCATGTGGCCTCTTATCCAAGCTACGATTTCACTAAACCCAGGTCTAGTCTGGTTATGCTTGGCCTAGTCTTCTAAAATAATTCAGTTCTATGAACAGCAATGACATGAATGCAGTGGTGGGATTCAAATAAATTAACAACAAGTTCTATGTTCTAATAACCTAAATTAACAACAGGTTCTATGTCCCATTAGTAACTAGTTCTCAGAACCAGGCGCTCATTAGCAAAGGGTTCTATAGAACCTGGGAGAACTCCCTGAAGCCCACCACTGCATGTGAATGTAAGCAATTCTTCCGCTTTTCTTTCTGATGGACGAACATGGCTCATGCAGCCCTGCTGTCTCATATAATCAGAAGAACCTATATAGTCCAATGAAGGCTCCCTGAATAGTACTGCTCAGATCTTCAAGGAGATAATTGTTCAATTGCTATTGAAAAGTTCTCATGTGCCCAGACCTGGATTTCTTTCAGGTCAGCTCTTCATCAAGTTTGGGGATATACAAGCCAGTACTGAATGCTTCAGTGCCAAGGGCTGCAGCGGTACCAAAATGGCAACTGCTGATGGGCACTGATACTACTGCAGGGGATAAAGACCATTTGCTCCCTTACCCTGTGGCACCATCAATGGATCTCTTGGGTATACATATGTTTGAGAGGGCACATAGTCAAGAATATCGATGTTAGGTCATCTGGCTCAAGAGAGGCAGTGGCAGAGACTGCAGATATCCCCCCCTTAATAACAAATCGTTGTATTCTCATTTCAACAGAATGTTATACTTTCAACTATCATATACTTCTGGATCTCCTGAGACATTTAATGGTATTTCAGACGAAGTTTATGATTATTTTTGAACTAGTGTTTGACAAATTGGTTACAGGCATTTGTTATAGGCAGTCCTTTCCAGTGGGTTTACTTTTTATTCTTCCCGAGCCTACGTTAATTAAAATCTATAGTGAAACATCTGAGATAACTTTCCACAGGTATAGAATTAGTGGTGAGACTAATTAGTGGTGAGCACTTTCTTTAATTATCTAGAATCTAGAACAAGTTTTTGTATTTTTGAACTGATGCTTGAATGCAATGGGAGACTGAAGGTCAACAAACTAAAGCTGACTGCAATAAGAAAGAAATTATGATATAATAGGATATGATAATAGGATAGCATGGTGATACAAAACCACATTATAAAACAAACTTCATTTGAGGTTTAAAAACATTTACAACACATCTTGGAGCCTCCTAAAATACTGGATGGTCATGGCAGCTTATAATAAAAGCAATAATAACAGCAAAAGAGGAAAAAGCAATTAAAATAATACGATAAAATTTTCCTTTGATGGATGGATTGTCATACTTCTTGAGAATACATCATTTAGATATGCTCTGAACATTGTTTTTGTTCAAGATGGACAGATCGGGACTGTGAGCTTTTTATCTATCTATCTATCTACAGTACTTATATACCGCTTTTCAGCTGAAAAGTTCACAAAGCGGTTTACAAGAAAATAAAAAAAAATTAATAGCTAATTAATAGCTAATGGGTGCCTGTCCCAAAAGGGCTCACAATCTAAAATGCAAAAAGAACACCAGCAGAAGCCACTAGAGCAGACATTGCTTATGACTTAAATTACAATTTTCAACTGTATTTGGTATTTTCATTGTTGATTTTATTGCTTTTAATTTTATGCTGTGGTTATAACACATAGGTATCAATATTTTAAAAAATTCTTCAGATTTCACAATTTAATAAATAATAGCCAATATTTGATGCCTCACATTTTGGACAGTTTAATTTTGTTCCAGTAAATGAGTACAATGAACCAATATTCTGAAGATAAATCCCATTCCTGTTTGACATGGTGTGACCTCCTTATGCCTTTTTCAGAGATAAAGCAAAGATCTGTAAAAAGGAAAGGGGAAAGAAAGAGGCAGATTGTGGAAACTGTATTGACTGGACTTGCAAGCAATGAAGAGAAATTTTGCAACATGTAAAATCTAATGTTTTTCCCCCTCTGTAGTTATGCTACAAAAGAGAAAATTAGAGAAAATCTAATGTTTTTAGAGAAAATTAGAGAAAATCTAATGTAGAGAAAATCTAATGTAGAGAAAATCTAATGTTTTACAAAAGAGAAAAGCTGTAGCTATGCTACAGGTCATCAGTTACCACTGCCTTCTAAAGTATTGTCATTTATTGTTTATTGTTAATTTTATTGTTTATTGCTAATTTTCTCTTTTTACCAACTGCCTCGTCAGGGAGAAAGATGGCAAATTAACTTGGGATACAATCCTAAGCATGTCTACTTAGAAATAAGCCCTGCTGTATTCTATGGGACTTACTCTCAGGAAAGTGTGTACAGTATAGGATTGCTAATCTAATAATAAAATGACAAGCCTGTGTATAGTTGCAGAAAGTCTGTGAAACATGTTAGCTATTTTCTGCTGTGCCTATATTACACAGCATTGTTCATTTATTTATTTCTTTAAGAAGGGGGAGTTTGTTAAGAGGAAAGAAAAGTCCATATCATGTGTTTCAGATGTGACTCTAAGGAACCAATCATTATTTTATAATAAAAACTTACAAAATATACCAGTGTGGCAGGAGTAAATTACCCCTTGTATGCCATTCCCCATTGTGCCACACCCCCATGCACATCAAACCCCCATGCACATCAAACCCCCATGTGCATCCAACCCCCATGTACACCATCCCCAATGTGCACCATCCCCTATGCGCACCATCCCCCCATGCGCACCATCCCACTATGCTCACCAACCTCCCATGCGCACCATCTCTCCATGTGCATCATCCCCATGCACATCATTCCCCCAAGTGCATCAACTCCCCATGCACAACACCCCATGAGCATCAACACCGCATGCGTATCAACCCCCATGTGTATCAACCTCCCATGCACACCATCCTCCCATGTGTACCAACCCCCTATGTGCACCATCCCTCCATGCACATCATCCCCATGTGCATCATTCTCCAAAGCGCATTAACCCCCCATGAACAACAACCCCATGTGCAACATTCCCCTCATCAACATCCATCCTCAACAATCCCCCCAAGCACATCATCCCTCCATGCACAACATTCCCCATGGAAAACATTCTTCATGCGCATTAAACCCCCAAGGGCATCAGACCACCATGCTTAGCACCACCCCATGTGCACCATCCCACCCAGTGCATCATCCCTCCCAATGCATCAGGCCCCAAGCACTAAATTGGTTGACTGTTGATCAGTCACTCTTCATTGTTAAGTAGAGGACAAAAACACATTGCACCCCTTTTCACCTCCTTAAGGGTGAAATTTCTCAGCATCAGTCAGTCAGTTAGTCAGTCTCTCTCTCTCTCTCTCTCTCTCTCTCTCTCTCTCTCTCTCTCTCTCTGTATATATATATATATATATATATATATATATATATATATATATATATATATATATAAAGGCAGCTGGGTGGTGTAGTGGTTAAGAGCACTGCCTCTGGTGTGGATAGCCAGAGTGCTGAAGGATCAGAGTTCAAATCCCCATACAGCCACTTGGGTTCAACCCTGGTCTAGAAACCTCCTACTCCAGTAAGGGGTCCTTGGGCAAGACCCCCAAATGCCTTAATTGCCTACCTCAAATAATATGAGAGCAAAACGAACAAAGAGAGTCATGCCGGCTCAGACGTCGCCTGGATTAACAAGGTCTCCGTCAGATGTTGAGGGACCAGGACAATCTGATGAAAAGTGGGCTACTGGAGCAAACCACAAATGGACGAGAAAAGAGAACCTGGAATGAATGGAATGCTACTTCAACAGCAGACCGAAGGAAAGGGGATACATGGAACGCATGGAAAGACTATGGGTGGAAAAAAGACCTACATCCACATTAATCAAGAAACAACTAGGCGCTCAGCGCTATAACATAGTAAAGAGAAAGCTACTGTCAAACCTTGAGATTGAACAACTACACCTAACATCACAGATACAAGGACAGCAACATCAGGAAAAAAGAGCATGAAAAGGTGGAAAAGTATCAGGGTTTGGAATTAGAAAGACTGTGGCAAGTGAAGGTGAGTGTGATCCCAAAAGTGATTGGAGCACTAGGGGCTGTGACACCCAAGCTGGAAGAGTGGCTCCAACAGATTCCAGGAGGGACAGCAGAACACTCGATCCAGAAAAGCGCATTGCTAGGAACAGCTAAGATACTGCGCAGAACCCTCAAACTCCCAGGCGATTGAGGACAACATACATACACCACCCATGGAGGGTGAGAAAACAACTTATATATATATATAGATAGATAGATAGAGAGAGAGAGAGAGAGAGAGAGAGAGAGAGAGAGAGAGAGACTGTAGATATGAAATTGCTCAGAAGAGAAAACCAGCTGCTAAAGATTTATCTGATTTCAGAGTTGCCAAGTTTCTCATGTGACTGCTACAGGTATAGAAATGCTATTTTCAGGTTATCGTTGCCCTCCTTTTATTTCTTTTCAAACTGCATCTTCTTCTACAAGAACTCCCAGTACCTACAGAGCTGGGATTCTGTGGAACAACACCATAAAGTACTGTAGCATTAAACTTAAAAATAGAACCTCTGTTGTATAGCGTGAGCTTTTTTATATAGAACAGTTTCTTGTTCACCTAAAACAATAGACTTCACCAGTGGTGTTGCTAAAGTGGGTGCAAAACACTCAGTTCTGCATGGAGCCTCACCGCAGCATGTACAGTAAGCAGATCTCCCTCACCCCTTTAGAACCGGGTGGTGGGAGCAAAACTGAGATGTTTGCCTCTGGAATTGTTACGTAGGTCGGGGAAGTGGCTGCTTGCACAGTGTAGTGAGACTCCCTGCAAAACGTAATATTTTGCACCACCTATAGCTACTCCCTTTAGTAATGAAGTCACTGCACTTCTGTTCTGAAACAGTCTGTTTCACACTGGTTGGAGGAATGTTCATTCCTGTGATGTGCTGAGGGCATATGGACAGGGCATTTTTAGGGCATTCCAGAGCAGGAAAGCAGGGGGCAGGATGGTCCTGAGAGGCCCCTAATTTCAGACTGGTATTCGTCTGTTCCTTAAGTTTCATTTTTAAGCAGTGAGCAAAAGGAACTACCAGCATCTGGCAGTTAGATCTGCACTCCTGAACATCCCAGCCTTACATGGGGTAGCTTGGATTTTTAGATGGTCTTCTTTAGATGGTGCAGATTTGGGTAATCCATGGAAACAGCTGCCATGTGAGATTCCCCTTATTCTCAGTTGCATTGCAACCTGGCCTCTGGATGCAGTGCTGGCCAGTCGGCCTACCTTTCTCCAGGGCAAGTTCGGATTGGGCTGCCCATCTCTGAACATACCATGTAAATTCAGGGAAGTTAAATGGCATAAACATTTTCAGCCATGATTTGTAACAGGGCTATCAAACTTGTTTCTAGCAGAAGGCCCAAGTAATTCATGGTGCCTGGAGAGGTCCGGAAATGACATTAAACAGAAAATGACATCATTAAGTAGATGATGGACAGGAATAAGCACTTTTGTTCTTGTACACAAATGCATTAGCTGCAAAGGACAGAAGAAAAAATGTTCAAATCTGGCTCATATTTTCAAGATATGAGAGAGCCCAATTAAGCTGGGAAAGTCCAATTATAACTGGAGCTGGATAAATTGCTTCCATGTGCTACACTTGGCCTCTGGGCCTTATGTTTGACATCTCTGACCTACAGTTTAGTTATTTTTCCCTTATGGTTATGAGCTTTTGTAGCCTTGGATCTCCTGGCCATGGTTCATATTTTGGTCCATCAGTATACATATGTTGATCCTGTGGAAGAAAAAAATATTCAGCCCCTTGTACCTAGCCAAGTTCAGACTTCGAATAAATACAAATCCCTTGGTGAGACATTAATATTGCTGCACCTCTAATTTCAGACTGGTATTCGTCTGTTCCTTAAGTTTCATTTTTAAGCAGTGAGCAAAAAGATATTTTTGTATGCTTTCTAACAATAGTTCCTTTGCAATTTCAACTCTAATTTAAGCAATCAATTTTTTTTAAAGAAGGGGCATGACGCTAAGCCCCTTAACTTTTTATGGGTTTACAAGGGATTTGTGAATCAGGTTCTGAAACGATACTTTGTCTTGAATATGTAGATTGAAAAAATGTACAGGAAGGTAGGCACTTCCTAACTGCATGATGAGGATTTTTTTTTTGCTAGGATTTCTTTTGCTACAACTTATTTTTAATTGATCACATCTGAGAGTTGGACTTCCTATACATAATTTCTGGTACATTACAACCTTGTAGAAGACTGGTATACACTGGTGTTGACTCACAATGAGATTATGAATTCATTGAAACATTGTTGTCATTAGCAGGCTGCTATTAGTAAGCCATGGTTATAAATTGGGTGGACTGAAGCAGAGGCATCATAAGGGTTAAGGGAAGCAGAGGCATCCCTTAGGGTTAAGGGAACAGGCCATCCCAGGCTTGAGCATCAGGAGGGAGAGACATCACCCTTACAAGCCTCCCTTGGACATACCCATACCCGTGCACTCTCACCTTCTGTTGCGTTTTTGCAGCTCACCAGCAAGAGTACACTTCATTGGGCATAAAATGGCCGGAAGATAGCTGAAAGGAGGCAAGCTTTTTACATTTGAACCAATGTGAGAGCCCAAGAGTCATTATGGGCACTATTCTCACTTATAACTCACTTATATCCCTGTTCTGGCATTACTGAATATGTCTGTCCATTGGACTAACCCTCATAGGAGTGACACAGAAGTGACTTATGGCACTTTTGCGACACCCTCAGGCCAGTATGGCTCTTATTCTGGCCTATCCAAGGATAAAATTGGGCTGTTTTGAGTTAAGGAAATCCACTTTTTGTTTCATAGGTGGTTGGTTTTATTTTCTGATTAATTGGCCATAACGTTTGATAGAAAATAGATATTCCAGTGCAGTTTGCTTCAATGCATTTTGCATTAAAGTACTGGTACCTTTCCAATGATATATAACATGATGGTATTATTCATACTTACCCATTTTAAAAGAATTTTGGCCAGTAATATCAAACTCAGCTTGTTGCCCCCCCCTACATCTTGTTGCCCAGATCAAGTACTACCCCCTGAACCCCTTTAGATATACCACTGGGAAAACCACTGCCTGAAGGCCATCAGTGATAATAATAAGTAGCACAAGGTAGAGATCGCAAAACATAACTGTTGACCACTTCAAATGGAAGAGACTTTATCTTGGCCTAAAGGTGCGTAACAAGAGAGGAACCAGGAAGTGGGATTTATTTGGAACATGATCTAAACATCTGACAGTCTTAAATTAGGATAATTATGACTTTGGTAAGTATGCTGCTGCCACATGAGCATAGCTATTTCATTTTCACATTGGTAAGCCCTTGAATTCAAGTTATTTCTAGGAATATCCCAAATAAATTGCCATAAAGTCACTATGGTCAACAGCAATTACTTCTAGTTCTGTCTAATACTGTATAACTAGATTAGAAATCATGGATTTTTGATCAGTGTTCCTTTAGATAATATTTTTGATATTGATATAGTGAAGCTTGCTGTAGGTTCACGTTCTTCCTAAGCACATTCTTCACCCACATCTTGCTGTGTTAAAAGCAATGTGTGAATTGCTCTTTACTGTGACACAGCTTTAACACACGGTTTTATTCTCAGACCTAGTATGGCTGGCATTCCAGCATCAGAGAGAGCACTAAATGCTAAACTAATAAAAAATTAAAAACAAAAATTCATGCAGAGATCTGTAAAATTCCATTCAAGTCCAGTTTTGACCTTGGTCCCCATGGCATATGTGGAAGGAAAATGGCAAATTTGATCCAGGTCAGTAAATGGAACATGAGTTTGATCACCATGCATGACATGATTTGATAATGACATCTTCAGTGCTTTTTTGGGTGCATCTTATTTTATCAGATAGACCAGTATTTAAGTAAGGGGTGGGGGAAGGAGGGTTTTCTGCCACTTGCTGCTAGCTGTGCATTGCTAGCTTGCAGCACTTTCTTCATTTATTAAGACAACTGGGGCATTCATTATAAACTCATGATTAGTCTAATGATTTCTAACTGAATGAAAGATGGGAGTCTCATTGGATTTAAAGGTAATTAAGTAGCCCCCACCTTTGTAATGATAAGCTTAGTCTAATGTCTTACCTTCAATTAACAGCCCTGCTACTCACTTAGCACTGTGAGCTTTAAAAAATAATGAACTTGCACCTGGCAATAAAGGGAAAAGAGGTACTTAGGGAACCTAAGGGCAAGATCCAGAGTGCCTACTTGGACTGACTTAAGTCCCTTATGCCAGCTAGGTGTGTCATAAATGTGACACACTTAATGTGTGTCATAAATGTGTCACACATAAATGTGACACACTAGCATAGTCCCTTATGCTAGGTGTGTCAAAAATGTGCCGTAAAGTACATCTTCAACACCCGATGAGGAAGGAAGTGGTGCAAGGCCTTCCCTTGCAACCATGGGCCAAGCTCAGCCAACACAAAGATCTGGACAGTGGGCAGGTGGCTGGTGGGACTATGGACAGCTCTAGGCTGGGAAGTAGAAGGCAGGGCTGGGACCAGACACTTGTGTTGTATACAAGCCCTGTTTTCAGGTAGCATTTGTGCCACTGATTTAGGTGGTGCAGATCTAAGCAGACCCTCTGGAGATGCTCCTGTGTTATTTAGGGTAAAGGAAAAAGTTTTCCCTTGCCCTGTAGTAGTGCAGCAGTTGTCCCAAACTTGTACTAGTTACAACGGAACACGCGATAGCATATAAATTGTTGCTTGACTTTTGAGTCAGGAATGAACAAAAGAACTACACTGAACTGGGATGGGTCTAAGAAGCTGGAGAGCTGACAGATGTAGAAACACATGGAGATAAAAGTTGTTGAAGGCAATTGTGGCGGGGGTTAAAATAATGCCTAGGGAAAAGCAGAAACCACAGGGACATATGAAGTGATGCACTTGGAACAGTTAAGGATTTCATGACCCAGAGTCCTGGGTCAGGCAGGCTCCAACAGTCTTCAGTCTATGGGCTCCCTAAAGGCTGAATTGAGAATCTTAATTAGGCACAATTAGTGATCTCCCCAATTCAGGCACATTGGCCTGACAATTCCCCTGTTAGAAATCTGTCATTAGCACATAATTAACTTAATTCTAATGTTCTAAAAGTGATCAGTGACCTTTAGTAGGACGTATAAAGAGAGAATATTTGAAATCTGATTTCAAAAAACCTCATATATTAACCTTAAATAAGTACTTTGATATATGTCAGGCACAGTTAGGTGCAACTGGCCTGAGCGGCTGTATACGAACCTATGAATTTCCGCAGATATCAAGTTCAGGCACAACGGGCCTGAGAGGCCGGGGGGTCACTACTGCACCCCATGTAGGCAGCAGGAAAACTGACTATGGAGGTTCTGAACAGGTTTCAGCTAGGGGGGTTATCTCCTAGTACCTAGAGTTAGGAAGGTACTAGGAAGGACAGACCTCTTGGCTACCTTGGCGAAGAGAGGGAGCAAACCCAAAAATTTCAAGGCTTATTAGGCAGTTGTACATAACACAGAGTTTTAAGGGCCACAAATGGTCCCCAAGCGGCACTTGCCCTAGTTTAAAGAACTGATTTGCCAGGATACAGTATACAAACAGAAATATTACTGGAGCAGAATATTTATTTTTGAAATAACTTTTTTTTAGGAGCTCACTGTAAAATACCTCATTTGTCAAAGAACAAAAAACAGATGAAGAAATCATGTCAGAATCTGTGATGGCACAAAATGCCATTAAATACATCCAACACTATGTCAAATCACCTCATAAATGTTGCGAATTTTCAGTGAAATTGCACGTTGAAGCATTTTGCCAGGAGAGGTCTCCACAAGCACAGAGTTAGAAAATAGACATGGAGATAATATACAAGTCTGTGCTGCTCTTCAGGAAACAATGCAGAATATGGAGGCATTTATCGGTGTACAGAAATAAATGAATAAAAGCTTTCATTTATTTACTCTGTTGCAGTTGGATTCCGTATGCATTTTCTTTGTTAAAAATAGGTTGACTGGTTGTTCAGTACTTGACGTTGTATCAAGAAACTTCTAAACTTTAACATGGGCCTTAAACAATTATCCCCTTTCCAACAGTATCAGCGTGTTCTTCCCCTGGCAGTTTATGAAAAACCAACCTGGGTTGTGGTTTTCCCAGTGTGGCACTATTAACAAATGCATCTGCTTGCCCTCCTCTGTTATGGAAGAATTCTAAACAAGCCAGGGGTTGATATAAAAATCATCCCGACTCATTAGGAAGCTAAGCTCCAAGAATGGCAGGGATCTAGCTGAATATTCATTGTGCATATTTCTAAACAAATCCGTGCCACTTTTTGAAGCAAAAGGGAAAAAAATCCACATGCTACAAATGTGTTCCACTACAATTTGTTACGTCCCCTCTGGCTGTCTTCTATTAATATCCAGCCAGAGGCCTAGCTTGGACAGTCTGTCCCTACCAATGACATTCATAACCATCCATTATCGGGTTCCCAGGAAACCAATCCCGCTTCCCCACATGTCACCTGAATTTTTGTGACATCCTAGTTCCAAGAGAGAGCTTTTAAAATGCCATAATATTTAGGACACTAGTAGGAAGTAATCACACAAACAGCTCCAGTATAATACCCATTCATTTCAATGGGAGCATGTTTAGGGTCCCTCCATGGTAATACCATATTTACTCAAATCAAATGTGCCATTGAATCTAATGCAAACCCTGATTCTAAAAGGCTTGAGATAAGAAAGTGTTTACTGGCAATTGTAATGTGCAGCTGCAAAACAGGTGCAAAATTTAATTTTACTGCATTAAACAATGAGTTATATTACAAAAATAATAGAACAATGGGTTAATGTTACGATCTTTACCTAATTTGCACTATTGTATAAAACAATGGGTTTATACAAAAAAATTATTACAGTAAACTGTTAAACTAAGTACTGACCTATACAGTGGTACCTTAGTTTACAAACATAATCCAGAAGCATGCTTGTGATCAAAAATGCTCATAGAGCAAAGCAGGCTTTCCCATAAGAAATAATGGGAACACAGAAATAATGATTCATTCTGTGATCATCACAGGTGATGCTGTGATCGTCCCAGTCCTGAGATCAACTCTTAGCACTAATCTTGGGGGCATCGCAGGGTTGCCCCCAATGGTGGGATTTAAATAAATTAACAACAGGTTCTATGTCCTAATTACCTAAATTAACAATAGGTTCTATGTCCCATTAGTAACCAGTTCTCAGAATAAGGCACTCATTAGCAAAGAGTTCTGTAGAACCTGTGAGAACCCCCTGAAGCCCACCACTGGCTTGCCCCCAAGATCAGCACTAGGCACTGATCTGATCCATAGGTTCTGATGAAAGGGGTTTTCCTGGGAATCCCCTGCATCCCCACTAGATCAGCAGGTGTGCAAGGGATCCTCAGGGATGCCCCTTCCAATTTTATGGGATTCCAAGTGCTTGGAATGAGAGGGGTTCCCCCCACTCCAAGCGCTGGCAATCCCTCTGTGCACAGGGGTTCCCTCTCTTGTGCACACAGGGGATTCACTCCCCTGTGTTGAGCTGAGGGTGCAGATCTGCACTAGTGGTAATGCAGAACTGCACCCTTGATATCTTGTTCGTAAAGCAAGACATTGCTCACAAACTAAGCAAAGATTTCTTAGATATTCATAATACTTTGCTCATCTTACAAAATACTCATAAACCAAGGTACCACTGTACTTATACTCAAAATATTGTATTAACTCAAATCTAATGTGCCATCAAATCTAATGCGCACCTCATTTTTGGAGACTAGATTTGAGTAAATATGGCACATATCCTTGTAAAGTCTTCATGTCTAAGGAAATTCACTCATCCGTTTGATGCTTCCTCACTAGTAATATTTTCATCACCATAAAGAAATGCAAACCTTGGCACAAAATTCTTCCCTTTGAAAAAAGCAAGGAGACATTGCCAGTGCTATAGGGAAGACAGAAATGCAAAGGGGAGGCAATGAGGGATGAAACTCATTCCTAACCATATCATAGCTTTCCTTCCTACTCCTACTTCTCTGACCACAAATGGGTAACAAGCCAACTTCAGGAGGGAAGGCCCCATGTTTGCATGTGGCAAACAATGGCTCCTGCTCCCATCAGTTCGTGCATTGTAAGTGGCATTGCTGATGATGTGACACACTAGACTCCTGTCCACTCCTTCGTTATGCTGGACATGCTACCCAAGGACATGAATGCTCCTAGTGGAACTCAGTTCCAGCATTCCCTTGGGCATGTGGAATTGGACATGTGCTTTTCTGGAACCAGGCCATACATAATAAATTGATAAAATTAGGAAGGAAATGCACAATGAAGGACAAGTGACTCAGAGATCTCTACACGGCACTTCAAGATGTGCAGTCCTTGCTCTTACAACTTCAAAATAATTAACCTCAACACATAATTGTAATTGCTCCTGATCAAAGATGCGCTCTTTCTAAAATATGAGAGGCTTAACTGTACCCAGTTCCACAAATGAGCTCTACATGGCACAATTCCCACTTATATTAATTGGAGCCATGCAGCTAATCTTCATACATCACAGTCACTGCTATTTACTATCTAAAATTAGAAGTGAGCACACAGTTAATGAATATTTTCTCTTGCACAATCTATTATGCTGAGCAGTAGCAGAGGAAATGAGGGCTATGCATCTGTTCTTTCTCAGTTGGACTGTGCTGCTGCAGAATGCATCTTCTGAGTTAAGTGACAATTCATGAACTATTTACCCATTGATCCTATAAGTGAACAGGAGTAGTTGAAGTGATCTATTTGTTTGAAATTTTAGCCAATGAGAATAGGCTTGTTCACTGGGGCTGCAATCCTAAACCCCACTTAGGCCGCCACAAATCCCAGCAAAAGTCCTGTGCTGGCCTGGGGATGTCACAAAAGTGCCGTAAGGCACTTCTGCACCACTTCTAGGGGAATTTAGACAAGCACCAGACATGCACCAGCCTCCTCACGCCACTGCAGGAATGGGGAGATGGGTGAACTATGGTGTCCTAAATTGGTTAAGATTGCTCCCTCAGTACATTTCAACCCTTAACAGTTCCACAAAGAAGTTCTTGTTAACCACTATAGATTGTTATCTATGTCCAGCTGTTTTAACTACATGTAGTTTTTGTATTGTTAACATTCTTACCATTGCATTCCATTCCAACATTACATTATTAACATCTCGAAGGGCCCAAACACCGGGCCCTCATAACATCAGATACTGCAATCTGGTGTTTTAAACAACACAGTAGCAGTAGAAGAGGCACACCATTGATAGGTTTGTTGAAATGCCTGACACAAATGGTGGCAGTTCTATATTCCAGCCACCAACTGATTCAGCCAGCACAAGACAAGATAAAGTGATGGGATTATGGGCCATTTGGGGAAGTTCGAGGAAGATTTGGAAGGGAGATGGGGTTCAGGGATAGTTTGAGGGCTTAAGCGGTTTGAACCTTAATGCAGAAGCATGTATAGGAATGCCAACGCCTCTTTCACTGGCCAACATGCCCTTCCTTTCCGTTGACTTACACTGCCAAAATAGCCAGCATGGTCTGAGGAGTCCTACAATGCAATTCCAATTCCTCTGTAGGATGCCAGTTTAGGATTGGGGAGGGCAAAAAGATGGCAGGGATAATCTGGATAGAAGGAATACACAAAGGGGAACATGAAGCAGAGCTTGGATCCAGCAGTAATGCCAGACCTCCATCCATGGCATAACCTCTGCCAAACTTCTGTCCCTGGATGCTGGGAGACTGGGAGTGGCCCCTGGATGCTTCTGTATACTCAGATCTAGGCCTCCTCAAAAGAAACCAAAGTAGATCTATTACCCTGAGAAAGGGTAAAGGGTAAAGCTTCCCATTTCCCACTCTATTGCAGCAGCAGTCCGAAACCTTACACTCGATTCACTGCATAATGAGCCAGCCTTCCTCTTACAGTACAAGTCAGGATTGTGCTCCCATTACCATCCAGGCAGCCTAACAAGAGGTAAATACAAAAGGTTTTAGGTCCAGTCCAATGGGCACTATGTGATGCCAAAATTCACATTCCGGCATTGAAGTGTTCGTTAAGGAGAAGTAAAAACTTTAAGCTTTCAAAATCCATACATCCACCAATCAATCAATAAACCAACAATATTAATATAAACCCATACACATCATCCCACATGTTCATCTACCCCATGCACATCAACCCCCCCCATGTGCATCAACCCCCCTTGCGCATCAATGCCCATGCACATCTGTTCCCCATGCGCATCTGTTCCCCATGTGCATCATCGCCTATGTGCAACATTCCCCATGCGCATCAGTCCCCCATACGCATCAACCCACATATGCAACAACCCCCAAGTTCATCCACCCCATGTGCATCAACCCTCCATGTGCATCATCTCCCCATGTGCAACGTCCCCCATCTGCAACATCCCCCATGCGCAACAGCCCCCCATGCACAACCCCTCCCATGCGCAGCACCCCACCCCCCACCCCCCACTTCCCCCATGCACCAGGCACCGAGCACAAAATTGGCTGGATATTGGTCTGTCTTTCATGTTAAGTACAGGACAAAAATACGTTGCACCCCTTTTCAGCCCCTTAAGGGTTAAATTTCTCCACATTGGTTCTTGGTGGGTGTTGATGTCACAGAAGGAACATCCTTCCCAAATTTCATGCTTCTAGGTCCAGGGGTTGGGGCATAGCATCCCTCAGTCACCAATTCTTCAATGCAAAGTATAGGGAGGAAAACGCGTTGTGCACTCAGTCATGGAAGGAACACCCTCCCCAAATTTCATGCTTCTAGGACCAGTGGTTTTGGCTGAGTGTTGATGAGTCAGTGAATCAGTCAGTCAGTCAGTCAGTCAGTGACTTTTCTCTTTTATATATATATTTGAAATGGAGATTGATTCAATCACAGTGTCAGCAATTCTAGTGACTTCTGCTGGTGTACTTTTGCAGTTTAAATTTTGAGCCCTTTGTGCAGGGACCATTAGCTATTAATTAGAGTTTAAAGTTTTTCATTTTTGTTGTAAAGCACTTTGTGAGCTTTTTAGTTGAAACACAGAATATAAATACTGTAGATAGAAAGATGAGGTGCCTCTCCTACCAAAAAGTTTGCACATTCCTGTTCTAGCCTCTACAGCAGCCAATTCACAACTGTGCATTTGGTGGCCGATTGGTCTACCTTGATATAAAGCCATTTAAAGTATAGTTTGACATGAAGATGAAAGCAAGATAAGACAGTAGAATCTTATGTCACCATCACTGATAAAAGGTGAGAATAATTGTCATTCAAAGAGCACAATCCTAACCATGTCTACTCATAAGTAAGCTCAATTGTGTTCAATGGGTCTTACTCCCAGAAAAGTTTCTTTAGGATTTCAGCCATACAATTTCTTCAGTTCATTAAATATTTTGCTATTTTAAAACCATAATTATAATGAAAAAATCTTATTCAAATAATGGCATGTAGTTCGACTACAATACGTTCATTAGAAGTTTTCTATGAGGAACAAGGACTACTTAAAAAACTTTGTGAACCATACTGACTTTTTCCTTCCAAGTAAAGCCTCTTTTTTCCTTCACAGAACTATTTATTTTAAGTGTCCTCCCCCTTCCAAAGAGGTGTCTGAAATTACACTTTTAAAACTTTCCTACGTGTTTAATTTTGCTTCCCAGTGGTGATCTTATTTTTACGAGATCAAAAATGGTACTGCTAAAATAAACATATCTTCTTCCAGTGTCTGTATTTCCTGGGGGATGGTTTGAAGGAAGAAGGCACAAAATACATAATTTTTGACCTTCCATCTTCTGTTTAACAGGCCTTGCGGTAAGGTCCTCCCATCATCTTTAGAGCCTGTGACATGCCTTGCCTACCCCCAATAAATTTCGTTGGGTTTTTTTTCTTGTCCTATGAGGAACAAATCCTCAACAAAGGATTAAATGGAAGCTGGTATTGTACCATGGTCTGTCAAAGTGATGTCCATTATCTTTCATAACACAATAAAACACAATGACAAGAAGTCACACAAGTTGTTAAGAAGTTCGATCTCTGTCAACTGACATGCAATTAGTCTTTCCTCCAGGAATTTATGAAAACTACAGTGCAAGCGAGCGACTATAATAATTACTGCTGATTATGTCTCCTGGAAATATGTAAAACTAATGAGGGTTAGGATACTTGCTCATTAAAACCAAAGAAACATCATGTATTTTTGTCGGGCCTCCACTATTCTTGCACTTCTGGGTTTCTGGAGGTGATATGTTCAGCTATCCCTGATTGCCTTGCATAATTGCTTTTTTTTTGCAATGGCCCACATCTGACATGCTGAAACTCAAAGGAAAATGAGCGCTTTCCACAGAATAACCACATACTTGGATGCAAAATCCAAGTGGTTGTAATTATCCAGAATAAGGGCAAAATCCAGAGTAACTACGGGGAGTCCTTGCTCCGGTGTAAGAACAATTTACTCTGGATTGCAATATGAATTTCCCATAGGTTTTCACTAGGTGGTGCAGTAACTACGGGTGCACATAATGTCTCTTACATGCTCATGTAGTTAATCTGGATTTGGCTGCTAGTCAAATTATCCCTTAAAATATGTTCCCTTCCCTTAAGGCCAACCCCGGTTGCCTCCATTGGACAACTCAGAACTTGCCAGCAATATTGCTGGTTCAAGGTCATGGTGATCCATGAAGTTTGATCAGGTTCAGAAAGTGGCTTAGGAATTGGTGTGCATTGCTGCTCCCAAAATGTTCAATTCCCAGGCCTTCTCGGCTCTCCTCCCCACCCTGTCACCTTTCTGCTCTGCCTACATGCAAACCCCTTCATGATTTTTGGCAGCAGAGCATATCCGCTGTTCGTCATTGTTTGGATCTGGATGCTTGCTACTTGCATAGGTAGCCAGGTCACATCCACTTTTGTTGTCATGTTTGTGACAACCATAAAGCTTCTGGAGTGTTTGTTCTGCGTGTATAAATGGCCCATAGAATTGAGTGAGAAATGAACACAGGAAGCTACCTTAGACCACTGGTCCATCTAGCTCACGATTATAGCATCAGATGGTACTGCCTCCTTTTGAACTCCACCTGGAAATGCCAGGAATTAAACCTTTTGTATGTAAAGCATGTGATCTGTCACTGAGCCTTTCATCTTTTTCAGAGCATTTGCAGGTTTCTTGAATATTTTTCCATTTAGCCCCTGACTGTGTGTCCAAGCATGTCTCTAACTTTGTACATCCCCAATGGAAAGTACAATACGTTCTTGCAATTTCAATAGAGCATTGCAAGCGGCCACCTATAACACCATAAAGTTGATGTATGGTAATCATTTTGAATGCAGGGGAAAAAGTGGATTTAAGCTACTTCAAAAATAAAATGCATAAATGGCTTTAGGAGCAATCACTCTTCACTAATTGAGCTCCCTGGTGGTAAGCGCTATATCTATACAAAGAATTTCATGGAGTTTTACCCATAACATTATGTATATTACTTATCCTTTTGGGATTTTTCCTCCTGTGGAGATTCAGGGATTTTTTTCACATGTTTATAATGATAATTTCCTGTGAAGCCAGGGGGAAAAATCCTTTGGCTGATCTGTCTTCTGCAACATCTGAAATTATCCTGATTTGCGTCTGCTTTTCTTCCTCCCTGTAACAGCAGGAAATTGCATTAAATGCACAATAACATCTAAGTTGGGAATGGTGAGTCAATGTCAGCTACTTTGGAACATCTTTCAAAATAAAGATAAGGGGACTGACAAGTTTACAACAAATGCAATACAGTTGTCAGCAAAATTATACATCTTAATCTTTTCGGTCTTGTATTGTGTATTTTGAAGCTCATCCACATGTAGATTATGGCCAGGCAGAACCTGTGTGGAGAGAATGAAGTCCATCATTTTCTTGCTCTAAAAGCCTGACTGCCTGAAATCAAATATATTTTGGGTTGATTACACTTTTTCCAATACCTGACTTACTGAGGGAAGCAGCAACACCATGGACTTGCACCTGTGGGGAAGACTCAATGGGGCTGTGCTGATAAGTGAATCAGTTCTGGAAAACTAGTGTCTGTAAAGCTGTTTTTGAGCAATTATTTCCATTCAGACAAGAAAGTAAAAAGTTCTGAAATACACACTTTGGATCAATAATGCATGAGAGTGAGTGTGACATCACTGTTGGCTAAAATGTGTAGATTCTTGATATTTTTGACTTAATACCATCATGTTACATATCATTTGGTGTGCATTTTGATGCAGACTGCAATGAAACAAACCATGTCAAAATATCTCTTATTTTATCAAATGTTACAGCTCGAAAACCAGTAGGGATGAGTCAATGGTACACTATCAATGGTACACTATCAAGCTCACTGCTATGGTGAACAGGTGTGGTCTGGTGGTTGAGTTCAGGGCTGCTGAAGATGACTAAGTAGGGTATGATCTGGACAGCTCCTGGATGGGAGACTGCATGCTCATAAAGCTGTCATGAGTTAGAACCAGTGGTGGGCTCCAGCAGGTTCACACCTACTCTATAGAACCGGTTAAAAATAGCCATTTAAAAGTGGCTGCCAGATGGGCATAGAGCTGGTTGTTAATTTCTTTGAATCCCATCACTGGTTAGAACCAGAAGGTGTTGCCATTTACTTGGCTGACCTGAAAATGCCTGTTGGAAGGCAGTTCCTGATACCAGATGTGATGACCACACTGTAAAGGATTCCACCTGGGAGAGAAGAGTTCTACAAGCTGTCCATAAAACAATTATCTACCTCACAGGGTTGCTGTGAAGATAGTGCATGCACATGCAGCAGCTCAGCACTCCAGTGATGGGGTGAATCTGTATCCTGACATGGCACCCGGAATACCATTGTATATTAATGTATAATGATTATATTCTTTCTTTCTATCTTATGGGTATTAAGAGGGTGAAATGCTGGCCTTCCTCACCAGGTGACACAAACCCTAGTGGAGCCGCTGATTACAGAGTCCTGTCCTCCAAGCTTGAAGTTGACTCTCCGGTATCATGACGGACAAAGATGGAGTCTTTCCACTAATATCTGTATTTTAGTCCTAGCTTTGTTGCTAAACAAGCTATTTTCATTCGTTTTCCTGCTGTCTCATAGGTTAATCATGACCCGCAAAGATTTTGCTTTTTTCTGCAAATCTTCTCCACCATGCATTTACCTAGCATATATTTTCCTCAATCTATATTTCTCTCAGTATATATTTTCTCAGCATGAACTGAGATTTCTTTATGAAGTCGGAATTGTAGGCGTGGAGCCAGGTGGGTCTATGCAGTCTGCTCAGCAAGCACCTTGTGTCCAACACTTGTGTACCTTGGGGAATAAGGCATCTGTCTTCCCTTGAGACATTTGGTGTTACAACAACTAGCTGGGAATGCATAATGCTCCATCTGGACAACTGTTTCTATATCAATTACAAGTGCTTTTTTAATATGAGGGACATGACAACTATAGCTGGCTGGCTGGAGAAATATTGAGTTGCTTTGGTAACAATACTGGTACATCATTTATATATAGCACACTTAAAGTAATAAAAGAACACAGTCATCCTGGCAAAAGTCCTCTAAGTCATCTTTACAAAAGTCCTTTGTATTAGTCTGGCCACAAAGCTCAGATTTGTAAATTAATCTGGAAAATAGTTAGAACTAAAGGGAGAGAGGGTGATTGCCATAGTAAATGCAACTTCTCGACCCCAGGCATGAAGAGTTTTTATGTAAGAGCAAAGATTAGGTATTATATGATTGGCTGTTTACAGTGGTGAGCTTCAGGGGGTTCTCACAGGTTCTATAGAACCCTATGCTAATGAGCGCCTGGTTCTGAGAACTGGTTACTGATGGGACATAGAACCTGTTGTTAACTTATTGGAATCCCAGCACTGGTTATACATACCTACATACATACATGCATACGTACATACATAGAGAAAATTGCAAAGATAAAACATTTTTAGTGTGCTTATTGTGGTTTGTTACTTTTTAATCTATATATATAAAAGAGAAAAGTCACTCACTGACTGACTCACTGACTCACTGACTCATTGACTGACTCATCACTGCCCTGCCAAAACCGCTGGGCCTAGAAGCATGAAATTTGGGATTGGTGTTCCTTCCATGACTGAGGGGTGCACTAAGAACCGGTTTTTGGAAATTCCAACGGGAAGGGGGTGAAAAGGGGCGCAACGCGTTTTCCTCCCTATACTTTGCATTGAGAATTGCTAACTCATCAACATTCTGCCCCAACTGCTGGGCCTGAAGCATGGAATTCTGGGAGTTCCTTCTGTCACCTGAACATCCACCAAGAACCATCTGGAGAATTTAACCCTTCAGGGGCTGAAAAGGGGGCAACGTGTTTCTGTCCTACACTTAACATGGGAGACTGAACAACATCCAGCCAGTTCGGTGCTCAGTGCCTGGTGCACTGGGGGGAGGTTGTTAGGAGGAACAGGTTGCACTGGAGAGGATGCTGCGCATGGGGGAAGTTGCGCATGGGGGGATGATGCGCATGGAGGGAAGGTGCGCATGGAGGGAAGTTGCGCATGGGGGATAATGTGCATGTAGGAAAGTTGCGCATGGAGGGAAGTTGCACATGGAGGGAAGTTGCACATGGGGAAGTTGCACATGGGGGGATGATGCGCATGTAGGAAAGTTGCGCATGGGGGAAGTTGCATATGGGGAAGTTGCGTATGGGGGGAAGTTGCGCATGTTGGAAAGTTGCGCATGGGGGAAGTTGCATATGGGGAAGTTGCGTATGGGGGAAGTTGCGCATGGGGGAAGTTGCACATTGGGGAAGTTACGCACGGGGGAAAGTTGCGCACGGGGGAAAGTTGCGCACGGAGGAAAGTTGCGCACGGGGAAGTTGCGCATGGAGGGAAGTTGAGCATGGGGGAAGTTTCACGTGGGGGGAGTTGCGTAGGGGGGAAGTTGCGCACGGCGGGGAGGTTGCACACAGGGGAAAGTTGCACACGGGGGAAAGTTGCACGTGGGGAGATGATGCGCATGGGGAAAGTTGCGCATGGGGGATGATGCCCATGGGGAAGTTGTGCACAGGGGAATGTTGTACATGGGGGTAGGTTGCGCATGGGTTGTTGATGCGTCGTGGGGGATGTTGTAGATGGGGAAGTTACTCCCGCAACGCGGGCACGCTTTTTTGCTAGTACATTATAAAAGTAATCAATATAGATTGCACTTTATCACAAAATAGGTTTGTATCCAGGGCATGTTTGCCTGCCACATGGATCTATTTCATTGTTTATAGTAATTGTCTTACTTCTGCATGCTAATTCAGCAGTATGTCATTCTCTGTTCAGTGGGACTTGCAGCTAAGTCTATACAGGATTCAGCTGGCAGTTTGTGAAGTTGGTGAGCGGGCCAGAAATACAGTTGATTCGCAGAAATAAAAACTTGTAGGTGAAACACAGAGTGTACAGACATGACCTGTTTTCCCTAAATAGCATATCGGGGGAAAAAACACACCAGGGAAATGTTGTATGGAGGCACAGTGAATTAGCTTTGCATTGTTTTCTTAAGGACACTCAACTCTTGACTTTCTTATCCTTATACTTTCTTTTCCTAAGCTTACCTTGACCTGAGAGCAACCTGCTCCAGGCTTGCATTGAAATATAATAAACTCACACGAGTCTGGAGCCTAATGAGGATATGGTCTCAACTACCAACACGGGGGAATATTACAGGTAAAGGAACAAGGGCCCAACTGGATTTCCTGAAGGACTTAGCTCAGGCTGTAGCTCAGGGCCTTGACTTATTCCCGCTGTGTATTACTTTTGATATATGTATGTTGAGTGACAACACAATTACATGCTGAAATGAGATGCCTTTCTGTTAATGTAGTCCATATCTGAGCTACAGCAAGCACATATAAGATGTTCAACAAACCTTCCATTAAATTTTGGCTCAGGTGGCTCTGGAATGATGGATCTTTATGTCCCTAGAGCTTGGGCTTGTGGTGGCGGATCAAATCTGTACTGTAAACATAAGGCAGTTTACTGAACCAGGTTGGAATTGGATTATTATGCAGAAACATTAAAAAGATTAGTATTGCTTTTTTTGCCATTAGGTGGCAGCTTTAGACCAGTTTGGAAACAGAACCTGCTGTCTTTGCATCCTGGATATTAATGCAGGTTCTAACATACTTGAGCCAGGAACCATCCAATGGATGCTTTTAAAATGATTTATTTTCTTATATAATCTCAATGAAAAATGTCCTTTCAGAGCTGAAGTAATATGTTTGGTGCTATTTGGCTGCAATTGGAATCCAAGGGCCACTGTTCAGAAAGTGGACATTTTTATTCAGAAACTAGCCAATTTACAGGATGTGACTTTCAGACACAATAAAAATTTACATCTTCATGTAAAATATTCATAGGAGTGACCCTGGAATCTGCAAATGGGGAAAAAAATTGCCATTTCAGATCCTCTTGTGTATCTGCATACAAAACTGCAAATTTAGGACAGTGCCTATCTGAACACTTTCATTTCCCACCTAAGCTTGAGATCACTTGTTCATTTCCTGCCAGAAGATGCTGCATAAAGAATCAGCAGAATTTTGTAACCTGAAGACATAGAGGTAGTTGGGGCTGATGGGGAGGAGGGGGAAAAACTAATTACATGTGATTTGAAATCTGCACTAAAGTTGTATTTAAGAATGTATGATGTGTTGTTTGGAGACTCCAGTCCCCCCAGCATCAAAATGTGGAATGGCATAACCACACATGTGGTCTTGTTCTAGTGTGTGTAGGGCAGGGACTAGTCCAGATGCATCCAACTCATAACTGATCCTGTAAATTTATGTTTTAAATGTGTCTGAAGCAGAAGTTCTGTCAGGAGTTGCATGGCTGGACCCAAGGGCCTTCGGGTTTGGTGAACGGTTTGCCCAGTGAGTTGAACTACCAGAATTACCAATGGCGTATTGTAGGAAGAAGAAATTCTCAGGTTCCCAACAGTCCCACCTGCCCAGAAAGGCAATTAGATCCCTCTGAGCAGAAAGGTCTATATGGCTGCAATCCTAAAGACACTTTCTTGGGAGTAAGACCCTTTGAACACCCTGGGGCTTATTTTTGAGTAGACCTGGTTAGGATTGTGCTCTAAATCCTTTTTGGAACTGGTCTTGGCCCAAGCAACAAGATCTTCTTGACCTTGCTATGACTTCCTGCCATGGATGTGCTGTCAGGGGCCTCCAGTGAAAATTGCCCCATAGCCTTATGGGGCTCCAATGAAAATAGTTTTACAAACTGGGGGAGACTAGAGTTTGAGGCATCAACAACTCAGCCTCCTGTGAATTCAGGGTAGCCCCCCTGAGTACCTTGTTATGTAATACCATCACACCATACTCCTGGGTTTGCCTCTTTACTTGAGGACCTCATCACATGTCAATGCTCCCCAGTTGTTCCTCTGGCTTGGTTCCAGATTCCTAGCATGGTTCTTCGCTCTGACTCCTGAGCTCCTTTGTGACTCTCCAACTCTGATTCCCATGTTCTTCTCAGTTCTGACTTCATGAACCTGTTTCTTTGCTGGCCTTCTTCCCTCTGCCCCTACCTTTGCCCAAGTGGCATAGAAGGCTGTTTTCTATTTCACTAGGATGTTGTACAATTTTTCAAATTCAGTGCTCTCTTGGAGTCCAATCTCTTGGACTCAGTGCTCTAAGCCTAGTCACACTTATCTCCCCTCATGCAACAGCCCTCATACAACAGTATTTCCTGTGCAATGTAACCCTCATGCATCATCCCCCCCCCACCATGGGCACCCCCAGTGGACAGGTACAGGGTTTGAGGCTGGGTTTTATCAGTCTTCAAAGTTAAGTATGGGATGAAAATGCATCGTACCCCTTTTTGCCCCTTAGGGGTTAAATTTCGCAAAATTGGTTTTTTATTTCATCCCCAAATTTTATGGTTCTGGGTCTAGGAGTTGGGGCATGGCATTGATCAGTCATCAATTCTTCAGTGTAAAATATAGGGCCAAAACTCATTGCATCCCTTTTCACCCCCTTATGGTTGGAATTTTCAAAAGTCAGTTCTTACTCGGTGCTTACATTGTGGAAGGAAAACCCTCCCCCAATTTCACTCTTCTGTGTCCGAGTGTTGGGGCCTGGCATTGATGAATGAGTGACTGGATGAATGAATGAGTAACCCTTCAGTTCTATACATAGAGATAAATTGTGTTCCATGAAATTATTTGCATTTCAGTTAATGTGGAATGTGGAATCAATTGTCATCTCTGTTTTGCTCTAAAATTTCAAGTTTTACCAAAATAAATAAGAAAAGATTGGCATTCCAAAGAGGACACTGGAGCGGAAACAAAAACCACACACACACACACACACACACACACACACACACACACACACACACATACTTGTGTGTGTGTGTGTGTGTGTGTGTGTGTGTGTGTGTGAGAGAGAGAGAGAGAGAGAGAGAGAGAGATTTAAAAGCATCTATATAAAAATAAATAAATAACATCTGTATTTAGTTTATTGCATCTGTCATGTCAGCAGAGGCAGTCACAATTGTCAGAGAAATCATTTCCTTGACAGGAAGTACAGCTGCTGCGAGTGCCAGGCAGGCAGAAGAATCTGAGCTAATGGTCCACCATGAAATTTTTCTTTCAAAGCAGAATTAATCCTGTCAGCACAAGTGATGTGAGCTGATTGCCTGTGCAATGCTACAGTTGCCTATATAAAATATAAATAATCTACAGATTTGAAAACTCTCTCTTCTTGAAACGGCCTGGCTAGCAAACAAATATGCAGAAAGTATTTCTGGGAGTCAAAGAAATGAAATTTAAAAAGATGCGGATGGTGAGCTGCAGCAGAACTTGGTCTGAAATAGTTCCGGTGTGGCAATAAAAACGTAGCCTGACAGTTCAATCCAAAGTCATGTTTACTCAATATTCAGTTTGCTGAGTCCCTATTCAAAGGAAATTCCTCTATGTTGGATACAAGCATATTGATTAGGGTAAATTTTCATTATGAGCAGCCAGGACATAAATTATTATGGATTGCTGCTTAATGATTTGCATGTGTATATAAACAATGTGTAAAAACTGGTGTATCTGGCCCTGGCAATACAGAAAGAAAGCACACTATGGGCCAGATTACAGTGTCTGGAGCACAGGTGTACCAAGTGCAATCTGTGCTTATGGCATGCCAGGATTTCATGACACTCTATGGTGCCATTATGTCATGAGGCACATGTGCCATATAGGCACATATGTACTGTGGTGACTAAGGGCGCAATCCAGAGTAACTATGGGGAGTTCTTGCTCCGGTGTAAGAACAATTTGCTCAGGATTGCAATATGAATTTCCCGTAGGTTTTCATTAGGTGGTGCAGTAACTACGGGTGCACGTAATGTCTCTTACATGCTCCCGTAGTTACTCTGGATTGTAGGGTAATCCTCACTGGCAATCTGTTGCTAACAGCTGGCTGTGGACAGCGCATGCATGTCCCAGCCAGGGCACATGCACCCTCCACAGTCGGCCAGGCAGCAGAGCCTGGCCTGCTTCAGAGGACACCTGAGCACTCCCTGGACTTCTTCAGGTGGGGAAGTCATGGAAGCGGTAAGCGCACTCTTCTCACTGTGGTGCTTGTAGGGACTATAACCCCCAAGTCTGGAGATTTTAATAGACTTTTTTCTATTTTCAACTTGTCAAGAAAAAAGTCTTCAAAAATACGAGGTATTTTCAGTCAGATTTGGTAATCCTAAAACCATTTCTTTTTTAAACCTGTGACTGGGGAGGAGTCAAATGTGAAAAGATTTGGGGAGTTTCTAATGTTTGGTTTTCAGTTGAAGCTTTTTTTAAAATATCACACAACTGGGAGTGCAATTCTATTTGCTGGACTCCAAAAAGAGTGAATACTACTTACTGTGCTCAGCACCTTGGAATCCTTGGAAAATTTATACTAAAACAAAAATGTCTATTTCACAGGCTTCTTCTTATGTTCTGTATGTTTAATCGCCCAGTCTCCTTTAGTGCTGCACATTTATAAATAATCCACTTTTAGTATAGGGCTATTTTGTCATTTCCATACACATTCACCGGATCTTTAGGCATTCATTCACTTATTTTGTCAAGATGCTCTCGATTACATAGAAAGGAGAGAGCTAAATTACTTAGCGATTGAAAAACAGTTGCTAACCCATCAGAAAGGCTGTCAAGAGATTACACCATTCTTTTAAGGGGAAGAAATAGACCCTTGAAAGTGCTGAGCCAAATGACTATCAAAGCAATAAAGTCAATTTTGAACAATGAGAAGCCCATATTCTGTCTCATTTTGTAGCATTTCCTCCCCTCTCTTCCTCTCACAAAAAAGGAAAGTTTGAACAGAAAATGCAATTCACTGCAAATGTTTTGGGTTCAGGCAGAGTATTACAAATGGATTGAGATTTCTTTCTAATCCCATAAGCCTTCCTCGTTGAGGTCACTGAAATGGAGATGTATTAATTAAAAATGAGAGTTATCCAATGAACTAAATAGCCAAACACACACCCTCAAAAGATAATTGCATCGACAATTAAGATACTTGACAGGTTTATTATTACAAGCTTGAATCCTGAAATGAATTCACTGACTGAAATTCCCACTGAAATCAGTGGGAATTCTAATGAATGAACGTTTGTCAGTGCCAGAAGGGGCTATGGGAAAGGGGCTATGGCAAATGTGATTTTGGGCTCAGTCCTGCGCAACGTTTGGGTCCCTCCCTTGCTTGGGGTCCAAGACCTAATGGTGACTGAGCCAAATATTGCTCCCCAGTTCACTAATGATGTACTAGCCACTCTTCTTGGTACCTGGATTGGAAGAGGGGGGCAGAGCAGAAGACATACAGAAGACATTATGTTCTAGGCAGCCTCTTCTTCTCTTCACATCTACTTTTTTGCTCCATCTGTGTTTTCCTTTTCCAATCCAGGGAATGGAAGGAGGAGTAGCAGTGGGGGAGAGGAGGCAAAGGTGGGTGTCCTCCATCAATCAGCTGCCTGAACCATTAATTGGGGACCCCAATCCTAAGCACTGGGGTTCCTGTAGCACTGCCAGTGGTTCACTGGGTGAAGAGGACTTTTATCCCTTCCCTCCAGATAAAGGAAATAATCCAAAATGGCATTTGATTCTGCTACAGCTCTTTAGTTACTATTGAATCCAGATCCTCCCTGTTGGGCCATGAGGCTCAAGGTCCAACACAGTGGAGCTCCTCTGGTTCTGCCCTTCTCCAACACCACTATCCCTTGGTATGTCTCCTTCCTTCTTCTCACCCTTTCTCCTCCTTCTTCTCACCCTTCCCCACCTCATCTCACCCCAGAATACATGCTCCCTATCACCCCTCACCTCTTACCTCTTCACCACCTGGTGGTCTCTAACCTCTTATCTCTTCACCGCTTCACCATCTGGTGGCCCAGGTGACCACCAAGCTTCAGAATACAGGTATTCCACAAGTGCTACCTGAGGTGCTGCTGAGATAGTTCCTGTGCTGGGTCAGTGTTGAGAGCCCTCAAAGTGCTTTATGGCATGTTTGCGACACTCAGCCCAGGTGGAGGGCTAACAGTAAGAGCACAGGATTGGGCTTTGGATTGGACAGCCCTGCTATTAAAACAGTGCAGAGCTCCTTACAGCAATTTGAAAGGCAGACCCCTTTTTTGTGCTGCTGGTGCTGCAAACCAACATGGACAGCAGCAGATCCAAGACCCCCGGTACTGTTTCCTATGTAGGACTCCACAATCAGGGAGGTTTTAAGTACCTTGCATACACTGGCTGGTAATCTGTGTTCAACTGTGTGGCTCAAATGCCATAAAGGTCTAATCTGAAGACAAATGGTACTCTTATAGTTGCAAAACTTTCAACTTTAAAAAAAATGCTCTTCAATATATGTTGTTAACTGTTTCCACTCTGATTTCTCCATTTTACTCTGATTTCTAAATTTATTTATCTTCTCTTTAAATAGTTAGTTCGGTGCCCAGAAAGCATATCTGATCAGACTCCTCAGATCTATTTTCCTATTCTCAATTTCTCTTCTACTGCCTCTCTGCCTTCAAACTAAGAGTGACCTCCCAGCAGTGTGTGTGCTTCTGTTTCTTCTTCTTTTACCAGCTCATTGATTTCCATCCTTGGCTTTCTTTAAGCATTTCTTCTTCATCTCCTCCTTCTCAGAAAGGGGGTGAAAGAGGCCAACTTTGCATTTGGGAAAAGTTTCATACATAGAGGCAAATCTTTTAAGAAAGTTCTTTCCTACACATTGAAATAGCTAATATTCTGAATAAAGTAGGTATTACAAGTTAACCTCATGTATTGGTTGTTGACATGGGATTTGTGGACCCATGTAGACACATGTAGACCATGAAAGGATATTTTTTCCTATGTGGAGAACTGTGAGGAGTGTGGCTGTTTGTAGACTTTTTGGGGCGTTTCTTGCTCATAATCCTAACAGTTGCATCTTATCTGCAATTCAGAACCACATGGAGCTCTATCACAATGCAATGGAAAATAAAGTGATCTGAAGTCAGCCTGCTGTATTCCAGTGGTCAAGGGTAGAAAAAAAAAAAAAAGAAATTTCCAGTTTCTAGGTGTCAACAACAGATTTGCCAGAATCTATTTGCTATTTTTCCTTCGTAGTTGAAAAACTTTAATATTTGCTCATTATCTCAATAGAACAGCAATTTTATTAGAAAAGCTTTAAAGACTCACTTCTAGGTTTCTTGCTCGTTTCTTGTTACCCTAGTATACACTGGTGTACATTACCATTTTTAGCTACTAGATGGAATGAATAATATGTGTTTGTATCGAAGTGCTGGATTTATTTACAGTATAAGCTAAACAAGCTATAGCTTAGAGCCCCACTGTCTTGGGGGCCCCAAAAAATTTTTTTAAAAAAACTGGCTGTACATTTCCAAAATATAAGATAAAAAAACAAATAAAATAAAACCTATGTACAGCAGCAGTGTTTTGTGTTGTGTAGGCTCCGATGATGTAAGTAATGGGTCCCGCTTGCTAGTCTGCTGGACATATAAAGGGCCCCATTACCTTCAATAGCTTACGGCTTCATCAACCCTAAATCTGGCCCTCTCTCTCTCTCTCTCTCTCTCTCTCTGTCTCTCTCTCTCTCTCTCTCTCTCTCTCTCTCTCTGTGTCTGTGTGTGTGTGTGTGTGTGTGTGTGTGTGTGTGTGTGAGAGAGAGAGAGAGAGAGAGAGAGAGAGAGAGAGAGACTATATATGCATTATAACACGTATTTGGGATGGTCATCATACTATGACTTGTTACTTTTAATTTTGGCTTGTTGGTTAAGAGATTTTAAAACAAAGGCATAGAGCACCTTTAATTCCACCAGCAAAGTCTAGGAATTCTTGGAAAAGCACACCAGGCAGCTCCAGGAATAAAGAAAAAAGGAAGAGGAAGAAGAGGAACAATGTTTTATTTTGGTTTCCATTATTAGTTTGGGCTGCAGGGTAACAGTGCAGGAAAAAATGAGAGCATGTAGAAAAGGCCAATAGGGAAGAAAGATATAGTTATTGGGGAGAGGGAGACAGCTACATTTTTGTCATTTTGAGAAAAGAAAACTTCAGGGGACATGATCACAATCTATAAATATTTTCAAGGTAACACTGCAAATGAAGGAAGAGAACTATTTGCACTCTCTGAAGATGTGTGACAGGAAAAGTTGCCTGAAGCGAATGGAAGTCAGCAGAAAATGAGATAAGGAAGAAAAGAGTCCTAACATGGAGGACAATTACACAATAGAAAAATGGCAAGAATACTTCATTACAGACAAAGATGAATTAACTGGGAAGAGGCAAGGCATAGGTTGGCCTTTGCTCCTGAACATTTGCTTGACTGGATACAGTAAATCCCAAATAAAATCCCGACTTTGGCAATCTATTTTAGAAATATTTATAGTAATTTTTCAGTATCACCTTTTTTTCTAAGAGGAAAAACCAAGGCTACTTGGTTACATTCCCAAGATGTCACAATCAAACCATAGAAATACATTAAAAAAAAAAACCTTGATGAAAGCATTCACAGTATTTATTATTTATTTTATTTGTATTCCACCTTTTTCCAAGAAAATTTACATTTTTCCCCCAAGATAATTTACAGTACAGAGTAACTTATCATAAAAGCGAACAATCATGCAGAAAATAAGAGGTACTTTAATACTGAAGACTCTTTAAGAAATGCACCTTGACTCAGTTATAAGGACCTTCATATCTGGGGAATCATTTTGGGAATTTTGATGTGATCTGACATTGAAAGCCTCTTTCAAAGTTGATATTTGTTTCAAAGGGGAGTCTACGTGTTACATTTAAGTAATCAACAGGTGGGCTTGGTATCAGAAATAGAACCCCAACTTCATAATAGCTACTTTTTTGATAAATAGTAGACACAGCAGGGTTCAGTAAAGCTCAAGGGCATGTTTGGCCAAGATCATGAGGAGGAAAAGTTAATATTTATCCTTGTATCATTTCCCCTCCCAAGCAAAATTCCCCTCTTCCCTGGGTGGAAGGAATCAACTTTAGTACAGAGCAGAGATGGGAACTCAAATTAGGTGACTTGGGCCCATATCCTAAAGTCAAAATAAGCCCTTTGCTCTGGAGCAGTTAAGGTGACATTACATAAGATAACACTAGAGGGTGACATAACTGCGTGGACCCGTAACTTCGCTGGATTTAGCCCTTGGACTGAAGTCATGAGTATGTGTGTTTTCCATTGACTTGGGTACTTATGAGTCGTATGTGAGAAAGACTGACCCTACAATCCAGAGTAACTACGGGAGCACATAAGAGACATTACGTGCACTCGTAGTTATGACATCACCTTGTGAAAACCTATGGGAAATTCATATTGGAATGACTTGAGAGTAAATTGTTCTTACACCAGAGCAAGGACTCCCCATAGTTACTCTGGACTGTGACCTATATAAAACACTTGAGTTGGGGCGCCTCTGACTCACTACTCATTCTTCACATCTGTAGACGTGATCTATCTATGTCCGGGGGGGTGTCTGCTTTGTTTCCATGGTGTGAAAACATTCCATGTTGGCCACCATTTAAACTGGGGAAGCATCGGGGAATTCCAGCTAGGAGGCAGGCAAGGGTTAATACTCCCTTTCCCAGCCATGGTTGAGGGAGGAAGGAGAAAGCTGTTTTGCTTGATTTTGATAGAAAGGAAAGAACTGATGGTAATTGGAGGTAAAATGAATAGTTGATATTATCTTTGTCAGAGGAAGGGAAGGAGTCATCTCAAATATTTCAGTGCCTTTGAGTTGCTGCAGGGTTCATGGAGCAGAAAAAAGGAGGGGAAGGCAGGGAGGTTCATAGCAAGAGAGTGGTGTCTGGATGCAGGTTTCTTGTTGCCTCATGTTCTCCCTGTGACAGCTGGTGAGATACAGGCATCCCCCACGTATTGGACAGGTTAGGGACCACAGCACCATCCAAAAGTAAAAACCGTTGAAAAGTGGAACCCATTCTTTTTCAGCTTGCTAATGCAAAATGGCCACCAAAAAAGACATAAATATCACATACAAAAACCTAAATAATAAATATTTATTAACACATGGCAAAATGCATAACAAATTACAGTAAAAGGAACAAAGGCATGTGAGGGCAATGAATATCTTATGTATTTGAATGATGATTATTTACTGAAGAAAGTCATAAGGAAATGCCAAAAACCAGTTTGCCAGTTTGCCAAAAAAATGCCAGTTTGATCACCATGTCACATGCAAATCCACATCAGGGAAGACCATTTTAGCCTTTAGACCAGCAGAAAGAGGTTGAAAGGTTGGAGCATGTGTTGAATGAATTAGTCCTGGGTATAATTGAAAGGAGTTGAAAGCGCCGAACCATCAGAAAGTGGGGAATGCCTGTACAGGAAAATGGACTAGATTGGCCTGATCCAGCAGGGATTTTCTTATGTCCTAAGTCATATGAATTTTTTCCATATCATTTAGAAGAGCCCTATAATAAGTTACAATACATATTATAAAAACACAGTTTAGAAATACACAGAGAAAAGAATGGGGAAGAGGATAATGTCTCAAACAAGCTCCAGCTGGTGCCTGTAACTTTATCCTGGCACTTAAATAATACACATTTGCCTGTTATAAATTAATTTTGCTGCAAAACTATTTGCCTCTTTTCTATATCATTGTCAAGCCATAAACATTTTCATTTGATGAGTCTGCATGGGTTACAAATTTTATCCCACCGTAATGTTTTAGAATCTCTCACAGAAGTGATTAGTTCTGAATCTTGATTAAAGCATTAATTGCCCCATGTCAGTAAATTTGCGGAAGGCTTAAGTTCCCAAGTACATTTTTGTTGTCTTTATTTTCCAACTTACTGCTGCCTCTGCATGAAGAAAACAACACCTTTGGTGTGAAAAAACTTGCAGAAACATTTGCAGTGTCTTGTTAGAAACACATTTGCTCTTTGTTTCAGAAGATTTCATCTCTCCATTTTACTAAAAGCATTAAGTGAAGATTTGCAACGATGGTACCAACTGTCGTTTAAATAGGCTCCAGATTCCCCTGATGTCTTAATTCTAAACATGCATGTAATAAAATGAAAAAACAAAACAAAACAAAAACAAGTAGCTGGTAGATGGGTGTGATGGTCATTTGCCAATAACATTATGAAGTTCATCATGTTTGGGAAGCACTAAGTTCTACATCAACGAAAATCTGATCAATGATGTTCACTAAAAAAATCTTTTTACTTTGTTATTATGTGCAATCTAGGCTGCAATCCCATATACACTTGGGAATAAGTTCCACCAAATTCAATGTGACTTGGGCCCAATCCTATCCAACTTTCCAGCATCAGTGCAGCCTCAATGCAGTTCTAAACACATGTTCCCACATCTTGAGGAGGCTTCACAGATGGTCTTGCCACTGCAGGATACACCACACACCTTATTGGCAAAGCTGGACCAGCACTGGAAAACTGGATAGAACTGGGCCCTTACTTCTGAGTAGATATCGATTGGATTGTGCTGCTGGGCTTGTTGGCCAGGACTACAATGACACTGTATGAGAAACACGTGGAGTGTAAGCCTAATCTACCAATATACTGACCTTCTTGAGTGCAGTGGATCTCCTCTGTTAAGTGTTCTTATGAATGCTTCAATTACAAGTTTTTAAACTTCTGAATATCAGAACTGAAAGTTATTGGATGCAATCATAACCAATATTGGCTGGCATACATAACATGCCAGTTTCCCCATTCCCATGGAGGTGTGGAGAGGCCAGCACATGTCTGTGTACTGGCATAACACCCCGGGAATTGCATAGAAGTGCCTTATTGTACATTTGTGACACCGCCAGACTAGCAAATGACTAGTGCTGGGATTTATTCTGGCCTAATTGTAGGTTAGGCTTATAGCCATTGAGGCTCAAATCGTAACCAAATTTCCAGCACTGATATGACTGATATGTAGTGGGATATACGCTATATCTTGCAGATGGGTGGCAATTAATTACTACAAGGTAAAGGACTGTTTGTTTCCTTGCATTGGAGCTGCATTGCCTTAACCTCACTGCGGGAAAGTTGTTTAGGATTGTGCCCCAAATAAAATACTTTAAATAAAAACTTGAGGAGAAAAAATTATGATTTTTTAATAATTATTATATAATTATAATTATATAATTATAATTATAATTTTTTCTCAGGAACTGAGGTCTGTCTCAAAATCAGATTGCAATACAGCAGAAATATAGGAGATTTTTTTTTAAAGAGTGGGATCAGGGAGGGAACTTTTATGATTCTATAATAGCAAATGTGGTACAGTTTGGCTCACAAATCAAAGAACTAAAGGCTGCAAAAGGTCGAGCATCAAAGAGAATAGTGCGGGACCAGCAGAACAGCAGTTTTTCAATAGGTTCAGCAATACTTTTCAATAGGTTCAACAATACCCCCTTCTTATCTCTCATAGAGATATTATAATAGCCATTCAAATCCCCAGGAAGCCTGCGATAATGACTCTTATACGGATCTAAAATATTGGATCACCTGTGAACAAAAATGTATGTGTGTTAGTGAGGGCTGAGGAATACTGAGCAAAATATCTACATGAATGTCACATAGGGTTGTTCAGTGTCAAAAGCGTGGCCTTTGAGGACTGCCGAGGCACAGTTTCATTCCAACAAAAAGCGGCCTAACTTAACAAAATGTTAACATTTTCTTATTAGCTTTGACACACTTTCAGCTTTTATTTTGGCATTCTTCAAACCACGCTTCATCCAGTGAGTCATCGCAATTGAGGCCACCTCACAGGAGCTTCTGAGGTGACATAAAGAGAAAGACATTCAGATGTGACAAATGGTGAGTGAGAGATTTTTAACTGTGATGAGTGAGGGAGCTCTAAAATGGCTACAGAAGTTGGTGGTGTGTGATGATTGGGACTCAGATTTTCCACCTAACTAATTATTTTTCCAGAGCTGTCACCAAATTAATCTTTGGCATTTAATCATATGCACTTGACTGATACATTTATTAATTCGAAATTAAAATGTATGTGTTTTAATACATTTTACAACTGAATACAACTGAAGAAAAAAGAATGCTTTTTTAGCAGGTACAAGAAACACCATCTCACTCCAACATGTTTGAAAAAAGGGAATAATTCTTCTATGATGGGAATTACTACCCATGTTTTATAAGTTCTTACAGAATGTTTTCCTCCACATTACTCATCACAACTTCTTTGTTCTGTATCTAAGCAATAAATACTATACTATTATATTAGCAGTAGTAATTAATTTTTGTTTCAGGCAAATTAAATGTTGAGTGTGCACTACTTTTTAACTTCAGTGTTCCAATCTTTCCAAAATGTACAATGAGTCAAACACATTTTTGTCCTTCCCGCAGTCTTGTTTTATTTAACTGGTTTTATTTAACAGCCTCGTTTTATTTAACCAGTGCATGACTTGAAAATATATTCACTGGTAAAAGTAAAATGCCTCCTGGAAACCAGTGTTTGATATTAACTACTAAGTCTATTCATAAACTATATATTGCATATGGTTACACCATTACCTCCAACAACTCCTCCAATATTACCTCCAACCTCCAAACAGTTTTTTTGGTACAAAAAAACAGAGCTATAAAAAAGTGTCAAGGGCTCAAGAAGACTTTTACAGGGGAAGGGGGAGCTTTGAAAAATCTGAGCTTTAATTTTTGAATTGGTATTTTATTATAGTAATTAAACAGATGAGCCAGGTGCCCTCTAAATACATAATAAAATTCATTCAGTAAGTGCCAGGTTTCACAAATAGCTTGTATCATGTTTTAAGGATTCCCACTGTTGTCTTCCTCCTCCTTGAAAAACCTTTCTCTTCTAACCACATATGTCAAGCTATCTGTAGCTACTTGGAAAAGCAGTCCACCTCTCATCAAAATCCCATTAGAAAGGTGAAACAAATCATTCAAACAATTGTATGGAAAATATTGTGGTGACAAAGCCATGTCAGTGCATGGCGAGGGAGAGGATGATAAGAGGAAGTGAGTGGAAATCTGTGGAGGCACCATAACGTTGTCAAGCTGATGACAAAACACTGTCAAAGTACCTTATGTTCTGTTTACAAATAATAAAATGAATTAGCACAAAGAATGGCACTCATCTCTCTCTCTCTCTCTCTCTCTCTCTCTCTCTCTCTCTCTCTCTGTGTGTGTGTGTGTGTCTGTGTATGCATGCATGCATGCACAAACACAGACACACACACACATGCACTGTGTGTATACATAAATATGTACATACATTCATATTATATTTATATAACAGGCTTATTATAAATATAAGCATTTATAAGAATAAGCATTTATCTATATATATAAAAGAGAAAAGTCACTCACTGACTGATTCACTGACTGACTCACTGATTCATCACTGCCCTGCCAAAACCGCTGGGCCTAGAAGTGTGAAATTTGGGGTTGGTGTTCCTTCCGTGAGTTGCACATGGGGAAAAGTTGCACATGGGGAGAAGTTGCACGTGGGGGGATGATGCAAGTGGGGAAAGTTGTGCATGGGGGATGATGCGCACGGGGGAAGGTGCACATGGGGGGAAGTTGCGCACGGGGGAATGTTGTGCATGGGGGTAGGTTGCACATGGGTTGTTGATGCGCCGTGGGGGGATGTTTTATGGGGAAGTTACTCCCACAACGCGGGTACACTTTTTGCTAGTATATATATAAAAGAGAAAAGTCACTGACTGTCTCACTGACTGACTCATCACCACCCTGCCAAAACCGCTGGGCCTAGAAGCGTGAAATTTGAGGTGGGTGTTCCTTCCGTGACGGAGGGGTGCACTAAGGACCGGTTTTCGGAAATTCCAACCGGAAGGGGGTGAAAAGGGGCGCAACGCATTTTCCTCCCTATACTTTGCATTGAGAATTGCTGACTCATCAACATTCCGCCCCAAGTGCTGGGCCTGAAGCATGGAATTCTGGGAGTTCCTTCTGTCACCTGAACTCCCACCAAGAACCATCTGGAGAAATTTAACCCTTCAGGGGCTGAAAAGGGGGCAACGTGTTTCTGTCCTATACTTAACATGGAAGACTGAATAACATCCAGCCAATTTGGTGCTCAGTACCTGGTGCACTGGGAGGATGTTGTTCAGGGGAAGAGATTGCACTGGCGCGGATGCTGCATATGGGGGAAATTGTGCATGGGGGGATGATGCGCATGTAAGAAAGTTGCGCATGGGGGAAATTGCTCATGGAGGGAAGTTGCACATGGGGGGAAGTTGCGCCTGGGTAAAGTTGCACTTGCAGGGAAGTTGCACATGGTGGAAGTTGCGCATGGGGGAAGTCGCGCATGGGGGAAGTTGTACATGGGGGGAAGTTGCACATGGGGTGTTGATGTGCCGTGGGGGGATGTTGTATGGGGAAATGTTACTCCCGCAACGCGGGTACGCTTTTTGTTAGTAATTATATAAAGTGCTTATACATGTATATAGATAGGAACCTGCAAAAGGCAAGGTTATTTTCCTGACAAAGGGGTGTTATCATTTGTCAGGAAAAATAACCAAGATTTTTGCAGGTTATAATTATAAATTACTAGCAAAAGCATACCCGCATTGCAGGAGTAAAATTCCCCATATGCATCTACCCCACTGTGCGTCAACCACCCATGCACAACATCCCCCATGAGCATCAACCCCCATATGCACATCAACCTCCCCATGCGCATCAACCCCCATGTGTATCAATCCCTCATGCACATCATCCCCCATATATATCAATCCCTCATGCACAACATCCCCCATGCACGTCAATCCCCCATGCGCATCATTCTCCCAATGGAAATCATTCCCCCATTTGCATCAACCCCATGCACATCAACCACCCATGTGCATAATCCCCAGGCGCAACATCCCACCATGAGCATCAACCCCCATGTGATTCATCCCCCATACACATTATCCCCCCCATGTGCTTCAGTCCCCCATGTGCATCATTCCCCCATGCGCATCAACCCCCATGTGCTTCAACCCTTGATGCACAGCATCCCCCCCTGCGCAACACCTCCGCAAGTGCAACACCCCCATGCGCTTCAACCCCCCATGCACAGCAATCTGCCATGTGCAACATCCCACATGCTCATCAATCCCCCATGCGCATCATTTCCCCATGCGCATCATTCCCCCATGTGCAAATCTCCCCATACATATCATCTCTCTTTGCGCATCAGTCCCCCATGTGCATCAACCACCATGTGCGTCATCTCCCCATGTGCATCATCTCCCCATGTGCAACATCCCCCATGTGCAACAGCCCCCCATGCGCAATGGCCCCTACATGCGTAGCGTCCTTCCCAATGCAACCCCTCCCTCTGAACAAAAATCCCCCCAAAGTGCACCAGGTACCGAGCACCAAATTGGCTGGATGTTGGTCAGTCTTCCATGTTAAGTATAGGACAGAAACACATTGCACCATCAGTCCCCTATGTGCATCAACCTGTGCATCTGTCCCCCATGTGCATCAACCCTCATGTGCATCATCTCCCCATGTGCATCATCTCCCCATGTGCAACATCCCCCACGTGCAACAGCCCCCCTTGCGCAATGGCCCCTACATGTGCAGCATCTTTCCCAATGCAACCCCTCCCTCTGAACAACATCCCCCACAGTGCACCAGGTACCGAGCACCAAATTGGCTGGATGTTGGTCAGTCTTCCATTTTAAGTATAGGACAAAAACACTTTGCACCCCTTTTCAACCCCTTTAGTGTTAAATTTCTCCGCATTGGTTCTTGGTGGGTGTTCATGTGACAGAAGGAGCACCCTCCTCAAATTTCATGCTTTTAGGTCTGGGGGTTGGGGCAGAGCATCCCTCAGTCAGGGATTCTTCAGTGTAAAGTATAGGGAGGAAAAAGCATTGCGCCCCATTTCACTCCCTTCCAGTTGGAATTTCCAAAAACCGGTTCTTAGTGACTCCCTCCGTCACGGAAGGAACACCCACCCCAACTTTCATGCTTCTAGGCCCAGCGGTTTTGGCTGAGTGTTGATGAGTGAGTCGGTGAGTGTGTGAGTGAGTGAGTCAGTCAGGGAGTCAGTCAGTCAGCGACTTTTCTCTTATATATATAAGATTATGGATGCAATCCTATACAGACTTTCCTGAGAGTACCATAAGTCCCATAGAATACAATTGGGCTTTTTTATAAGTTGTCATGCTTAGGATTGCATCCCATGTTTATTTGCCATCTTTCTCCCTGACAAGGCAGTTGGTAAAAAGAGAAAATTAACAATAAACAATAAAATTAACAACAACAACCAATAAATAACAATACTTCAGAAGGCAGTGGTAACTAATGAGCTGTAGCATAGCTTTAGAGGGGGAAGATTTTACACTGAGCAAAATATCTCCCAAAACCAGTTCTTAGTGGATGCCTCCATCACAGAAGGAACATCTTCCCAAATAAATATCTAGGCCAAGCAGTTTTGGTGGGACATTGATGAGTCAGTCAGTGAGTCAGTGAGTGATTGAGTCCGTGACTTTTCATTTTTATATGTTGAAAATATAAAAGATGTATTATGTGTATTATATATACACAAATGCTCTTTCTCTATATATAGCTCAACAATTCTTAAATCAATCCCAAAAGGTAATTAGAAGCTTATCATTAGTTGTCCTACATCCAGCACGTGTCTGCACTTTAAGGTTTATACAGCTTTTAAGTGGTGTATGGCCTCATGCTCGTCTACATTGCATTTCACTCAGGAAAAAATTGTCATCCTAGGAAAATTACTTTGCTGCACTTTCTTACCCTCACTCCTTGAACTAATAGTAGAGTGGAAGCAATATCTTTTTTATGCCTCCGGGAGAGACATGTGTGCGCACGTCCTCTCCATAATGGGTGATGCATTTTGCAGACTGAATGACAGTTCAGAGGGGCAAGATGAAAAGATGCTGCATCTGGTCACATCAACCAAATGAGAGGAAGAGTTTGTATTGCTCTGAAATGTTGATATGTTTCTACCTAATATGGGCTGCTATGAATTCTTAAAACACCTGCACTTGGCAACAAATTGTTATACCATATAAATATTGACTTCAGTCCCAGATATCTCAGATTGATCAAATGATGTGGGCCAATTTTGGATCCATATACAGTACTGTGACCTGGACCTTTGAAACCATCCCTTCTTCCTTTAATAAAATTCCTTCTTATTTTGGCATCTGACCATTTACCCTCCTGCCCTCAAATAAAACAAGTATTGTGAAAATGATTCATGATTCACTTCCGGGGCAACATTTTGAGCTTTGCACCAGGCTACATAATCATTAGCTATGCCACTGGTCAGATCCTACCTTTTGGGTGGACCTTGTCCTCTTTTTTTGGTTATGGCATATGGTCAGACTGGCCTCCCCACACCACAATTCACCACAGTAGTGGGAAGATGGGTGAATTGTACTGGCCAATATTGGCTGGTTGATGCTCTGAAGAACAAGGGGCCCTCAGCAGCTGCTTTTGGATGCCAATCCCTGGCATAGTTTGGGTGTCAAACTGACATTTGACTCATATGTTAATTTTCAAGCAGATGTCTTGAAGTGAGCTCCCCATTTACCCTGTCCCATGTCCAGTGCATGTTTGGGGGCTGCTGCCATGCTACTGTGGCAAGGGGACAGTTTTGCCCTGACCCTGGATAATGCAATAGTCCCAATGTATTTTCTTGGAGCTGCACTACTGATTTCAGTGGTTCTGGAATGAAAAAGGGGCTTGGATAATTGCTCAGTCCCAGCCTTGCCTCCTACACCCTGCTCACTCAACCCCAGGAATGTCCTCCTCTTCCCACCCTGCAATGCCTTCTTCTCACTTCCCACGCCCCCAGACTCCTACTCTGACTAAGACCAGCCAGTACAACTCACTTAGTATTGCTATAATTCTCTTCCACAAAATCAGGACAGGCCCTCTATCCCATTTTTAATTATGTGAACACAACCCTCCAAAATGGGGGTTGTCCCTGTTTTTCAGGACACATGGCAACCCTAACCTCACAGGGCTGCAGAGATCATAGCGGCACAGGGAGGACAGTGCAATTCCCTGCACCAGCCCATCCAACTCCATCGGTGTCTCCTGTGAGCTTTACAGCATGTTAGCAATATGGTAGGCCAGTGCAAGTGCTCTTTACTTAGGATTGTGCTGTGGCTGCACAGCCATCACCATTAAAGTTGATATTCCCTGGTAAAGTACCTATACTTCCTTTTCTAGTATGTCACTATTTTTTTCCAAGTGTTCAGTTTTCTAATAATTACAGTTGCTGGGAAACAGCAATTCCCAGCAGACATGAGTATCACAGGAGTGTATCTGCAGGGATAACAGTTGTTCTGGTGTAAAAAATGCCTACTGCAACACTGAATTTCATTTGCCTTTAGTTAAAAAAAAACACTTTTATGTTCCCCCTTTTTGGGGTGCTGTGTGCCACATATCAGGGCTGGTAGTGTAGAAATGAGGCTGTGAGCAGGCTAAAGAGTGTCAAAAGAGTATGATCATTTGTGCCACAGGCTCAGTCCCCCTGTTTTACATTGCCCATATTGGCCTTTAATTGAGCTGTTGGTCTGATTAATCCGTATGGGTTAAATTAAGCACATCTAACCCTTCCAAAGGAGTGTTTGATTCCATGTTAAGAGCTAAGACCCTGTCTGAATGTGACCTGGAAATAATAGGAAATTTCCTTAGGATAATATTCAGACCCTAACGGAGGCATTGGGTGCAATCCTAACTTAGGCTGGCACAACTCATGGTGATGTGGGGAGGCAGGCGTATGTTTCTACAGTGGCCTGACCCTTCCCTAGGAGTGGAGCAAAAGTGTCATTGCACTTTGATGACATCCCCAGGTCAGCACAGGACTTATGCCTGCCCAAATGGGAGTTAGGATTGCAGCCATTATGAATGATGATTGCCTAATGACCAACCCAGAGATGTCTAAGAGATTAAAGTAACATTATTGTAGCTCCCTGTACAGGTTTCCCTTGATTTTGATCTGCTTTTCATCTCATTTCCTTCCTGTAAGGTTACATTTTGCTAATGAAAAGAAACTTTTTTTCCTCCCAAAGTTTCCCGTTCAGTATTCCTTTGAGATTGCAGAATAAAAGCCAGTCAGGGCGAGAGAGGGAAAAATCTGCCCTATTTCAGTTACAATGAATTCCTCTCCTAGCTGAAATAATTATCCCGGGAACTGAGAACACACCTGCTAGGCGGCTTGTCAAAACGGAGTGTGACAGAGAGGTGGAGAAGAAAACACCTGACCACAAGAATTAAAGATGACAAAGCTTAACAAATATATAAAGCAATTTGTTTTAGCTGCAGAAAAGTGCTTTTGTCTGAATATTTTTTCCCACTGTGATGTGTTGCAAGCCTTGTTGGCAGAGTTCTCAAGATTGAAGTGTTGATTATTAAGGGGGGGTTTACATTACTGTTTGGCCCCGTTATATTTTCAAGCTGGCTGGAAAGAAAGAAAACGTATCCATTAAAGTCTAGGTTTCACACATGGAAAGCATGGTAACGAGGGGAAAATGAAAAAAGGCTAGGAGAGGTCTCTAAATTTCACCACCTTTCTGTCACGTTTAAGAGAAATACAAACATATATTAAGTCACCGTTATTGTTTCCATCAAAAGATCTCAACAATAATACATAATAATAAATAAACTACATTTCTAAGGAATTGGATTGCTCCTATGACTCTAATACAAAGTGAACCACACCTTGGGAACTGGAGTGAGAATGAAGTGGAACTGCAAGGGGGTGTTCTGGGGCAGGTGGAGGGTGGGCTCGGATTGAGGAGTTGTCAGACTTAGGCCACCTCTAGCCTTTAGAATCCTATTTGGGTCACTTCGACCCAGTCGGAAGTTTGTGTGGTTTAATGGAAGTTTAATGGAATTTATTATAATTACTTGATAAGAACTTGTGACTTTTTTTTACTGCTAACTAGACAGTTATAAATCCAAAAACATGAATATTTTGAATTTACATTTTCCCCTGTAAATTCAAATTATAGCATCAAATTCCGGCAGGGTCCATCGGACCCATCTTGCTCTTCATTTGTTATTCAATATTTTGCTACCTAAAATTATAATCAAAATTAATAATTTCACAACATTTCACAATTAAAAATAGTATATAATAATTATACTAAAACTTGATGCAACATTTATTCATTATATGTACCAAACTATAGTACAGGGTCAATTGGACACTGGCCGTGATCAGTGATACGAAAAAATGGTGGGATTCTAAGGGCTAGAGTAGTGCTGCAGCAATCCTTGCTGGCTTTACTTGCATTGGATGCAGTGCAGTTATGCCAGCTTGTTCCAATTATGCTAGAATTGTGTTAGAATTGTGCTGTCATAGACATAGGGCTGTTCAGGTGACACTTTTCTACTGGGACTTTTTGTCTTAACTATTTACATCCTCCTAATTATTTACACCGTCTTAACTATATACACCCTCTTATTTATCTATTTAAACCCTCTTCCATGCCACACTTTACTACTTTTGACCATAGAGAACATTTAACAAATGAACAAGGGAGAACCATGTTTATTATAAGCCAAAAATAAAAATCTGAGTTTTTGGAAGCTAGCAGGATTTTGTTTCAGAGAGCTTATTGTCTCATTTTTGTTTAATCTCAATTTTTTGTTTTCTCAAGAAAAGAATGAATCAAACCAAAGGCTCGCTCAATCTTTTCTACCCTATGTGGGATCCCTGGCATGAAATTTCATTTAAGTTGATTTACAAAAAGCAACCAATAGTGTACATTCTAGTTAGATGTCCTCATCCAAGGTTGCTTAAACCTTCAGTTGAAAGAAGAGATTTAAAAGGGCTTTAAAAATGACCAGTTTTCTTTGAAAACAAGACTCGAGTATTCAATTCCCCCTAACTCCAAGGACTGATGATCTGTACTAAGTTATTACATACCTAGCAATTCTCATACATCTACTCTTGCTGCAGTAGAAACACATGAGTTGATCAATTCCATTTGTAATTACATTTGGGAAAAGGGATTATGGAGACAAATATACTCAGCTGTTTTGTTCCCAAGAGCCTAACATGAAATTAATCACTGAACCAATCTTGCCTATGTTCTGGTTCTATTGATCAAGTTAATCCTTTCCTAAGTCTAGTGTGCTCCAGTCCTAACACCAGGGTCTTTAAGAACACAAAAGGAAAGCATTAACTTCATAAAACAATTTGATCTCATCACAGAAGAGAGATCACCAGTAAGAATTCCAGTGTGATTTTGATAGAACTGTGCTAAATATACCTAGTATATGTTGTATCTATAGTAGATGAAAGGATCTCCAAAAAGACTCAGACTATCCACTTCTTCATCCTAAACCTGCACTTCTGAATGCTCAGAAATAGTGAGACTCACCTACTCACTTGGTGCAGTAAAAACGCTTTACAGCGCATTTACAACATCCAGTGCACCCATGCTAGAAGAGTTTAGGATTGACCTTAAAGTAAATTTGCAAATTTACCTCAAAGTCAGTACTTCTGAATACATTAGATTTTTCAAGTAAGCATATACAGTATATTTATTTTATTATTTGGAAACATTTTATATCCCATTTTTCAGTTTTAATACATCTGCTCTGAATGCCTTCTTTCTAAAATATGTACTTTTAAAGGCTCTCTAATTCATTCAGAGTTAGATCTCTTCAAAAGTTTCAAAATAGGAATAACTGATAAATTAAAGCAGCCTAATGGTAACAATGTTGGTTTGTGTTATTGTTATCTGGATGTGACTCTTAGAGCACAGTCCTAACAATGTCTACTCAAAAGTAAGCCCCATTGTGTTCAGTGGTTCTTACTCCAAGGAATTCTGAAATCATAATAGCACTTCCCTGGGAGAAAGCCCCAATGAAATCAGTGGGGCTTACATCACAGTAGATACGCATAGGATTGTAGCCTACATGGTTATAGATGTCTGGCTGTAATAAGGGGCAGAGTATCATGATGAGGCCTAAGCTTTAAATTTCCCTCCAACTCTGCTGGTCTTTATCCCTCTAATTTGCATCATACTGATATTATCATATTAGATATTATCCCTCTAATTTGCATCATACTGATGTTAAAAAGCATGAAGAACAAGATGTGCAGTGCAATTCTATTTGTGTCTACTCTGAAGTAAGTTCCATTGAGTTCAATGGGGCTTACTCCCAGGAAAGTGCATTTAGGATTGAAGCCAGTTCTGTGGGACTCCATAGTGGAAATTCACAGAGTGGAGCAGAAGTTCTTCAGTATCCCCTTTTTAGAATCAGCTTCCAAGTACCAAACATTGCATCCCCATTCCCAAGCCTGTTTAAAAGGACACCATGAAGAATGGTCCTAAACCAGGGGTCCTCAAACTACGGCCCAGGGGCCGGATACGGCCCACCACGGCCCTCAATCCGGCCTGCCTAGGCTTGCTGGCCGCCACTGGGAAAAGAGGCTTGGTGGCGGCTGCCATTTTAAATTTGGCATGCTGCTGTGTGCGCTGTGCTGTCCTGAGGGCACAGCTCCTCCCCCTCCCTGCCTCGCTGTTGCTGAGTGGCTGCCAGGCGAGAGCCATCCCCTCACAACAGCACTGGGGTGGGCGCCCACCATGGCAAGGGGCTGCCTGTCTGTTCGCTTGCCCACCCACCTGCTTGCCCAGCAGAAGAACTTGACTTGGATGGGGGGCTGTGCGGCTGAAGCGCTCCAGCCACAGCTTCCCTGCCTGGCCAGGGGGCTTTGATGGGGCACCGCGCGGCTGCGGCACCTCATCCACAGCTTCCCTTGCCAGCCAGGGGGCTTGGATGGGGGACCGCGCGGCTGCAGTGCCTAATCCACAGCTACCCTGGCCAGCCAGGGGGCTTGGATGGTGGCCACAGGGCTCCCCAGGTAAGTGCCTCCCTTTCTCCCCCCAATCCCCACCAGCCTTCCAGTAACCCCACTCCCCAGAAACCCCTCCACTAGCCCTGCCAGTAACCCCTACCCCCAGAACCCCCACCAGCCCTGCCAGTAACCTCACCCCCCCAGAAACTGCCACTAGCCCTGCCAGTACCCACCACCCCAGAACCCCCACCAGCCATGCCAGTAACCCCCACGAGCCCTGACAGTACCCCTCCACCCCCCAGAAACCCCCCCACCATCCCTGACAGGCCTTCACCCTCCAAAAATCCCCCACTAACCCTGATTGTACCCACCACCCCCAGTAACCCCCCACTAGCCCTGCCAGTAACCCCACCCCCCAGAAACCCCTGTATAGTGAACCGGCCCCCTGTTTAAAAAGTTTGAGGACCCCTGTCCTAAACAATGCCAGGAAGTATCAAGGTCGACTAGTATGTTTGCAGTTCCCTGCAGAGGGTATTGATCAGGGTAACTTTGGTGTCAAAGCCAGGACCCCAAAAACAGATCTTGATTTAAAGTTAATAATCAGATCACTAGGCAATACTGAACAATACCAGCCAACATAACCTGTACAGGAGGTTTGAGATACCTCAGTGGAATTGAAGCTTTAATTATAATAACCTTGCTTCAGCAAATAAAAGAATTTTAAAACAAAAAATATTGAGAGTACTTAGAAGAGTCAGTAACCTGATCTTAACATTATTTATTTACTAGATTTGTACCCCATCATTCTTCCTTAACAAAAGGAAATCCAAGGCAGCTAACAACATTTAAACACAACAATAAAATACCATTAAAACTAGATAACAATAAATACAATTAATATACAATTAAAAATAGTTTAAAAAATCACAAGAACTATATAAGCAGAGTCACAAATGTCTGGTTTTGAGGGTACTTCTGTGCTTCGAAACATCATTTGGACCTTTCGTTTCCTGTTTCAGATGTGCCACTCTTATTCTAGACATTGTTCCTAAATAGCTGATGCAGGATTTGGAGCCATGTGGAGAATATTGTGGTTGGAACATGGAGCAGGTTGATTCGTGCTGGGACTAATCATAGTACCAGTTTTCTTTGATTAGGTACTTCATCTGTCTTGCCTGCAATGGAAAAAGTGCATTCATTTTAAGGGCTATATTTCATGCTGGACTGTTAGGGTTACTAACAGTACTACTTTCTAAAGGCAGAAACTATAATTTTCATCCATGGGAGGTGGAATAACCACTGCTTGATTTTCTATTGATAAGCAGTTTTTAAGTGAACAACCAGGTATTGCAGAAGTCGATGTTGAAGTTGGCTGGGTTTATGTTACTTTTTCCAAAGATGTATTTATCCTCTCAAAAGGCTACTTCTGATTTGGGGTGGAAAAGGAAGGTTGACGACCCAGCTCCAAAGTAAAGAAAAAAGGAGGTGTGAAAAGTCAATAGTCACCATAGAAGTTCCTTTATAGACAGGTTTCAAAAGTAGTAACATGTCATAGCATCATTTGAAATACACAAATGACCTCTAGTCTCATTGCTGGGCTTTGCTGACTTTGGCTGCAATCCTAAGCACACTTTCCTGGGAGTAAGACCCATTGAACACAATGGGGTTTACTTCTGAGCAAACATGGTTAGGATTGTGTTCTTGTTCATACTCTTGTGAGGGTATTCTTATGTGATTGCAATATTGTACACATTTTCCAGCAAGTAAACTGCACTGAAAATAATAGGAATTACAACTGAGTAGGCAAGTGTATGTAGGCTTGTGATGTAAGACTCTTTTCTTTTTCTCTAATCTTTCTCTTCTTCCCCTCCTTTCCACTACCACATAACCTGGAGTTCTTCAGCTCCTTTTCTATCTTGGTATCTCTCCTTCATTCTCTTCTTCTCTGGTTATGCAATTCCAGGGTGACCCTATAGAAAAAAAGACAGATTGACTCCACTTTTAAGCATTGCACAGAAGAGAGAGTTTTGGCAGGTGCTGCTTTTTAACCCTTTTTATGATGAGCTAAACCTGCCTAAATTCCCTCCTCTGTGCAATGGAAGTAGAGGTACTCTGTTCCTCCATTCTATATGGTCACCCTGTGCAGTTCCTTTCTTCCTTCTCTTTCCTTCTACAGTATTTATAACAGAGATCTGCGATCTTTTTTAATCTCATGGCACACCAACAAGACATAAAAATTGTCAAGGCACATTTTTTTTACCACTGATATGGCACACCATGCTGCTGGTAGGGGGTTCAAATAACTCAGTTGCCCTACTCATAAAGTCCTGTGTCACACCTGCAGACAATCCACAGCACACTGCATTATGTGAGTGACCACTGTGTACATTGCAGATGATATCTTTTCAATTTCCCTTCCTGTAGTAACATAACCATTGACAAATTCAACCTTTTTTATGAGGTGGAGCAAGACTACGCTTATGACTTTGTTTTGTTCCTCTAGCCTCACAATCCAGAGTTACTACATCGACATAGTTATGGTGAAAACCTGTGAAATTCATAATGCAATTCAGAGTAAATTGTTCTTACATCGGAGCAAGGACTCCCCATATTTACTCTGGATTGCACCCTTAGTTTTCTAGCTTAGTTACTGAGTGCAATATACAGTAAGAGTTATTTCTCCTGGAATACAGGGACCAGTACAAAATTTCCCAGTTTTTGTTTTCTATCCTCATGAGAGTTCTTTTTATTAATATTTTATTCATTTATATACAAATACATAAGGAGAAAACAGACAAACAGTAAACAGGCATTTCATTTGATATATGGAAAAGAAGAAAAAAAGAGTACACAAAAAACATACTAATATAGCATGAGCGAAACTATAATTCTAATTACAGTTCTAATTGTTTCTATATTATAAAGTCTATTTTTAGCCTCATATCAAATAAGTCATTCTTATATTTATGAATTCCATTCATCATCATCACCATCACAAAAGGAATCTTTTTTTATAATAGACTTTTATAAACATTTATTTAACCCTAATCTTCAAAGCTGACATTCATCAGTTCATTTTTCTCCCTCTTGTGTATGAAATAATGGTACTTACCTAAGCCAGCACAACTCATTGGTATTTCCAATCCAGAGGTGATATAGAGAAGAAAACACATGTCTGTGCACCGGCCTAACATGCCAGAAATAGTGCAGAAGTGTCTTATGGCACTTTTGTGACATTCCCAGGTCAGCGCAGGACTTGTGCTGGAGCTTCGACTGGCCTAAGTGGAGGTTAGGATTGCAGCCATAGTGTTTTCCAATTATTCCTGAATATTTTTATTTATTTATCTTTTAACAATGTTGTGAACTTCTCTATTTCCACAACATTCATAACTTTCATCCACCATTCATCTGCTGTGGGTATGTCCATAATTTTTCTCATGACCAAAAGTTCTCCACGGTTCCATCTTTAACCTTGCGCCTCTCCTCATTGCATACCATTACACTGAGTGGTGCAGTGAACCACTCCACTTACAACCCTATCCAGAGCTGCAAGAGCATAAAAAGTGTGCCACAGCATCCTAAAAGCACTGGGAAGCCATTGGCATCTTTGAATACTTCCTTGGGTGGAAGGGGATAATGCAGATTGGTAGCTGGAACTTCATCTGCAAGCCATTAGGAATAATCTCACACAATGGCACCTATGCATTAACCATTTTCTTTCCACTTTTCCAAGTTACTTTGTTCTTGGGTTGTTTTGTTCAATCTTTTTGTTTAATCTTTTCAATAAAATTCATTATATTTTAGCCCTGGGTCAGCCTGGCCCCTGGTATGGAAACAACAATGGATTGTTATTGCTTTTCAGTTTTGATAGGAACCCATGAGGCTCAGTATTTTCATGGAAGGGGTTTTTCTGAGCTGATCCTCTGCATAGCCTGATCTCTGTTTGTAAATGGCAGATATGACGAATCACTGATGAATCACCAAACATAGTCCTGGTAGGTCCAAAGCTGGATGGTTATTGAACCCTCTTCCTTGTCCATGTTTCCAAAGTTGCCCATAAATAATAAATATGAAGTAGCTCTTTTCCACCTTCATGACTTCTCTTCCAGTTGCTTTATAAGTAGCAGTTATCAACATTGTCATTGTTTTCAAGCATTTTCACTTTGTTCTGAAGTGTGAAGCATCAGGCACAGTGAATACATTAAGGAAACACAAAACCAGCATTTCCTCAGAATGTCATGTTGTCCTCAGATACTTCCTCATAGATCAGCAAAATAACTGATTCATATTTGTGAATTTTTCTGTGACTGTCAATACCCAGATAAATCTTTGTTCTCGTATGATGAATGTGCCCTGCTGTTGCAAACTTTTTGGCTCAATGTATCGCTGGCACAGCTCTTAATACACTGTTACTTTTCAAGTTATGGAAAGGTACAGATAGTCCAGGGGTGTCAAACATAAGTCCTGTGGTACTCTCCCAGCTCTGCTCTTTCAACAACATTGCTTCTGCCAATGCTGAGGAAGGTAAGAGACAACAATTGGGGGGAGGGGGAGGAATCAGACCAAGGCTGCAATCCTAAACACACTTTCCTGAGAGTAAGTCCCATAGGACAGAATGGTCTTTGCCTAAGGACACGATCCAGAGCAAATTCAGCCTGCTCTGACCTAACTGCACTCTCCTAACTATTCTGTATCCAGAGCAGAAAGTTATGCTGAATCCAGAGAGTCAGGAAGCCTGGGCTGCCCTAACTGCTCCAGAGCATGCTAAGTAATTGACACAAGGGGAAGACTTGCTCCTGAGGAGACACCCCTCAGATCACACTGAACAAGGAACAGCTGTGGTGCCTACAGTGGTGACATGACTCTGCACATCACCTGGTGCGGAAGTCTGTGCATCATCCCTGGGATGCGCCCCCCCCACCTGGACTGCGCAGTCACCAAAGTTGGCGCCTGCGCAGTTGTTTCTGAAGCCAACTGGCTTCAGAAAGAGTACTGCGCAGGCACCATCTCTGACACCTGCGCAGTACTTTTCTGAAGCCTTTTGGCTTCGGGGGAGACGGTGCAGGCGTCAGAGTTGGTGCCTGTGCAGTACTCTTTCTGAAGCCATTCGGCTGCCGCTCTGCCTCCTGAGTGAGGCCGAATGGCTGTGCAGAGGCGCGGACTTTCTCTGCTCTAAGGAAGTCTCCTCTGAAGCTGTTCGGCATTCTCAGTGTGTTTCTGCACAGTGCATCTCAGATGGCCGTTCAAGCCAGCTCCTCAGACAAGTGGCAGCTTCTGGCTGATTCTCCGCCTTGGAGCAGGCCTGAATGGGGGTGCTGACGCCCGGGGCCTGCCAAAGGACAGTCAAACTCCTCCGGCACATCACCCCATACGGAGCGCATCACCCAATGCAGCCCACACCAGCCGCACCAGTCTGGTGACGCCACTGGGTGCCTGCCTTCTAAGGAGTCCCTGATGAGATGCCAGTACATTCTACAGTGAATAGAAGGGGCTTCTTGGAGTGGCCTGCTGTATCCTGAGGTTTGTGGTCAGCCGTAGTTTGTTCCATATCCTGAGGTTGAGAGGAAGGGGTTGCAGCTAGGCTGGCCAAGAACTCAGATTTTTGGTCAGCACTGCCATTCTTACTCAGGCCTTATCATGGACCCCTATGGGTCTACTCATTACTATACCTGCTCCTGAGGTGGTATAACTCTGAGGGCTGGAAGAGGGCATTTCTGCCTTGGAAACAGGCTCTGGATTCAGAGTAACTGCTCTGCCCTAGGCAATGCTAAACATGCCCTCAACATGCCTCTCCTGAGCTGCTTAGGCTGCCCCAGTTAGGGCAGAGCAGGTCCAGCTCTCTTAGGGCACCCTATCTTGCCTTGCTCTGCCCTAAGCCTTTTCCAGAGTAACTGGGCTGGAGCATCTTGCAGTTGCTCCAACCTAGTGTTAGATAGGGCAACCTAAGGGCTCTTATGTGGACAGATTAGTTGCTCTGGATTGAGCTGCCTGTCTCCAAAATCAGACTGTGCATTAGTTTTGATGGTGCATTAGACTCAAGTAAATGTGTGCATGAAATACAATATCTTGCCAACACTCTCCTCTCTAATACATTCTCATGAAAGATGAAATCAGAGTGACCAGATGCCATAACCGCAAAAGAGGACAAGCCCCCCAAATATAGGTTTTCCCTTGGATATCCAAGAAAATATAGGACATGAGTGACAAAATAACAAAATTGTGACGCAGGGAGATAATTTCTGGTGCAGCCATTGATCCATAAGAATTTTTATTCAAGGGCCATTGCACTGAATGTGTGATTCAGAATCAGGCAGGCTATCAGGATCAGCCAATTCATCTGTATGTACCCTTCTTGGCAGCCATCCATCTGTCAAAGACAGCATTGATTAAGAAGGCCAACATCACTAATACAGGATAAAACAACTTTTATCTCTGCTGTGATAAGAATAAGGGCATGCCCTGCAATGTACAATATCCTCTTTTCTCTATTTATGAATCATTCACTTGAATCCCCCTGTCTGACACAGGTTCCTATTGAATATCCTGTAATGGACACAGTGAATCATTGATGAGCAAGCCACAGGGTAAAATATATTCACAGCATTCTGCTCATCTTTCTAAAATAGTGAACAGTTTTGTGACAGACATCTCAGCCTGTTCTGCCACAAACTAGGAACTGTTAATCAAACATATCCATTGAGCATAGAATATAAATTAATTTCATGCATACCAAATGCCTGTTTTGTGTGCTGGATCCAAAGGATAAGCATTGTTGTGCATAGTTAGTGCAATGGCCGTTGTGCAAATGATCTGGGACATGCATGTCTTTCTGACTGATTATCAATAGCAGTGTCTTTTTTTTTTTTTTTGCTTTAACTTTGGTGACTCCTTTCCTACAAAACAATATAGTCATCGTAGTCATAATCACCACCACCAATACCACCACCACCAGCATCATCAGTAGTATCTCAGTCCACCAGATATTTGGATTGGAAACTTTGGGTTCTCAGGCTGCATTGTGTGGATGGTCATCTAGTGAAATCAGCTGACAGTAGATTCAAAGCAGACCAAATAAAGTTTTTTTTTTAAACATAAAACCTCCCATTTACATGTGTGTGTTTTTTTACATCTTAGGAAGATGTGTTCCTTTACCAATTTTTGGAGATAATGCACTCAAATTCCTATGTGTTCCCACATGTTTAGACGTGAAACTCTGTTTTTCCTCTTCCAACCATGTCTAGGCTGCATCCATCTGCCATGTCTGAGGAGCCTAGAGCTAAAAAGGCATTTCACAGTTGATGTGAAATTAGGTGTGAGCAACAACCTTCAGAGAGGAAAGTGTGCATCAGATGTTGGCCATGTACTTGGTTTAAATGGGAGCATACATTTGATGCCACAAGATGTGGTGTTCGCTTTAGAAGAGGATTGGACAAATCCATCAAGGGCATGTCTATTAGAATTGCTATGATAGTTACATGGAACATCCAAGTTCAGCAGCAGATGCCAAGGAATATTATTTTCTGGGGAGAAAGCCATAGGATATATCAGAGGTGTGTGTATGTGTGTGTGTCTATATACAAACACTCACCACAATGTACCATACCACAGGTTTGTGTAATGCTGCAATAAAACAACTGATGTTCATGACTGTTCTGGGCCCCAGCTCTGGCTATGGACAGGAGGTTCTTTGGGTTCTGAGGGAGAAGCAAGCCTAATTCAAGGTTGTCATAGAAAGCTTAAAGCCTAAGATCACACTTACATCAGCACCTCCAGGCATAAGACACCATTTTCAGACATCAGACTTACAGGAACACCTCCAGGCATAATACTTTTATTTCCAGGCAACCCACCAGGCTACACAACCCTACTAGTGAGAAGTCCTACTAGATGAGAATATGCGTCATCACTGAGAGTAGTGTGCAGCTAAGGTGATAAATGTAAAGAATAAATGCAGACTAGAGCTTTGGGGTACAGACTCAAGAATGTATTCCTTTCATTCCATGATACCAGCAATTTTAGCTGCTGAGGTCATTGTTTTGGGTCAGTGAAGAATCATAAATTACATAGCTTTAGGTCTCAAATTTGAAACCATGAAGCTCCTTGACACATAGAGGAACTTGTGTGTGTGTGTGTGTGTGTTATATAACATATGCTTGTGTTTGTGGTTGGTGCAAAAGATAACTATGCTTAGTGCAAAAGTCTGCATTTGTTCCTTTCATTGCAAACCTTAGTGCTTGATAGCACAATCCTAACCATATCTACTCAAAAGTTAGCCCCATTGTGTTCTTGGAAAGTGTCTTTAGGATTGCAGCCAAAGTCTATATGGTCATTTGCATAGATTGCAGATATTAGTGCTAAAGTCTGTCTACTCCTTTGCAGAGATTTTTCCTGCTACATGCTTGGGTTGGACTAGATGACCTAATAAGGTCCCTTCAAACTGTTTTTATGGGGATGAAATCTCAATCCTTGCTACAGGCTCCATTTTGCCTAGGTATGCCTCTGCTCTTGATCAAAGGATATGTTGGTTGTGTGGTTGTTGCTATATCACATAAAGCTTTTATGTCAGGCAGAAACAAATTAGGAACATGGGAATGGTGCTTTGACTTTACTCTAGATCAGGGGTGTCCAAACCTTTTGGCAGGAGGGCAACATCCTCTCTCTGACACTGAGTCAGGAGCTGGGAGGATGATTTACATTTTAAATTTGAATAAATTTATATAAATGTCCATATAAGATAGTATTAGAGACATTAAAAGGCTTGCCTGTGGGCTGGATGCTGAGGGCCACATTGAGGCTTGCTGAAAGCAGCATTTGGCCTCAGGGCTGGCATTTGGACACCCCCGTCCTAGATGACAGACTTACTTTTTGACTTAAACATGGGTACTTTTATATAGGTATACCAACCACCCAGTTTTCCAGATGGGGTCTCATCAGTACTACATATGGCATTATGCACAATTTTGAATAAATCAGCATACTTCTCTGGCCCAAATGTTACAGTTTGTCCTTTATCAGCTACAAAACATGCATTTTTGACCAACAGCACTTCATGCTGTTAACAAATTCTTCTTACCACTGGTCTCTTGTTTTTGCTCAAATGAATACAGCAATAATAACTGTCTACAATAAAATGATGGAAACTGTCATCCAGAAGAACTATTCTATGAACCTAGCAATTGGCATTCACCTTAATGAAGGTTACTTGAACACTTCTTATTTGGACGCTTTTCATCTATGGAGTGGAAGACAGCCCACAGGATAAAAGAATCCACATTAAAGAAGCTTCTGTAAATGCTTTAAAAAGACTACAGACTGATTCTTTTATCTGCAAATGACTTAATTTAAGTTCAAAGTATCATGGAGATAACCTCTCTCTTCTCCCTAGTCACATGCTGATATTATGAGCCTTTCATGAGCATATAAATCACAAATATTATGTGTTTCTGCATGGAGACTTCTTAATTAAATGCTAAGTACGACTCAGAATACACAAGAGAATTGTAAAGAGTATGCATATACACTTAAAAAGCTTGCTGACAAAGCGAGAGTCTTTCATAGCATCCAACGTCCCTGACTTGAAGCTGTCTTAGCTGAAATAACAGTCTCTTGATCTGACCTTGCAAGTGTGCAGTCATATGTTTGTGGGGCACACTTTGGGAATTGTGATCCAATTTTTGCTGCAAAACTGACAGGGAAATACTAGGAGGAAGAACTGACAGGGTGCTTCAGTGGCATTGCTGGGAGAGTGCATGAGGTGCGGCCCACACCAGGTGATGCACATGGTAAGGGTGACACCATTAGTGATCAAAATTGCTAAAATTGGGGTTTGTAAGAATCATGCAATATACCATTGGATGTGTAATTTACAGCAGAATACAAATAAATAAATAAGTAAGGCTGCAATCCTAACTCCCAGTTAGGCTGGCATAAGTCCTGGTATAAATCTTCTACTAGCACTTCTGCACTTCTTGACTTAAGTGCACTTCTGGCACTTCTACTCCTGGGAGGTTAAGCCAGTGCATAGATATGTGCTGGCCTCCCCACACCACCACAGGAATGGGGACTAAGTAAGTTAAGCCAATTTAGATCCTAACCTAAATTGGTTAGGATCAGTGCTTTTTCTAGAAATAAACGCGTGGGTACTCACCATGAAGATGATTTATAAATGTGGGAATACTCACCATGAAGATGTTTGTAATCATACACATGTCTACTTAGGGAATCACAGAGGTGCCAATACTCAATACTGGTCAGTAACCCGCTCAAAATCCTGGTTAGGATAGAGCCCTGAAATAAATATCTCAGTTATTCTAATGAGAAGTTATTATGACACAGCAAGGAGTTAGTAAGATGATACCCTCCGGAGGGGTGAGGTGACACTACTAGTGATACTAATTGCTAAAATAATGATTTGTAGGGAAAATACCATCATGTTTTATACTAGGGGTGTGCAAACCTTGGCTCAGGGCCCAGATATGGCCCATGGCAAGCCTCAGTGTGGCCCACAGCAAGACCCCTCCATCAGACCCACAGACAAGCCACGTAATGTCTCTAATATACTCTTTTATGTAAATTTATTCATATTTGAAATGTAGATCATTTTTCCAGCCCCTAACACAGTATCAGAGAGATGATGTGAAGACCCCTGTACTGTACCATTTAATGCATCATTTTGAGTGACGCACCATTTAATACATCATTGTGGGTGGCGCAAGTGGTTAAGACACTGTGCCTGTTAACCAGCAGGCTAGGGTTTGAGACCCGGGTCGGCCCCACAAGACAGGGTGAGCTCCTGTCCTTAGCCCAGCTCTACAACGCCAGCTGACTCCAGTCGTATTGGCTCTGCCTTTCCATTTCAGTGGCATGGAGAGGGGGGATTTGCTGCTTGGGTAACAGCCTATCCTCCATAACAATCTAACCCAGGCTTTTGTGCTTTGCATGCAGCGTATGCAGCGCTGAACACGATACCATAGTCTTTCAAGACTGATGGAGGCCTGCTTGGGTGATGCCTTTTTATAGATATTTCAAAACAGTTTGCTTCATTGCGGTCTGCTGTAAATTATGTAAATCGGGAGTGGGGGAGGATTATAATATACTGCAATGCCTTCTCCTGAGTCATTGCCCCATCCACTGTATAGGAGGAAGTCAATGATGGGGGGGTGATGAGTTGGCCTTCTGAACTGAGTGATACAAACCCTACTTGATGACACTGATGTGAATCAAGGTTAAGCAAGGACTGCTGTCTAATCACCTTATAGCCACATGCCTTGCCAGGCTGGCCTTGGCCTGCAAAAAGTTTGGGGACCACTGTTCTAAAGCAGTAGACCACTGTAGAGTATTTGCCTACTTAGTGATAAGCCTCTCTTGCCTTGTCTAGATAAAGGGGGTGGTAAAGAAAAATTTGATGGGCTCTACTCATCCAGTCTGATAACATGTTAGCATCATCTAATCAAGGTTATTGCAATCAAGTATTGGAAGTATTGGAAGCTGGAATCAAGTATTGGAAGCTGGATATTCCAATCAAGTATTGGAAGCTGGATATGTCCTTCCTGGTTTTCTCATGAAGATCCATTGCTGATCCAAGGAAATGTACTCACGTACTCTCCAGTAAGTATAGGAAATCAGGATTCTGTAAACAAATCTACATTTTTAGCAAGTTACATTTAGGGAATTTGTTTTGCTTTGTTTATTTTTATATTTCAAGCCTTCCAACTTCCCTAGTTTACTGTTGTGATGTGATGGGGAAGACGAGGGGACAGTGTTGGCAACACCACCCTTTCATCCCCATTTTGTTTAACTCAATTTCTTTTGGACTTTTAATGTACCAGTTACATTTTCATCCTTTATTTGCCTACTATGTGTTCACAGGTAATTCAGTGGGTTGTGTGATGCCTCTTTTACCATCATGTCGGTTGGATTTTTAATAAGACCCCTGGGTTTTGGTGTTCTCCGGAGAGGAGGGATTTCCATCTGCTTGAACTCTGTAGCTTGGGATGATGGAGAGTGGAAACAACTACCAAGGTTTTCCCCATTCTGCTGCTGTTCAGAAAAAAAGGAAAAATTGTAAGGAGTGAATGTGTTCCAACCAGTATACAGTACTCCTCTTTGTCAGCCTGCATTTTGTACTGTATTTGATAGGAAGCTATAAATTAACAATGATTTTGCCAGTGTCTTTGTGTCACTGATAAAGACAATGGCTGGGAGCCAAATGGCCAAACACAACCTCTGATGCATTTAATGGGACTTCTCAAAACCTTCTTCCACAGTAATATCTAATAACAATATTCAGCATTTACATAGCACTTTTGGAGCGTGCCAAGCACTTCACATATATTATCCTGATTTAATCAAGCAGAACAACAACCACAAGCAAAGTTAAAGATAGGATTTGTTTTTAGAGATCCATGTGTAATGGTTTTTATTGCTTTCTTTTAAAAGTGATGACTCAAAGCTAATTCACTGAATAGGCAGAAGGACATAATCTGCTGCCCCCTCAGGCAACCCTGCCAGCATACAGACAACTTAAGGCATGAATTGCTAATTTTTTGGTATGTGTATGTCTTACTTTCTTCCATTTGTTGTTGGGCATCTCTGGATTTTAGATCAAACCCCAGAATACATTTTTCCATAGAAGATGGGAGTTCTTATCGTGTTTTTTTTTGGAGCTGTGGTGAACTTAGGGTGAAATCCAGAGCAACTACGGGGAGTCCTTGCTCCAGAGTAAGAACAAGTTACTCTGAATTGCAATATGAATTTCCCATAAGTTTTCACTAGGTGGTGCAGTAACTACGGATGTACGTAATGTCTCTTATGTGCTCCTGAAGTTACTCTGGATTGTGCCCATAGTTCATTATGTTTAAAAGGACTTTCATTGTTCTGCAAACAGTTTAACTTTGATCTTGTAAGCTGAGTCCTTGGGCAGTATGAGGGTGCAATCCTAACCAATTTCGGCCAGACTTACTCACCTGGAGTAACTTCCTGTGGTGGTGTGGGGAAGATGGCGCATGCTAAGGATAACCAGATGCTGAACTCAACATTCTCCCCCCCCCAGTACCCCAAAATTCCTGACATCCAAGCCAAAATTCTTCCCCTGTTAAAAAATGTAGGACACCCCAAAAATGTAGGACAAATGTAGGACATGTTATAATAAAAACAAAAATACTTGTATTGCTTCCCTATATGTAATTTCAACACTTTTTAAATTGAAAACCTCTTTGTAAGAGCTGTTTTCACCAACAATGGCAGTGCATATGTGAAGTGGCTCAAAGCAGACATGATCTTGTCCCAGAGACCCTAGCCCCACACTAACTCTTCCCATACCTGCTCCCACACACACCCCATGCAAGCAATCACACACACACGCCCCATGCATGCAATCACTCACACATACAGACACACACACCATGCATGCAATCACACATACACACACACATGCAAATAATCACACACACACCCTGTGCATGCAATCACTTTCATACACACCCCATGCAATCACACACACACAGGTGGGCAGATGCCGGTTTGGGCCTATTCGCCCGAACCGGATCTTCCCACGTAGCAGACACTGGCGAACCGGAAAGAGCCGTGGCTGGCAGAAGAGCCAGAAAGAGCCGCAGCCGTTCAGCTGGACGCAAGCATGCTGAGTCTCCTGAAGCTCTGCCTCAGGAGACTCAGCGTGCTTGCGCCAAGCCTAGCGGATGTGCACTAAGTCTCCTGAAGCCGAACTTCAGGAGATGCACTGCGCATGTGCCAAGCTTGGCACATGCGCAGTGCAGTGGGGTTGGGCCCCCTGACCCCAGCCCCGCCCCTGACCCTGGCCCGCTCCCCAACTTCTGGCAAACCAGATCTTGGGGTTGGCTGGGCCCACCCCTGCACACACACACACCCCATGCAAGCAGTCACTCACACACACACACACACTCCATGCATGCAATCGCTCACACATACACACCCTGTGCATGAAATCACTCACACATACCACACAACCCATTCATGCAATCATGCACATGCAGGCTGTACAGTTCTCTTTTCTCTCAGGCACAGGCGGAACATGCAGGAGCCTCAGGATGCAGCACAAGAGACCCTGGCAGCTGGAGATGCTCCAGAGGTGGTGCAGCCAGCCATAGGAGACCCAGGACAAGCCGTGGTTGGAGAGGCAGCAGAAGCTGTATACACCATGGGAGAGTCAAGGCTGGCCGGTGAGGTCTGCAGGGCGTGCAGAGGGTGCTGGAGAGGCTGTGAAGCCCCCTGAGAAATAGCAGCCAAAGCCTGCTGCTGCTACTGCCCACAAGGTGGGGGAGGACCTTCCTCCTGGTCCTATCCCTCATCTGCGTGGGCTGCATCTGCACAGGCAATAAATTTAAATGGCCATGGAAACCCCCAGAAAAAGGGTGTTTTCCTCTTTTCTGGCAAATCCCCCTCCTTTTCCCTAGTTTCTCCAGGGAAGTCCAACTCTACATATGCTTGTGCTCTGACCTATCTCTCCCTCCCCAAATGGGGGAGAGCATGCATTGGCCCCCCTAAACCACCACAGGAAGTTATGCCAGGTGAGTTAGAATTGCACCCAAAATTGCTGAGAACTTCACTTATGAGGCAAATTAGGTGGGAATTCAGGGAATAGTGGAAGTAAATAGAATGTGTTGTAGATCTGGCATCACCTGTGGGAAGCAGAGTCTGTGTCCCAATAACACTATAAGAAGTGTCACATTGGAACAATTTCTGACACTATAAGAAGGATAACGTTGGACCACCATACATGGGGTCGTAACCCACTAGAGTCTGGGAAACTCTATAGAATTGCCAGGTCAAATGCATTCAAAGACCTGAGGATTCTGTGGTGGAGCCTGGTGTGATGTCAAAACACTTTCAACCTGTGGGGGAAAATATGGGGCCCAGCAGCAATTAAGCAGAGCATAGCAGCAGCCCCAAATTATTTGAGTTTATCCTATGCAGTCTGCTTACCTGAACAGGGAAAAAAAACTGGAGAAAATGTTATTTTTTAGCAAACGGGCTATTGTAAGGCACTGTGTGTGTGTGTGTGTGTGTGTGTGTGTGTGTGTGTGTGTGTGTGTGTGTGTGTGTGTGTGTGTGTGCACGCATGCACACACATGTGCACCTCTGAACAGAGTTCAACTACTCAGACGGGAAGAGGAAAAGGAGACCTCATTCAATCCAAGGCTGATTGCCTCTGCCAGAAGTAACTGTACCTGGGGAGGGATGGAACATGTCTTAACATTTGCGGTTATGATAATGAAATGCCTTGTCATACTACTGTTATAACTATTTGTAATTTCTTTATTTCTCCAGGCTTTCTACAAGCTAATGTAGTTCTTTAGATGCTTTTTCTCATGTTTGTTCAACTGTGACATATGATTGTCTTTTTGTTTGAGAATAGAAACCACCCCTCTTCTTCATGGACGCCATTGATTTATTAGCAGTGCCAGCTGTTTTAGCTCTGAACTTGCATTGATTTGCTCCCATTTGCTATTCTAGGCTTTTATGGACCAATGCAGGTACATAAATCCATGTTCTCCAAACTACTTAACAGATATACCTTGAAAGACAACAAGCTTGGGTAAAATGAATAATGTAGTCATCTTAGGCAGGAAATATGACCCCCAAATTGATTTTTAGCAAAATTAACTTGAATTTAAGCGGTTTATAATTTCCATGCATTAGTAATTGTCAGCATGGGGCCTGGACTAGGTTTTATTTAATCTATGCAGCAGCAACAAAGTGCATGGAAGTGCAGTTCTTTAAGAAATCTCATTATGCTGCTTTTACTGGGATAAAGTAATTTGCTTGACAGTCAGGCCAGAAGCATGCTGCCATGTAGATTTAAATGACTCCCCTGCAGTAGTGTATAAATTTCAGAAAGTTTGTATTGACAAGAAGTCATTTTAATACTAATAGTTTACTTAATATTTTTAAGCTGCACTCCTATGCCTGTATACTTTACTGAAATCCTTCAGGGAAAAAATTCTCTTTCAAATAAGTGTGCATTGGATCAGTTAGGTTGCATTCCTGCGTACACTTAAGCCATCTCCATAGTTTTCATAGCCACATAACACTTTAAGTGAATGCATTAATTAGGAATATCTCACACTTTGCTGATTTTGCCTTTGATGTTGGGTCAGCCCCAGAATGACCACCATATGTTGGGGTGATTTGACAGGGTTGCTTAGGCACCTAGAGGGCTGTGGGTGGCACAAGCGTTAAGACGCTGTGCCTGTTAACCAGCAGGCCAGGGTTCGATACCCGGGTCGGCCCCACAGGACAGGGTGAGCTCCTGTCCTTAGCCCAGCTCTGCGACGCCAGCTGGATCCAATCGTATTAGCTCTGCCTTTCCATTGGGTTCCATTGGACTAATTTGGGTTCCATTGGACTAATTTGGTGGCGTGGAGAGGGGGGATTTGCTGGAGGATAAGCCTATCCTCCATAACAATCTAATCCAGGCTTTCATGCTCACATGCACCACATGCATTGTCGAGCACAATACCATAGTCTTTCAAGACTATTTTATTCACCTTGGCTAACATTCTCTCACATTGGGTGATTTGGGGAGGGGTGGCAAAATTCACCAGGCAGCCTTATACACTCTTTCCCGTAACCCACACCAGTCCAAATGGAGCTATTTACAAATATCATTTCATCCCCAACCACTTTAGGCTGCAATCATAAACTCCAGTTAGGCCAGCCTAAGCTCTGGCATAAGTCTTGTGCTGGGGATGTCACAAAAGTGCCATAAGACATTTCTGGGGGAGGGTTAGGCCAGTGAAGTTATTATTGCTAAAAGAATTAAATATGATTTGGGAGAATCTCTCAGCAAATGTTTGCTTAATGCTGGGGGAGAGGCCATCCTCCAATTTCAGTATCTCCCTGCCCAAGCTGGTGGAATTAGACATAAAGACACAATAAAAGACATATCTCCTATACATCTCCTAGGGCTGTGGGTGGCGCAAGTGGTTAAGACACTGTGCCTGTTAACCACCAGGCCAGGGTTCGAGACCCGGGTCGGTCCCACAAGACAGGGTGAGCTCCTGTCCTTAGCCCAGCTCTGCGACACAGCTGGATCCAATTGTATTGGCTCTGCCTTTCCATTGGGCTAATTCAGTGGGGTGGAGAGGGGGGATTTGCTGCTTGGGTAACAGCCTATCCTCCATAACATTCCAACCCAGGCTTTCATGCTTCGCATGCAGCGTATGCAGCACCGAGCACGATACCATAGTCTTTCAAGACTGACGGAGGCCTGCTGCTTGCTTAGGCACCTACAGCTTTCTATGTGTAACCTGCAGCCAAACAGGCTTTCCATAAAGCCAGGAACTGCCTGACCTGTCTGGGAATACTGCTCCTTAAGGGACTATCCCAGTATTGTGTGTGTGTGTGTGTGTGTGTGTGTGTGTGTGTGTGTGTGAGAGAGAGAGAGAGAGAGAGTTCATGGTTTGTGTGTGGGCATGTGTGTGTGAATGCATGGTGTGTGTGACTGCTTTGAGCCACCTCCATGTGTTTGGGTTCAGGAAACACATATTGGGGGGACTGGACTGTCTGGAGGAATCATGTCTCCTTACAGGAAAGCAATACAAGTGTTTTAGCCTTTATTTTAACATGTCCTACATTTGTCCTACATTTTTGGGTGTCCGACATTTTTTTTAACATGTCAGGAATTTTTGCTTGTATGTCAGGAATTTGGGGGACTTTGTCCTCTTTTTCAGGTTTGGCTTTTGGTCATCCTGCAGCCAAACATCTTTAGGGTTCCTAAGCAAATAGAGAGCCTTTGTGTAAACATCTATAGATGCTTAGGCTCACCTTCATCCACATATGTAGACATTATGGGAAAGAGCTGATAGGCCAGTCTTCCCTCTTGAGATATGAATAAAGGTGTGCCATCTTTATCGCCGGTTTTGGGACCTGCAGCTTTGGGTCTAAACTCACTGAACCTTGCAAACCTGACTGGAAACATGTCTGGTAAATGTTCTGAGGCACAGGGAGGTTGTGTGTGGACTCAGAAGATGTCCAAGAGACTTCTGAGAGACACTTCCAAAAAACTAGAAATGTCTTTTAGAGGCCTTTGGGAGGCTTTCTGAGATAGGAAGAGGCAGCAGACAACTTCTATACACCTCAGAATGCTCCAAGCATGACCAGAAGTTACTTCTGGTTGTGTCTGGAGGTTTTCTGATGGCCTCTATTCACAGATCTGATTATCCATGGGGATATCGAGGATCAAACATATATTGTTTTCATTATCACTAATTAAAATGAATCATTAACTAAGAAGCAGATTCATACAAGAGCCTGTGAAGGAGCCTCAGTATGTTCAGAAACCTTCAGAGACAGTATCCATCATCACCACAGTTGCTACAGCGGCTCCCTTTTTCTCTTAGTTGGATAACCGTTTCCATTTATCTTTTACATTTACAAAAGACAAGTGGGACTGTTAACTTTCTATAATGTTTTTCCACTAGATAACAGTTGCTCCTGTCTATGACCTCTAGGAAGCATGAATAATTTGCTGCAATTCAACCTGTACATGAACAGTGGGCTTTGGAAGGCATCAAGGAAAGTCATGGGTGGCCAGACAGCAACCTTTTTTTCTTATTTTCCTTGAACAAGACATTGGCAGCCAGTTTCACAGATTGAAGGGATGTAAAGAAATAGCTGCTCTAGCTGGTTCACTGACATTATTGGCAGACGCTTCACAGGCCCCCGAGTGCTGGAGACTGGGAACACAGTATGGTTTTCGGCTTGATACAAGCTAGTCAGCTGGTAAATCCTTCTCCTCTTTCAACTCAAAAATGGTTTTTCTCCCCCTCCAGTCCTGGATTGCTTTTAGGAAGCCAGATGATAGTTTCTGGGCAGAGAGAATCTGGAATGGAGTCCCACATTTAATGCCAGCTGATCTTCACCGATCCAGCTGGCAACAGTTTTTCTTCCAGCCAGCTTTATGTAAGTCATCTGGCAGTAATTCAGGCTTGGGAGGCATGGAGGTGCAAGGGAAACCATAGGACAAACAGAAGCCCATGACGAAATTCTATTTAATCATGAGTTCTGCCTGCCATTAATCATCTATCTGTGTTATACTCTCTCTTAGACTGGGCATTTGTTTAGCTCTCTGTGGTATCATCATTACAGGTGGGCCTGAAATGGTTAGACATGTGCAAGCCGTCTGGAACACTGGAAGCTTCAACAAAAATGAAGCCAGTCAAGACAGAGCCAGTTTTTTTTAAGTTTCATGTGGCTGATCAGGACAGCTAAGGACACGTCTGTTTCTTGAGCCTTAGATTTAGGAGTTTGAAAATTTGCTTTCAGCACTCAAATATTCAAATGTCAGCTTGCTTTTAAACTCCTGATTCACATCACCTCAACAAATAGGCTCTCCTCTGCCTATATCTTTTATTAAAAAGATATTTAGCTGGGGTGGCATCACTAGGGTTTGCATCACATGAAACCAGAACTTCACCCACATGATGGACTAGGAGGTGAGAAGCAAATGTTCCAGACTTTGGGAAGTGGTATGTAGGGCTCCACACACTTCTTGGAGCCTGTTGTAGTGCTCCAAAAGTAAAAATAAGTGAAAGTACCTCCCCTTAGCATCACGATCCTGGGGACTGCACCACTGCCTTCTCCCTACTCCTGCAAAAATTGCTTTGGGAGTAAATCTTCCTAAAGGTTTGGGACCCACCAGAATAGATATATTTTAATGTTGTTTGCTTCTTTGCATTCTGCATGAATTTACACATTGAATAATAAGTAGGTTGAACCTCCCCATCTGTGGCATTTGGTTCTAGGAAGCTCCATGAGTTTTTAAAGCTCTATTTTTGCATTATACAAAAGCAATTAGATATCAGTGTGACAAGGCAGGCAATGACTCAAGTTCCCTTTCAAGTGGCTGCTAACTGCCCTGCAAGGAGCAGAGCTCCTGCAATTTGAAAGCAGTTTCAGCTCCCAGCAATTCACAAGTGAATGTCACTTGGGCGAAGGGAGGGGCTGTACCTTCCAGCTGAACAGAAACAAAACTAAAAGTTTATGATTTTTAGGCCTTCCACATTGCCATGGTAAACAGGCTGAATCTAAGCCATTAACTGCAACTTAAGGGACGCTTATCATTCAATTTAAATAACCAACCTCATTCACTTTGAGACAAAATTGCATATAAATAAATTGCATATAAATAGACTACACCATAATGGAATTATTCAAAAATACCAAGATTTTTTTTTTTTTTGCAAATAGTAGTGAAACCCTACATACATCACCCAATGTGGCTCAAGTCACAACAATGCCAGACTTCACAAGGTGAACATGTGTAGCTCTACCTTGCAGCTGTCAATAAATCTGTTCTTTAATGTTATGTTTAATATCTTTGTGATTTCAAGTCACTCTAGTCAGGACTAAAATGTCAAAATAGTACTAGGGGTTTTAGATACATGTGAGCGGTCACTGCAAAATCTTTAGCATTTGTTGCAGTGCGATTGTACAGGATAGCAGTAAACATCTGTGCTGACTCCTTAAAGAGGTGAGACTGATAAGGTCTTTGGTTCTTACAAACAGTCCTTTATTTCTAAATAAATCCTATGTGGTCCAAAGCAACAGTTCAAGTGACCTTTATTGTATGTGTTAGCAAGGAGTAAAACTGTCTTTAAAACAGTAAAGAACTGGCCTTTGCTGTCAACAAAATACCCTCCTGAGAAAGGCAACGTAGGGGTGAAATGTCACCTCTCCTTCCTGGCAAGAACAAGAAATAAATGGATTGCAGAATGTGCCCAGGGCCTTTAAAAATAATTAAAAAATGCACAAATCTCTGAGATTTTCTTCCTGGTATAAGCCTTTCTCTGTAGGGGAAAATGTCTTTTTCCCCTATTTTGTGCAATTAGCCCTTTTATAGTCCAAATAAAACATTTTCTGTAAGCTATCTCACACCTGCATAAAGGACAGAAAATCCATGTTTGGTGACACTTGATATAAAATATCTCTTTTCTGATAGATATATAGGTTATATTTCTTGTAGTCTAACCATCAAATTAAAAAATTGTGTCATGAGTCTCACAGCAGCTCTCAAACAAAATACTCACCATATTTTAAAAAATAACGCTACATTCATGACCACGAACTTAATCTGCAATTTAACCTATAGGCATATTAAAACAGGATACAATGTTGAATCTGTAGAGCATCAGTATTTCTGTACAACCCAGGTCAGATTTTGTTCTGAGATGATAAGTAACATATATAATTAGCAATAATTAGTCTTTGAACTCTGATAAGGTTAAATATAATTGCCAACCATTTAACGGCTAATAGCATCTGCTGGGCTGTAAACAAGGGCTTGAAATAAAGCCTGTTGAAGTAATGAGAAGTGCTTACTGTTGTGAAGTAGACCTATTGGGACTGCTTCTGCGTTACCTGCGGTACTGTGGCAGCAACCCCAAACTTGTGCTGGATGCTGTTCAGGCACATCAGTCTGCCTGCTCCAGTGCAAATCAGGATTGTGCTGTTAGATAAACTAACAGCCCATTCTCTTCTCTGCTACGCTAAAGCATGAAGCTGTCTATGGAACACACACTACATGCTGTGGTGGGTAGTTGATCCAAATGGCAATGAGAGTTAAGTTTTTTATTCTTACTTTTGCATAGGTCTTCTAGTCATTTACAAGTCTTCTTGGAACTCTGTCAGCTATTTTATGGTGTATTTCTCAGGATAAGAGGGCAGTTGGGTGTGTGGAAAAATGGGAGAGAAGGTAGGATCCAGAATGTGCTTTGGATTGCCAAGATCCAGCTCTCTGACCATCTCCCCTCCTGTCTTAACTTAAGAACATAAGAAGAGCCTCCACTGGATCAGGCCAAAGGCCCATTTAGTCCAGCTTCCTGTATCACACAGAGGTCCACCAGTTGCCTCAGGAGTACATATGACACCTGCATCCAGGTGCCTTCTCCTACAGCTGCCATTTTGAGGTTTCCCACTTCTACACATACCCCTCATGACGTGGAACCCAAGAGCCTCATGGCTGTAACCAGTGCCTTTTGTATCCCCAGATCTCCTTGCCACCACCAACATCATTTAAGCCCCCAGGAGCCACTGGTGCTTGTACCATACCTCTGATCGTTTTTGCCAGCAGCCCAAAAATATGTGACAGCATATAGTAGTGTAACTAGGTCATTTGGTACATCGGGCCCATGAATTTTACACCCCATATGTCAAAATTATTTAATTAACTATTATTATCATCAGTATTTAATACAATTAATTAAATATTAATTAATATTAATAAGTTTTTTTATATTTTAAAAAATCTCCTTGCCAATTAAGCCTCTGTTTTATTTTTGGGGGGAAGGGGTTGAAACTGTGTTCTGGAGCACCTGTTGAGCTCCACTTTCACTGGGCTGGAACCATTTTGGTGGCCTGACCTGAGCCAAGGAATGTTTGCTTACTTGTGAGTCATGCAATGTGGCTGAGCATCTCAGTTTCACCTTCCATAGGGCTCAATGCAATTATCAGGGACTTCATTCATGTGGTGGCTGCATTCACTGTATCAAGACCATTCTGGGGATGCTGGATTCCACAGTTTGCCTTTTCCAGTGGACTAAGGCACATTTGCTTACCTTGTGTAAAGGCACAATATGGCCCTTTTCATAGGGCTCTATGCAATTTTGTTTTTAGATTTTTTGCCATTTCATTTGATAGGAAGGAGATATTTCAAAGCTTTTTCACTAGATTCTGCTGTACAATGCACATCCAATGGTATATAACATGATGGAGAGATACCAAACCTTCACAATTTTATGATGCTGGTCAACCCAATGTTGTCAACCCCCCAGGGGATAGCCGCCCCTCTGTCCCCGCTATCTGCACCACTGTCCAGGGGAATACTTGATGCCATAGCTACATGTAAAATGAGTATATTTAAAAGTCATAGCTGCTTCACATTCAGAAAGTTTTAGATGATTTAACCTTTCCTCTAAGGATTTAGCAACTGCCACTGTTAGTAAACCACAAGGTTTAAGAAATTATGCTTCAAAATATGGTAGTCCAATCTTACAAAATAAAATATAAAAATAAAAATTTGCCAAATATTCTTCACCTATAATAGTTAATTATGCTACCAAACCAGCTCCTTTCCATCTTCACTCATACACCTTTCCTGTCAACAATGCACAACTCTTTTGTGTCCTCATGACTATTGCAGCTCAACCGCATCTATTGTGTTTCGAAGCATACAAGTGAAGGGAAAAACAGGAGAGGAGAACAAAATGGTTAACCTTTACCAGGCCAGCAATTTTCCCTGAAGGTTCCTTTTGGCTATTTTTATCTTTGTGAAGTTCTAGTTCTGCATACACTGGTGGGGGTGAGAAACCAATTGGGAGGTGTTTCAGGGGAAAGGAGCTGTCAGGGAAAGAGCTGAGCTGTTCTTCCCCTGCCACATCCCTACTGCAAGTCTCTCTCTCTCTTTCTCTCTCTCAAACACAAACACACACACACACACACCTATGTGCATGCATGCATGAACATTCATGCACACACACACAAAAAACTTGTAATGGGTGATAGGAAGGAGTTATTGGACTAACAACAGATGCAGTTGCTATACAACATTTACCATATTTCTTCAAATCGAATGTGAACCTTTTTCAGCTGATTTTGGTTTTCAAAATTGTGGTGCACTTTAGATATGAGAGTGCATTACAATTGATGGAATATGGTAATCCTGTTTTAGATTACTGTATTCTATCAATTAAGGTCACTGGTGGGCAGATGCCGGTTTGGGCCTATTAGCCCGAACCAGATCTTCCCACCTGGTGGCTGCTGGCGAACCGGTCACAGCCGCAGCTGGCAAAAACCGCAGGAACCAAGCCTGGTGCATGCGCAGTGTGGCAGGGTTGGGGCCCATCCCCTACCCTGCCCCCACCACACCCCCTGACCACAGCCCCTGAGGGATGATGATGAGGGAAACCACTTGGGACAATCAATTTCCCCAGAGATGGAGAGGGAGCCAAACAGCCCCTTTGCTATCCCTCCACACTTTGCATCATCCCAGAGAAGGGAAGGGGTGGACAGCCTCTTTGTCTCTTATGTGCAGGAGGAGGAGAGCATCTCTCCTTCTGCGCATTCCAGGTGCCATTTAATGTAATATGAAGCCTTAACAAGGTTGTAAAGCCCAGCAAACTTTTAAAATCTCAAGTTTCTTAAAATTAGGGTGTGCATTACATTTGATGGCACACTAGATTTGAAGAAATACAGGTAATTTGGACATCCACTTCCTCTTCCATTCATCAGTTCAAAGGGTTGTATTATTTACTTGTGTTTCTTTTGCTTTGTATCCTATTTCCCAGGGTTCCTGTTTTTTTCTGGACCTATTTGTTGCTCGGGTATATATAGTGACCTGAAAATTATTTCTATGAAGCAATTTCTGCTAAAATGACTCTTGCATTTTGATGGCTTTGGTCAGAGTGTCCACGTCAATACAGATGGAACTTCTTAACTCAAAGACTTCTTAACATGCTGCCTGTTCACAAGGAAAAGTAGGACAATGAAGATTTTTTCCAGGACATGTGGCTAAAAAAGAGGTGACCCTGCCTCAGAACTGCTCCAGCGATTTTGCAGGTGCAGAACTGAGGAGAGTAATGGAAAGGAAAGCAGAGAAGGAATGGAGTTATGATGTTTTGTGCTTGGGATCTACCCTCCCTCCACCAGAAACTCCCCTGTTTCTCCCCACCCTTCTCCATGGCATGGTTTACATGTTGGTAGCTGGTAGCAAGCAGTGGGCATCCAACATCAGTTGTGGTGGTGGCCTCCAAAAGGCCACTTGTGTACTGAGTGCGTGTCACCATATAACTATCAACAACATCAGAACCTCTGTTCTGCTGTTAACTCCTAGCTGGGTTGCTAGTATTACCTCTCAATTGGTGGACACATCAAGAGGTAACATTACTTTCCAGCCATAGCTGGGCTTCCGAATGTTGCCTCTCATGCTGTGTGGCTTCTATTGAAGAGGGAATAGCTTGATTCTATGCCAGTTGAGCAAATTGTTATGAAATAATAGATTTTGAGGACATTGAAAAGTTTGGGATTGGTTTCTTTTTCCCTACCTCAAGACTTGAGCATTGTGTATATTAACAATCTTGCTGAGATAGCTGCTGTTGCAAATACAATCATGATAAGATGTGTAGCATTAAGCGTGACAAAATGGCCTGGAAGGGGGCTGACTGTTCAAACTTATTACGACTTTAAAGAGGCAAAAAGTCTTATCTGTTTACTGTACACTTTTGAAAGCAAGACAGCAGAGCTGAATTACAAGTAGTTTGTGGGGGGATGGCAATTTCTACATTCCAATGTCTACCACAACATTATTGGAAAATCGTGAAAACAGCCCAATTGCACTGAGAAATCAAAGTTGCTGGTTGAAATTGATCTACATGATTGGAAAACTTTTAAAGAATCTTACCTTGGAACATTTAATCAGTGGTCTTGACCTCATGTTTACTTTGGATTAACAAAGCTTGCACACACTGGTTTTTTTGCCAGGGCAAATATGGGAAGGCCACAGGAGAGCTTAAGCAAGGTTTCGCTCTCTGTGTCACGTTCAATAATTCTAAAATAAAGTTGCCATTAGTTTAGCTTTTGCTTTATGAGTGCAACATACCCTACAATCCAGAGTAACTACGGGAGCACGTAAGAGACATTACGTGTACCCTTAGTTACTGCACTACCTAGTGAAAACCTATGGGAAATTCATATTGCAATCCAGAGCAAATTGTTCTTACACCGGAGCAAGGACTCCACATAGTTACTCTGGATTGCGCCCATAGAAGCAATCATATTGACCTACTGCACAGGGTTATGTGAAGATTGCTGAGGTAATGCATGTGAAGCACTTTGCACACCATCTTCTTCATCATCCTTACTGTTGTCATCATTATGACATCATTAGGACATCATCATCAGGCAGCCCAATCCTAATCCCCCACTGGCCTGTCTGCAACAGCACGTTAGGATTGCACCAAGAGTCATAAAATCTTCTGCACAATTCTTGAGTTCCCAATTGAAAGTATTTATGAAAAGAAACTCTAAAGCTTTGCACAAAACTTCTATTTGGAGAACTTAAACTGGTTTTCTAAAGGCCATGGTGCCCACACTGTTCACTCTTCCCACTATCTTGTTAATTGATTACTGAGCTTAAGATTCTCTGCAAACCCTGCTTGAGAGAGATAACACCACTAGAGCAGAAATTAGTGCACACAGCATGGGAAAGAATGTCTTCTCTGTTATAGCAGCTTCAACTTCCTTGGAGAATATCTAGTTCACCGACTTAAAGTGCTTTAGCAAGCATTTCTTCTTTCCAAAGAACCCTAACAATTGTAGTTCTGTGATGAGGACCCAGGGACAAAGATTTCTAACAAATACTCCCATCTCACCATACTATCGTTCCCAGTATTCTTTAAGTGAAGCCATGAGAAAGACAGACAACATGCTATGTTTGTAGACAATTTTTTTTTCACCAGCAAGCATTTGAGCAGTGGACTCCATACTATTTAATAAGAGGGCCATATTGTATTACATGTTTTCACATGCCGAAAACAGATTTCTATAGCGGTGAAGAGAACGTTGCATGCCGTACGGTTAGTAAAAATTATGGTTAGGCCAGCATAAGTTCTGGCACAAGTCTTGAGCTGGAAGGCACTTCTGTGCCATTCCTGGGGGGGGGGGGGAGAGTTTACACCAGTGCACAGACATGTACCAGCCTTCCAACGCCACTGCAGAAATGGGAAGATGGTTCAGCTGTGCTGTCCTAAATTGGTTAGGGTTGGTTAGGATCATGGCTGAAATGGATTAGGATCTCTGTCCAATCCATTGCAAAAGTTTGTGATGATTGTGTAAAAATAGCGCAACTTCCTCACTGGAATCATTTTATGGCCTTATTGAAAAGTCAACAAGTGGAAACCTAATTTTTTTATTGGTGGGGTGAGGTTAGCATTGAATTATGGTTTGAGGGTTTTAAACTATATGACCCAGTCAATTAAAAATGAGGGTTATCCAGTCTGACACCACTCTGGCTGCCTGGGAAGAAGTGTGGCAGACAGAGTGCAGATGTTCACTGCCTGTATGGTTGGGAAAAAAAAATTTAGTTGTTGAAGGATGGATAAAATCTTGTGGCAGGCTGGAGTTTAGAAGGCATGGAGTTATCCCCAAGCCATAGTTTAGAGACCTCTGCCTTACGGAATGCCTTATGGATTAACTTTCTGATTAGGTATATTGTGACATAAATTTTAAGATTTGGATGACCTCTTTTAATTTAAAAAAATTACACAGAAATATTCACTTAATAAAGTGACACCACTAAAGATGTAAGTAATGAAAGAAGAGTCCTATGTAAGAAGCAGATGCACGAACACCCCTGGAGCCAAATGCATTATGAAGACACAGCTGTTATCACACTCCTTGAGACTCCCATTTTCACTTGCTCATGTGGTGTGCACCTGTAGACTGCTGGCAAAGCGCTTTGCTCACTGAGCTGAGATAGTTTTCAAGTTCAAATCCAGCCCTGTAACTGAGATGCAAATGAAATTATTTTTACCCACCCCTTTCCCCCATGATTTAATGAACACAGATCCTTGTAAGCGAATGTTTTAAAGTTATTTTGCTTCTATTTTATAGCTCCAGGATTTTCTGAATACAGAACCACCAAGATGAATGCAAGTCATCATAGACTATAGTAAATTCTTATGCAGCAGTGCCACAAAAGAGACTCGTTTGTCTCAATGGGGTATTCTGCTAATGCAGTGCTTTGAAAACTGATTTGCCTTGTGCTGCTATAAAAAAGACGTTTATGCTCAGAATGACTGGCTTAACTGTATAGCTTCAATTGTACTGCCATCCATGTAAGGTCAGCATTAGCACAGAGCAGTGGTATTCAGGCATTTCAGCCTGGAACTCCCTTTCAGATTTAAAAATCTGGGATCCCCTGGCAAATTTACTGGGATGCTCCTCCATGTCCATTTGGAAGTCAGTCCCATTCGATGAGACTTACTCCCAGGAAAGCCCAATGCCTGATTCCACATTCATCATCTTGTATCCCCCTGACCTGAGGTCATGATCCCCTAAGGGGCTACCAACCCCCACTTTGAATAACACTGACATAGCCTAGACTCTAGAGTATTTTTGGATAGCTAGAGCCCAAATGCCCTATGTATGTGCCCACTGTAGAGTGCAGACAGTTGTCTTGGATCCTGTGCAAGGATTGGGCCAAGTCAGTACCTAGTTAAATGAGTAGGCCCTTCCTTCTTCCAGAAGCTTGTGCATTTTTTTGTTCCAGTAACACCTACAACAGTATGAGATCTCATGCTCTGCTGAGCATTGTGGAGAAAAAAAAAAACATGGGGTGAAGCAGCCAGCTTATGTTACAGGTATTGCTGCTAGCAGCCTACTTTTAAAAAAAGTCCATCTCTGCTGCCATTATAGCCTCCACAAAGATATGAACAATGAGACCTCTGTGAATGAAGGAAACCCATCTTGCACCAGTTCAGGGTGTTTCAAATGTGCAGTAAAGTGCATCTACAACACAGGGAATTGCATTGGTCATCATGGGCCCCAGAGTCTGTTGAGATCGGCCAGTGTAGAGATCCGAGGGGCATAGGGAGGGTGGGCAGGAGACATTTTGGGGCAAGAGGAGGACAGTCAGTTAATGGGACTGTGGATGGATGGCCAGGAAGCAGAGGTGGAGCTGGGACCTGTCACTTTTGCAGTCTGTGGTTGTTCAGATTTGTGCCACCAAAATTGGTGGGACTGGGAGATAATTCCTATCTTAGGAAGGTGAAACTGCAAGAGCTGACTCACTCATAAGAAGTTTGTACTTTCTCTTATCCATGCCAAGAAATCTTCAAATCAGAGAACCATCGGTTTCCAAATGAGAACATAGGAATTGTAAGAACCAAGATGATCTATGAAGGTACATAGAAGGGGAGTAATTCTGCAGAACACCTGCAGAGAACTGAGATTGGTAATGTAGGGCTGCAGCCATTTTGAGATCAGTTGTTTTAGTAACAGTTGCACAGTGGCAGTGGTTCTCAAACCTTTTAGCACTGGGACCCACTTTTGGAATGAATGAGACTCTGTCATGACCCACCAGAAATGATGTATTGACAGGAAGTGCTATCATCAAACAGGAAATTTTTTTAACAATCCTAGGCTACAATCCTACCCACGTTTATCGAAGAAGCCCATTTATTATCATTTTAAAAAGCATTTATGTTATAGCCACTTAATTCCAAACATGTAACGTTTCCTCAAATTGAGTCATATATCATGATAGCATCAAGTTTAATATATTAAAAATAAAATACTGGAATGAATGTGAACCCACCTGAAATTGACTTGTCTTCTGGGTCCCACCTTGTGGATCCTAACCCACAGTTTGAGAAACACTGGTGTAAAGTTTGTTGTGCACTTAGGTCTCTTGTGGAATCATTTCACAAAGTTTGCAGCAGTAAACAGAATTATGTTGATAGGGTTAGTGTTATTGAAAGCACTTCACATTTTCCTTGCCGAGTGGGAAGAATGAATTCTCTGACAACCAACTTAAAGAATACTATATCCATCACAGTAGCTACATATCTGGGAGATTTATACTTAAAACCTAAATCCCAGTCCAAAGCACATTACAAGGACAGACATTCTCCAGGTTTTTCTGTACTTCAGTTTGTCATTAACTCTGCACGTTTCCTTGGGAGTAAGAACCACTGAACTCAATAGGACTTCCTTCCAACTAAATTAACATGCATATAAGTGGGCTGAACTGCAGCAGTAATACACATCTTATATATGTGTGAGGTCCATTAATACAGTAAAATCTGCTTCTTAATAGAATTAAGGGAATTGGGCTCTAGGTCTGCTTAGGATTGTAGTCTTAATATATGTAGTGTCTGCCTCTTTTATGGCAACTTTTCAAATCTCAAAAGCACACAGATGACAGTAAGAATAGTGATATGCAACAATAATTCTGCTCTCCAACAATAATTCTATTGATCATACAGCTGACAATGATAAAGACTAGCACAAGGTCATTTTATTATCTCCACTCTGATTTCCTCGAGGCTCCTTATATATATTTTTCATATATACACTTTCATTTAGAAATTGATAGCAATGATTTATTCATGGCACATCAACTATTTTTCAAAAATAAAATAAAACGTGAGTGAAGTCACTAAGTTCCGTCTCTAATGTGCAAGTTACGTGACTAATTCATTAGCTTTGTTCCTGATTTATAAATTATACAACAGTCTCTAAACTGGGCAGGCTTGGATCTATATTTCATAGCTGGGAATGTAAATATCTATTTTATTAATCGCAGTTTGTTTATGAAACATGGGATTAAATGTTAACCTTAAGTCATGGCCTTCCAATTAAGTTACACTCCCCACTCACCAGTATATGCTGAACCACCTTTAAAGATTTATGAGCAGAATTTAACATTTTAAGCAATAGAAATATATCCTGTTGAGTTTACTTTTCTAACAAAGATGCCTGTGCGTCTATATGTTATGTGTCGAGACTCCCTCTGCAACAGGGCAGGCTCATTCATCAGTAGTTTAGTTTTTTGGGAGGTAGGATATCAGCCTCTCAATTATCTCACTGCTGCAACCTTGGGGAAACCACTGGAAGGAGTCAGGAATAAATCACTGAACAGAGGGAAAGCAGTAGCAGGGCAAGTGGCCGTCTGACAAACTGTGATCTCTCAATAATCGCTGGCATTTATTTTCAGCATTAATTCCTATCAGTATGACTTTGGGCTTTCAATAATGATTTCATCTTGTGAAAAGAGGGAATTTTTCTTTGAAGACGTGTTCCTGAATTTTCAATTGCTTGCAGGGTTGCCACCTGCCAGAATATCACTGTCTGAAGTGGCCAACTGGCCTGGCAAAGATTTAACTGTCCAAGCCAAGATTTTAACCTTTGGGTCGGCTGCTAGAACTGGAGGATGTAGATTCAGATAAAAGAAATGGAGTCAAGCCAATTTTGCTATTAGCATACATGACTAATCACACAGGATAATGTTTTCCAGATAGTAGTTGCAAAGGAAGGTTGTGAATTCAGATGTAGTCACCCTCCATGTTGGACTTTCAAACCTGGGAGGGTGGATAGGATTTGGCAGACAGGGTCTCTGCTAGTCCCGCTCCCTCTCAAGCCAGTCCCACTCCTGTTCCTCTGCCCTTATCCCACTGAGGAATGCCCCAACGTGACCACAACCTGCATGCTAATCAGTATTAACCTGATCTCCACCAGAGTTCAAGGCTTCAACTGTGGTGTTGATGGCACCACAAACTCCCTGGATAGCACAAACATGCCTTACTGCACTCCAGTGGCTAAGATTGTGCTGTTAATATTTTTATTTATATATTTATCTGTGGTGTGGGTGGCGCAAGTGGTTAAGACACTGTGCCTGTTAACCAGTAGGCCAGGGTTTGAAACCTGGGTCCCCACAAGACAGGGTGATTCCTGTCCTTCGCCCAGCTCTGCGACGCAGCTGGAACCAATCGTATCGGCTCTGCCGTTCCATTGGACTATTTCAGTGGCGTGGAGAGGGGGGATTTGCTGCTTGGGTAACAGCCTGTCCTCCATATTAATCCACCTAGGCCTTCGTGCTTCGCATACAGCGTCAAGCATGATACCATAGTCTTTCGAGACTGATGGATGCCAGTACCATATTTATCTCGTATTGCAAAATGCAGCAGCAGCATTACAAGAAATTTACACACATAAATAGATATATGAGAAGTAACTAGATGCCTACATCTATGACTGAATATTTAAAATCATTTAACCATTTGAAGCAATGCACCCTCAAGTGGGTGTAATTTATGCAGGGAGCCAGAGTACTTTCTAAGGGGACATTCTATTGTACTATGCTGTAAAGTTTGAAGAACATTCCTGCAGACACAATTAGGATTATGAACCAGCCCTCATTTGCATTTCTAATATTGGCACTGGCCTGTGACTCAGCTTAAGTGCTATCCAATTCCTCCTCAGAAGTTCAAAACCATAGGGAATTTGTACTGGATCAGGCACCGGATTAAACAAGTCTGGGTTGGAAGTTGTCCATTCCCGGAGCCATGATTTCATGTTTTCTTGCCTCTGTAAAAGATTTCCAAAATCTTCTCTAATAGTTTGCCAATTTCTATGACGGATTCTGAGATTTAAGTCTAAATATTTAATCATGGCAGTACTCATGTATAGGTAATATGCCTCACTCCCTTTTAAAAGCCAGATGTCTTCTAAGACAAGTATATTCTATTATCTATACTAATAAAAGGCTAATTCTGTCTGTCCGTCCATCTGTCAGATAACCCTCTAGCTCTGCCCACGACTGCTCTACGTTGACATATTATACTTTTTTGGAATTGGGATGATCCCGGGATTAACCCCCACACATAACCCAACCCCACACTCCACACCCACACACAACACAATACCACACACATCCTAAATCCTTCTATCTCTGCCCACACCAGCTCTACATAGACATATTATACATTTTTGGAATCTGAATGATCCTGTAATTGACCCCCACACACAATCCAACCCCACACTACACTATACACATACACACACACCCCACAACACTTCTCCGCACACATCCTCTAGCTCCACCCACACTTGCTCTACATAGCCATATTATAACATCCATCATTAGGATTTGAGTCTAATGAGGAGGGAACAGTTAAGATTTCAAATTTAAAAATAAATGACAAAACCTTGTGAGGTTATCAAGTTCCATGAACTGAATTGAGGAAGTCAAAGTTATTTCTTCAAAATTGCTGTTTTCTAAACTGGACCAGACGTCCCTTTAGTTTTAGGCCAAACACCCAAAACGCCCTCCACAGGAGCTGTGCAGCTTTTAAGCTAGTATTAGATAATGCAGATAGTCAGTTGGAGGGTCTTAATTTTATGGTTTCTGATATTAATCTCAGAATGGTTGAGCTAGAGGTTCACTACTTTTGTATAGGTGCTGTTTAGCCATATAGGACTAGTGTACTCAGCCACTGAGTATATTAAAGCAAGAGCTGATGCCCTGAGAACTGAGGTGCTTGCTCCCTAACTCGTGCCAGAAAGTTTGTGGAAAAAATTGTTACTTGTTTTTATTTTGTTCATAGTTTTCCTTAAATGGTCTTTATAAGTTGAAGACCGGTCAAGAATCACTGCTACATATTTTGGACTGCAGTTAAACTTTTACAGCTGGTTCTTAAATTGCACTTTTGGTATATAATTAGCTTGTCTATTATTTAAATGAAAGGAAGCAATTAAGTATTAATATCCCTATAGTATCACTGAGGCAGAATCTTTAACTGAAAATGTCCTGATTCTCATCCTCTTAGCCCCCAAGCTATACTGGCTTTCTGGTAAATGTTAACAAGTGTATGTTTCATTGCCATTTATAGTGGTAAATAAGTATGATAGCAAACCATCTTTATGTTTAGCTTCTCTCCTTGATAGCACTAGGATTAGGACTAGGATTAGGGCATTGTTAGGGGGTGTGGCTGGTGTGGACCGCATAGGGTGACCATATAGAATGGAGGATAGAGTGCCTCTACCTTTAAGCATTACATAGAAGAGGGAATTTTGGCAGGTGCTGCTTTTTAAACCTTCTACACCTGCCTAAATTCCCTCTTTTATATAATGCTTCTATATAATGCTGTCCTCCATTCTATATGATCACTCTGGGACTGCAGGGCAGACCACAGAGGCTCCAGAGCAGGGTGATGTGCTGGAGGGGTTTGACAAACCCCTCCTGTGCAGCAACCCCGTTGGTAAAAATTTCAGACTGAAACTCTTTGCACCCTTCATCATTTATAGTGATTTAAGGCTGTAATTCCTTCACAACTTCTCCTCCTCTGCACCAGCCAAAACCAGCCAAAATCCGCCAAGATGTTATTCATCCTTCCTATTTACTATTTCACTCCCACTGTAGTTAGGCAAATGTTTCCAACTATTCTAGTGCGGGAGGCTTGCTGTCAAAGAAACTATAACCTCTTCTTCTGATGTTTAGTGGAGTTTGACTAATCAATTTGAACTTAATAACCATAAATCATTAGCCTTGTGTGAAATTTTTTACTATAATATATAATGCTTGAAGGACACTTTCAGAATTTGGTTTTCTATGCTTTGAAAATTTTATTGTTTAAAGATATAAACTTATGTCCCTCTTCTCATTAATAACTTTTATTTTTTCTTATTCTCAAAGGCATTTCTTAATACTGTGCCAAGTGCTGTCCAGCCTTTGTAACATGCAAGAATCTACTTCCTAAAATCTAATCTAAGGGAAAACACTGTCGTTTGTGATAGGTGAATTTCATACGGAAAATTATACTAGCACTTGAAGCAAACAGGTAGGAGAGCAAGCTATCCTATTGGAGTTGGGTTGCTGAGATCAACAGTGCTTTTCAAATGGCTGAAATTCAAAGGAGATTTTATCGCTGCTTTGAGCCCAGATGCCACACACAGTCGGGTTCCAGAAGTGCCAGAGCTTTCACTTCTGTTTAAAATTATCAGATCTTGTGCTTCTAGTTCACAGACCATGAAACAGGGTAAGTTAGAAAAGATCATGTTTAACCGAGAATTCACTTCTGCACCATCTGAATTGCAGGCAGGATAAATAGGCTACAAATAACCTTACATACCAAAAAATGTGTGGCATAGAGTGAAAGTGTGATGTAATGGTTAGATAGTTGAACCAGAACTTTAGAGACTGTAGGGCGCAAACCAGAGTAACTACGGGGAGTCCTTGCTCCATTGTAAGAACAATTTACTCTGGATTGCAATATAAATTTTCCATAGGTTTTCACTAGGTGGTGCAGTAACTACAGGTGCACATAATTTCTCTTGCTCCCGTAGTTACTCTGGATTGTAGGGTATGTTTGAGATGGAAACTGGGTGATGATGCTCACTATGGACCAATCACTGTCAGCCTAACTTCCTTCATGAGGTATTGGGAATAAAATTAAGGAGAGAGATCCATGTATGCTGCCCTGAGCAACTGGGAGGAAAGCTAGAATAAAATGTAATTAATAATGATAGCTGCATAGGGCTAATTAAAGACAAGTGAATCTCTTTTGTGTTTGAATCTATTTTGAAGAAATTAAACAATCCTCTTGGCATCCGTTCATAAATGTTTCCAGCCCATTGAAAACACTGATGTGTGTTGGCCAACAATACAATACTTTGTAGGATTTCTGACTCCCAAAATTTCTTTATTTGGTTGCAGTTGGCCTCATGAAGATGATTTTTTTCCCCTCACAGTTTCCATTGTAAGGAAAAGAAGCACAGCAAACCTAAATTCACTCCCTGGTAGTAAGTCCCATTGTAATCACTGGGACTTACTTCTGAGTAAATCTGCTGAGGCTTGCTCTGCACATGGACATATAATTGTGTATGTGCTATTAGAGAGCCTGACTGGGTGATGTCAGTCTGGGTGATGTTGTTCCAACATCCAGTCTGGGTGATGTTCCATTGCCCATATCAATGCCTGCAATACAGAACTGTCCCTGAGAAGAGGGATGCTGATGGCCCCTTAAGTAAAACATGTTCCTACCTATACGGTTAATGAGGCAATTTGGTATTTTTAACACAGTTATTTTTATTCTAAATGTGACTGACTGACAGTGACTCGGAGATACTTTGTGACTCAGAGCTAGTGGAGCTAAAACACTTAAACAACAGAATCTATTAACAGCAAATAAACACTGTGTTAGTTTGAAGGCATAACAAATGGGCCTAGAGTGCCTGCGGCATTTTTCTGCTAGACCCTTGACTCCTCAGCTTCCCTATTTGCAGTTCCTGACGGTTGGGAACTTGCTTTCTACAGTAAGCCAAATCGACCAGGTTGTCTTCCTGCCTGCTGAGTGGCTGAGTTGGCACCCCTGGCAAGTCCTCACATTAGCCACAGCAGAGCTGACTGCTGATTAGGGTGAGTGAATTGGCAGGAAGTCGCAGATAGGATCAGGTGGTGGATTAAAACCCAATATAGCTTTTCCTCCTCTCTTTTTAAACCTGGAAAAGGCCATCTATCTGCCTCTTAATAAAACAAAAAGAAGGGTGGGGAAGTCATCTGATTTCTAGATTCTTTAAAGCATGCTGGTCATTCTCCTCAAGAGGATTCATACATACATGGAACATTATAGCATTTCCTGCAAGATTTGGCAAATAAAATAATCTGTGACAGTTTTCTGGGTTACTGAATGTCTAATTCTTCATATAAGCACATAGGAAAATTAAGTATCTGATGTGCTGGCCTTCTCTGTTTATGAGGAATGTGACCATTGGGAATGCATTGTATGAACACATAGTCATAGGGTGCAATACTAACCTAGGTTGTCACAACTCATTGATCTTCCTGTTCCTGTGGTGATGTAGGAAGGCAAGTGCATGTATGTGCAAATGCTTATCCCTTCCCCAGGAGTGGCACAAAGTGTCTTACAGCACTTTTGTGGCATTCCCAGGCCAGCACAGGATTTGTACTGGGGATTACGCAAGCCCAACTGGGGAGTTAGTAATTACGGAACCTTTTACACTGATGTAGTTATGGTGTCACCTATGGGAAACCTATGGAAAATGCATAGAGCAGTTCAGAGTAAGTGCTCTTCCATCTTCCCGTAGTTACTCTGGGTTGTAGGGCTAGTGTTTGCCTAAAAATCCTCTACCCCTTGATGGTACGTGGGCCCACCCAAGCATCAAATTTACAGTTTCTTGCCTCTCAAATAAGTAACAACAATAATTTAGGCAGCAGGCATGACTGATTGAGCAAAGGACTGTGGAAGAATGCTAGGTAAAGAATTGGGTAAAATTTTGGCAGATATTGAAGTTGTCATGAGACAACAGAGCCAGGAGGTGTCACTGCTTGGCCTACCTGAAACTGCTCCTTCTGGGAGATTGGAAGACATTCCCTGATGACACATGTGCCAGCCATGCCGTGAAAGGATTCCACCCAGAAGAGTTCTAACAGCTGCCCATAGAACAGTTACTACCTCACAGGGTTGTGAGGACAAAAAGGATAAAAAAGTAATGAAAGTCACCTTGGGCATTTGTGCTGACATGGAAAAGTCTGGGTATAAATCCCTAAAACAAACAAACTTTCATTGAAACAAACAGTAGAGTAACCAATAAGATACAGACCTAAGGGGACAGCAGTTAAGACACTGTGCCTGTTGACTGGGGTTCGAGTTCTAATCCCTTGCCCAGCTCCAGCCAACTTAACAGTTTGCATGGAAACACAAGTAAATATATAGGTGGGAAGGGAATGACGTTCCATGTAGTTTGGCATCTCCAGACAGTGTTGGCTCTTCAATATACCCCCAAATCCAGAGTAACTACGGGAGCACGTAAGAGACTTTACGTACACCCGTAGTTATTGCACCACCTAGTGAAAACCTATGGGAAATTCATATTGGAATCCAGAGTAAGTAGTTCTTATGCCAGAGCAAGGACTCCCCGTAGTTACTCTGGATTTTGCCATTAGAAATGGAGAAGAGCACCCCATCCCTAAAGTTGGTCAGGACTAGCAGGGTAACCTGTGGGGGACACTTTTACCTTTTATTGATAAACATTCTGGCAAAAACAATAACACTGTATTTAAAAGGGTGACTTTCTTAATAAAGGGTGATGATTAGAATGGCTTGCACATTTTAATATTCACAACATCCCAATTATCACAGAGTGGTAATAATTAAATGTGTATAAAAGGTCCTGTTTTTAATCAGCCATGAAACAATGTAATTGAGTGAGTCATCTCCGATTATACATAGAATGGCACCATTTGTCTCTGTATGACATTTCATGATAAGTCTTTAACAATCCCTTACTTTTTTAGTAATCAAATCATTAGTGATGTTTATTTAAAGAGATACAAAAACATATGTGAAAGGCATATAAATAGCAAAGACAAATGGCTAACTTCACCGCTAACTTAGTCATATCCAGCAGGCTGCAATGATTACTGCAGGCTATGTTTACATTTAAAAATCCTTTTCCCCTCATTTGAGTACCAAATTATAAAGTTTGTTTTTCTGCTGAATGTTAGAACTCTCTCCTGCGTCCTTTCATGATGTTTCACATTGCGTACCAAATTAGAGTCTGAGCCTACACATATCTACTTGGAAGTAAGTTCCATTGTAGTTGGTGGGGCCTATTTCCAGGTAAACATGGATAGGATTGCAACCTAGGGTTGCCATATATTCCCCCAAAACAGGGCAATCCCGATTTTGGGGATTATGTTCACATACTGGCAAATGGGACAGAGATGGTGACAATATGATGGGATTTCCTGGATTTTTAGCCCAGATTTTTAGCTTCTTGTCCGCGTGTCCTCCATTTTGGCTTCATTGTCCTCCATTTGGCTTCATTTTGGAACTTTGCAGTATACTGTACCACATCATGTCTTGTGTCATTGGATATGTACTGAAAAACAGAATCCAATGCAAGAATCGGTTTTGAGATATATCCATCTTATCAAAAGTTATGGCCAAAATCTGGAAAAACAAAAAACAAAAATATGCTATGAGAAAAGTTCCCCATATCACTGTTTTACTAATGAGAAGGTGAATGTGCCATATTCTGCCGGAATGGCCAGGTTGAGAGGAATCCAAGGGTACCAGAATGGTCCTGATCAAATGACTCATTGGATCATCCTTAATCCCAAAATCTGGCCCACTCTTTGAGGTCATCTGAGGGGGCCCTGTTGGTTGTGCCTCCTTGGAGAAAATAGTGGTAATTGTGGCCGGAAACATTCAGGGGAATGGCAGCCAGAAACACAGCCTTCTCTGTGGTGGCACTTGCACTATCAAATTCCCTCCCTTTTGAATTGAGATCAGTTTCCTCACTGATGAGGCTTTAGGACTATTTTATTTAAGAGAGCCCTTTAGGCCTCACGCCCGCTGCCTTTGAAACTGTCTTTTACTTGGTATTTCAATTGCTGACTGCATTACATTTTATACTCTTTTAAACTGTATATTATTGTTTTAATTGTTTTACTGTTTTTAATTGTATGTTACTGTGTCTTTCACTGATTGTTAGCTGCCTTGAGTGCCCTTTGAGGAGAAACAGAGAGTACAAACTGAATGAATGAATGAATGAGTCAATCAATCAATCAATCAATCAATCAATCAACCTGCTGTGAATGTATAGAAAGGTAGAAAAATAGCTAGTGTTACTCAAATATTGAGTTTTGGTCTTCTCATACGATTACAAGGTCAGTTACCTGCATGGATTTTATCCAACAGCAACCCTTTAGCAAGCAAGATAACCCCTGTTAGAAACTAACCATGATCAATATAAAGAGTGCTTTTGGCATAATTGAGGACTTAGAGTGAGAAAGCAAAGTGGAGATCAAATCCTGAAAGGCAGCAGGGCAGAGAAAGCGACCAAGCTGGAAAGGTTGAGCAACCTTTAGTAAGTAAGGCAGTAAAAGTCTGAGATAATGGGGTGCAACTCATACACTCACTTAAGGAATATGGGCTATCTTGTGTAGAGTTAACTGACCATGAGAACACCTTTGATTAAGCCAGTAAGGGCCCAATGCTGAGCTCCCTCAGCGCCAGCATTGAGCCCTGGCTCTGTTGCTGGGTGCCATGTTTATGGCACCTGAGGAGTAGGCAGCGCTGATGCTGGACCTGTACTGGCAAAAGGAGGACGTGCCACCACTAGGGAGGGGATAAGTGAGGCCACTGTACTGCAGTGTTGCTTATGGTTGTAGAAGACAGCAGAATGAGGACAAAGGGAGGAACCATGTCAAGCTGAAATGACTTCCAAGTCTGTGCCACAAAATAGACTTGACATAAACTTGAGAATCATCATTGCATGGTTTAGAGATTTCATCTAGAGAAGGGAATGAAGGGCCCTTTCTCATGGTACCTGCTGGATACAGCAATAGCCTGCTTGACATCACTGCTCCAGAGGGCACTGGGAAGCTTATGATTGGGCTGCTCGCCCAAGAAACAGGCAGCATATGTTTAAATCATAAGAGTGATCCCAGAGCAACTACCAGTGATTTTCAATCTTTTTCATCTCATGGCACACTAACAAGGCACTGAAATGGTCAAGGCACACCATCAGTTGTTTTTACCATTTGAAAAGGTACACCAGGCTGTTCAAAGCCCCCAATTTTCCTACTAATTAATGACTCTCCCCAAATTCCTGTGGCACACCTGAGGATTATCTGCAGCATACCAGTGTGTCATGGCACACTGGTTGAAAATCACTGAACCTCACAATATCTGACATTGGTTCTCTTGAATTTGACCAGAAAGAATTGTCCTTGGAAGAAAGCTATACCCTCTTTGACATACTCTGATCAGCAGTCCTTACTATATTCCACTCCTTTCCTTCCATTCTTTTCTTATAGATGATCTCAAACATTTACACCTTCATCCCTTAGACATACTTTGGCCTGAGATAGAATCCGCCTAGCTCCTGCACCCCAATATGTTTACTGTGGGAAATGCACCTTAATAATCAATAACATTTTTATATAAGACCAACTTGGGATTTGTTATTTCTTTGTTTATAAAAGGCCTGAAGGACTATGGTTGCTTCTAAAACTTGCTTGATCTTTATGGGTGTTTGAAATTGAGCTTTTTGCTCTGTGATTACAGGATTCCAGCATTGCCTAATTCCTTGTCTCATAATTTTAGAAAGGAGAAATTCCCCTTCATATTATTGACTTAGAACAAGCATGTTTTTAAAAGTCCTCCCTTCCAGTAGGTTAGTTTAATGGAAAGTCTAATCAATAATTTTATGGAAAATCCAATATTCATCTGCATTTTACTGCCAGCACAATATTGTTTACTGAGCCTCTGTCTCTGTTTGTTTATATATAGATTTGTAAGAATGTGGAAAGCAAAATATTTCTTTATTCTATTTTTTCCTCATAAGGGATGCTGCGTTTTCTATGGTGTTAATTCATGTGTTTTACAAGCTACACTAGCTTTGTGCTTCAGCGCTGTTACTCTTGTTCAGACATTGTCAGAAATAAAAGCAGAGAATAAAGATCTGGTCTGAAACACTTGAGATGTACATGGTTTTTTTGTTCGCTTGTTTTTTCAGACTAGTAATGACTTGAAAAATTTGGACTCTTGGCTTGCCCTTTATTAATTCACACTACCAGATCTCCTCTGAGTCCCCCCATCAGTTACATTCAAGAAGGTACAACCCCAGTGGTCCAAAGCCAGCTAAGGATCATCAGAGTTAGTGTTGTATAGTAGTGATATGTGCTTAAAATTGGGTTGCCATATGCCCCCCAAAACAGGGACAATCCAATTTTGGGGATTGTGTTCACATATAAGCAAATGGGACAGAGGGTCCTGTCCTGATTTTGTGGAAGAGAATTATGGCAACCCTAGCTGGAAAGTCATACACCAGCTATGAATTTAGCAGGTGTTCTAAAGGACGCCACCATTCAGTTGCCTGGGGATATGGAATGGGCATAAAGAAGTGGTTTTTAACACTGCATGGCACACTGGTGTATCATGAATGATCATAGAATAAGAGAGTTGGAAGGGATCTAAATCCAATCTTGTCTAATCCCGTCATCTAATCCTGTCTAGTCCAATCCTGTCTAGTCCAATCTAGTCATCTAATCCAATCCCATGCTTGTAGCAGGAAATCTGTCTATAGCATATCTACCAGAGGACAGTCATTTATTAACAGTCCACAGGAAGACATGTGTCCTTTGACAGCTATGCAGCATGCTGTGCTTGTTGATGATGGTATGCTTTGATAATTTTAGTTTGTCTTGAGAAAGGAGGACTGTTTAGAAAACAGCCTGGTGCTGGGAAAAACTGAAGGCAAAAGGAGAAGGGTATGACCAAGGATGAGGTGGTTATATAGTGTCACTGAGGCTATGAACAACAATGCCATGAGATGAAAAAGTTTGAATATAGTTTGAATAAAGTTTGCTGATATAAAGAAACTGGTAAACCTTACAATGTCTGGTCTAAAGGGTAGAGCCTCTGTTTGCCTGAAGATAAGAACTGAAGGTTGCTGGATTGAGACAACTCAAGTCAGATCTGAAGCAAGACCTTGAAAAGCGGCTGCTGTAGCTGAGATTTTCCATTTGCTTTTCAGTAGGAGTGAAGAAGCTGTCTCAGCTGCCCTTCATGTGAGAGCTGAAGAAGAAGTTTGTCAGCCAGCATCTCATACATGGGGGCCAGTATTGTTAACCAGACTGTGAATGTAACATCTTGAACCGGTACTTGGAGCCGGTTCTTGAACGTAGCCATTCTGTGTTTGTAAAAATCCCTTCGGGGGTTTAGATTTGCCTGCCTATGTAAACCGCTTTGAATAAAGTCTGAGGAGCAATCCAAAATGACCAGAAAAGCGGTATAAAAATGCCTAGTAAATTATTATTATTATTATTATTACTACAAGGTTGTTATAACAGAATCCTGAGCAATGTGTATAAAATAATATAAACAGTATCAAATAGTACACAAAGGTGGACAACCCAGCATCCAGCTACAAAGTGGTGATGCATGAGTGCCCACCTGAACCCACTGAATCTCCTCCTTACATGTCCTTGAATTAAGATTACATTTGTTCTCTTGCCATGGGGTTAGTCCTAAATAACTGGTTTAGATCTAACTACAATAGCTCCATTGGGCAGAGTGGGACATAACTCGGGGTATTGGGAAAAATATTCCCTTACCCTGAGAAGATCTCCAGCCTGTTCCTGAATTCTTCCAGATATGATAGAGGCCACATTGCTCTACTGTGCCAATCCAGTTTAGAATTGGGCTGCCCCAATTTTAAAAAAGGGTACAATTAATATTTGGATAATATATCCCAAATTATACTGGTGAACTTGAGTGGGCCCAGATCCAATGCAAGTTTGTTTAAAGGTCATTTCAGAACTTGTACCTTTATACTTTCATTTTATCTTGAGCACAATCCTAACCATGTCTACTCAAAAGTAAGCCCCATTGTGTTCAATGGGTCTTATTCCCAGGAAAGTGTCTTTAGGATTGCAGCCCTTGTCAATTTTAACTCAGAGAGAGAGAGAGAGAGAGAGAGAGAGAGAGAGAGAGAGAGAGAGAGAGAGAGAGAGAGATTTGTTACACAAGAAGATATTAAAGCAGATTTAAAAATGAATGGAGAAAGAACAATTACTGAGAGGTTTATTTTGGTACTTAGTGGACAGGAAGGAAGAAGCATGTGATAAAGTCAGGCTGTATAGAGGATGGTTGTGCCTCCCAGCTATGCCGTAGGCTGCTAGGCTTGGAAAAGAGTATATGGGGTCACTCTCAAAACTGAACTGCAGAAAACAAACCGAGATCTGCAAAGGTAGTGCTACCTTTTCTCCAGCTCATTAAAAATATTTATCGGAAGCCTTGATGCAGCGTTTTAGCTGAGCCAAGACTCCTGCTCTGCATTTCTCCAGTGCAGCTTGTTTCCAGTTAACTTGCCAGAACAGTAAATAATAATATTTGCTTAGCCAAGAAAAGTCACTGACTTCAAGTATAAAAATGATCTTGCTGTGACAGCAAGGTGGGAGTCTATTGGCTACAGCTTGGATGCAGCTACGCAAAGCTTAGATGGGTATGGAAACAAAATGATTGCAAAAGGAAACAGGAAAGAGGTCTTTCATTGTTTCTGTCTGGGTCATGTTCACACTGTAACTACACAGAAATGTGCCACCATAGGTGGCATTCTTAGGATGGTAATGGTGTACTGTTCTGTAGCTTGACTTATGAGTATACTAAACAGGAATTTCCTGATGATGGGTATGTTTTCAGTCTCTTTCAACAATAGGACAAGCTTTGTGGTAAGCCAGCATAATTTGTGGCCCACACAGCCAATTTCTATCCACCAGCCATTTTTGCTCTGCATAGTCCTTTGATCTGGACTGGCTAGCTAAACCAGGAGGCTCCTTGCTCAACTGCAATGCTTGACTGCATGTGGCTTGTTGTTGTTGTTTAATTGGTAAATCATATCCAACTCTTTGTGATCCCATGGACCGCAGCACACCAGTTCTCTCTGTCTTTTTCTTTAGCTCCAGAAGTTTGTCCAAATTCATGTTCATTGCTTTGGTGACACTATGTAACCATCTCGTCATCTGCCTTCTCCGTTTGACTTCATTTTTTCCCCAAACATCAGGGTCTTTTCTAAGGAGTCCTTCCTTCTCATGAGGTGGCCAGATATTTGAATTTCTGTTTTACTATCAGCCCGATGAACAGTCACAGTTCATTCAAGTTCAGTCCAAGGAGCCTTAAGGCACCACACCCCAAGACACCAAACTCCTGTAAAGAATGAAGAGGGTAAATTCCTATTTTACAGCAAAATCTGGAAGTGACAATTTTTCTCTATTTACAGCAATATTTCCAGAGGAGTCCACAGCCTTCCTAAACCCTCTGAAGGGCAGGTGCAGACACAGGTAAATTTTTTAAAAAAACTTTTTCTCTGGCATGGGCATGATTGCATGATCACATCACTGTCTTCAACGTTACTGTCCCCCTTAAAGTGGGCAGAGACAGAGCTTCCTTGGCTGGGATGTCACAATGTTCCAATTGGTAACGTTTATCCTATACCAGTGATTTTCAATCCTTTTCATCTCAAGGCACACTTGTCAAGGCACAGTTGTTTTTACCATTGACAAGGCACACCAGACTGGTCAAATCCCCCATCTTTCCTATTAATGAATGTCAATCCCCAAATTCCCATGGCACACCTGAGGACTATCCGTGGTACACCAGGGTGCCATGGCACACTGGTTGAAAATAACTGCCTTATACATTAATATATGCCATAAGGAAAATGTCTCAGTTTGCCTCTTGCTGAACATAATACTTCTTGGCTAAGGTTAATTATAAAAAGTTTCAAAGGCAGACTTGATGCTCCTTCAGTGGGCGAGATTACAAAACCCCACTCCTTCATTTTCACCCTTGATACACTTATGGACCGTCCCGCTTTCCTCTCTCTGCCTTTATTACCACCTTAGATCTTCCAGTGAAGGCTGTCTGCTGTTTCAGTCCTCATTCAATGGGTCTTCAGCTTCAACTTGTACCATCTAGTCTATCACACTTGCTGTTGATATTTATGCATTGGTAACCTTATAAAAATTATCAGAAGATTTGCAAAGATTGTTCAGTTAGTTTTATTGTATCTGTAACAGAAAAGTGAGATAACTGGAAAGCATAAAAGACAGTGTGATACGTGGTTAGAGTTACAATTTATATTTCTTCCACATCAATCTCTGAGAGTAAAAATTTTCATTGTTTTGCATGTTTCTCTTTGCAGAAATGTCTGGGACACGAATGGTAGCATAATTTTTTTGGGTGGTCTGAATTTTTTTGACATGTAAAATTTCAGATGAATGTGTTTTTAAGCCTTACCACCATACCATACACTAAGCACTCAACACCAAGCCCTTAATTTTGTATACAAAATCTCACTCCTACTTCTCACTGGATTTGACAATATAATGCAACTACTTGAGTTAGGGACTGCAGAGAGGAAGGAGCAAAGTTGTAATTCAGATATTTTTCAGGAGTTTTTGAATTGAGAGTGTTTAGTAAACCAGTCTTCATAATAGTGTGAATCTTAGAAATATCGGTAATATTCCAGTATACAGTATTCCAGTGTCTCATGATGGATAAAGTATGAGAAACTGCAGGACATTTCTTCATCTCAGTCATGATTGATGATCCAGAGAGAGACTGGAGGTGTTGTTGTGAGGCAAAGAAGAAAAACAATGTTTCAAAAAAGGAGAAATATTATGCTTGTTCTTATCAGTGCCCTTTATACAAGAGTCTCTTCCATTGTTTCTCAGTCCTTTCTGACAAATTCAGGAATATGTCTAAACACTATGTGCTTCTTCCCCCCAAATCCAGAGTAACTACAGGAGCACATAAGAGACTTTACGTGCACCCATAGTTACTGCACCACCAAGTGAAAACCTATGGGAAATTCATACTGGAATCCAGAGTAAGTTGCTCTTACACCGGAGCAAGGACTCCCCATAGTTATTCTGGATTTTGCCCAAATGGGAATGGCGGGGGGGAATTGTGCAGCTTGAATTTCCACTCATAATATACTTGTGCTTATGTGTTTCAACTGCTGATGGCATAATTTCACAATGTTTGCATTTAAAACCCTGTACTAAAGAAATGTCACCTCAGCTGGTTAAGACACAATGCCTGTCATCTTGCAGTCCCAGGTTTGAGACCTGGGTGCTACAAGGCAGAATGAGCTCCCATCACTAGACCAGCTCCTGTGAACCTGGCAGTTCAAAAGCATGCAAATGCAAGTAGATAAATAGGTACCGTTTCTATGTGAAAGTAAATAGCGTTTCGTGCAGTCATGCTGGACATGTGACCATGGAGGGAGCCTTCAGACACTGCTGGTTCTCAAGTTTGAATCGTGGATGAGCACTGCACCCAACAATGTCACACCCAAGCTCTCTCTGTTACTGTAACTGTCCTTTTATACTGATTTGTCTGTCTTCAGATTGATCCATATTTAGATTTTGCATTTTAGACTGTTTAGTGCTTGTAGTGCCATATCAGGATTTGTGGCAATGAATCACAAGATTCATTGCCATAGGAGCCCATTGGCCACCATTCTCTTGCTACTTGCTTTTATACTAGTCAGTGATATGTCTGGTGATGTGAAGGCTTTCATAAAGGTATTTCAGCAATGGTGTATATACAACTGGATGGTCTCTAACACCACAATCTCTAACAGCACAATCCTGTGTCTACTCAGACGAAAATCCCATTGTGATTCATGGAGTTTACGCCCAGGAAAGTCAGTACTGAATTGCAATCACAATCTCCTAAACTGCTTTCATATCTGCCATCATCACTACTGAATGCACTGGTACTTCTTTCTCCCCCCATCATTGCTGAAGGTTTCTGAACACATTTTAACATTTGTTCATCAGTTTTAAATCTTACTTTATCACTTTAGCTTGCAGAGATGGGTGGATTGAGCTGAATGGTTAGGATTTAGTACTTCTGAGGATCTTTTTTTGAGATCCTTACAGAGCAATGTGCAATTTCATTTGATAATCCATATTTCATGCAAAACATTCTCACCAGTCGGCCAAAATGAGATTGCTACCAGATTTTAAAAATGTATGAACAACTACCCTGTATAAATAGGTCCTCGGGACATCACAGGGTGATTTGTCATTGCCTTGCTACAATTTAAACATGACATCTGAAAACACTGTATTAGGAATACCAATGTCACATATGCTTAAGCATAGCCCTTCTTTCAGAAACCCAGAGACTGACAGGACCCCATGGATATAATACCCCTGCTCTAGAATGCTTCTTTTTTTCTTTAAGATAAACATTTTTAAAAGCATGAGACATACTTCTAGATATGCATTATTTAACTTCTCGCAAAACACTGTCATACCCAGGAATGGAAAGCTCCCTTGGAAATAACATAAAATAATTGTGCCTGGGGTAGGAATTCAATACATCTTTGAGGCTTGAGAATGCAACTCTGACAACCAAGGCTAATCTTGCAGTATTATACTCCAGATCGAAGGCCTTTTAGAACAGTTCTAGAAATCCTGCCATATAGATGTAGTGATTTTAGGTGGTAAGGAGATTTATGGCATATAGCTCTAGCATCCTGAGGTGATAAATGGACAATACTATTTCAGACTAAAGGCAAACAGTGTCCACTGTAAATTCCCCCCATGTTAAACAACCATGCAAGGTTATAAAAACGCCCTAATACAATAGAAGAGATGTTCTATTCCAGCCTGCCCTTTGGTGTGCTAGTTTTCTGCTTGCAGAAGGTGTTTCTTATATGACCATGGGGTCTCATTTTCCTCCTCCCAAGGGAAAAAAACTGTATTTCCAAAGGATTATTGTGCAACGGATTGCACCACAACCACAGAGGCTACAAATGACATGATGCTTACCTTACTTTTTTTTTAACAATCCAAGATGTAACTGAAGGAAGTGTTAATGGCAACAGAAAAAGAGGGCAAAGTCTTGGCCTTGATGGGTTCCTTCATCCTCAGTGTAGCTTCCCCTTCTTTGTCCTGTGCTCACAGCCACAGTCCAAGAGGAGGCCACTGCCCCATTTACTACATGTGGTATTGCACAAGCTGGGATTATACTGTGCTGCGTATCCAAATTGGGGGGGGGAGCAGTGGTTATATAAAGGTTCTCCACATCTTGAGAAGGGGGACAGACTGTATCCCAGCCATCTTGAATGGTTAGAGTCTAAGATGTGGGGGAGCCTGTGGTGGGTCCTGCTGCTTCCATCTACCCTTTGGGTCCTCTGGAGATGGGCATCCCCTCTGCTTCCTCTCCCAAGCTCCCCCTTTTTTCACTCTGTTCTGTTTCAAGCACTGACTTTTTGCCCATATCCTGGCCCCTTTTCTTCATTCTCAATTTGTTACACCTTTCTCTGTCTTTCCATCTTCATCGCTTTCATATCTACTACATCATTGTTTTGTGTGTGGATGCTCTGAATTGGTATATATTGAAAAATATATATCTAAAAATTATACCTTTGTGGGTTTGTGAATACTTCCCCAAGCAAAATGCCTGCATGTGATACTTCAACTGAAGTATGATCTGTCTGTACATTTAATTATTTCTGGCCTAGTTTAATTATGGAATAATTAACGATTCAGTCAACAAACAAAAGAGAACAGTTAATCTTTGAAGAAAGAGACAAGCTTTGGGGACTCTAATGAAGATATATATGTAAGACAGGGACCAACTTGACTATTTTTAAAGCTGTATTTTGAGGGCTCTTCTGTTCTGTTACTGGCTGTTTTTTTAAAAAAAATTAATCTGAGCATATAGGAGAAAACATTCTTGTGTGCTGCAATCCTATGTAGCTAAGCACAGGCCATTGATTTGGGGCATGAAGAAGGAGGCATAGGTAATTGGTGTTTGTGGTGAGATAGCCTGGGAAGACTACAAGAGATATAATATGGAGCCTATGGGGGTATATATGGGCGAGAGTCTTTACGTCCACAGACGCCCTCGTTACCCTCCCTTAGACATTGATTTGTTCCCTGATGCAGTGGAAATGTGGTCTGTAAAGGATTTTGTGGAACCGAGGGAGGGATGAAAACAGGCAAAGGAGGGGAATCACTGTGGGTCCCTTTCCTCGGTGGTATACGAGGGGAGGAGTAAGGTTTCTCCTGCGCTCTACGCCCAGCTATTGGGGGAGGGCAGATGAGGCGGGAGATTTGAGCGAGGGAGAGACGCCGAAGGGGCAGTTAGAGACCCTGCCATGGAAGAGGGAGGATGTAGGAGGAGAGTCAGTGGAGGAAGACGAAGCCCAGATGCTGGAAGGGCTGTCATTGGCCGTAGAGGACTCTGAAAGACAACAAGAGATTGATTAGAGTGACCTGCTAATCCCTACCTCCTGAGGGTTAAGAAGAAAAGACTTTAAGTATCTGTTTTACTTACCTGTTGAGTGTTATCCTTAGTTGGCAGAGAGAAAGGGGTCTGCGAACCCTGAGCTGTAGTTGGATCTGTAACAAAGAAGTGTCTATTAGAAACCAATATGCTTTCATGCCGCAACTTTGCAGTAAAGAGAACCTTGTGTTAGACTTACCTGTGCAAGCCTCTTCCTTTGAAGTATTCATGATGAGTGATTTTGAGGATGATGATATAGATATAGAAATCTCCTTTCCTCATGGTATCCCTGGGGGGAAGGATGGAACAGGACCCCCTCCCCCGAGATAATGGGAAGTGTGACAATGTTATAAACATATTTTTATTGTGGAGATTGCTTTACAAAAATTGGGAGGGGAAACCAAATAAAATAATCCAAATTTTTGTAACCATTTAGACACCTGGATCCTATATTGAATGCTCAAATATCTGTGGAGGTTCCACTTGGAATCATCTGTGGGGTTGACCCTCATAATTCCCCCTAAAGTCATAAGTACAATCAAAGGTGTGTGTCCTAATTTGTGAAGGTTCTATTATGAAACTCCCCTTGGATAGCAGAAACATGGATATGGGAAAACACCTGTTCTTGTGGTCCCAGGGAGGCACCTCACCTTCGAAGGGGGCTGCATGCAGAGGTGTCTGTGTTTGGAGGGCCTGGACCCAACCTGATGATAAATGAACCCACAGATACAGGATCTACAGATATGGGCATTCCCCTATATTCCCATGATAAAAGTTCATTTGTGGTGTCTTCACCTTTACCCTTCTCTTCCTCACTGAAACATTTGAGTTGTGCCATTGGCTAAATCACTGAGTCCCAGCACACAGTGCCGGATATATGTATAAGCTAAACAAGCTATAGGTTAGGGCCTCACTCTCTTGGGGGCCCCAAAAAAATTTAAAGGAAAAAAACTGGATGTACATTTCCAAAATATAAGATATAAAACAAATAAAATAAAACCTACATACAACAACTGTGTTTTGTGTTGTGTAGGCTCCTATGATGTAAGTAATGGGCCCCGCCATTACAGTGATGGGTCCAGAATGTGGACTAGATTATGAGTCTTTGTAAATTGTGCTTCTAAAGAAACTTTTGTTTTTGCGAAATGCCAATGCATTTGCATTATTACGTTTGTTTTGAATAAAAAATAATTTTAAGTTAAGAGCTTAATAATTATTTCACTGTTAATATACTTCTTAATTGTATTTCAGTTCAACAATTACTTTGATAAAATACATATTTTGTTATGGGCAAATGGCTTTAGATACCTATTAAGTCCATAAATTACCATTTAGCATATATTCAACACCAAAAACAGTGACAATTTGTTGTTGACAAAGAACTGCTGGACATATAAAGGGCCCCATTACCTTCAATAGCATAGGGCCTTATCAAACCTAAATCCGGCCCTGCCAGCACATGAAGTCAATTTCCCATGTGTTAATGCATGTCTGGAAAAATCACCTGGTAATATGTAGTAGATCATGCAAGGCCTGGAGGAGCTTTGCAGTCTTTCTCATGGCAAGAGACAATGCAATTTACCGAGCACAACAGACACCCAATTTGGGATGGGAAATGGAAAGTTTTGAACTCTCTGTACTTGCCTGCAATTTGTTTGCATAGATTAGGTTGCAAAACCTATAGGGGAACAAACCCTTAAAATACATGAAAATGTCCCATTTTATTTTCTTGCCTCTTTTATTCTCTTGCCTCATGTTTGAAAAAAAAACACAATAAAAGCTTCAGATTCTTGACTATTAATTTGTTTGGCATATTTGGATAATGGCTTGTTGCTGATGATGTATCTAGATTGTAAGAATATGCAAGTGTTCCAGGGATGAACATCCAAAGGCGCCTCAGCACAGGAACAAAGCTTATAAAAATCCATCTCCATTCTGCTTTAGTGGTTTGTTGACGACTGCTCATTTTGGAAAACTCAGTTAATGGGCTCAGTGAGAAGAGAAATGCACAGTCTTTCCCAGGGACTTGAGAACATTGTTTGTGTATTATTTGTCTTGCCTGCATTATGTGATTTTCCACCTAAATCCAAAGGTACACTCAAGTGCTGCAACCACCTTGCCTTCTCTCAAAGCATCGCCATAGGAAGCACCGGGATTACTGAGCCTACATTTCAAATGTGCTGCTGTTTATCTTGGATGGAATAACTAACTGACATGATTGTAAAGGGATAACATTCTTCCATAGAGGGGGAGATACAAGTTTATTGTATCTGAAGACACAGGGAGGTTGCTTAGAAGCAAAGGATTTTCATAGTTGGTCTCCATTTGGTCTCTGAATCCATATTTGATCATTTACAAAAGAGAGCCAAAGTCAAGAAAGAGAGAATGGCTTGTTCTGTGTCAGTGGTGGGCTCCAGTAGGTTCGCACCTACTCTATAGAACCGGTTGTTAACAAGAGATAGGACATATAGGGCACAATCCAGAGTAACTACGGGGAGTCCTTGCTCTGGTGTAAGAACAATTTGTTCTGGATTGCAATATGAATTTTCCATAAGTTTTCACTAGGTGATGCAGTAACTACGGGAACATGTAATGTCTCTTATGTAGTTACTCTGGATTGTAGGGATTAAGTTTAAAAATAGCCATTTAAAAGTGGCTGCCAGATGGGCATAGAACTGGTTGTTAATTTCTTTGAATCCCATCACTGTTCTGTATCCAGCAAGAAGCAGACACCTGGTTATTCAGACTGGTTGATAAGCCATACTTGAAAGTATTAACAGAATTTGACAGTACCATCTGATGGTATCACCTGTATCAAGAGGACTACCTTTAGTTCCCTCTTCAGCTAGAGCTCAAGAGGGAGGCTTAAATATTTCTTATCTTGAGTCTTTCAAGTTGCCAGGATTCAGCAAGGGCTTGAGTCTTGCAGGGAAGTACATATCTAGGAACGTTTAATAAAAGGTGGCTCTTCCTGCCTGTTTTTGATTTACTGATAAATGATCCCACCCAATTTTTTTTTAAAAAGTAACTAATAGTCCAATCCTGAGCTTGGTGTTGCACTTTCCAGTCCACTGCAAATGTGCCATAAAGCAAATTTGTGAGATTTAGCACTGGCTAAGCACCAGAGATGGGAAGCATCAGTGGGAAGTCAATGGTCTGACACATCGTGGATGCCAGGATTGCTGGTTGGAGGAGAAGTGGAGGTGAGTTGAGGAAGTAAGACGTGTTCTGGGGTGGGTGGAGAGTGAAGGACACAGCGGGAAGGAGATGTGGTGGGGAAGGGAATGAAACCGGCAAAGCTCAGTTCCACCAGACCCTGAGCCCCTTGTTGGCCTGAGAGGAAACTTTTTAATTCTTTTTAATTCTGCACTGGCTAAAGAACCACTGCAAAATCGAGTAGCCCCATTTTAAGGCAAATTCCATTATTTAGGGAAACTGGATAAAAGTTTTGTTCTTCCAGGGAGGTAGTTGCCTGGTGTGCACTGGATACCAGTTCTTTTTGGTGCTATGACAGGTCAGGGTTGGGGTAACCATCATTTTCCAAGTCAATTCAAGAATCTGAAGAATTTGAAGAACTAAGTCCCAGACTCTCTGGAAACTCACCTTTTCCAGTCTCCCCATGGATTTTCCTGTCCTGTTGGAGATTGGCAGAGTTGGCACTTTTCTAAAGTAAGGCAGGGGGCACCTTTTTGGGCATGGGGAAGGAAACATATTGCAAGACATTTCAAATGGGGTGACCATCCACCCTGCACTGGAACAGCAGCTTTAGATTGTGTTTGAGAAGAGAAGCAGATTATAATGGGGTGGTTTGTTACTGATCCTGGGTGTTGGCTTGGAGTAAGAGGTGGATTCTGTATTGTGGCTGGAATGGAAGTGGCTTAAGCCTGCATATGCTTAAGTGGACATGAAGCAGGCCTCCGTCAGTCTTGAAAGACTATGGTATCATGCTTGGTGCTGCATACGCTGCATGCGAAGCACAAAAGCCTGGGTTGGATTGTTATGGAGGATAGGCAGTTACCCAAGCAGCAAATCCCCCCTCTCCACGCCACTGAATTAGTCCAATGGAAAGGCAGAGCCAATATGTTTGGATCCAGCTGGCGTCATAGAGCTAGGCTAAGGACAGGAGCTCACCCTGTCTTGTGGGACCGACCCGGGTCTCGAACCCTGGCCTGCTGGTTAACAGGCACAGTGTCTTAGCCACTTGCGCCACCCACAGCCCACACCAGTGGATATTAACTGTGAAAAAATGAAGAACAAAATCAACAACAAGGCAGTAGGAATAATGAGTGAAGACATGTGGAGTCCTGTGATCAGAAAACCTTCTTACATTGCTTGATGGCCCTTGATTACGCCTCAGTTCTACATGGATATCACTATGGATGGTGTCATGCCATGGGTGCAATGAAGAATTCATTGATTAATGGTTCTCAAAGTGGGTGTCAGAACTTCAGGGAGGTTGCAAAAAGCTGGATACAGCATGGCAGCATTTTGGAATCTAGCACTGGGCACCACCACCATAGAGTTGATGAGAACACAGGATTCGGGAACTTTGTTTGGTGTTGTTCAGGACTTTGTTAGTTCCAAATTGAAATGTTCCCAGGATGTAGCTTTAGTTCACTGGTTCAAATATGTTTTGCAAGAAAGCTGGCGCTTTTCTGGAAGAAAAATGCTACATACAAGTCTATATAAACGTGTTGTGCATCTTGATATCCTCAATCATCCACTTGACTCCCATACCTGACATTACTATGTAGGTGCCTGCCTTGGAATCTGAGTCTTGTGTTATTACCTAATGAGTCTTGTGTTATTATGAGTCTTGTGGTATTACCTATTGACTGGTGTTAGTTGATGGACAGCTGTTGTTAAGTGGCTAAACTTAGAAATGTGGAAAAATATCTCAACATTATTTTCTTCAGCATCTGATAATAGTGTCCATGTCACTGGTTGCTAATGAGCTGATTTAATGTTGAGCTGCTACACTTAAATACACAGATAAAAAATGCTTGTTCCCAATTCATGCTCTAATAGCAAGATAATTAGATAATAGATTATAGAACAAATTTGACTTGTACTGTACACAGTCTTAATCTGTACTAAGCAAAAGAGATCCCACTGTTCATGTCCCATGAATCTTAAAAGAAAATATGATTTTATTGTTTTAGGGACCAATCCTGAGCCTGGTGTGCCTGCTCTGCCCAGCATCCAGCCCCATACCGAGCTTGCCTAGTCTGATGAATTGCCGGGCAGTGGAGAGGTAATACAGGGAATGAGAGTAGGAGGAAGTGTTACAGGCAAGGTGGGGTGCAGGGAGAAAGCACAGCAGGGGGAGAAGTGGGTCAGGACCAGCAGAGCTCAGCTGTTCCAGAGTGCTGTGTCAGATGTCATAGTCGGATAAAATGGCTCTTGATTCTGTGGTGGCAAAAAAGCTGCCACAGAATTAAATAGCCCCAATGTGGGGTTATATCTGCCAGCAGTTGTGGCATGCACAGGATGCCACAGCAGCTATTTTGGCACCGCAGCAGCCCCATTGGGTAACTCAGGATTGGGCTGTTAGATACTTTGTATGGATGACTTAAACAGGTGTATCAAACTCATTCAGTGGTCTGAATAGCATTCATGATCACTGCTGAGAGTTGGAAGTGATGTCATTAAGCAGGAAATTAGGTCATTAAGCAGGTCATGACTAAAAATCATTTTTTCTTACATATAAACTCATTAGCTGCAAATGACAGAAGAGGAAAAAGAAACACACAAAATATCTTGATAATATTTTAAGGATGTGGGAGAGCTCAATTTTCATGTGGGCTACCCTTTTAGCTGTGACAACTCAGCACAGCTCAGCAGCTGAGAACAACCGATGGTGGTGGTAGGAAAATCCGAGGGCTGCATAAATTGGTTCAGGGGCTGCAGTGTGCCCTTAACCTCTTGTTTGAAATCCCTGATCTCAGATCTTTAATGCTGTAATTATTCCACATGGGACATAATAGAAACTAGCTTGAGAAAAAGGGGTCATATAAATATTAGCTTTTTAAAAAAGCAAGTTTGCAGTGACCTAGTTGCAGAGAGAAATTTAAAACATTGATAAAAATAGATGACTGGAATAATTATTCCATTGAAAGGGATTGCTCTGGTCCTTTACTTCACCATCATCACTTTGCACTTAGAATATGAACTAGTTCCCTAGAACCATTATTAATTTTAGAAAAGGTCACCACATCAAATTTCAAATTCTGGTGCTATTGTTTCAATCAGTCACCTTAAAACTCAGGCAGCCACATATTTTGGTGAGTATGTAATTTTTGTAGTAGATATAGCCCACAAATGCCAAGATCATGCTGTTTCCTCCAATGGCATCATTAGCCGACCTGGGACCTGGGGCCACCCCATCCCCATTTCAGCCCTCCTCTGCTATCTTCCAAAGAGTATCCTGTGGAACCCAAGGCCCAAGCCCAACCCAGCCCACCCTACAGGATACCACTGGTTTCCTCATACAATGGCTCCATGACTTATGAATGCCTGTCTTGCTGCTGAATGACTTGCTGAATGCCTGTCATAGGTGCATAGTATATCTGCATACCTGGCACTTTCATGGAGACTCAGATGTGCTGGGCTGCAAAAACTTGATGTTTCAACTTAACTACTGTTCTACTTAAGTACATGTTATGCCTTATATCCTTGACACTTGTGGATACCTAAATCAGCAGATACTGAAATCTGTACATTTAACTCCCCCAAATCTGACCAGAGAAGAGCTCCAGTCAAATCCAGAAAGCATTCTGAGCATGAGGGAGGCCATCTGCAGCCTCCATGGTCCTCAGAATGACTTCTAAGGCCTTAGGGAGAAGCCTTAGAAGTCATCTATGGGCGCAATCCAGAGTAACTACGGGGAGTCCTTGCTCCGGTGTAAGAAAAATTTGCTCTGGATTGCAGTATGACTTTTCCATAGCTTTTCACTAGGAGGTGCAGTAACATAAGAGCACGCAATGTCTCTTATGTGCTCCCATAGTTACTCTGGATTGTAGGGGAAGTCTTCTTAAAAGGGAGAACTTAGAACATCACTTCTGGTTTTCAGTGAAAACCATATGAAAAATGTTTAAAGTCTTTCTAAGAAGGGCTGGGGATACCTTCACATTCAGAGGGTACAGATCACCTCTGATTGGGGTACCTGCATTGAGCCAAATCCATAAATGAAAAATTCATGTATAATCGGAAGCAACCAGTACAGCCCTTTGGAAGCTAACATATACTTAAGTAGATTAATAGATTTCTTACCTCCTTACCTGCTCCATGATCCCTTATGGCACATGTCCAAGACACACCAGTTATTTTGCTGATGTGTCTTTGAGGCAGGGTGGCCAGACCTCTGGATTTCCCTGGAGACCTCTTGCAAAATCCCTCTTTCTCTGGTGGGGGGAACCAGAGAAATCCCTCTGGGATTCCCCCTTCAAGCTCTCTCATACATATTGCCCTCAAATGAGCACATTTGAGGAAAAATAATTTCCATACCTCTCATGCATACTGTCCTCCAATGTGCATATTTTAAAAAAATAATGTTGAGGTCACTTGTGTTGCTTTAAACTGCTTTGAAAGCATCATACATGTTTGGGTCTCAATCATGCATGTTAAAAGGTTTTCAATTTTAAAAGTGTTGAAATTAAGTACAGGAAAGCAATGCAAGTATTTTTGCTTTATTTTACATGTCCTACATTTGTCCTACATTTTTGGGGTGTCCTACATTTTTTTTAAGTTAGTAGAAATTTTGGCTTGGGTGGTAGGAATTCTGGACTTGGGGTTTAGGAATTTTGGGTTTGGCATCTGGTCACCCTGCTCTGAGGAAATGTGTCCAGGTTAGGATATAGATATGGTGGGTGTCATTGTGATTGAGATCTAGCTTGTCTCTCCCCGCTCTGCATCTGTCCTGTCCCCAATCTGTCCCACAACAATCTGTCCCACAAAATGGTCCCGCAACAGCAAAATGGGCACTGTTGTCTCTGAGTGATGTTCCAAGGATCTTTATTTTTGGCAGCCCACTGCAGACCATTTGGGACACAGCCGCAAGATGGGACCACATTTTCTACAGGCATTGGATGCAGGTATGAGTGCATCATCAGAAAAGTATGACTTTGACATATAAAAGCCCCTGAAAATCTTTGTCCATCCATGCTAGCTTTTGCACATTATCTTTTTCCTTTTTTCTTTTGTGTAGCGCACAGCAGTTTGCATTTGGTGTTCCACAGCTTCTGAAATTGTTATAAAACTGGATAAAATTCAAACCAAAGGACAGCTAGAATAACAGAGGGCCTTCAAGATGAATCTCAAGTTTGGAGGGTTTTTAAATAGAACATTTGATGCTTTTGATCAGCCGTAACCTGGTTGATCAAATAGGACTTTTGCCCTCAAAATTGTCAGAATCTCTTTGTATCCTAATGTGCCTACCATGTGACTGATATAAGCTGCTGGCCTTTTATTTCTGTGGCATGTCAGTGAAAAAGTTGCACCTTGCAGCAAGAAGGGAAGAAAATGCATTTCAATTTTTTTTTTGCATCCCTTGCCTTCAGCAAAGGTTCAATGGATCATCTGATCCAAAGGAGACATTAATCTGAAACAAGCTGATGCTTGTTCTCTTTTGTTGCTTAAGGCCACTCCTTTGTATGGAAATCATGCCACAACACCACAGTGGCAAGCTGGAAGATCTTTTTGTGTCATGCTAATGGCATGTTCTGGAAAACCTGTGTGAACAAGGAATGATCTAAGAATTATCGCTGTGAACTGTTTAAATGGTAAAAAAAAACAAAACACCAGAACTCCAAGTACGGTTTGTGTTTTCTCTGTGTGACACCAGGTGGCGGTCTTACATCTCTAATCTGTCTGGGTCACAGCAAATGGGCTTGTGTCTCCTTTTATTCTTCCCCCTCCACCCCTTTTCATGTGAAATCTTAGCCACAGGCTTTAACTTAATACATGGACGTGCCTTTCCCTTAAATAAATTTTACCAGATAGATTTCTTCTATTGATCCAACTTTGTGGGCCATAAAGCAGAACGTCTCACTGTATGCTTCTTGACCAGGAGGCTGCTGGTAATATACAAGGTGATTTATTCACTGCATTTTAGTTGTTAGTCAGAATGCACTTTATTCAGCTGCCTGTTCGAATCCACTACAACTGGCTCATGTAAACACTTCGTTATTTATTTATGGGCAAACTGTGTCTTGCAACTTCGAGGAATCCTTTGTTTATGTATCCAGACGATGATCTCACATGAAGTTCAGTCTGTTTCAACTGATTGAAAACAATGGGCTCCATCAGACTTGACCCAAGTTTGTGTTGGACCTGTCATCTTGGTGGTATGCTGAATGGAGATTCACATACCAAGATCATTTGGCACCTGGGTCCCATATATTTTTAGCACGCCCCATTGCAAATTATTTTCTGTAATTTGTGCATGCATGTGCAAACACACAAACAGAGGAAGTGAGAGTATATATTCATATTTATATACTTATATATAACTTCGTAACTTCATTTGTATATATAAATGTCTATAGAAATCATACAGAATATAAAGAAATGTATTTATGTATATATAGTCATGTGTAAAGGTGTTCTTGCAGGTTGTACTGCTAGTTTTGACTGACTGTAGGGTGCGGTTCTCATCCCTGTTTCTAAGCTGAAGGGGCAGCACTGTCCGAAGATGACTCTGTGGTCGTGTGGCCAGCATGATGTTTGGATAAAGATAAGCCTTCTGCAATAGCCAGTCTGTAGTTTGTGAAGAATTTGTGCCTTTCAGCTTCACCTCATTGACAGTTATTGTACTGTTTTTACTCATTGGATTGCACAGATTCCTGAGTCCTGGATTTGTACTTAACAAGTTGCTAACATAAAATATGAATTTGGGTTCATAAGGAAGGATTATTACTAAAGATTTTACATGATTATTATGCACCCTCTCCCCACTTTCTGTCCACTATCTAGGTCTGTCCACTACCGCTATACTTCCTTTTTAACCAGATAGATTATGAACCCGTCTGCCTCATTATGCTCAGCTACATTAAGACTCAATTGAGCACTATTTCCCAAAAAAATTATTTTCTATCTCAAAATGTGAACTTTTAGCTTCTGGGCATATGCCTGTGAATAGGGAACCCTGGGACTTGTAGTTTTCCAGGGCAGTTTTTATTTCCAGTGTGAATGTTCAGTACATGGGAAATATGTCCTAGAATTCCTTGTGCCTCCAGTATGTTGAGTAGTTTTGCAACACAAAGTGCCCTGGGACATATAGTATGTACACCACTTGATATCCCTGCACATTAGTTGCTGCTGCTGCAGGGTTTTAAGTTGCAGAAATGAAGGGAGAGCTTACAGAGAAGTCTGCTCATCACTGTTGCTGTCACATCCACTAGCTAGTAAATTTGTTAAGAACGACAGAGCAGGGCAGGGCACAGAGATTAATGGGTGGAGGATTTGCAAGAGAGTTTAAGGGAGTTCAGAGATTCTAAAACTCATGGCCAGACCTTGAAAAAGAAAATGATATATTTTCTGATGGTTAAAAAAATAACTCATATTAGCTGAGTCTAATTCTGACAGTGCAATCCTGTACGTGCCTACTCAGAAGTAAGTCTCAGTACTTACTTTAGTTAAGTGTGTGTAGGACTGCAGCCTGAACTGAGGGGTTCATCCATCACTGTGGCTAGTAGGTGTCAATTCCTGTGGATGAGAAAGAGATTTATGATGTCTGGAATATATGTTTTATTTACAGATATACAAACGCATAAGTGGAAGTGTGCAGGTGCTTTTGCAAGGCAGCAGAGCTGTGACCCCAAAGTAATGGACAGGAGAGGAAGGGACTATAGCTCATTGTAAATAGAGCCATGCAGAAAATTCTTGGTTTTATCCATGGCATCTTTTTATGTACATATCCTGTATCAGATCTCCAGAGAGACTGCTGATACCCCTCTAGGGAGAACTTTCAAACATCCTACTGCTTTCTCTGATATCCTTTATCTGTCTGTCATTGCAAAATTCTGATTTTGTTGCTTCTTGTCCCCTCTTTTCAGCTAAAAGAGCTCTTCAGCTTAGCTCTTCATTAGTAACAGCAACAGCAAGCAGCAGCAGCAGCAACAACAACAACAGTGTACACACAATACAAGCTATAAACACCTTGGCTATACCTTTCACCAGATACACTGCAGGAATAGTAGACTGGACAGAAGCAGAGCGAGAGCCATTAGACTGTAAGACCAGGAAGATAATGATCATCAACCATGCTCTTCACCCTCACAGTGATGTGGACAGAATATCTCCCTCAGTGTTCAGGTGGAAGAGGAATGATACAAGTCCATCAAACAGTTCAGAAAGAAAAAAGAGACTTTGAAGCATACATAAAAGATAGCCAAGAGGATGCACTTAAAATAATTAATAATGAGAAATTATTAAATACCAATGTAACAAAGCAGGCTTATAAAAAAGAACAAATAAAGAACCAAGCAAAAAAATGGACAGCAACTGTACAGACAATATTTGTGAGACATTATTGGAAAAATAAACTTCACCATGACCTGGCAGTGGCTGAAAAGGCAACTTGAAGAAAAAAAAACAGAGGGACTAATAATGGCTGCACAAGGTAATCATCAACCGCCAAAACCACTGGGCCTAGAGGTATGAAATTCGGGGTGGGTGTTCCTTCCATGATGGAGGAGTGCACTAAGAACCAGTTTTTGTCCTATACTTAACATGAAAGCCTGACCAATATCCAGCCAATTTGGTGCTTGGTGCCTAGTGCATTGGGGGGATGTTGTTCGGAGGGATGGGCTGCACTGGGGAGGATGCTGTGCATGGGAGGGGGGTGTTGCATATAGGGGTTGCGCATGGGGGTGTTGCGCATGGGGGTTGATGCGCATGGGGGGTTGATGTGCATGGGGATGATGCACATGGGGCAATGATGCACATGGGGTTGTTGTGCATGGGGAGTTGTGTGTGGGGGATTGTTGCACATGGGGTGTTGATGCGCATGAGGCACTGATGTGTATGAGGGGATGTTGTGCCTTGGGGGATGGCATACGGAGGAATTTTACTCCCGGAATGCAGCTACACTTTTCGCTAGTAATTGATATAGCAATCCCAGGAGATAGCAGAATAGTAGAAAAAGAACTGGAAAAAAATAACAAAATACACAAAGATTTACAAATAGCAATTGAAAGGCTGTGGGAGAAAAATACCAAAGTGATCCCAGTGGTGATTAGTGCTCTTGATGCTATTCAAAAACACCTTGGAGACCACCTGAACAGCTTTGGGGCCACAGAAATTACCATTCACAAACTACAAAAAGCAGAAATACTGGGAGCAGCTTATTTTATAGTCTGACAATATTTATAACAGCAAAATAGAATAGAAACCAGACATTCCAGGTCCATGGGAAGGACTCAATGTCTGGACAATACAAACCAGTCAACAACTTTACATGACTATGTGAAAAATCCATAAGAGTAGTAATAATATCAGTATCAGTTCCTTCAAAGCAACAGTATCAGTAATAGAATCAGTAATTATTAACTAAATATCAGTGCTGAGCTGCTTAGTGCAGGTCCACTTGTCTTGTGCCGACCTAAATGGACTCACACCTGCCCTTTTCTGGTGCAGTGATTGGGCCAGCCCAATGCCAGATAGGCTGATCTAAGTGCACTTCAGGACTGTAGAAAAAAGAATATTTCAAAAAATTCTTGGACAATTTTTGGTGCTTTTTTCCTTTGATTTGTTTTTAGCTACGGACCTCTAACTTCCTTCTCAGAAATTTCACTAGTCATTAAAATTCTGTTAGCTCACCTTGTGAATATTCAGAAACACTTCAGTAACTGTCACAGAAGCTTGTCTCTTTTGTGGAAAATCTGCTTTGCTTTTCACTAATGGTGCAGTGTGGTAAAATGTTGGGATATATGAAATCTTATGCAAAATTTTTATCAGTATACATTGATAAAGTCTTATCAATATACATCTGCCTTGAAATTTGCTTAGGTTTGTCACTAGTAGAGGAACGTGTCACTAAGTGGCAGGAACACATGCTGAGAAATACATTGCAAGGAAGTTTTGTTGCTGTGTGATCATTTTTAGTGCATCTAGTGGGACAATCTGGGATGGTGTATTCCTCCTAGGCTACAAACCTGTATAAACCTCGATTATAACTCTTGTCATTGGCTGGAACATTGTTATGCAGAATGTACCTGTATTTTGAAATCTCCCCAATCGCTTAGCAAAGATATGGACCAGTATCACCAGATATGTGATACTAGAACAGGGTTGCCATATGGTCTCCAAAACTGGGGCAACCCTAACTTTGGGTGATTTTGTTTACAAACTAACGACTGGGACAGAGGATCCTGTCCTGATTTTGTGGAAGAGAATTATGACAACCCTATACTAGAGATGGTGTCTGGTAGTACTCACAGGTCCCCCAATACCACCACTGCTTGCAGTGAGGCAAGCAATGCAACACAATAAGCAGTTGTAGAAGTCTTGATGGACAATGTTGGCTTGAGTTCCAGCATGCACTTTTCTTCCATCTTGCCTGAGTCACTTGAAGATTGTTTATTTTTGTGTTGCGTCTGGCCTCCCAATCCAGAAGTAACTCATGATTTCATTATCACCTGTTATTTCCAATGGTACTTCTATTATCCCTACAATCCAGAGTAACTTCGAGAGCATGTAAGAGAACTTTATGTTGACTTATTTACGGCACCACCTAGTGAAAACCTACGGGAAATTCATACTGCAATCCAGAGTAAATTGATCTTATGTCGGAGCAAGGATTCCCTGTAGTTACTGTGGATTGCGCCCTAGGTGTTCTGTGTGTGGTGCGGGGGGACCAAATGTTGACAATCTTAATTTCTTATGTTCTAGCCTGTAAGGAAGTAGGGTATTTCTCCACCAATTCCAGTTTCTGTTATATTCAAGAAGAAATGTATAACTTCACTGGGTGCCCTTAAAGCCTCCAAATGCTGCCTGGCAGCCCTATACATATGAAAAGCTTTCCATAACACTACATTCCCTCAATATTTTATTTTGCCTCTGTGAAGTGTAGAAAAAAGGGGGAGAAGGAAGAATAAAACAGCTGCAGAGAATAAAGAATTGAAATGAAAAGGTTTGCGCTAAGCTTTTTTTATTTCAGAGAAAGCATGCTGGTCTGAAATGCTTAACACTTAAATTTGGAGCTGTGTCATGGGAGAGAGTTTTTGATTTTGGGAGAACTCCTGTAAACAACTCTTATTTTCACTGTCTTCTTGACAAAAAAAGCAGTGCCCTATTTATGCCAGGAGGCTGCTCATGATTTCTAACATGGACTCTTAAAGCTGCACCAATGTTAATGACTGAGCAATATATTGACCTGCAGTACCCTGATTCCTTTGTTATGTTAATCTCAGTTGTGTTACAATTAGATAGAATTGTGTTCAAAATGAAATGCAGTGGCAAAGTATTTTCCTAACCTCCAAGGGCCAAAGTAGGGGGAGCGGAAGCAAGAATAGATATCCTGTAACATTTGCTTAGAGCTTGCCTGCATGGAATTATTGATCTAGATTAACTGGAGGTGTACATGTTAAGCCTAGGCGAGTTAAATTGGATTAAGACTTGTGTAGACATTCTTGATTTTGATTAAAAGTAATTAGTGTAACTTCATTAAAAGAAAGTTAAGATGAAGCTGGGATAAATCATTACTAATCCAAATGAATGAGATTTTAGCAAAACCCCAGAAGGAATATAATGGGGCGGGGGGAGAACATCCAAAATGTAAGCTGCTATGCAGTGTGAGCGATGCGGATAAGATATATCTGATCTGCATACCTTGCATTTTACATTTTGAATAAAAATGAAAGGGCCTGAGGTTTTTAGATCCTGGGGAAAAAAGATATTTGAAAAATCTTACTAACAAAATCCCTCTTGCAGTCTTCTGATTTTGATACCATGGGACTGTTCGGGCCACTTGTAGTAAGAAGGGAAAAGAGTGACAGCTGCTTTTCACATTGCTTCTTCTTCCAAAAGCATAAGTATTGCTAGACCAAATCAGAGCAATGATCAATCAATGAGAGAATTTCCTCATTCTTGACAGGTATAAATCTAAGGTTCAAGAGGGTGAGGGTTGTTGGCAGCTCTGTGTATAAAATAGACCACTTGTATGTATAAAATAAGCCTATATATATGTAGGTCTGGGACCCATCAATGAGTCATGGTCCAATCTTTGATGGGTGGTGAAATTGACAGGGCAGATTAGGATTAAATAAGGGGCTGGTGGAGGGAGCCAAGCTGCCCACTCACCATTATTGCCACTCCCTTTGGCAACCTCTAGGGCAGAGATGTTCACATTTTTCATCCTGTGACACACTGACAAGGCACTAAAATTGTCAAGGCATACCATTTATTTATTTGCAGTAAAACCTTGGATTGAGAGTAACTTGGATTGAGAGTGTTTTGTAAGAGAAGCAAATATTTCTAATAAATTTTGTCTTGCAATATAAGCAATGCCTTGCAATACAATAAAAAAAGTCCTGGCCAGCATATGGCTGGTTTCAGCACTCCACCAGCACCTGCTCAGACTTTCCTATAGACCAACCTATGCATGTCTACTCTGAAGAAAGCCTATTACAGTCAGTGAGGCTGGTGAGTCAGTGAGTCAGGAGTCAGTGAGGCTGACTCCTATGTAAGAGGGCAATGGAATGGAGCCTGATAGACCTAGGCTGCAATCCAGAAGTGCACTTGGGCTATCTTATGTATCACTGGGGTGGCCCAATTTCAAGATGGGGTAGCCCAGTTATGCCAGAAAAGGCTTGGGACCGCCTAAGTCAACATAGGCTGCCCCAAGACATCTGTGGGCAGCTGTGCCAGCCTAGGCAGTTCTGGAGAGGCAGGTGGAGGGCATATTTAGCATTGCCTAGAACAGAGCAGTTATGCTATATCCAGAGCCTGTTTCCCAGGCAGAAATGCCCTCTTCCAGCTCCTCAGAGTTATACCACTTCAGGAGTAGGTATAAATCTGATTAGACCTATAGGGGTCCATGATAAGGCAGAGTAAGAATAGCAGCATTGAGAAAAAAATCTAGGGGGATTGCAATTTCATTTCAGATGGGGGGGAGTTACAAAAAGCTGGATTTTGCCATCTTGGAATCTCCCACAGGGTGCCACCATCTTGTAATGGGACACTCAGGCTTCTTTCCTGTAAATCTCATTGAACACAATGGGAGTTACTTCTGAGTAGACATGGAGAAGATCTGGCATCACATAGATGTCACTTCCTGTTTGATGACACTTCCAGCCATGAAAACATTTTGGAAGGGTCCCAGACAGATTCTCAGAAGGAGGTCCTTGGCTGAAATGCTCAAGAACCACTGACCTAAGGGACCTGATAATCTAGAATCACCAAGTTCCCCTAAGGTATGACAATTACCCAGTTTTTACTTATTCTTTTTGAGGTTCACTCAAGAAATTTCTTTTGCACCCACAAAAATAAAATAAAATCAATCACAGGTAAAACATATCCCTGGAAGAAAACATTAGACCAGAGACCTCTTATAACACCATCACCACTCTCTGACTTTGTCGTTGGATGCAGCCACATGCAATGAGATTTCCTTGTCCATTATTCAAACTGACTTCAGACTTGCTGATGCCCAGAGCGTAACAAGCCACATGCAATATTTAGTTCACAAGCCTATGCAAGATACCCTTTAAAATAACATGCTCCTTGTAACCTACTTTTAGAGAACTAATGCATCTGAGGTGAATAGCATTTGTATCTCTGCCTGCAGATCTTTTCTTTCCTAAAACTCCAAGAGCAATCCAAAACGACAGTGTATTGTTATCAAACAATGGGATATGCTGCAGGTGTATTGTGCACAAAAATAACATTGCCAGAAAATATGCTTTTTTAAAAAAACAACACCATTCACTTCTTGGTAGAGTCAATTTTTAAACTTAAGTCTCATTCACCATCCAAAGGGGTGGTAGCAGTTAACGACCATGGCTTTCGTTGCTTATCAATGGGACTGAAGAATATGCATACATGTAAAGTAGAATAGAAAGATATAGGAACGTTACTGTCAATTGTTTTTGGTTGGAATTGTGTAGTTATGAAGCCTTGCAGCTATTAATGGGATCTGGGTTCTAGCCAAGGGATTAGAGCCTGAGGAAAACATAATTGACAGCACAATCCTAAATTGTGTTGGAGCAGGCAGGCTGGCTTGCCTGTGTCAGGGCTGGATTTAGGTTTGATGAGGCCCTAAGCTACTGAAAGTAATGGGGCCCTTTATATGTCCAGCTGTCCTTTGTCAACAACAAATTGTTGCTGTTTTTTTGTGTTGAACATATGCTAAATGGTAATTTATGGACCTAAAAACACTGTTGCTATTTGTAGGTTTAATTTTATTTGCTTTTTATCCTATATTTTGGAAATGTACATCCAGTTTTTTTTTAATTTTGGGGGTCCCCAAGAGAGTGGGGCCCTAAGCTATAGCTTGTTTAGCTTATATATAAATCTGGCACTGCCTGTGCTGCATTCAGTATCCCACTGGGTCTGCTGCCATGCTACCATGTAGCATTGGAAAAGTCTTCTCCTTCCCCAGTTTAAGGAAAGAGCGGCTCTCATGCCCATAGTTGGTTCTGGGCCATCCCAGGATGTGGTGCAAATCCATGTAGACGTGAACTACTGGGTCCCAGCTCTGCCTGCCCACAGTCCCACCATTCCCCCACCTCAGAATCTCCCTCCTGCCTCCACCCTATTCTTTCTCTACCCTCCTCAGATCTTCACATAGGCTGAGCTTAGCTGGCATGATTACTTCCTGAGTTAATGCGAAAGATGAATCCAGCCTCTGCATGCTGGTGCATCTTTGCAGAGGTACAAGCATGCCTTGCATCAGAGAATTGGAAGATATGTCAAGGAGTCCATCATTTAAGCATCACTTTTGTTGGAAATGGAAACTGGTAAGATGAGATAGAATCACAGTAAACCCTTGTAATCCCTTTTCTCCATTCACTGAGCCTGTATGCTTTCAGCTGAGAAGCCCGGAGGAAATACATGACTGAGAAACACTAACTTCCTCCATCTTATCCATCCAGTATATTCAGATCCCATCAATATTCAGGTTCCTATTTTTATCCATATAAAGATATTGATACCTGGATCCTCCTTTCCCCATAAGCTCTGCCTTTGTTGTATTTAGAGATGCTCTAGGTCAATTTGTCTGCCCCCTTACTTTCTTTTCTAGTTATTTCCCATGCAGTTGAATCTTAATTTTCTACTTATTTCCTATGCTGTTGAATCAGTGAAGAGTGGAAGAGGAGCAGTTGGAAGAACAATAGAAAGAAGTTGTAAGGCATGAGAGAGGGAGAGATGGAAGAAGGTCACTACTGGCATGTGAGGAGATAGGGGGCACCAAAATTTGAAGAAGAATATAGGGGTGGGATGGGTGGCTGAATTTGGGAGGAGGCAGGTAGAGATATTTGGCACCCTCAGGCATGGAAAACCTTGAATTGCCTCTGATGGAAATGCTAGTTTCTGCTTTCTAGATTTCTAGAGGTCTCAAACCTCTAGATTTCAGTCTCTCAAACATATCAATACTATATCTAGGTGGAATAACCTGTCCTGCAAGTCTGCTGATAAGGGTTTCAAGAATGCAACTTCAGGTTTCCGCTGGGAAACTGGAAGTTATATTTTTTTTGCCTTTCAACAAGGAAGCTAAAAATTATGGGGCTAAAAGCACAGATTTGCTTATTCATAATTTTAGGTATATGAGGTGGTGTCTGAGAATGGATCCCCCATGGATCCCAAGATCGATGAACATGTCTGGCTCCTCTGTAAAAGTGAATTGCTCTATGGATGTAAATTCAGGTGCATATCACAGTCCAATGTATCTATACAGTTTCCAATTCATTAAGACTGCAATCCTAACCTCCAGTTAGGCCTGCTTAAGCCCAAGCATAAGTCCTGTACTGACCTGGGGGTGTCACAAAGGTGCCATAAGACACTTCTGCACCATTCCTGTGGGAAAGGTACAGACACGCGTTTGCCTCCCTACATCATGACAGGAATGGGAAGACCAATGAGTTGTGTCAGCCTAGGTTAGGATTTAATAGCCCATATGGTATTGTTATTCCATATGTATTCTATACGAACAGCTCCTTAGAACATTTTCTTCATTATGATTATTAATAATAATGTAAGCTGGTTGTTGACACACATACACAAACCTATTCTACAAAAGCACTAGCAATTTCTCATCTCTCCTGAATGCTGATTATTATTCATATTTGCAATATGTGATTGCATTTTATAAATAATTAGCTTCTTCATTGCATAAATACGCTTCTTTTCAAATTATTTAGTCACACTTTGCTGGGAAAATACAATAGCTAGGCAATAATTTAACATTAATTTGAAAACAAATAGCCTACTTACATTGGTTCTTGGTTTTCCTTTTTTTATTTTATTAAAGTGCTAAGTATTTCAGAAATTAACTGCTCTAAGCCATGTGCATTTTTTAAAATAATCTATGTAAATACTCCCATTCATTCACATGCCATATGTAAAACTGATTCACATTTTATGTTTGACACAAGTGATTGATGGATTCCTCTCAACTTATCTTGAAACATAACAGTTTTAGCACAATCCAGTATAAGTCTACACAGACATAAGTCTCATTGACTTTGCTTGACAGGCAGCCCAATCCAGAGCAACTAATCTGTCCACATAAGAGCCCTTAGGGTGCCCTATCTAACACTAGGTTGGAGCAACTGCAAGATGCTCCAGCCCAGTTACTCTGAAGGAGGCTTAGGGCAGAGCAAGGCAAGATAGGGTGCCCTAAGAGAGGTGGACCTGCTCTGCCCTAACTGGGGCAGCCTAAGCAGCTCAGGAGAGGCAAGTTGAGGGCATGTTTAGCATTGCCTAGGGCAGAGCAGTTACTCTGTATCCAAAGCCTGTTTCCAAGGCAGAAATGCCCTCTTCCAGCCCTCAGAGTTATACCACCTCAGGAGCAGGTATAGTAATGAGTAGACCCATAGGGGTCCATGATAAGGCCCGAGTAAGAATGGCAGTGCTGACCAAAAATCTGAGTTCTTGGCCAGCCTAGCTGCAACCCCTTCCTCTCAACCTCAGGATATGGAACAAACTACGGCTGCCCACAAACCTCAGGATACAGCAGGCCACTCCAAGAAGCCCCTTGTATTCACTGTAGAATGTACTGGCATCTCATCAGGGACTCCTTACAAGGCAGGCACCCAGTGGCGTCACCAGACTGGTGCGGCTGGTGTGGGCTGCATTGGGGATGCACTCCGTATGGGGTGATGTGCCGGAGGAGTTTGACTGTCCTTTGGCAGGCCCCAGGCGTCAGCACACCCATTCAGGCCTGCTCCAAGGTGGAGAATCAGCCAGAAGCTGCCACTTGTCTGAGGAGCTGGCCTGAACGGCCATCTGAGATGCACTGCGCAGAAACACACTGAGCATGGCAAACAGCTTCAGAGGAGACTTCCTTAGAGCAGAGAAAGTCCGCGCCTCTGCACAGCCATTCGGCCTCACTCAGGAGGCAGAGCGGCAGCCGAATGGCTTCAGAAAGAGTACTGCACAGGCACCAACTCTGACGCCTGCACAGTCTCCCCCGAAGCCAAAAGGCTTCAGAAAAGTACTGCGCAGGTGTCAGAGATGGTGCCTGCACAGTACTCTTTCTGAAGCCAGTTGGCTTCAGAAACAACTGCGTAGGCGCCAACTTTGGTGACTGTGCAGTCCAGGTGGGGGGGGGGCGTGCATCCCAGGGATGACGCACAGACTTCCGCACCAGGTGATGTGCAGAGTCATGTCACCACTGTAGGCACCACAGCTGTTCCTTGTTCATTGTGATCTAAGGGGTGTCTCCTCAGGAGCAAGTCTTCCCCTTGTGTCAATTACTTAGCATGCTCTGGACCAGTTAGGGCAGCCCAGGCTTCCTGACTCTCTGGATTCAGCATAACTTTCTGCTCTGGATACAGAATAGTTAGGAGAGTGCAGTTAGGTCAGAGCAGGCTGAATTTGCTCTGGATTGCAGCCTTAGGCTGTAATTCTAAAGACACTTTCCTGGGAGAAAGACTCATTCAACACAATGGGCCTTACTTTTGAGTAGATATGGTTAGGATGGTGCTCATACTCCCAGATAAGTGTACATTGGACTGCAGCATTTCTTCTTTCTGTTTTTGTGGAACATATAAAATAATGCTCATGTTTCAGGAGCCTCATTTTCAATATATCTTTTCTTTTCTCCTCTGAGCACTGCCTCTTTCGTAGATCATAGAGTTGGAAGGGATCCAGTGGATCGTCTAGTCCAGTGGTTCTCAAACTTCCTAATGCCGTGACCCCTTAATACAGTTCCTCATGTTGTGGGGACCCCCAACCATAAAATTATTTTCGTTGCTACTTCATAACTGTAATTTTGCTACTGTTATGAATAGTAATGCAAATATCTGATATGCAGGGTGCATTTTCATTGTTACAAATTGAACATAATTAAAGCATAGCGATTAATCATAAAAACAATACGTAATGATAGATAGATAGATAGATAGATAGATAGATAGATAGATAGATAGATAGATAGATAGATAGATAGATAGATAGATAGATAGATAGATAGATAGATATGGCATAGCTAAGAGAGGGTGACTGGGAAAGAAAGAAAGAAAGAAAGAAAGAAAGAAAGAAAGAAAGAAAGAAAGAAAGAAAGAAAGAAAGAAAGAAAGGGAGGGAGGGAGGGAGGGAGGGAGGGAGGGAGGAATGGGAAGATAAGTACCTGGGTGAGAGGAGATCTCCATAGGATTGGGATTTCAGGCAGCAGAGCCAGCCACTGTTTCCTGGGAGTAAGTCCCATTCACTATCATGGGAGTGACGTCCGAGTAGACATGCATAGAACTGGGCTCTAAGGCTGCAATCCTCCCCGCCCCAAGGCTCCACATTGTCTCACAGCAGCTCAGAGGCTCCTTCTGAGCTGCTTTTCAGGGCTTCTTGCAGCCGCAGCGGCTCCAGCTTTTCTGCCAGGTCTTCCCACCTGGCCCCCTTCACCAGGAGTCTTTAGGCAACCCCCAGGAAAGCTCCAGGTGACCCCCAAAGGGGTCCTGACCCCCACTTTGAGAAACGCTGATCTAG